>JAZDUH010000040.1:377500-1065000 GCA_036419115.1 Scarus forsteni
ACTCTTCCTGTGCCTGCATGGGTTTACCCTGGCCACTTCTACTACATTTCCTTTCACAGGCTTAAACATGCTTGTTCAGTTACTCTGTGACTTAAATTGCTTGTAGCTATAAGTGTGAATGGTTGTCTGTCTCTTTTTCACCCTGTGATTGGCTGGCAATGGTTCAGGGTGTACCCTCCTCCTTCCCTGTGTTATCTGTGATAATTTTAAGCCTCATCCTGAAATGTAAAAGCGGTATCGATGGATGCAGTCTGGACGATGTGGCCTAATCAAAGCAGAGTTGTGTGTGCAGATGTGGATAAATTTTGTTGCAAATAAGTTTCTTTTTTATTGTTCCAGAGATGGCCCACTCCTGTATACAGTGACCACTTTGTGAAATATAAGCAGACACATGCTCGTAAAATTGTGCTCCTTTGTGGGCCCAGCAGGCTCCACTGACTCCTGGCTAACCATTATTGTGCTTCTGATGACGACATCAGGGCGGGAACAGATGGGGGTAAAGTCAATACTTTATTCTGCCTCTGCAAGGCTTGCAGTTGAGGCAATGTTTTTATCAATAGTATATATCTTCCAACTGATTATATAGCATAGCATAGAAGAGAAATATAATGTTTCGGACACTTACATACAGTATAAATTATTTTTTGTTTGTGATTGTGATATTCCAAAGATTTTTTTTCAGTATCAACATGCTTTGGTGAGATATCAAATTGCATTGATCAGTCGTATACTTAAGTACTCTCAAGGATAAATTTGGTTTTTATATGTGACATTTAAAACATTTTATTGAAGTATTGTTGATGAAGAAAATTCCAAAACAATCCTACTAAACATTGCATGATGAATAAAATAAAAGAAAATTGTGTTATGCTTAGAATGGGTAATTTTCACACCCTTAAACTAATACTGAGATTGATGCTCCTTTGCTGATGGTATCGCTGGACTAACCGCAGGGGTACCAATATATAAAATTTGACATATAAAATATACAAGATAAGCGGACTCCACGATGTGTTATGCTTATATGAATGTCGGTACCAAAACAACATTCAATTTGTATTTAGAACTAATTTGTCTGCGTTGTCACTCCAAAAACTTCTTCACCATGAAATCAAAGTAACCTGGCGAATCGTGAAGCGATCGGAAGATCAACGGCTAACCAGATTAACTGCAGTCTTCTGCAGCTTCGTTTCGCGAGAAATAGAGCCTTAACAATGGTCTCAGTCTGAATGCAGACAGAGGCTGTTTATATGATAAGCATATATATATATATCAAACAAATATTCAAATCTGTTTGTATTGTAACATTGTAGTTGTCCCAAAAACTTTCAACATGAAATCAGTCAAAATGAACCACAACTTGGGTGGGTCTGAATTGCAGTCCTCACTGCTTAACAATAATGGGCCCATTGCCATCAAATAAAACATTTACAATAACGCTATAAAAAGTATGAGGAACTGAATTGATAATGATAATAATAACTGATTTACGTTAAATGCCAAGCTAATACCATCTTAAATCAAAACAACATTCAACTGTTTGTATTGTAACATTGTAGTTGTCCCAAAAACTTCTTCAACATGAAATCAGTCACGAAAATGAACCACAACTTAAAAAATTAACTGCAGTCCTCACTTTCGTTTAACAATGGGTCTGATAAAGCTTTAAATAAAAACATTTACAATAACGTTACAAAGTATGAGGAACTGACCTGATAATGATAACTGACGCATGTTAAAATGCCAAGCTAATACCATCTTAAACACGATGCTTATTTACCTGGACCAGACAAAAAGGATGATGCTTCACTTGCATCCTCCTTGACGCATTTGCTGCCATCACCAAATATTGAAGCCATTTCTTTTCCTGTGTTGCTGGCTGCAGATGACTAGTTGCCATTGGACGCAGGCGTGCTAACAGTGCCAAATGAATCCATTGTCGTCGTAGATCAGAGGCTATCAAAAATTGTGCACTCTTCAGCTTTAAGGAAAATTTTGTGCGTCACAGGTGCTTCCTCAGATTTGAAGTATTTCCACTCCTGGCCTTACACTTGGCGTCACAAATATTGCAGCGAGCATAATCTCCATCACATTTAATAAAGTGGAGCCATATGTTTGAGCGCTTTCTCTCAGCCATGCTTGCTTTGTTGACGTCATTACGCTCTTGCTATGCTGTGTTCAAGTCCGGTATGGAAATTCACCTACTCTACCCAATAGTATGCCTGCTTCTTCCACTCCCTCACAGTCACAAGGGTGCGTTTAGGTACCTGAACATGGCACCGTTTGATTTTATGTGAATCAGTACTCGGTAGTACCTACAGAGTTCGGTCGGTACCTCTCAAAGTACCGAATTCGGTACCCATCCCTAGTTGTGTTATGCACATTGTGAAGGTAGAAAATTAGGTCCATTTTCAAATCATGCAGCATTAACACCTGCTGCATTATCTTTTCTATGTTCCTCTATATAGCTGAGAGTGCAGCATGGGGAGGAAATCCAGCAATAGAAGACCTTTTGGTTTTTGACAATACCACGATAATATGCCTGAGATGAGTCTCTCCAGCCTTCTTATTTCAGTCTTCCTCTCACTCCTATCCCTCTTGCTGTTCCTCCTCTCCAGCCGCTCTAAGTGGTTTAACATGTCAAAGTTCTCTCGGCTCATCCATAATTGATCCCCACAACGGGAGCATCTTCGCTGCACTTAGTTAACTAGCTATCTGCAGGTGTTCCCTTAGCAACTGACCAGGGAGTGACACACTGAAATACTGTGTGTAGACTCCCCAGCCCCAAAAATGTGAGCCCAACGTGTCTTGTAAATCCTAGTGTTGGCCCCTTGTTCACTGCTTGTGTTCTTGGGCTCAGTATGTATGTCTGCCCATTACTCTGTCCTGGATACGACTGAAAACAGTCAAGTGTCTTGTAACATTGGCCTTTGCACCTGCTTATCTGTGGTCAGCCCTGTGATTTACATGCTGGGGGTGCAGGAGTATTTCCCTTTTTACATCATGAATTTGTAAGGCATTTTTGAAAAATGGGGCTCATTAATTCTTAACGTATTCATTTATTTGAGAAATTACAACTATACCTTGCATCAGTGGTTTCTAAAGGGTATGTACAACTGTAAATCAACTAATGAATGAGTCTCTAATTTACTATTTCAGAACTTCTGGTGCATTTTTTTTCAAAATAGAAACTGCAAACTTTGTCTTTGAAGAGAAAAAAAAATCCACAAAGGAATTTGTTGTTGGAGAAAATATTACTTTTTGGTGCTGAAATTGAAGAATAAATGGGAAATTTAAATACTGCTTCCATTATTTTCCACTATTTTTAATTTTTGTGGAAGTATTGCAGATTTTTGTCATATTTCTTCAACATCTTTCTTTTTTACACAGAAACAGAGACTAAAAGCAAATTAAAATACCTGTTTAAGAAGCTGTTTCAGATGGATGCAAACATAGTATGGAACTAAATTTAATTTTGCTTAACATACAAATTGTGCAAACATTCTGGGCAGGTTTAGAAGATGGGATAAAATAAGAATGTTAGGTGTAGCTATTTTTTTCAATATGCAAATGTAAAGTGAATGACAGATACATTAATCAAACCAAGAATTGGTATGTTCATAATTTGGCTTCAAACTAGTATCGATTCTTGTGGTACACTTTCTGTCAAATTCTGCAGGACGGTTATTACAAGCACAACCCAGGCGAAAAAAATGTATACTTTAGCGCAATAAATTTAAGTATATTTTGTATATTTCAGATGCACATACTTAGTGTACTCAAAGTGTGTTATTTTCGAGTACTAAAAAGTATACTTAGTATACTAATGAGATATCATTAGTGCGACTTGAAATATACTAAAATACAACTTAGTGTACTTTTGTGTACTATTTTGAGACACCATTAAATTCAACTTAAATGTACTCAAGTACAACTTTTTGATAGTTGGAAAAAAAGTAAACTTTAACACACTAAATGTAAGTAGCCTACATTTAGTAAATTTCACATGTACATACTTAGTGTACTCAGTGTGTTTTTCTCATGTACTAAAAATAAATTTAGTATACTAATAATATGTCATTAGTGCAACTTAAAATATACTAAAATACAACTTAGTGTACTTAAGTATACTACTTTGAGGCACCATTAAGTTAAATGTAAATCCACTTAAGTACAACTTTCGAAGGTTTAAAAAAGTAAACTTTAAAGTACTAAATTTAAGTAGTATATTTCACATGCACATACTTTGTGTACTAAAGTGTGTTATTCTCAAGTACTAAAAAATATACTTAGTATACTAACGATATATCAGTAGTGCAACTCAACAGATACTAAAATACAACTTGGTTTACTTAAGTATACAGTATTTATTATCTACAAACCAAGTGTAAATGCCAACATACCATTTCTTGAGCAGGACTGGAAGACCCAGAACTGGTTGCTGTCAAAAGTAAATGAAATGGTCCAAGCTTTGGAATATATATTTTCCATGTGATGACAAGAAATACACAAACCAAATGCAAGGTTGTACTGTTTATTTTATGTGGTGACTGTACTTATGTAAAAGCGCATGGTAATCTTAAAGGTACTCTGTGTTGTTTCTGTTTAAGTGTTCAAAATTCCCCATTAAATTCTGAATGAACACAAACATTTTTAAGCATTGCATAATACAATGATGGTGTTTAAGATATCTACATGTATTTATGTAACACTACTTGTTAACATTTTAAAATTGAAATGGAAAAGGTATCATTTTTCCTCAAAAGGTGTTATTAGTTAACAGCATTGTAGTTTGCTTTTAAAATGTAGTATTTTGAAAGGTTAAAGAGAAAAGGTGAGAGAAATTATCTCATTGTACATGTTTACAAACTGATCCAAGCACACTCAAAGACAGTGAATGGCTACATGCTGACAAGTTTGTACTGGTTTATATTGTACCCGACAAGAATACACTTATTTACCATTGAATCAGTTTTTATTTGTTAACACACAGACTTTAAATACACTTTAAGACTGCTATGCTTACAATGTTATGAAAACAAGTGTTATAAAAGTAGACTTCTCATAAGGGTCCAAAAAGAGCACTTGATAAAAATAAATGTAAATCCACTAAAATTGAACTTATATTTAAAGCATACAAAGAACTCTATAAATAAATGTACCAATCACTCATGTATATTTTAGTGATCGTATGTTTTATGTAAATATACTTAACATAAATTTAAGTATTAGTACACTATAGTGTACTTAATATAAGTAAACTAAATTACTACCAAGGTAATAATATACTTGTAATTAGTACACTAAAGTACATTTCATGAATAATAAATTTTATATAAATACACTTGATATAAATTTAAATATTAGTACTAATCAGTGTTCTTAATCTAAGTAAACTTAAGCACTACTCAGGGAAAAATATACTTGTAATTAGTACACTTAAGTATATTTCATTAATTTTATATTTTAGATAAATATACTTGATATAAATTCAGTAATAGTACTAACTAAGTATTCTTAAGTACTACTCGGGGAATAATATATTTGTGATTAGTACATATGTAGTATATTTTTGGTTCATTTTATTTTTAACATTATTATAATGTACAAACAATGTACTTTCTGAAAATTAAGTACCTTTTTAATACATTAAAATACATTACTTTTTTACCTGGGAACCCACAGAGCTTGAGTTGATGTAGGCTCGCTCAAATCCTTCTGTCTTTTCATGTAATCCCAGATCAACTCCATGATGTTGGAATAAAAGCTCTGTGGGGACCATACCGTCACTCCCAGAAGTCTTTGATTTCTTTATGCTGAATGTATTTCCTGATGACATTTGTTGTATTTGGGGGTATTTTTATTTATTGGCAGAATAAACTTGGAGCTAATCAGATGCCTCCCTGGTGGTGTTGTATGTTAAATGAGTGTATGCCTGTATTCCTCAGTATTGAGGACACCATTTATCTTGAACAAATCCCCAACTCCATTTGCAAAAATGCAGCCCCAAACTTGAGTGAACCCCACCGTGTTGCACTGTTAACTGTGGACAAGGATATCTTATCACTCTTAGCTCTTGAAGGAATAAGTTGCCCTCTGCTACAGCCAAGTCTTTCAAATTTTGACTCATCAGTCTTAATCCCTCACTGTCATTTTTTTGCATCTCATTTTCTGTGTCTAGTTTAGTCCCTTTGGCTTTTTTCATTGATTGATCTATGCTGTTTGACCACAGTTTTACCATGACACTCAAACAGCACATGTTGAAACCCTAATCTGCAATGAAATCTTTGTCAAGGAGAGACCTTGCTGATGTTGTAAAGCTACCTTGAGAAATGTTGCTGTGTTCAGTTTTGCCACGGTGTATGGCTTGTGCTAAAACACTGTCCTCCCTCACCAAGAACTGCAGGCTGAGACAGACACCATCTCCCCCCGCCCATAATCTGAAAGGGAGAAAGTGGTAAGCCTATAAAATATTGCTGTAAGATGTAAAATTAGCAGTATCTGCTTTTATGCAACTATGGGAAATGGCTATTAAGACAATTAAAATGATGCCATAGTAAAAGTTGTTGAACATTTTTTTAATGTCTCTCTCCTTCAATTTTCTCCCTTCTGTATCAACACACCACTGCATCTGTCTTCTTTGGACAGTTCTCTCTGAGCCCCTGTTTCATTGCATGTAATCACTCATTAAAAACTTGGGTTCTCTTTGAATTGTTCCAGATTGTCAAGAAAATTTGCTCTGATGTCTCAGTCTCTGATGAAGCTATAGTGCCTGTTGGAGGATTGACAGGCTGCCCTAAAATGTCCATGTCATCATGTTATAAGTTAAATCTCTAAAGCAGTGGTTGCAGTGATGTCATCAAAAGGTTTCGTACCATGGGAAGCAATGGTTATGATGTTTAACTGAGGAAGCTGCTGTGGTATGTTTCACTGTTGTTGAATGTACAGATTTGCTGAGAAAATTACATTGTCAGGAACTTCTTGGTCAGACCCAAGACTGACCAAGAAGTCAGAGGAAGCAAATTAGTTTTTAATTAATGTTTTACCTGAAAATAATGGGGTGCAGCAAAGATAAGACCCATAAAAACTTCATGTATGTGATTGTATGTTTTATGTTTCTTATTATATTACAACATGTCTTACCCTGTTCTGCTCAACAAAAGCAAATGCAAACAGCCTGACCCACCAAACAATAAGACTTGTCAATCACCTTTCTGCCTGAATGTGTCCCATCTACTGTGTGTGAGTGTGCACACGAGTGTGTGTGTGTGTTTGTGTCTGCATGTGTCACCAACGGCAGACCCATCATGTCAGACACTGGAATGACACTGATCATGGTGTGATGTACACACACACATGTACACACACAGACAAACAGAGGGGCCAGGTGGCTGCTCTCTCTGTCATGACAGACCTCAGACCAGACCACTGACTCTCTCGTCTCCCTCGACACCTGCGACCACCACCAGTGCAGCCAACCCAGCTGCAGCCATGTGCAGCCACCAGTTATTGAATATATTTACAATTTGGAAAGAACATTTGCAGACTATTGCACCAGCCAGAGACATGTTTATTGATGTTTTGATTGTGGTAATATATTTTTCAGATCAGTCTTGATTTGAATGAAGAGGGTTTTTTTTCACCCAAACACAATTATTTGAAACTGGAAGAGTACAAAACATTCAACAGGGTGGATGAGCTGGTTGACCTTTATAGCATCAAGTAACTATGGCAGCCAGCCTTGGTTCTTTTGAAAGCACAATGAAAACAGTTATTCTTTGTTAAATGACAAAAACTGTGCCTAGAGGAGTCAATACGTGTATTTTTGCATAATTTTGTTAACGGCGCAGTGGATCATGGATCAGTCTGATCTAATATCTGTAATCAGACATGTCCATTTCACCAAGCTCCATTCTAAAACAACTGTAAGTGGTCCAAAGCAGGACGGCCCAATTAACACTTTAGAGCAGAAAAAGGTGGGAGACACAAATGTGTTAATAGCAGGGAGACACTGCTTGCACTGGCATGGATGCTAACAGCTTCCATAGCATTTTTTTTAATTATCTGGACTGCATTTCCTTATTTAATGAAATATAATTGACAATACTACAAGCCTCACAATAGAAGAGACATTTTCAAACCACCTTGCCATGTTTTGTCAAAAATTTGTATTGAAAACAAAGTGGTTCATGGTCTGTCCTTTTCCCTGCGTAGTAGTGCCCACCTACTACATTATCTGATTGGCCCTTCATTTTTTAATTATTTGACCTTTATTTAACCAGAAAGTCCCATTGAGATTAAAACCAGAGACCTGGTCAAGGTTAAGTGATACAAACTTAGAAAACAAGACAAAATATTAACAGCACACAACTCACAATTTGAAACAGGCTTACAAAATGTACAGTGATCTTTCATGAGAAGAGGCTACATTTCTCTGTCACCATGCTCTTTATGATTCTTTTAAATTTTCTCAGTGAGATCAATGACATAATCTTTAACTGTTTTTGGAAGTTATTCTATGCCCATGGTGCAGCGCAGCGCCCTTGAAACGTACTGCAGAGCACTTCGCTCCCATTGTAGTCTATCAGGCAAATTCTACTTCCTGTCTGGTGCTTTCTTCACTGTCACTAAGAAAGCACCAGACAAGATGTCACTGTGTGAAGTATCCAGAAGTTTCAAAATAAAACACAATGCGCGATGTCTAGAACGTAAATTTCCTCAATAGTTTGTCATTACATCAAAACCGGAGGCACAAGCATCAGGTCAGCAGTTGGTCAGAGGGTCCCAGAGGCAACACGACACCATGGACGAAGAAAAGTGAATCATAGAGGTACAGAAATATATAACATTGTATACATGACACTATCTACATATATAGACGGATAGAAGTTGAATAAATCACAAAGCTGTGTGGTTAGGACCAGCAAAGAGACCTTAGAGAAGTGAAGTGAGGTGTTGTTTATTTCTTTTCTCAGTCTATGACATGCTTTATGATTGTGTGACATCGCTACTCTCATGAGAGCCTGTGGCTCTCCGGGGATCAGCTCTCCAACTCCCAGCGCCACTTTCAGTGTCAGAGTTGTTGTATTTTAAACTTAAACATTTTCTTCTTCGCATCTGCTCAGTGTGCTGCGGTTCTTGATTAATAAACAACAGAAAAAAAAAAAATCTGAACAGTCCCATGTTACAACAATGTCAATTTAGTTTCCAGATACTGATAAATAATGATTGATGTACTTCTGGATTAAAGCCACGAGGATTTAATCAGCTGTGTTTAGTCCAATCTAAAAGTATAATTCCATTGGGCTCTCAACTGCTTGTAGGAAAAGGCAAACAGATTCATCTTTCATCATGCTTGTGATAAATTTCCAAGATTACAAAAACACATGCTGGGTTTGCAAGTGTTAATCAAGCATGCAGACCAAAACACTGTGAAATGTTTGTTTTTTTGTGTGGAAATGGAACAATAATTGACAAGACAAACCATTTTTACTTCTGCCAGGGATGTAATGTTTTTACTGTTGTTTGTTAGTTTGTTTACAGGACATTTTGAAACGTTATGAAGAGATTTTAGTGAACATTTTAAGGAATGCAAGTCTTGGCACAAAAGAAGAAAACTTGTTATTGCGTTAATTTGAATCTGAGAAATTCTGATGTTGGTTGATCACACTTGTCCATCACAGCATAAAACTGTCCAAATATTTGCGATTCGAAGTGGGCAGAGAAATCATTGTCGTTTGCTGGGAGGAAAAATACAGTCTTGGTGAACAATTTAGACATCTGTGTTCAAATATGCAATTAGTTTGTAATTGTGAAACAATTTGAAACTAATTTGTTCAGGGAAAATTTCTTAAGCCTTTACAAAAGAAAGTCATCTGTGTCCACAGGGGTGCAAGAATTGCACAAACTAAAATGCTGCAGGGCATTTGAGACCTGGATGAAGTAAGAAAAAAGGGTCATTTCAGTTTTGTCAAATAAATTTAGGAAAATCTGAGAATTCAGATGCTAATTTTTAGCTTAACACAGAGCTGAGTTTGAGACGTCCAGGCAGTTGTCATCAGCATAGAAGGGTATTTTAATGGAAATTTTAAATGCAGACAGAAATGCTTAATGTAACAGCCTGGTTCTTGGTTTTGGAAACACCTTTTACACCTATGTGGCACTTCTAAAGAATCAATAGCATGGATGACCCCAACATACTGTCTTTCTACTTTTTTGTTTGACAGCATATCACCATGCTGTGCCCAAATGCCATGGACAAGGACGTGCAAAAAATTTAAGCTTTGTAATCCATGCTGGTACACTTTTTTAAAAGAAAAGTACCACTACTTTCTTTTCTTTGTCCTAAAATGTCCTCACAAAGCGCAATCAGGAATGACTTCTCTCCAACCTCCTCCACATTCTTTCCATTTGCCTCTGCCCCTGATGCACATGGATATTATAAAGTCATGATCCTCTTTCAATATTCACCTACATAACAGAAGTAGTACATTGAGCATAGCTGCGTTAAGGGCCAGAGAATGTGTTATAGGCCGTGATTATCTTCCTGAAGACAACGCAGCCTAGGCACTTACAATTATTTATTCATAATGCATCCACTGAAACACAAATGCACTTTATTGTCTCATTCTGCATCTTATTTTACCCATAAACCAGAAAATGGGCTGGGTTTCTAATGAAAGAGCCATGTTAATATCAAGGCGGATAAGGGCTGGCATGTGCAGATGGGAGCACAATGTGGAAACCCAATCACAAGTTCCTTCAATCACTCAAAAGCAGAACAAGAGGAAAGGGGTGCATTTGAATATTTTTCTCTACCTGCAGGTATTAAAACTATACAATTTTAATACCTATTTAACATGCAGTTGCTTTTTGTGCCTCTCGTTTTTGCAGTTCTGCATAAAAAGCAGGCAGGTAATGCAAGAGTAACTGTGGCAGCTATGGGCATGACATGGTTTTTCAACCAGGCTTGTCTGCAGCATTACCTGACTTTAATCGCTGCATTAAGATCTCACTCACTGAGTGGGCTGTCTCATATTCTAGCTTTGTTCTCTCTGTCTTCTGTTTTCTTTGTTGTACTAAAAAATGCTGGAGAATCAGGCCACATCAAGAACTTTCTTTTTCATAATTCAAGCGTCTTCACCAGAACATCTCTACATTTCAGGAAACTATTTATTTGATTATCTAGTTGCTTAGTGAGGCTTGGAGCATAAGTAAAGTACAAATGCAAATTTCCAAGATATAACCGAGATGTTTGCATTCAAAGCTTAATGCCATAGAAAGTCTTGGAAGAGTTACACAAAAGTCAGACCAGAGAGTGTGGGTCTTCCCCAGGCATTTGCAACATTTAATGCCTGATGCCAAGTGTTTGGAATGGGTTCATGGTTGTTGTTGTTAAAGGATGGCTTCTCACTTGACCATTTCATGCCAGATTTTATATCTTGTTCTTTCCTGAAATGAGATTATCAAATTCTTGGCTTGATACAACTAATTATTACAAATTATATTCAAGTATTTGGTGTTAGATTTTTTTTAAGCTATATTAGCTTCTTGTGTTGTTCATTGTGAACGATCAAATCAAGACTTGCCTAAAAATGTATTACATAGCTCTCATATGGGACTCCAGTTATCAACTGCTATATGTTTAAATGTCTTCTATGCATATTTGTGTATAAATATTCATGATCTGATTACCTTGAGGGTTAACAAGGCATGTTTCCATGTCCACTGAAGTCCACTGCCCACTTGCAGGACTCTGTGAAAATGATTAATAAAAACCAATAGCTTGGCAGAGAGTACCTGAGGAAGAGGCAGGCCAGGCTTCTTGTGTTGTATGTTTTTAATGGTCAAATTAATTAACCATTAACTATTTTTGAGAGCAATAGTGTTGCAAGTCTTTTTGATTTGCCTTCTGAGATTTTTCATGGCTCAGCACAAAAACAACCAGTACAAGCCTTTGTGTACTGAACCTGTTTGTGCATCTGTTGACCAAGACTACAGTGAACACGTAAAGGCAAGCTTCAGTTTTAAAGGACTTAGTTCTGCCAGCATTCACGGCAACAGATATAGAGGGCTGTTTCCAGTAGTCAACATCCCAGAACCTGTTTCCAAAACATTACCATTTTAAGGCACACTATGAGACTGAAAAGCCAGTCCATGGAAAGTTAATTTATTTTCAGTCAAAAACGTATTGTAAACAGGGCCTGATTCCAGCATGTTTACATCCATGGGAAAAAAATGGTCCAGCAGTGTATTCGATCCACAGTTCTCACACAGACCTACGATCCAGATGTGCCATCACATAAAAAAGTGGATGAAAGCTTTAAAGACCAAGTTGACAAAAGCATCATCATGGTTCTTATGGATCAAATTATCAGATATGTGATGTAGTCCATGTACTCAGCAATGATGTGTGAGTAAAATGATATAACTTGTTGAGTCACTAGAAAAATAGGGGATTTGAATGTCTAGAAGATCTCAGCCAAAATATGTAAAGGTATAAACTAAAAAAAAAACTTTTTGTAACAGAACTTATAAGCATAAGTTTCAGAAAAATTGTGGGTTGTTGTAAACTTTGTTCTTCTTGCCTAACATTTGGTTCAAACACAATTTGTCTTTCATCATAAAAAGGCCGGGTAATTTAACTTATGAGGTGGTTTTGTGCTCTTGAAGGGTTCGTTATTCGTATTGGCCAGAAAGATCTGGGGATTTTGGCAAAACTCTAGTTTTGTACATATCATTAATAACCTAGAGATTTGATTTGGAGCTTTTGCACCATCCCTGATTAAGAGTGTTTTTTGCCAGCATTTATTCGTGAGTTAATTTGTCAAGCGCATTTGATTTTATTTCCAGGACACATCAAACGGGGAAATGACCAATTAGTTAAAATTTGGCGATGGTCTGACTCTAGATGTGGATACAGAAATTGTTTGATGATTTGTTAACATTTGGAGATAATTTTCACTGAAACTCCAGAAGTTCTAAACAGATTGTGATGACATTTTCAGGGCAGTTTTCTCATGACACAAGAGATGAGTGGTTTGATTTTTAGTCTTAATTAGGATACAAATGTAGATCCAGGAGTTTTCTTAAAGGATTTGTTGACATCACAAGACCAGGACATTTCCAGTATTTTTTTTCTAATGATCAAATGGTTCTTTATGGATTTTAATGACAATTCAGGGAATTGATTTTTGCAGAAAGTAGAATTGATAACATTTTGTTGGTGATAGGGATTTGAATGAGGATCCCATTTTTTTTAAGTCTTTGTTAACAGTGCAAGATAGGGCACTTTTATACATTTTTGACAATTACTCTCCTAGCAGTGTTGGAAATGTCTTGGCGGAGGTTTGTGCTCTCTGAGCACTTCTAGTTAATTTATAAATTTCATGTCTAATATTTTTCTCAATTTGTTCTCCACAAATTGTCTGGTCAGTGTACCAGTCAAACTGCTTCTAAAAAGTAAAGTAATCAGTTATGTTGATATGACCAAAATAGCCTTTGTAAGTAAAGTAAATATATTACTTTTTGAGGACTGTAAAGTTAACAGTCATTTGATACAATTTTGTTAATTATTTTGGACGTACGGTACCAGCTCAAAAGGACGAAGGTAGATAGCAACAAGCTAAGAAGGGGCATATCAGCAGCAAATGTGGGGATATACTTCATAATTTGACTCTTCCCTGGTCTTTGCACAGCTGCCCAATTTAATGACCTCATGGAGCTTAAATTATTTCAGCTCATCTGTGCATGTTATTATACTGAGTAATTTGAAAATGCAAAAAAATGTAGGATGTATTTTTGGAGAGGGGTAAAAGGGGGTGTAGATGCACCTGCATGAGAGGAAAACAGTCACAGTTGCTTAAATAGAAAGACTGTACAAGTAAGAAAACTTCACAAATCAAATGATAGGAGAGGTTGAGGTCTATGTGAAGTTTTCGAAAAACACAGATGTACCACGGTGCTAACCGCTATAGCTAATGCTGGAGCTAATACCAAAGCAGTTGGCACACTGGAGCAAAATGTTGACCTCTCAAACCATGCTATGGCCAAATAATGTGGTATCATGATTAAACTTTTCTTGACTCTCATCTGAACATCCCTTTCAAAAAAGTCTCCAGGTAATAAAATTTCACCGCTGCTTCAGTTTAATCCATTAGAAACATTAGATCACTGAAACAGATCAGATTGTGTGTTGCTCCCGTCATGTCAGGGTCACTTTGAAAAACAAAGTAAAGGAGAAAATGAGTGGCGATATGAATATAATGAAGGAGTAAGGGGAAGAGGGAAGTCATTCCACCCATCCACGTTCCTTTATTTTCCACTCCGCCGCTCACATTTGAATATTTTGAAAGGAGTGCCTATGTTTGCCTTATCATGCATTATTCTGAAGCATTACCTGGGCTTTAGCACTGCAATAAAGAAGGGTGGGAAGCCGCTCTCCCTTTTTCACAGAGATGCACAACAATAATAATATTCATACACTATCCAGCTTCGAGAAGAGGGGTCTTTCGTTTGACTTTATAATCTCTTTAAAGGTGTGCATGTAAGTAGCAAGGATATATCTTGTGTAAAAAATAACAGGAGTGTTTTTAAGATCCGGGGACACAGGCTTCTTTTTAAATGTAGATGCCTAAAAGGCCTTAACACAGGTTGACCATCCATTTTCTCCAGCTATTATTTCATGTGGGGTTGTAAGCCTATCACTGGATGCCTATGGGTAGGGGAGACATCACCCTGGACTGTTCAAAGTCAGGATGCGACTGATCGAATTGCTGAAGACATTCAATAACACTCAGGTTTAAACGTTTTATTAAATGGATTAAATTAAAGTTGAAGATGTGGGACAATTTCTCTAGACCCATTCAAGGGCTGCAGGCATGTGTTGCGAAAACTACATTAATGACAATATATGGTGTTTTAGACGTTTCTTCCTAAATATTTATTTTTCTGCCTTTGCTGTTTGTTTTGTTTGTTTGCCTCCTACTCTATGTTGCATGGAGACAAATAGAGTTTTTAATGAGTTGAAGGGATTTGAATTGAAAGGTTAAGACATAAAAGTATAGGTTAGGATGAAAAGCATTGCGAGTGCAAGTTTTGTCTACAAATTATTCTTAAAAAAATGTGTTTCATCTCCGTTTTGTCAAGGTTGATTAGCTTTTTCATCTTGATGTACAAGGATAGCAGGAAATCATCGTAACAGTAACTCTTTCCAAATATTTCAATAGTAATAATAATATTTTATTTATTTAGCACTTTTAAAAGACAGGTTTATAAAATGCTTTGACATTTATCCAATGACATATTTTGGACACAACAAAAAGCATAAGAACACAAACACCATCAATGAAAACCCTGCTGCACTTTCTTCCCCTTTTCTTTTTGGTAGTGATATCACGACTCATTTAAGACAATATATATATACCTATATCTGTCTATCTACCTACCGGTCATATGGGTAAGATATCACCACAGGTAAAAAGTGAAATACAGTGTATCAGTACATGTAAAGTTCCCTTTGTTCAGGCTTGAATAATATTAGAGGAGCAGGTGAGTGCTGATTTATCGATCTTTAAAAAATATCTTATTTTTTGTGTGGGCAAATTCTACAAGCTATTCTATTTTACACTACACTTGTTTCCTTACATTAATAATATTGCAAAAAAGATTAATTTCAAATTAATTTAATTAATTAACTGATTTCAAATTAAATTATAACTGGTACTTAGGAGTTCTTATGGCACATTAATGATATATGATAGAAAACTGCAGCATCATTTATTAGAATATGTGATACACAGCATCAAATGAAAGATTATTCAATATCCGCTCATATAACTGCCTTTCACTGTACCAAAACTAATATTCCTTTTCTTTCTTTGCTAACCAGTCTCCAGAAACCTGACCCCCCTCACATTCTCACGCACATTTACACACATGTACATATTCACACGCACTTACACACACACAAGCCTACACACACACATCAGGTTGAACAAGGTGTCACAACATTGTGTTATCCTTAACCATTCCATTAGGTTGACAATGTCCTCAACATGTGTTTTTACCAGGAATGATAAGAGGATGATGTTCTTCATATTGACCTGCCAAAACAATGCTAAGGAGCATGACAACTGGAAAGTAATATTATATTGTTTTACAGTCTTGATAAGAGGCATTGGTGCTCTGTAAACTATGTCCTGTCAATCAACTAATTTTATAATGATGAAAATGTATTCATAGAATGGATATGTTGAATAAAATAATATGAATAATGAGAAAATTAATTAGTATATAAAAATAGCTTTTGAGGGTAATAGAATGAAATACAAATTTTCACTTGCTCAGTGCTCTTTACAAGCTTGAAACTTGATTAATGGCATTTAAGTTGGAGACAAACTGTAACTGTAGGTATATCTAAGACTAATTTATAAAACAATTAATACACAAATTAATTGCTAACCCCCAGCTCACCACACATATTCACCCTGAACATCTCACCATCTTCAAGCATGTTTTCAGACTACAGGAGAAAAAAAATATATATATAAATTACTATTTCACTGCATTCAAATATAAATATATCAATGCATATGATCTTACTTAATATCACATAACTTTGGCTATACTGGAAGACTTAATCTTTCTATTTTAGTTTATAATATAAAATAGTGAGGTGGTTACATTTTCATTTATTTGCAAGGTGATGATGCAACACGAGGTATTCTTTTGTTATTTATGCTTCACAAACTACTCCATTGTTTCCTCTGTTCTCTTTGCCCCACTGCCCACAGACAAATAATATTGTGGCCTTTCACCCTTAGTGTCAAAAAAGTTTGAGCTGATCTGAGAAACAATCACATTTTCAGTGGAGATAGTTGAGGGAAATGAGAAGGTCTCCTGGCCCGGTGATGGAGATTTGTTGCTCGGGGGGTTTACACCTTTTCTGTGACATTAGTCTTTGAACAAGTACAGTGCCCTGAAAGCATGAATAGAAATACATTTTCCTGCCTCCGCCCTGACCCTGAGCCCTACAGCCCACGGCCATTACTGTCACACACCCACGAAGGGTCAACTCTCCAAACCCCTGAATAAAACCTTTTCTACCTTTCAGAGATGGAGGGTGGCAGTGGTGTTAAAGCACAAACAGAAAAACATAAAATAGAACTAAAGCTCATTGTGACTTTATGCCTGAAGAAGATACACAAATATGACTTTAATGCGCTGTTCATACGATAGAAGTACAGAGACTGATCAAGAGGAAGGGCTGGGGGGTTATGTGGCAGTGTGATTTGTAGAATTTTAATATGCAAGAGAAGAACATGAGACAAATTACCTTTGATCAATTGTACTAAACATCTAGTCAGTTCTTCCTTTTATTATAGAAAACTCTTGTGCTGAGTTTCAAGGACACCTCTCAAAGTGTTGTCGTAATATGTCGTAATTTATAGAAAACCTCGAACAGCACTCTAACTGCAATGAGCCAGGGTGGCTCAGGGTGGCAGAGTCTGGTGCACCCTGCGCAGTGGTAATTTTGCGCAACGCACCACCCTGCACATCCAATTTGGCAATTTGGTAGACCGGCTGCATCAAGATGGGTGTGGCCAAGGAGAGGTGTTGACAGATTCATATTGGCGCAGTAATTATTTTGCCAAAACACTGCTTCTTGAAGGTGCACTGAAATCTCACCATCTCCAACCTGGCCTATTCTCGGCGCAGGCAAAGCGCAACCGGTGCAGTGGTAATTTGGCTGACAGGCGCACAGTGCGCACATGTCACCAATACCTCAGAGGCACGTATGCAGAGTGTCAGGCACATTTCAATGCAATAAACAATCACAGCAACCACTATTAACTGTCTGAACCAGCATAAACATTTGTATCTATATTAATTGTCCCATCACATCTGATGTCAGATCAAAGTCGTTGGTCATAATGGAAACCTAGCCTGACAGCGGCTGGAAGTGTGATGCAAACTAACGAGTTCACATCTCTCAAGCCAACCACGATTAGCCACATAATCTGATAAAAAGTAGTTACATATCTGACTTCTCTCATCTCATTTTCAAAAGAAAAGAGAGAGAGGCACTCTCTGAATAAATGGAAGTCACTTGGTGTCTTAAGGTCATTACCTGTGATTGCCCATTTTTCTCTGAGTTAATCTTTTTTCTGAACAAGATCTAAAAAGATGGAGTACATTATTGCAAGGAGGATGAAGAGGAGATACAAGAAAAGGATATATCACCAAAGGGTCTGCTATTTGGCAGTGACAGACTAGGAATGCAGGTGGATCACAAGTTTGATGAATGGATTATCCTGCTGCTGTGTTTAAATGTAACTGTCACTTAATGTTTTACTCCTATTTATGACACAGGAATTGATTACATCTGTCCCACAAGGTGGTCCTCATGGTGATGCGCATCTTGGCCTCTGATGCATGCCCTGTGCTCTCCCAGTTGCTATTAAAGTGACAGTGGCTCCGACCGTCTTTCCAGCACACCGTGCACATGGTGGCGGGGATCAGTAAGACCAATCAGTTGCCGCGCCTCGCCTGCAGTGCATTTAAAAGCAAGGAGAGCCATTCATTTGATTGGTGAAGATTATGCTCAGCTGTGATAAACCTACTCGGGCCCTCTCTCCTCCCTAGAGCCAGTGGGAAGGACAGAGGTTGAACTACACCATGCACGAAAATCGCGAAATGCCCTGAACACACCCTGTTGGCACGGTGCTGGGCAGGTGTGCTGTGCCTGTGTGCTGTGCCTGTGCCTGGTCTACGAACTTAGGGCCCATTGGGTCGAAAACCATTGAAAGTCATAGATACCAGTTACCTTGACCTTTGACTCATGGCTTCTGAAGTCTAATTAGTTTGTTTTTAATCAGAGTGGACATTTGTGCAAAGTTTGAAGAAACCGCCCTGAGCTATTGAGTTTTCAAACAAGGGCTAGTCATGTTGCTCAATGATCTTGACTTTTAACCTAAAGCATCTGGTTAATCGTTGACTCATAATGGACATTTTTGCAAGATTTTAAAGAAAATGTCTCAAACATTGCTAGGGATGACCATGAACTTTTGACCTAGAAAATCTGACTGAACCCTTTTTGTGTCAGAGTAGCCATTTCATAAATAAAGAAAATATTTTACAGCATTTTTGAGATTTGGTTTATAAACAAAGGACCCAACGACCTTGGTTTTAATCTCCCCAAAAATATTCAGTGCTTGAGTCACAGTTGACACTGAAGAAAATCCTTCAATGTTCCAAGTATGCTCTTTAGTGATTAAAAATCATTAGCAAGGAATAAACATGAGGAAAAAAAAAACTTAACTTCACTTCTAAACTTTAACCAAAACATCTCCAAATCAGACAGGGCCTTTGTGTAACATTTAAAAAAATCCTAAACTGTTTTTAAGAAGTCACTTTCATAGCCAGTGACAATCTTAAGGCAAAATTATCTTCAACCATTGACCTTGATATTCTGATTTGCCTTCCCTTGAGACAGAGTGGTACAACATTGAAGAGAAATTCCTCAAAGCCTGTTCTTAAGATGCCATGTTCACAAGCATGGTGTTAACATGGAGGCCAACAACCCTAAAACACAACTTCCAAAATCAAATATAAATATTTTTCAGCCAGAGGGGACAGTGGTGCAGATTTTGCAGAAAGACGTTACTACGTTTATTAGATATGGAGTTCAAGAGCACAATGAACATTGGGCTTCATGATCTTGACCCATGACTTTAGAAATCTAATAGTTTCTTCCAAGAGTCAGAGTTGTTATTCCTGCAAACTCTGATGAAAATCTCTTAAAAATGATACAATATCAAGTTCACAATAATCAGACATATGGGCAGGAAGTCTAAAAGCATAATGCCTCTGGCCTTGGTTGTCACTGGCACGGAGGTAGAAAAACACAGCATGATGGAGAATTATTTGATTGTCAGATGATCTGTACTTTGTTTCCTTGAGGTCGCCTGCAGCCTCAATGCTTTTTGTCTCGCCTCAGGACCTATTTTCCTCTCTTCTCTACATCTCCCTCCCTCCTCACCATATTTCTCTCCATCTCCTCTCCATCGCTCTCCCTCCATTTGTGTCTCTCTGCTGCTCTCTACCCACTTTTCCTACCAGAGGCTAAGGATTCCTGCAGCCCCTCAGAGAGAAGTGTGTGAAAATGCACAATGCAGGTCCCCCGGCGTGCCCACCCCCGGCACAGAGTGTGAGAAGAGCGCCCTGCATTTGATGCCTGACTGACCAAATCTTCTGCCAGATAGCCGGCCTTTTCTATTCCCAGCGGCACGGCGAGAGCGTGGCCAGAAGTGGTGCGGAAGGAGAGGGGAAGGCACAGTAATTGTATCAAGGTCTGTAGAGATTCCCTGCCAACCCACCCAGAGCCCCCCACTCCTGCCCTCCCCCTCTCCTAAACCGCTCCTCAACCGCTTCTCAGTTAAAAGGAAAAGTGTCCCTGAGCAGCAAGAAGCAACTTCTCTCCCAGAATAACCAAAAAACAGTGTGCACTCATATATGAATAACGTTCAATTTATCACATGAAAGCCCATATATCGAATACAACACCTTACACTGTCCCCAATTCCATCTATTTTTCAACACTGCCAGAGAAAAAAATAAATAAAAGCTGTTTGTAATTCCCTAAGTCACCTTTGGATTGTATTCTGCCAAGAAAATCCATGCTGTAAACACTGATTTTTTTTTTTTTTACCTTAAACAGAAAAAAGTCATTGCAATGATAAACTTAATATATTTGCTGAGAACAACATATTTTACACATCCTGCACTTGAGACTGTGTCTTTTCTGCCTCTTACAGACAATGTTTTCTTAAAATATCCACGGGTGCACTATAGTTTAATCTTGCTAATGTTACATTTATTCAGCCCTGACAGCAGAAAGTCATCAGGATAGCAAAATAATTAAACAAAATATCACGGGTTAACATTAAAAACACAATAGCAGCCCCACAACAACAACAATAGATCCTAGTCAGTGACACTGTCCTCCCTTAAAGAGGCTGCTATTGTAATGCTAAATATTTCATCAGTTGACTGAGAGAGAAGTTCACAGGGTCTCAAGAGAGAGCGCCATCTACTACAATTGCTTGTCAAACCTGCGCTTTCCATGAAATTTAAGGATATGGCACCCTTTCTCACTAGTCTAAGAGAGGAAGACAGCGAGGCAGTCTTATTCCTCAATAACGATCATTGAGGCAGAATGAACAGAGACACTTACTACAAAGTAACCTCCTTCAGAACACTTTCTTCTTGAAAATGTAAGCAAAGTTTTAAAATATGTTATTTGATTTGCAAAGTTTGAGACAATTAGGACATATACAAAGTTATTATTGCCTTACACCTGACGTTTTGCAAATAGATTTCCTCAGTGGATGTCAGAGGTAAAACACAATCCCCTCAAGCTGACCTGTGATGTAGAACATGAAACAACGATTCAGCCACTCCCCTGCAAATTTATACTGTAGTTTGAAGCATGACATCCAAGATTGATTTTAGGATATAATGGATGCATTTACCAAGAGGTAGCCTGAACAGTCAAACAGATGCTACCTAAAGTTGGTCACAGTAACCTGTATCCAGTATTTTGGGCCACAGTCAAGCTAAGTGGGCCTTTTGAGGCTAAACTTCAATGACACTACAATGGCTGAGGAGGCCAATTTCTTATGATGGTGCAAAGAACAAATTTTGGCAGTAAAGACACCATGCAGGAATAGACACCATGTCCATCACAACTGCTCTTTTTTTTTTTTTAACTTCTGTCATGTTTCTGATATAAATTATGTTTATGCATTATGTTGTAAATTCAAGTTTGTTAAACTCAATTTCTGATTTATAAGATATTTGATGATTATTGGAATGGTTTGATTTATCAGCAGTGTTATGCATGTTGAGCTCACAAGCAGTGACATATTCTTATTTAGTTTTTGTTTCATACAGCTACACAATGATGACCTCTACCACCTTAAAGAGTTTCTGACCTCTATGTTGTAATGGGAATCAAAGTGGGTGGTATCCAAATCGTTGAAGGCAAAGCCAAGTTGAGCAGATACCACAAAAGAAAAGCCCCAATAGAGTGACCCAGTATGTTAAGTTCTAAAGGTTGTTTCAACTGTGTGAGTGCAATACTTATTTAAAGAGGATCAATACTGATGACATTTATGTTGCCAACAAACTATGTTACCCTCATAAGCAGTTTGTTGGCAACTGTTCATTTTTAGAGAAAAATGTTTGTTAACAAGAGGGGCTATTCCACACCATACTATTACAAGGGCTTTGACAGTGTCAAAAACAGCGGCTGAAGAATCGTAAAGTTAACAAAATGCTAAATGGACTTGAGCTTGTATAGCACTTCTCCAGTCTCCCTGCATCCTCAAAGCTCTTTTAAAACCACAGATCACCTATTTATACCATTCAATCTCACAGTCACTCACTGATGGTAGTTATCATTATCATGTCACACATCCATGCTCTTAAATGCCCTTTTATGAACCAATGATGCAGTATGTAACTTAGAGTTAAGTTTCTTGCTCAAAAACACATCAACATGTGACAATAGAAGCTGTAATTGAACCCCTGATTAAGGATGGAGCCAGCCTCTAAACTAAGCCACAGATTATCACATAACAATTTTTTTTGTAGAGAAAATGTTTACATTTGAGACCAACCTGTGACACCCAGGCACCCTTTACTGACAAGTCACCACATGTACAGCCTAACCAACAACTCATACGTACATCACAAAACAATTTACTTTACACTCACAATTCATGAAAAACACAAGTTTTCTTTTTGGAATTTGTGTTTTTTCAATTTCTTTTGGCAAATAAATGCTATAAAGCAACTTCAATGCACAACAGCAGTCTGAAAACAACCACTACCACTTCATTTTTGCTTATCTTTGTAGCTGTAAGGTCTGTTGCAGATCAGCTGTAAGTCTCAGAGAAATTTCTAAGCTTTGCTGTCAAAGAGACCCTGAAGGGAGCCAAGTGATTCAGCCGCAGTGCAACCATTGAACTTAAGTGCTATCATGTGACAACAGCTGAGCTTTTTGTGTTACTTTAAATTGATCAACAGGTACGTCAATTAACAGGATGCTCCCTGGTGTCTAATTTTGACTCGAGATCATGTTTTGACTGATTGTGTGCACATTGGAAAGAAAGTTTAAAATTGCTTATTTCTTGGCCATATGGAAAAAAAGCTTTGAAAAATGTCCATTGAGCCAATAAGTTATGCCATATTTTATGATAGCCAGAGGACTTTGCATTAAGAAATGTATAGTTTCAGCATAAGTGCCTCTAAAATGGAGAAAAAAAGTAAACCTACACTTATTTCAGGTAACGGTTTAAATGAGCTCTGTGGTAAACAGGGTGGTCGCATTAAGGTGGAATGGCTGTCTGGTTAGCCTTCTTTACCTATCGTGTTTTAGGAAACATTGAGCTTAGCTTAATATCCTGGCCTAATGCTGGAAGTAACCAATGAGACTATATAGGGCACACAAAGAGGTCTGACATCTGTATTAGCTGGATGAGAGCCATCTCTCTTAGACAAAGATGCTTTGGAGGGCATGTGAAGCAGCATTTCCTGAAAACTCCCCATCCACTTTCATGCTCAGCACTGCACATTTTCTGCATCCCTTCCAATTCATTACCCCCTCGCCCACATGTATTATTCTGCCCACCACGCATTCCCCTCTTGTCTCTGGGGGCAAATTTATTGGTTGAAGCATTTTGACTCCATTTACCTTTTAAAAGCTGCCGTTTAGAGCTCAATATTTTCTCTCTTGACTGTGTTCCTCGATAGCTTGGGGTCCACGAGACTGCCTCTCTTCTGCTTTGATGAGCATTGTGGCTTAGCTCACTCTTCTTTTATTGGATATATTAGACTTGTTTTGCTTTCGTTTTTGTAAATGCTTGGTTTGCTCGTTTTCATAACTTAAACCTGAGAAAAACTTTACCTCATATGATGTTATTCTGTTTTATGTTGTGGTTGTTCTTGGCTGATTTTCTTTTAAATCTTGGCTAAAAACAGTCACTAAGCTCTGTATTTGTTCAGTAAATCTGATTTTTTGCCTGTGCAACCTATGATACTGTAACAAAGAACATTGGCCACAACAGAATTTTAGGCATATGAACTTTCTGTGATTAGGCACTGATGAGTTTCATATCTGATACATTACTTAATCTGCAACATATTTAACACTGTATATGAGCCTATACCTCCTGGAATGATACAACATAGCACATGAATCTCTCACTCACTTCACTATGTGGAGGAGGCGGGGGACATTATGCATATTTCAGATGGATTTAAGCAGCGTCCTGTGGGTCTTTTAAGAGCCCATCATATTTATGAGGGCGGCATATTATCGCCATCAGGAGGGTGTCACAGGAGCTTGGAGCTGACATGACCCTAATTGTTGCTGGCGTGTGGAAAACACACGATTCTATCCACTACTTCCACTCCACTGAGAAGAATTTAACACAGAATATAATAAGCCGCAATCTTGCTTTCATTCATTGCCCTTATTTGGACAGGTTTGTCAGGATTACTTATATGCCTATGTTTATGGTTGTTTTATAATGTGTATCACTGTGCAGTATTTTAAGTAATGTTCTGTCGGCTGTACTTGGGTTCAAAGTACCTGAAAGGTACACTTAAAATGTATACCACTGTTGTTCTGTAGTTGTGTCAATGAGATTAACCAAATATTACAAATATTACAAATATGAATGCTTGAGCTGCAACTCCGGGTGGTCAATGCTGACTTGGATTCTTTTCCAGCCATCCACATTGATGACATAATAATAATAATAATAAATTTTATTGATAGAGCGCTTTTCAAAAACTCAAAGTCGCTTTACATTTAAACGTTAAAAGTGCAGGTAAAAACAGGTGTACAATAGAAAACAGATAAAAGCAATGCTTAGTGAGGTAAAAAGGTGACAGGGCAAGGTAAAAACAATAGTGCAATAAACAAGGGACTGACAAAACTGTTGGGATATGATTAGAGTTTGGGTTATGAGTTGAAGGCAGTGCAGAAGAGGTGTGTTTTTAACATGGTTGAAATGATTGAAACCACTCAAATAGGCTTGGTTTCAGCAGTGATGTATCAGCAAAATAAACAGAACAGTAGAAAAGGAGCTATGGCTATTGACAATTAAAGAAAAAAGAATAACCAAGAATTTATATGAGAAGAAGCATCACAACACTGACCTGTCAAAGTCTGTGGCATACAGGTTACAGGACATCAGTGGTTGCTGGGATTGTGGAATATCTGCAATCGTGGCAGTTTCCCCTGCCACTGGTAAAACACCACACAAGCACACCACACCATCACTAATTTCACAGATCACGTTAGCCAGGTAGCATGCTACTGCCAGTTTGGTGGGTGCACACACTAAACTGCATTTTTTTTTTTTTTTTTTAACTTTCCCATGCTATTTGTTCCTCAAAGTTTCCAAGAAACACATACACACACGATTTGGTGATTTTGAGTTTGAAGATTGCTTATCAAGAATTTGTGTCTGTTTCTTTTCTTACCACAATGTGTCCTGGTGCTGGGCAGTGATAAAGGACCTGAGTATGATTTCAGGCTGCCTTTTATAGTACCTGAGTAACAAGTAGGATGCATGCTCAGTCCATCTTACTGCAGCATACCAACTGATGGAAGTTTTAAAAGAGTTGTAAAGTCATTCCGGGCTTGAGGATTATGGGAATGCTTAGACTTACAATTTGTGGTAAATGTGAATAGATGTTGTAACGGTATTTAGGTGGAAAAAACTGTTATTGATACTTAATTGATTTCACTTGAAATTGGTTTGGTCCAATGGGAGGGGCTTAGCCTTTAAAATGGAGGGGATCTCCACTTCCCAGGCAGTCAGAGAAGTGATGCTGTGCAGACATGGTGATTATTTTGTTAATATTTTTTCTGTTGTATAGTTTGCTTCATTTGCTCTTGTGTACCTGATGTGTATTTGAAGAGCAAAAAAAAATCTTCAGTTTTTCATCTAAAGGACTTGATTCTGCAATATTTTTTTTACATTTTGAGGTCAAGCTACACCGCTTTTTCAGCCAGCCTTTCGACCCCCTACCCTCACTTGGTGGTCAGTGTGACAGCAGTGCAGTGTTGACATTCAGAGGTCACACACTTTGGTCCTTATAAACAGGTTTATAATGTCCCAAAATTTCTTTAAATTTGCTTCCTAAAATTCACCAAGATATTTCCACATGCCCATAAACCCTTCTGTTTAACACCGGCTCAAATCAGGCTGTCTTACTGTAAATGCACATGAGGTATTTTACCAGGCCTATGCTAGGAAGTGGATGTTTACTGGACTTTGCTCAAATGTTTACTGTTGCTGCAAAGACATACTTTGACATTTCGTTCTACTGGAGCTGTGAGTTGAACAAACACTTGTCTTAGGCGGTGTCTTTCATATATGGTGGCATGTTTTGTCACCTGAACAATCCAAGCACATTGTTTCTAAAGGAGAGAAGGGTTGACAGGCTATGGACACGTGTTTGTTTGATAACCATCAAAAATTTAGTTTTTCACAATATGTGACCACTGATTGTGCTAATCTTGCAAGTTGCACAAACTGGATGTTTTTTTTTTTTAATATTGCAGAAGTTTGTGTCGTATAAAATAAACACTGCAGGATTTATGTATGGAGGAATAGGATTATCAACGTTTTTCTGTGTGCAAATGAGCTTTATATCAATAACATGATCAAATGTGGGCTCATACCTAGGATACTCAAGTCCATATAAAGGAACTCTCTGTACCAAACTGTGTGCCTTTTTTTATTTTCAATTTGAAAATCTCTTTCCCCAAAGGAAATGAGATGGATAGGACCGTCTCTTTGAAAATATCATATTTTTGCATAGGGAGTACAAAGTCCCAATAGAGGAAAAGTTTAACATTGTTAGTCCAACCATACAGTTCTTCTTCAGCCAACTGAAAACTCAAACTGTCCCAGTTTGGGACCCTTTCTGTGGTGTTACAAGGGTTCACTTACACATAAACTTATACTCCACTGAGAAGAGACAGTGGTGTTGTTAGAGAGAGGGCCACAGTGGTTCATCGCAGGACAGAGACATAAATCTTGTAGCCCTGAGGACAGGTGTGGGAACTAGGGAGGGAGCAGTTTACAGGCCTCCTACACAGCAGCTTTGATTCATTGTAATTGTCACAGTACAGGAGTGTAACGCCTCCACTGGGACCACTTCATTTTCAAACTTTCAAACTGGACTTTCTCTGTGGAAGTATGGTTCAATTAGAGACACTCACATTAGTGAAGATGAACATTTGTGATTAAAATGTGATTGCGTCATTAAAAGTAAAAACAGAAGGAATTAATTCTGTTTGATTCTTTCTATTTGGGAGTTATCTGATTCTTAGTTCTCTTTATCAACCTCTGGCATTTTGCAGAGATACAAAAGAACCACTTCTTCACAAAGAAAGCATAGTGACTGCACAAGAGTTGGATTTTTAGGAAAGGCTGTAAAGCAATCATAATTTTTTAATCAAAATGGATGTTTTTCACTTATTAACCATGGTTGTTCTCAATTTTAAGCATGTTTTTGCTTTTGCAACATCAAATCATTTTTATAATTTTGACTGTAGAATTATCACTTAAATTGTGTTCAGCAAAACACAAAACTCAATATTGTTGTTCCATTTGAAATATGCAGAGGAGGAAGTACAAAGCAACCCACTTCTGTCCAGTAGTCTCCAATTATGGCTCCAGCCTACTTTTTAGAAGTTCTTGTTTAGCTACTCTCTTTGTGTAAGTAATTTGGAGATTGAAATAAATCAAACTGTTTTTTAAGTCAGTCAGGTTTGAAGCCTTATTATAGGCTCTTGAAACATTTAATCTTCATTGTGAACATTGCACATGCCATTAAAAGGATGAGTTGACCCCTTCTTTATTTCATCGGCATGCGAAGACAGTGTCAGAGGCATATCATAAGTGAGAGGGGAGAGCTAGGGAAACCCTGCACTGCGCGTGTGTTTGCCTTTCA
Organism: Scarus forsteni; assembly: GCA_036419115.1. NCBI lineage: Eukaryota > Metazoa > Chordata > Actinopteri > Labriformes > Labridae > Scarus > Scarus forsteni. The sequence goes on from JAZDUH010000040.1 coordinate 405,542, forward strand.
CTGTGTGAAACAAATGTTTTTTTGCAATCTTATCAGACTATGACAGTTGACACCAGAATCAGGTCTTTTTAGAATCAATCAGCATCTTGAGGTGGGATGACAAGGGGTGATGAGGGAGCTTTGTAGCAGCACTGTGAACGAGCTATTTGTTTTATTGTTACATTATTTCTACCTTTTGCAGAGCTAAGCTCAGAGTGTTTTATTTCTTGACTGGTTAAAAAAATATCCTAACAAATGAACAAACAAACAGAAATAAAACTTTCTTTATTGATTGCAAAAGGGGCCCCAAAACCACATATTTATACTTTTAAAGACTTTCCTTTTTTAATTTAAAAATAGATGCCATTGTCACTTTCTACAGCACATCTGTGGGCGGGTTTTACACTTTAAAGTTCTCAACGCCAATTGCTAGTTATCACAGTATAGTTAAAAATTATTTAAAGGTGCCATGAGGAGAATCTATTTCCAAAGACATAAAGACTCTGCTACCCAGGAGCATGCACGGCGACTGTTGGAATGCTGCGTTCCAGTAACCTCAGAACTGGGAGTGACATCATCTCCTGATCTAGAGCGACACACCCCAGTCAGAAGTGCAAATAAATTGATTATTACAGGAGCTAAATAACTGTTCACACTGGGAGCATCCATCTTCGATTGTCAACTCAGGGGTGACGAGGTTTCACTGAGTTCCCAGTAGGAAATTCCGACTTCGGGGGACTTTCCAGTTGCAGTTTCCTACTCGGAACCTGGAAATTCCGACTTCTGACTACAACATGGAACGCACCAAAAGACGTGACCCAAGTCAAAGCGTGTGTTTGTTGTGATGCTAATAAATGCAGCTCGGACCTTCTTCAGAACTCTGTATTGCTTTACAACTTCTTTTTTCAACAACATACAGGATGCAAAGCGACAAGGTAATGTGTCTCTTTCTAGTTACATAGCGGTAGTTTTTGATGTGTGACAACAAGCAATTTTTGGAAAACTTATCGTGGTTTTGTAGCTGGCTGTCCGACCCGACCACTTAGCTAAGGATTAGCATTTATAGATAACCTATTTTGATGCTATAAAACTCATCTTAAAGTGTGTATTTCGATCAGGCATATATCTAAAAGTGGGACTTTTTTGTAATTACTTAGAAACTCCTCATAGCCTGTTTAAGAAATAAAGTTCTTCCCATTTTTAAAAATAATTTAGGTAATCTGCGTGAAATTCATTTTTTTCCTCCCCTTAAAGATGGGATATGGACCATCTTGCATGAAATAACTACAACTTAAAAAACAACTTGCCAAAGAAATAATGTTCATGATAAAGATTGAATGAGCTAATGTGCCAAATCTTTGAAACCTCCAGGTGTAGATTTTTTTTTATATTAATCTACACCATGTGAAATGAGATACACAAAGGAGCAGCATGTCCTTTTATCATCTCTGTGAGAGGAGAGAGATATAACCTGATTAATGTCCCGTTACAGTTGCTGAAATGATTTAATTTGAATGGCTGATCTTTATACTTTACATGCATCTTGATTAATCAGTTATGCTTACAGCCTGACAAACATATGAGATGAAAGTATCTTAAAAGCTACTGTTTAAATGTGACCATACATGAAGATGTAGCAAGGCAACAACTACCTTTATCAAATTTATTGTTGTCATTTTGTCAGTTCTCAAACACACTAATTTTAAAATATCAAGCAATTCATAAGTTGCATTCCCAATTCATCTTTGGTGATTGCAGCGAGTTATATCCCTCGAAGATCTCCAACATGATTGACGGGCAGGAATGTTTGTGCACGCTGCTGCGTTTGTCCGAGCAGGCCCCACGATTGCATCAGTCACACCTGGCGACTGCCTTGGGCTTACCAGCCTGTAATTTCATGGCTCAAAAGTACAATGTCTCATTCTGTCAACATCGACTCCTGATGGAGGCGCGTTCATTTACTGTCTGCATCCAGCATGCATCCCACTAGTGTTTGGTGCGGTGAGAGGATTGCAAAACATTAACAACATCCTTATTTCTTTACATGGAGGTCAGGGTAAGACTTTACTCAGTCCTTGTAATATGCAGACATTAGTATGTGATAAACTACTTCATAACAGCTTTCAAAATGTCAATAGACAGGAATGGGAATATCTTAGTGCCTTAAAGACTCATTCATTTTGTCTAGACAATTATTTTATCTTGTAATTGACTTCTGGAATGTTTGTATTCTCAAAGCTACTTTTAACATCATGTTAAGTTTTATTAGACTTTTAGAGCGGAGGACTTTATTCAGGAAATTTGAAAAAAACATAATCAACAACATCCAGTTCAGGGTGTAGCCTACCCCACTTCTCGGCCAATGACAGCTGGGATAGGCTCCAGCCCCCCAGCAACCCTGAAAGGGATAAGCGGTTAAGAAAATAAATGAATGAATGAAAAATCAACACAATTAACAGTAATATGACTTTATGAGTATTATTATCATACAACACTTTTATTATTGAGTGTTTCTGTATGAGCACTTAACAACTCTTTAGTAATGCCACATTAACATAAGTTTTCCACTTTCACTCATACCTGCGGTTCTAAATTGGTTAACCCTCAGAACTCAGCAGCACCTCTTTAAAATGGCATTGTGAAACAGTACAGAACTGAACACTGAGACAGGACAAAACAAACATGTTTACAATGTGTTTGATAGATACACAAGAAAAAATAAATTCATAACATTGTTTTTTTTTCTATATTTTTCTATGATAACTTGTAAAATGTTGAAACAGTTTAGACAAGATCTAAAAACAAAAACATGGTTTGAATCATAGTAAAACTGTGGTAGAAAATATATCAGTTTGGAAACATTTATTTGGATTGCTAATTTCTCCCCTTTCATAACACCAATTGGTTTCATATTTTATAGTTTTGAAAAGGCTGATTAGTCACCTTTAAAATGAGGTTCAACCTTTAAAAGTCATTCATTTTGTATTGAGCAACACAGCTACATGTAGGGATTACACCCCAAAATACGGTGCAAAAATCTGCTGCCCTTGGAAGCTCATGTCCAGTACACAGGGTGGCAGCATGATGGTGTCAGCCCTGGTACTGTTTACAAACCGAGGACCAAAATCTGTGAGACTGGTCAAGTCAAACACAGAAGGCAAAGTTGGTGGGTATTAGCCCTATTTTCCGAGGCACCTGCATATTAAGCTGTGTTGCTCACTTCATTAAGGCTTTATCCTTACAAGTGGTGGCCTGTTGTAGAGGGGACTAGTTTGGCCTCCTAACAATATAAAATTCAAGACTAATTGATATTGTCAAAAGACATAAAAAAAATCAACCAAAAGCATGTTCTGAGTATAGACAGATGCAGGCCCACTTGAGCTTAATAAGTTAACTATAACTTCTAAGGCACTTCAAAACATTTAATCACAATTTTTACGTTTTTTGTAATTGTACACACAAAAAAAGTGTTAAATAGGACTAATAGAACAACATAAGTGTTAAGTACAATTGTAACTGTATGTTGGCTTTTTGTTGTTTTGTTTTGTTTTTCAACATAAACCAGGCTTAATGATTATTGCTGTACCTTACATAAAGTATTGCATATAAGATTTTAATAAGCATGTTATTGGGGCTTATTCCAAGTACCAGACTTTTAGATATTGACAGTGACAGAAAAGGCTGTAAGGCATGGAAGAATGATGTTTCCAAAGATTAGAGAGACGGATTGCAGCTGGGATTCCCTCTTTGGCCTCATTTGAGAAAGTTCTCCACGATGGTGGTCCTTTACTCAGCAGGATTATATTACAGTAAGACAGAAATGCAGACTCTCTCGCTCTCTCTTTCTTTTATTGCTTCATAAGTGCAAATCCCCACATGACAAATCACCTGCAAGTTCCCTTATGTACGCGCTGCTTCATGCATCATAAACTACCTACATTTATCTCTCTCTCTTTTTCATGCTTCAGCCTAACTATCTAAGAAATAATTAACAATAAGATATGCCTCTGCTCCTCCCGTTGTTGTGATAATGGTTTTCAGATAATCAATATGCATATGGCTGTACATTTAAATTAGGATCAATAAGCTTTGCTTAAGTAATGCTTTATGCTAACTAGACATGTTGTTAGGTGATTCAGAAGTGGTGTTTAAGTATCCTGATGACTTAAGAGCCCTGAGAAAGGAATTCATGAGGCGGCCACATTACATGCAGTTAATATCTTATAAACATGGTCAGAGTTTAGGCCAATAAATTCTCTCCTGAGTGAGTAATTGTATTAATAAGATTAATAATGAAAACTGCAAGGCTCACGTGCTGAAAGTATGAATAAATATACTCATAAAGCAAATGACTTCTTTATAATTTTCAATAGCGTCTGTGCTTACTCCCCTGAGGTTTAACTCGGTCTCACGTGGAAAAATAACAGAGCAACCTTTTAATTGTATTCAAAGCATTAGGGCACTTAAATGTGTCTGAATGTCATGTTGAACCTTGAATGGCTGCCAAAGAGCCGGGGGCAATGGTTCAAAGGTGAGGCGAAGTGCAGCGATTTATTACCAGCGGAAAAGTAATTTTCTATCAATCGATTTCAAATGATCATAAAACCCACAGGGCATCCATGCTTTATTATTGTCTCATTCAAACCAATCTGAGAACACAGTTTAAAGAGACCCCACATTCTAAGAAACGCTGGATTATTGTGTCTACACAAATGCTGTGTTCAGTCTATCAGGCCATTTTAAGAGTTATTTTAAATAAGTTTGATACATTAGATGTTTAGTCTTTTAGCTGACTTATTCCCTTGGGTTAACTTAAAAACAAACAAACAAAAAAAAAAAACAAGGTGTTTTAAAACCAAGTCATGTCATAAAACATACACAACATGGCAGCTAAACTGTAATGTATGCATTCACATGAGAAAACAAAAACCTCAGATTTACAGAAAAAGTGATTTTTGAAAAATACAAATCTTTACTGTTGTCATGTAAATAATAATAATAATAATAATAATAATAATAATAATAAGAAGAATAATTTAGTGGCTTTGCTTATGTTGGCCTTTTAAAGAAGCAAACATGGACCAGAAAATGACTTTAATCAACTTTAATTACCTCTGTCAAGGTAGTTTTGTTTATTTCAATCTGTTTTTTTTTTCTGTTTATCTGAATGTCTGTCAGCAATACAATAAGAAAAAGTTATCAACAGACTTTGATTTCTCTCAGGGGATGTTGCTCATAGCACACGCAGTGAAGAAGTGACTACATTTTGGTTTTGATCTAATTCCAGATGTGGATCTGGGAATTTTACAAAGGATTTGTTGACATTTGGAGATAGGGTACTTTCCACATTGTTGCTGATAACTCAAAACGTTTTTGAAAGATTTTGTTGACATTGTTGTTCATAGCATTAGGAGGAATTTATTCAGATTTTTTGGTCATCTGAATCCAGATGTTGATCCAGCAGTTTTTAAGTATTTCTTAACAGTCAAACGTATGGGGCAGCTTTCTACATTTTTCACTTGAACTTCCCCTGTAATCTCAATAACACTTTGGCAGAGGTTTGTGCTCTGGAAGCACTTATAGTTCACTTTGGGGCTTGACCAAAAGGGACTTTTCATGTAAAAAAAATGATATTATCATTAATTTTCTTTCCTAAGAAGCAAAAATGCTTAGCAGTTGTTCGGACATAAGATTCTGATGTGCTGAAAGTTGCGGTGCTCGTCATCCAACTCTTAAAAACTGGAGAAAAGAACATCCAATAGACTTTTTTAAAAGGATTTTGCCTTGCCAAAGAACGTCTTTTACAGAAAAACGAGGGGCTAAAACAGAAAAAATGAATCCAAGTACGAAAGATAAATTGAGGGAATGAGACAACACAACAAAAATGCATACGATTTGTTATTTGTTTATTTGATTATATTGCAGTGATAACATGACTTAGCATGTGGACTGTGACATATTCATGGGATATATTTTTCTGTTGATTGAGAGATGATTGTGAAGGACAGATTCCTGATAAAGGGGCAGGATCAAAACTGTTTCTGATATGATATGTCACGTTTATTATAAAAATGTGAAAAATAAAAGGATCAGAAGGAACCGTTTCATCTTAAAGCTTTGCAAAATGGATATGGTGGATGGCAGCGATGGAATCTGACAAATCTAGCTTTGCAAGGCTGTTTCAGAGAGAGAGGGGGGAAATTGATAGATTGGGGTAATGGCAAGAAACCAGAGTACTCATGGGTAAAACATGTTTAACCATACTGACAACACTCATGCTGTAGACTTTGTTTAAGAATTATATTACTTTTTCATCAGTGAGAACTCCAATTTGCACTTTCCATTTGCAGCCATAGCATTAATAGATTAGTTTAAAAAGACCTCCTCTTTATTTTTTGGGGTGTTGGGTGCTATTGTTCACATCAATCGATAACAAACAGTGATTATCTTTGTTAAGTTGAGCACTTGTTTTGTAAGTTCAATCATAATCATTCAAAAGTATCATATGCAAAAAAACCTCAACAACAATAAATCCCTGGATCCTCTTTCTCTTTCCTTTAAGATGCGCTCTTTCTTATTCTCATACATATACTCTTATTTAAAGGCAAAAATAGCACAATACAACATAGCTCAGTGTAAATTTTCCATCAGCCTGAGATACATGTGAGCACAGTGCATGCGTGTGTGCCCAAATCGCTGCTCATTCATGAATATGTGTATCCTCGTGTGTTTCCCCCCACTCTGACAATGGAGCCCTCTTTAGATTTGCAGCTGATGGCGTGTCACGCTGAAATAGATCCCCCTCAGCACTGACACCAGAAGTCAGCCTGCTTGATGGTTCCCAACTTGGGTCGCCTCTGTGTGATTGACGGCTGGTAGATTGCTTGCCGACCAAACACGGGAGCGAGGGAGACACAGCCCAGTCAATATCAACCCCCTCCCCATCCCCGCCTCCTGATGTGTTTTAATGCCTGTGCTTGCATAGAGAGGAGAGCTAACACCTGCACTCACACACTTACCCACACACACACTCATGCTCACTCACTGACACATTGGTGTTACCAAAGTTTACTTTGTCTTGGTGTTGTAGTTGCACTTTTTTAAGGACATTGTAGCAGCTGAATTTGTCTTCATTAGCTCTTCCATTAAATGTCTTTGTTACAGTACAGCACAAGTCTTCATCCCTAATATTATAGAAATGAACCTAGAGAGCCCACATCCTGTTTTTTTTATTATAATAAGTCCTTTAGTGTTTAAGAAGTCTCCTTCACATGACACAGCACTATTATAAACAACACAGAGTCTGCAGCATTAGGACATTTCACTCTACTCTCTGGGACTACCAACCACTGACGTCTCATTCCCCGACCCCTAAGAATAGATCTACCAGTGTGACATCCTGTTGTCAGTTTAAGCCCATTGGATCATGTAAGCAAGCCCACTACACAGCTTAGAATTTACAATAAATACAGAGTTGTTGACAACATTGTGTCAAGCAGGGCTGAACTAACCCATTACCACAGATTAGGCCTGCAAACCAATCAGAGTAGCACATGAGGAAAGGAGCCTTAGAGGGGCAGGAGCTCTGACACAGTGTGAGTACAGCACTATTAGGGTACTATATAAAAGACAACCTGTGGTTATCTTTGACATTATTATGACCAGTATGAATTGGCAAGATGCAAAACATAATGTCTTTATCTTAAGTTCATGATTTTGGACATAGAACGTTTTCAGTCACACAACCAGTGAATAGAGCTGGAGGACAAGCATCAATGTAGAGCTTTTCAACAGGCTTTTTTCAATTTTCATTACTACAAAGAAACATTCACACCCCATAAAATTGAAGAAAGTGTGGAATAATATTGCACACTTTTAGGTGAAGTCTATTAGGTCCCATGAAAAAGACACCAGACCACAGCAGCCTAAACATTCAACACGTGAATGCCATTGCATTGGATGCCACTGCTCTAAAAGAGTTTAAACAAACTAAAACTGTTCAAACTGTGCCCAACTGTTGGCGTGGGAGTTGTTTCAACCAAGTTCCTCTGTTTAAAGATCACAAAACAGTTTCAAAAAGTTGAGACTCCATCCATCTATCCTTTATCCATACTGCTTATTCCTTTTTGGTTTGCAGGGGCTGGAGCCTTTTCCAGCTGTCATCTGGTGGTAGACCCTGAACTGGTCACATGGCAACTACAGGGCTGACACACTCAAATCATTACCAACCACAATCAAAAATAATGCGCTGCTATTTGCTGCTAAAAACTGATATATCTAGCACAATGAGTTTCACTGAAGTATCACTGCAGGTGTTCTTTTTAAAATTATGTATTTATTCATTTTGTGTCATCTACTGAAGTGTGCTACTGAGAATACAATGTGTTGATTAGTAAGGACATGAAGTCTCCTTTATTTATTTATTTTTTGACATTTTGTGGTCATCAGTCGGCTAATGTTACGATCCCGCACTATGTTAGGTAAGTAACCCATTTGTTTCATTGTTTCATGTTTTTCTTGTACTTTCTGTTTTATTTTGAAAAATCATCTCTCATTGTTTTTTACTGTAGGTTTTGCTTCCTGTCTGTTATATCAGAACTGATTCCTGATTGTTTCTCTGTAGTTGTATAAAACCCCCTTCTAATCATCTCTTGTATTTAAACCTCATATCTTCCGCTTTCTTGTTGCCAGTTTGTCGCACCCTCTACCCTTCCTCCCAGCTCTCTACCTTGTCATGTCTTGACTGTTTAACCCATTTTGTCTTTGATCTAGTCTTCTACTTCATGTCTTGGATTCCTTAGCCTTTTTGATTGCCCTCTGTATTCAGAATCTTGCCTGTCTAATAAATTGACTGCTTTTGTCAACCAGGTCAAGTGTTGGAAATTTGTGTCCTTTCTTAAGCCTTGTTTCTTGATAGCTTGATATTGGAGTTGTGTTTGACTCAGTAGTTTATGGGAGTCTTCAGTGTGTTTTTTTCTTTTTCATTTCATTGTGTAAAGGTTTGTGATAGATTAGTTTGCTCTCTGATGTAATTTTGGTGAATTTCACTTGTTTCTGGCGCTCAACTGCTCTGTCAGAGCTCAGGATTGAAGATGTAAACTACTATTATTTCTAGTTAATAGTAGTTTACATCTAGTTTTTACTCAATTAAATTTTTTGATTGAATGATCCAAGAAATTAATCAATCAATCAATCTATCATTTAATCTCAGGGATACTATTTGACAATAATGAAGTCTTAAAGCTATGGTCTACGTTTTGAAACCGCAGCCTGCCTCCCCTACCCTCACCCCTCCCCTCAGTGTTCCACGATCCCGCCCCCAGCTCGTGTCGCCTCATATAACAAGCCCCCTCTGACAGAGCTACGAGCGACTAGCATAATATATCAGCAGCAAACTCAATCAAAAACAGCTCAGCTCAACTGAAAGTATCAAACACGAAAGACATCCCCCTTGTAACACACAGCAGTAGCCATTTCAATTGGACCGGCGGCAATGCGGGTCTGGCGCCGCCAGAGCGGAGCCGATTGTGGGGGAGGATTTATCTTTCTCAGCCTGTCCTCCCCAGCTCAGCTTACAATGCTAACGATTAGCGGCTAACAGGCTAACCCGCTCCGCTACAAGTCATTAGCCAGGACAGGTACAGACTAACCAGAGTTATTCAGCAGACATCTCCCACTGTAGTAAACAAAGCCATTACCTGATCAACCAGGGGCGAAACGGCCGATGCTGAAGGTCTGACGGCCGACTGAGGCCATTCGTTAGCCGTTAGCCCGCTAACAGGCCTCAACCCGCGGGCAGAGCTCCGTTGGGCCCTGGGGGAGAGAGAAGTGGCTTCCCGGTTTCGGCGCTAGGCTTTTCCGGCTCCATGATAGTTCAGTAGCTAACGCTGCTAGCTGCTCACCGGAGGTAGAGGGGAGGAGGCGGGACCATGGGCATGACGCTGCGTAGTGAGGGAGACAGGGGATTGGATGGACTCACGGACCAACTCACGGACCAATCAACACGTACATGCCTTCGCGTTTTGATTGGTCAGCTAGTATGCAGCTTTTCAGCGGATATACTGAATGGATTTTTTTTCGTTCTTTTTGGTCTTTATACTGTGTAGATAGGACCATAGGACCATAACAGCCTTATAAATGGTGTTATTAATATGTACAAAGCTTCCAAATCATAGACAATAGCTTTAACTCAGAAAATGCATATCTTGCAAGTCCAAGTAAAACCAATATTGTTAATTTTCCCTCAAAGTCCAATTAATCAATTTTTAGGACTGGCCCTTTATGCCCTTGAACTGATCTTTTTCTTTCTTTATTTTCTTTAAAAAGCACAAAAAATGACATTTTCACAGATTTTCTTTGTGCAGAAATCCTTTCCTGTCCCAGTTGATGTGACATCATCTGAAATAAACCTGCTGTGTCTTGAGTAAATTCATCAGTTGGTGTGAAAACAAAGCTGAACGTTACTGATGCTGTGATTTTTCAGGGCCCGTGTCAGCCATTTTGCATTGTTCTAATTAATCCCTTGCAGCCCCCTTCTATCTGTGACCACTCTGAAATCTTTGGCACATCAAGGGCAGGTAGACATTTGATCTATGTAACATAAATGCAGTGGCTTAATAAAAAATGTCAAAAAAAAAGACAAAAATGTATATGTTTTTGTATTTAAAAAGTGCATTACCCATAATAAACTTCATTATGAGCTGACCTTCTATATTGTTCAAACCAGCATTATTTTAACACACACTCACAAATACACTCACATTCACACAAACGCGGAGAGGCCGGTGAACTGAGGCCATCATCAAATCACGCTGAGCATTGTTACATTTGAACAGGAGAGTCAGTGGGCCGGAAAGACCCCGTGTTAGTCTGAGAGAGGGGGAACGGTCCTCTGTGTGGTTTGTGTGTTTACGTGTGAGTGTGCGGTGGAGGGAGCAGGTTGGGGTGGAGGTGATGGAGAGAAGAAGTGCAGAAAGAGGAAAGAAAAAAGGCCAGATAGGGAGAGAGAGGAACAAGTCAAAACAGCCACAAGACGCAGGAGAGGGACAAAGAGGAAAGGAAGTAAAAGTGACAAAAAATATCAGATAAAAACAAGAGGGGCTGCAGGGGGATAGAGCAGAGAGAGAGGAACAGGTTTAGTGGAGGAAAGTGGAGGAAGGAGAGGAAAAAGGAGGCAATTCGGGTGGGAGGATATGGAAAGGCAAGCAGGCACCCAGGGGAAGAGAGAGGAAAAGGGTTGCAAAGGTGGGAGGAGAGGAGAAGTGTGGAAAGGAGAGAGTGAGGTCACGGGGGAATAGCTCCTGTTGCCCATCCACGCCGCTGCTTCTGCTGCAGGTCAGCGATGAATTCCTCCTGCTTGGCTTTCTCCATGCACAACTCTGCCTCTGTGTTTCTTTCAGGAGGATTATCCTCCATTCCTGTATGGATAGAGGGGGATTGTGGGGTGAAGAAGCGAACATATAAGTGTGTATATTTATTTGAAGATGGATTGTGAGCGTTTAAATCACATGAGAGTCGGAAAAAAAGAAAGAACGAGAGTGGAAGACAAAAAGAAAAAGGTCATCGTGTCGGTGGTGACCAGAGGGGGTGTTTTCGTGCAGGGAAATTGCGGCGGATTGCTTTTGTGACAGAGGAAATGTAAACTGGCCGTGTGGTTGTGTGACCTCTCACAGAGGGAGAGAGGGGGGACTAAATGGACATGAAACACCCCCTGGGAACGTTCTCAATACCTTAGTATAACTAAAGCAGCTATATGGACGCTGTGATAGCTGATTGTTTCCTCATCTGCCCCCAAGTCGGTCACTGCAGAGCATTTCAGATTATGATGATGGTGGTGTTTGTGTGGAGGTTTGAAAGTCAGGTCGATTAAAGGGAGGGGGATCAGAGGCTTGTTGCTGCACAAGGTCTCATCTTTGTGCCCTTAAAACAAAGCAGCACACTGTGGAAATGGTGAAATTTATTTGATAAAAATTTAAAATAAAGCAATTTGTTGATGCTACACAGCAGGGGTGGACATAAGGGGCTTGTGGTTAGCATGTTGCCCCTCCTATCAATGCCATACATTTTAAATCTTCATCTGTTCACACATTATCTATGCTGCTTTAACCTTTTTAATGTGGCTTAAACCATCTGACTTTAAACACAAGGTGAGATATACTCATGACCGGTAGCCAGCCAATCACAGAGCTGACGTAAAGACAGACAACCTGTCAGGGATGCACACTTACACGGACAACCAATTTTAATGTCAAGTTAACAAATCTTCCATATCTTTTTGTGTGTGAGAGGAAACCAGAGTACAAGGAGATGACCCACACTTGCATATGGAGAACATACAAACCTCATAAAGAAACCCCTGATCAGTCAGTCGATTCAGCCCAATTTACAGATTGCTAAATTGTTAATAGTTCAAAATAAATGTAAAAATTAAAAAAGCTGTCCTGAAGGCCTCCAGTTAGTGTTGCCACTACAACCATTACAACCATCACAAAAAATATGACAAGTTATCAATTATATTTAATGAATAAGGAAATAAAACTTCAGACACTTTGAAATAAACTTGCTTTTTTAGACTTAAATTCTTAAAGTTGTTAATTTTTTGCCTTAGAGTTGAACATTTACAAGAAAAAATGGGCTATTTTTTTTTTAGATAGAAAATAGTTATAGATGTATAAGTAACCAAAATTTTAATTTCTATATTGCCCCCAACCACCCTCAGAGCAGATAATTTCCTTTAGTTTTATTTGGATAGTGGCCCAGTACTTCATCTTAAAAAAACTAATGCATTTAGGCATGGGAATATGATGATCAGTCTAATCATCGTTCTTTACTGCGTTGATCAGTTCTGCTGCTGGTAACCTCTCTCCTAAAGACAGGATGCTGATTTACCCAAATGCAAAGCATGTTTTGAAAGGGCTGACATTTAGGACTGGAGTCCTGAGTGTAACATTAAAACAAAACAAGCTAACAAACAAAAAAAACTGGAAGATGTTTTCTTTACATGTATGTTACATACACAAGTTTTTATGTGTCACTTTTTTTAACCAGTTTTGATCAAATATTTTTGAAAATTGATCTGAAATCAAATACAGATGTCTTTAAGAGGTATTTGATGAAACAGAAACCTTTAAAAAATTATAAAATCAATATATAGTAACAATGTTTAATGTCTTTTTTAGAGATTAAATTACAGAAATCACTTAAAATTTTGCTTGTGTATGGTTTATTTTTAATCTAAAACAGAAAACCCAAAATTTCCCACAAGTTAACATTCAGGAAGTGACATCACTGAGTTTGAAATTTGGAGAAACAAAGTGAGGGGTGAATTGACCTTCTGTCTCTTTAAAAATAAATAAAAATATATGCTGTCAATCTGTAAGTTCCACTCATGAATTTCACCATGATAAGCTTCATTGTTTCAGCAGTAAAATACATTTAAAAAAAATCTGATGTTACATAATATAGCATAAGTCTCTTACCTAATGCAGTGAGGGCTAAATTGTTTTGAAAAAAAAAAATCAATTAAAAATATGAATGATTGTTTTAATGCTGAATTTTCAACATATAATTTGTGTAACTCAGTACTCAAACTTGAACAAATGTGTCCTTTTTATTTCAACCAGTTTAGGGCTCTAAAAGTTACCAAGTACAAGAAGTGACCCATGTATGTTTTAGTAATGTAAGATTACCGAGGAGGTGTTTTGGTGTTGATTTTAATGAGCAGATTATACTCATAATATTCAATATATTTTAAAAAGTGGTTTTACTTTTCTTTGGTTTAGTAAATTTAGCCTCCCTGTTTGCATTGAATTTTAGTACACATGTAACTAAAATAAATCAATGAAGACATGTTTTTGATAATAATTACTGTGTAAATTAGAAAATCCTATAATGTTTAGAGACTTGGCCTTCTCGCCCTGTGAACAGAACAACTGAGGTCCCCCTCCAAACTTAAGAAACAAAAACCCTGTTCTACAATGGGGTGATGCAAGATTTTTTTAAGGTTCCCAGATAAATATTTTGTGTTAATCTATTTCCTAAAGTAAAAAGATTATAATTTTTAGATTTCTTATCAGTAACAGTAGATGGAGGCTTGAGATAGGCACTGGTGCAGGCTCAGCAGTGGAGTGGGCAGCTGTAGAAACAGTATCAGAGCTGCCACCTCCTGGATTCCTGCAGTATTGCAGCTCTGATGCTTAAAATCAAAGACGGAGAGCACCTCACAGTCACTGTGTTGAAGTGCCACAGAGGCACTGCAGAGAAGTCTGGTACAGGCAAAAGGTTGACATAAATGCTGAATGTGTGGATCCAAATTAAGGTGAATAAGATCAATGTTTGAAAAAAAAAAAAACTTTATGAAGATGATTGAACTATAATTCTCACACAGGTAGAAAACAGATCTGTTATGGCAGGGATGAGCAACTTAAGAAACCGAAAGTGGTCACATGAATATTATTCTCACTTGCAGAGTGACACATATTGAAACTAACTTGTAAGTTAACCAATGAGAGCTGATGATTTAAAAATGTTAAAGGTAAGGTTTTTGTCATGATTTGTTATGCCAATATTGAAGTGAAAAGTTCAATATTCAAGTCAGAATTCCTGGAATAAATTGACTGGTCACCTACACACTTCAATTCACAGTCTTTAATGAGACAACTAAAAGACAGGTAACTGCTCACAGGTTTTAAAGGCAGGGGATGGACACCTGTAATGAGAAAGGTAAATCAGGCCACAAAGGTGTAGTCAGAAAAGTGTGAGTGTACTCAAATAAGTACTGTGACGAGAAGAACGGTGCAGAACACTCCAATTTTAGTTTAAAGGACAAAATAGTGTAAAAACTAATGCAAATCACCAACGAACAAAAAACGCTAACTGACTCAGTCAGAATATATGTTAAAAAAAAAAGCAAAAAAGATGACAAGAGAGCTGTTTCAATGAAAACTTCACCTATGAAGTCTATTTTAACTCTTAAGTACCTCAGTTGTTGTTTCGTTGGGTTTAATCATCAATATGTCTTAGATCAGTTTGACCCGTAAAAGACTGAAGCATTTTCACTCTGAACCATTCTCAACATTTTCTCTCTATCAGTAGAAGTCCTGCATAAAAAAAGCTGTTTTTTTTTTTGTTTGTTTGTTTTTTGCTTTTTTGTTCTATTCACCACAACCTTGAGGTGACATTTTTTTCTCTCTTCGTCTTTTTTTGAGCTTTTATTTGACCAACAAAAAATCATACTAAGTATTTTCAAAATGTATTTATTGTTATATTACATCCAAAATAGGATGAATTTTATAAAAATAATAGAAAGCACAATAAGGATATATTGATAATATTAATTTAATAACATGAAATTAGATCAATCTGGCAAAAATACTATTTGAACAGAAAACAAGTAAAAACTGGGCGTTTTTATTTTTTTTTTCAGTTGTTCCCATGTTTTCATAAATGTTGATGTAAGTTTGAGAATCAAAGTTTTATTGCTTGCCTCAATAATGTTTAAATAAAACCTATTTAGATGAAAAAGTTTGTCTAATCATGCTGGATGAAACACTTTAATAATGTTTATTAATTAACCAGGAAGTAACCATACTGTAAGAATTTTACAAACAAAAGAGAAAGTTGATCCTTACAAGAAACATACTGGTCCTTAATCAGTTCAAACTTGTTTATATGGAAGAATAATGTTTATGTTAGTTTCACATGATCAAAAATATTTAGTTTTAAGGCCAATTGTCATCTGGCAAAAGAAACCTAGTTATTGTTAGAATTTTGCATTTCCGACACAAGCTAAAGGCAACAAACAGTTGATATTTATTTGTATGCTTTAAGGTCACAAGACTGTTGTGATTTAAGAAATTAAGTGTGCAAATTATTCAAAAGTCATGCAGATCAATGTTAGTAGTCACTCTCAAAAAACAATACCATTAGGCTACTTTTATTATGTTTTAACAAAATGAGACATTCATTTTAATTTAGAGGTATTTCCTCTCTTATAAGAGACCCCCAACAGGTTTAAATCATAGTTTACAACAGAAAACAATGTTCTTTCTACCTTAAATAATGCTTTTGATTGTTAAAAGTAACTTCATTCCTTCCCCTTATTGTTTATGCTGTGCAGATCTTTTTTTTTTCAACAGCACACCTAGAAACACAGCTACTGTACGACTGCTACTGTAACCAACATTTACATTAGTAACATTTAACATTTTAGAGAGTTTAACATACAGTCCATGAAAGCTATTATTCCTAAACAGACAGCATTTGCCCACATTTAATCATTTTTGTGGCTACATTTTATCAAGCAATGTTTTAAAGGACTTTTCCCATATGATTTTTACATTTTAATGATACTTAAATTGACTTGTCTGTCCCATGGTGAGGAGGGCCATATTGTCACTGTCAGGCACAAACCTTGTACCTCCATATTTAAAGATTTTCTGTTGTCTACATAAAACTTATTCATGCTGTTGAGCATGTCCTTTTTTTAACTTTTAACCAAATTAAATAAATAGCCTCTCATTATCAGGACAATTCAATGGTCATTCAATCAGAAGTTAGTCAGAAGGTTTTTTTATTTATCTTGTTTTATTTCAACCAGCAGTTTTGGAGATAGGAGGTTTGTGCTCAACAACAACGACACACATGCCCACCCCTGATTCAATATACCTGATTGTTGTTTCCATTCCCTACTTTTTTTAACATTCTTACTGCATTTAAACAGATAAAAAAGAACATGAGTCTCCAAATAAGGAGGATTATTAATATATTTCAAGAAATTGATGTCCCCCTTGTCCTCATTCAGGTTTACATTGACTGATGTAAATGTAACATTCTCCTGTGCAGCAGCCCATTAACGCAGAACTAAACAGTCTATAATACGACATCCACAGCTTTAACAGTCCACTGGGCCCAGTCACACCATATCAATGCTGCGACATTTAAACACAGGCCTGGACACCACATCTGCACCATGCAAAACTAAATGTGATTTAATACCACTTATGTGTCTGCTGCAACACAATCATGCAAATAAACCCACGTGCGCACGCATGGACATTGTTTCTCTCACTTCAATTTATTCTACATGCAGTTTTGCAAATTCAAAGCTAAATGGAAAGAGGTTTTCATTTCAGGAAACTCACACACATGGGTTGGTGTTTTTGTTGGATAAATGTAGTGTGACCCAAATATCATGGCTGTGTGTGGTGAGGTAAAAGTGTCCGACTCTTTTCATTCCTGTTGATTAGTTAACCTTTAAGACACCAGACAACCCTCTTTAATAGGTCACATGCTCGCCTCTCGTTCATCTGTCAGGAAATCCATGAAGTGACGGAGGAGGGAGAAGTGAGAGTTTGAAATAATCCTCTTATCTTATCGTGATTTTGTGTTTATGAGGTTTATGGTGAGTGTGTGCTTGTCAGTGTGTTCTTGATGACAAAGAAGCTTACAAGTTTTACAGAGCAATTTGTTGGTTCTTATGGTTTTCTTTATTTATCCTTAGCTCATGTAAATGGGCTCCAACAGAACAAAATAGCAAATAAATTGATTTCAAACAAACTCTGAGCACTAATATTCTGTTTATAAGTTGCCCTATTTGCAGTTTTAATATTATTAATCATTTTCTAATATGGGGAAAGGTCAATGATCTTGAATCTTGTACGTTTTTAACAGCATGTTGACCGACAGAACATTTAATAATGCTAACACACTTTGCAGTAAATGGAGGCCAATTAAGATTTACAATTTTCATTTTAAATAAAAAATGAAAAGCAGGTTTAATGTAACAAGCATCAGACACGTGAACATGATCCAAGATACCTAAGATACCTGGCTTAAATGTAAAGGGAGTTTTACCAAACATTCTCTGCAGAACAGTCCCATCTGTTTTATAAAGGTCAGTAGAAGGGGCCGTTTTAAAATGTACAGGAGCATATTGCATTCACTTGATCCAACATTTTGTTAATGTCCTATATATTGAGAATGCTCTCATTTAAACGGGTGATTTGAGTCCAAATTCAACATACGACTTGTTCCTCAGCTGTCTCCCTTTTCATGCTAGCACCCAGTCATCTGTGTCTCCTTAAGGTATTAAATACCAAAAATGATTCTCAGACTTTTCATTGATATACTTTATAAATTCCTTCAGAGTGACACCAGTCTTCTTTACTAAACTTACAGCAACATGTTGAAACTGAAGTCATTCACTGTTGAACTTTTCACTGTAACATGCATTTATGGACTGTAACATTTTGAGTATTGAAAATGTGTTTCATGTCAACATTTCGCATGTCCCTCACCAACATGGCATGCTCCCCTTTCTGTCTCTGGCATTTAGTGGCCGCATGTGGAGCTTTAAGCAGACTTTCAGGAGCAGAACCACAACTCAACCACGCCTCTTCCTGTGTTCCTATAAATTCTAACCGACCATTTCCCTCTTTTGTTTTGCACACTGGACGCACCCCTCCCTCCCTCCCCTTTCTTAAAATTTCTTCCTTCCTTCTTTCCTTAGGGCCTTTTAAAGGGGGTTTGTCGTGCCCGGGAGCTACAGCGGGTACCCCATGAAGTTTCCCCAAACCGTTATCCGCTTCACGTACCTGCTATGTTGCTTGTTATCCACTGTACTCAATAAAAAATCGTCAACTTCATCCTGTTAATGGTGTGGTCCTTATTCGTGAAATGGCCACACATACCACACTCTTAATTTTAGAGCTTTGCAAAGTCAGCAGGAAGAGCAGCTCCTCTTCCTCTGCAAACATTCCAGGCAGAGTCCACTCTGCTCACATTACACTTGAGTCGTAACATAAATAATCCTGCAGTCATTTGCTCATTAGTGTTAGATATGCTGCTTAATTGAATCCAGGTAGGCTGCTTTTGTTTGATTCCCTTGTATGGTCTGCATTTGGTTCGGATATCCATCTTTCCTTTTGTGCTTAGCCCAGACTTCCCTCTCCCGGCCACTTCGTCCAGCCCTTCCCGGGGTAGCCTGAGGTGTTTCCAGGCCAACTGAGAGACATTTTCCCTCCAGTGTATCCTGGGTCTTCCCTGAGGTCTCCTACTGGTGGGACGTGTACTGAACACCTTACCAAAGAAGTGTCTGGGAGGCATCCCGTGTAGGAACCCGAGTCACCTCATGTGGCTCCTCTCAACGTGGAGGAGCAGTGGGCTGATTAGCTGTTACAGTTTTCTTGCACTGGGAGAGTGACGGACTGTGCAGGTAACTATACTTGCTAGTCAACAGTACATCAAGTGATCAAACTTCATCACAAGTTCAATACTCTTATATCTGGGTCCTTGCTTTGAACAGTAGTGAAGACAGCATGATTGAGAAGAGAGTGTTTGGGTAATTGATTTCCTCTTTAGATTTAATTATGTAGCTGCTCCTGTTCATCATATCTCATGTGTTCAGGAGAGGAACAGTGGGATACTCCTGATGTGTCCCACTGATAAAACCTAAAACACACACACACATACATATGGAGTAACGCCTCCTCCATCATTTACTGTTTTGTCAATTAGGATGTGCTGAGAAGCATTGTATTACATTGTGTCATTTGCCGTGAATCAGTCTGATCATTAGAAAGTATGGTGGGAACAACACTGTCGGAAGAGTGGATGTTAAGATGGAGATAAGCAAAAATCACAGGATTGGTGATTATGGTGGGGCCCGATTCTGCCTTAATGTTTCCCTTAATGTTTCCCATGGTGCCTTGCGAAAATAAATCCATTCTGAGTACATTTTCATCCATAGGAACCATTCGATAAGCCACACACGACCATAGAAAAACAACAATAACAAAACAGAGGAACAGTCTTTTTTGCAGATATTTTAATGCAAAATGGGGTTTCTTTCATTGTCTGCAATTATGGTATTTTCAGAGATGACACAGTTGTGATTTAAAATATTAGTTTGGATCCCGGCAAGGTATCAAAGCTGTGATAGTGAATAACTGGAAAGTGACCTAATGAGTTAATAAGGCAATCATTTATCAAAGCAGTGATGTTAACTTGAATTTGCTTAAATAATAATGAGCAGGGAGATAGCAATTTTCATCTGTATGCTAAAGCATCATAACACATTATTATGCACATCACTGTTATTGGACACAAACCTCTTGTCTCCATCTTCTATGATTTTCATATTTTCTCATAATGCAATGCTATTGGTCACTATTCATGTTGAAGAGTGGGTTTCAGAAACTGCCATCCAAATCAAAGTACACAAATAGTTTGTGGTAAAGGCAATACAGTATTTATTCAATAATTCATGGGGCTTTTTCTCATTTCATGAAAATTTTGGAGATAAGTTTATGCCTGACCATGTCATCCAGCATGTGGATGTTTACACAAAATACATGTTCACCCAAAATGATCTACTGCTGTGAGCTACTTTGACAATGCTTTAAATATACTTTTTTTATGAAGCTTTAAGTACCATTTGAAACATACCCACTTTATGAGGTAGTTTTACTTCTAACAATTGTGAAGTAGACTTATCATTTATAACTTGGTTGCGTCAAAAGGTAGATAATTTGATTTGTAAATTAACTTTCATTCTTGGTTTGTTGTTCCAGTTTGAAAAACTTTGATTTGATCTGTACATGTAAAAATGTTAACTACAGAAAGGAGGATCTGCATGACGAGTTCCACGGACAGCAGATTTTTTACAGTAGCTGCTATCCCCTGATTCTGAGACATCCTGTAGAGTTTTTACCAAGTCACTCTGGTCTTTAGATATATTTTACCATAATAAATGTACAGTATTATGAACTCATGATAGTGTTTTCTTAGTTCCTCAGTTCCTCACTCCCATAGTTATTCACCTTTTACATCAAGGTATTTCATATTTTTTTTCTGACTTGCTTTTGTTGTTTTTCTTTATGCCTGTCTCTCATGTTCTTTTGATGTTTCTGTCCATGTACAGCACTTTGTACCATGCTAGTTTTTTAATGATGAGTGCCTTTAGGTAGTCTGATTAGGTGATTGATATTTCACAGAATTTGACAACATAAGCTCAAAATTATTAACCTCTTTCAACAGGCAACCTATTTCCTTTAAAAGGAGAAAAAATAATCTAATGTAAATAATAGGCAATCATTTCACATGCCTGTACAATAAGATAAACCATATTTCAGAAATTTACAAAAAAGAGTGGTCTATGCGAATGTTTTATTTACATGCTACAGTTTTGATAGAGTACAGCTCATAGATCTTAATTTTTTTTTCTGTTGTCTGTCAATCTCAAAAATATAATCATCAGTTTTAGCATAATCGACCTAATCATGGCCTAAACTTGGCCAAAACTTGGAAAAGACAACACTGGAAAACTCCACATTATAATCTCTTATATCCTGATTTCAAGCCTAAGCTTCTTTGGGAAAATAAAAAGAAGATTTTATATTTCTGTGCAAAGGGAAGGGGATATCACAGAAATTATAAGAGGAGCAGGGGAGTTTCGGCAGCTTTAAATAGGCTTGTAAAGACCTGAACAGCGAGGTTGTGCTTCTGGTGCCTGTGGATGGCTGTGATCACAATAAGTACTAAAAGGTGAGACTGAGCTATAGCTCTCCTAAACTTTAATTTTCATTTCCAATTTCTAAGCCTTTAAAACTGTACATACATTCCAAAGAATTTCTTTTCCCCCAAAAATACCAATATGACCCCTCCCACTCAAGCCTTACTTCTCTGTCTGGACTGCCTGCCTTATTTTAAAGATCCAGATGGATGATCTGGTCAGAAGGTATTTTGTCAGATTCACGAGAGAGAACAGATTGTCACACTATTTTCCATTTTAAATCCCCCATTGCTAAAGTTTCCTCTTACAATCCTTTCACTCCTATACATTCCCCACCTTAGAGACCACCATCACTATGTCTCTCTTTTAGCCTCTTGGTCCCCCTAGACCACCCACACCCACATATCATCTAGTATCGTATTACTTGTCTGATCACTTGTTAAACACTGTCTGCTGTCCTCTCCCCTCTACCAAACAACTGCTTCTTTTTCTACCCCGCCTTGACCAGACCCCACACACCAGCAGCAGATTGTTCTGTTACCCACCCCTCCACTTCTCTCCTGCCCAATGAATCCCCTGGCCGCTCTTTGGGTTTCAAACTCCATTTGGCTGATCTACAGGCCTCTCTTTGCTAAACGACTCTGAAGTGGTTTGGACAGTTGTAGACAGCTTGTTGGATGGCCAGCTGCCACATATCCCACTTATTTATTCATCTCTACATTGATTAAAAGACAGAAGGGTCACAGGTCAACCTCTTATTGTGGAAGAGGCTTGACCTGAAAACAAATAAATACTGCAGGGTTTGTTGTAGTCCAATACTTGACTCTGGTGTTTTCATCCATCTGTCCATAGATAAGGAGAAACAAAGATCAACTGTCTCTGGAACAGTTGCCCAAGAAATGGGTTTAACTTTTGAAGAGCAGTCTTTTAAAAATAACACAAAGTTTCAAATAGATTATCATGTTATGTAGATAATATTTCTCTCTTCAGTAATAACATGATCAAAAAGGTCATTTTTTAAACATAAAATCTCAATACAAGAAACACTAATGCTGATTTTGTATCATTAAGACAGTGTAGGAGTTTAACTAAAATGTTTGAAACAGAAACATACAAAAAAGTCTATTCTAAGTCTTGGACTTCTATTTTTTATGCTGTACAGACAGGTATTAATATTGTTAGATTTTCACATGAAACATATCAGATTACAATTTTAAAATAACAGATTTAAAATGTAGGGATGTACACTGTGAACAATTTTGGTGCCAACAGAAAAATGTGAATAAAAGTAATTATTTGAATCATCAGAAAAGAACATTGTAGTTTACACTTACCACCTATATTTTTGCTGTACAATTTTCCATAGATATCCCATATATAAGCTGCAATGTTCACAAAATGTACAAATAAATGTACGGCCAACATAAATGTCAACATGTAGGCAGACTTTTGCCCACTGCAAAATAGATATATTTGTGCTGTAGCCAATTACAAACAGGAACTGCACTACATGTGATTGACATGTATGGAAAATGCATGCCTGTGACACTTTAAATCGTGTAAAACCAGCAGATTGTGGATATAAACTGCAGACATGTAAACATTTACATTTAAGCTTATAATGTGCGGCCTGTCAACACAAAGGGAAGGAATCCACAACCTGTGTGACCTGATGCTCAGCATCTTGCTGGGCTGATTGGCAGCAAGGCTATTTAATCAAATGTCAAACAGCACAAGTTTATGATACACAAGCCAACCTTTGAATCAACGCTTCAAGAGAACACAATCCGTGTGCACACAAAACATACGGAGACACACACTGAGGCTTAAGCACACGGACACGCTGAATGCTTTCATGGAGCAGTCAGAGCCTTTGAGTCAATAATTTTGATATCAGAAACACCATTCTGTCCATTGTGTGTGTGTGTGAAGGGGAAAAAGTCATCACTCCAATGTCTTGCTTATGTGCTTGTCATTTATTTGCTGTCTGCGGTATATATCCAGGGAAACTAACATTTCTGAAACTCCCCTGCCATTTCAGAAATAATTGGCCAGTTCCTTGTGCTGACTCCATGTCCACTAGAGTTTTTTTTTTAACTACATGGACCAAAGCTGCCATACTTCCCTCTCTCTCTCTCTCTTTCTCTGCTGACAATATGTCAACATGTAGATGTCAGCAGCAATAACAGTAACAGTGTTCTATGTGAATGATTGAGATCTCACTGTGGTCTGGTGCCAGAAAAAAAAAAACATTACATTGAGATACAACTGGTACACAGTGAAATTTTTTACTATGCATTTATAATGTGCAGCTGACAGAACATAATTTTGTATTGTATTGATTTTAATTTTAAGTATTAAAATCTAATGTTTCATTTTCTGTCAAATAAATACTAAGGCTGTGGGTTTCATTGTAAAACATCCATATACATTTGAATAGCATTGGTATTTACCAAAAACATTTTTATAAGTTTCAGTGATGAGCTTACTAAAAAGATTTTTATAAGTTTCTGTGATGGCTAGTTTACCTGATTGTAGATGTTCTTGAACAGAAATTACATTTTAAACGCTAATATAATTATTATTGTTCCCCATAAGTTTTCAAATTGATTGCTCCCCCACCAAAAAACAAACAAAAAATCCCCAAAAATACAGAAGAACTAGAAAAGGACATTATTATTCTTTATTTAAATGTCAAATTATAGTTTTTTTGTTGTACTTGTATATTATATAGTATAGGGATGTAATGGTTACCGATAAAATGGTAAGCCGTGGTAAAGTTTCCCAGGGTAATCATTACTGTGTCCTATTAAAATTACCATTAAACAGTGTTTGGTTACCACACTGCATCAATAACGCACAGCCATGCTGCTCTTTGACTGTAAAGTCGGAACTATGTGTGTCTGCCCCTCAATGAAGCAGCCGTCTCTCACAGATGGAGGCGCGCATGCGCAGTTTGCATTGTTTGGCCTCTGAAAGTCCAGCAGTTGGAGTCTCTCTTAGACTCTTGTAGGTTTTCCCACTTTAAACGGACAATGTCTAAAGTCTTGTCGAAGTTTGGATTTTACAAGGATGTTGAGGGGAAACTGATTGACAACAGTCACCCTATCTAAAACACAACGCTGCAGTGAAAGACAAAAATGTGCGTGATTAAAACTGCTGTAACTTCTCAAGTAAACAAGCAGACTGAGAGAGAGAGAGAGAGAGAGAGAGAGAGGGAGAGAGAGAGGATTCAGTGAGCCAAGCCTGAGTGAATTATCGAGGGTTTATCAGTATTTTCTGTGGGGATAATGTTTAAAGGTTGTAAATAACAGCATTAGTATCAGTCTGGAGTGTGTTCTTCTTCTTCTTTCGCTGTGTTTTGCTGAATTTTGTGTTTGATCATCTTTTTCTGTCATAGGTCGTGTTTTATAGATTTAGTCAATCATAATTTGGAAATGTTAAAAGACATGTCGAGCAGATCTGCCATGGAAAGGGGAGACCAGAAGAGAGACATGAAGGGGGCTAATTGCTTCAGGGACTATCGTTCGTAACAAAATAAATAAGTAAACGAAAAGGCCTGGACATGGTCTAATATAACGAGCTGTAACATGGACACTAATGATGCAGGCAAACAAAAATGTGTAAGTGTATGTAAAATAGGTTAAGTTTAGTTTTGGTCATCTCAGAACTTTGAACAGATTCATTTACAAATGTTTATGAACAGTATCTTGTTTAAAGTTCAAATCCGTTGTTTTCTTTTCTTGTAATTACACAGTTTAAGCAGTAATAACATAATAATGACAAATACTTGCCATAATTGCTTACTTTTATTTGTCATGAAACAAGTTTAAACAAATTTACTTTTAGGACATTTCCTGACACAGTTATTGACAAAAAAGACAAAAGAGCTGTTAAAATTATAATATTAAGGGGGTTAAATGATTTCAAGAATGTGTTAAAGTACTTTTTGAACATTTTGAGCACACTGCAACAATGCCACAAAAATAATGATAACCGTGATATGAAATTTTCATTCCATTACATCCCTAGTTAAGTATTTACTCGCAGTTCCAAACCAATTAACTAATTTAAGTTGTCCAATACTATGCTTCATACATTTTTGACTTCTCAGAGAGGCCTTGTGAGTCAGCTCAAATATGGTTATTAAAAATGATTTTAGCTATAAATTCCATATCACTCATTTATATTTTCAAAATAACAATAGTCATAACATTCGAATTGTATTAATCATTTTGTGACAAATATGACAGCAGTTTAAGATACTTGGAAATAATTCTTTGAGCTGGAGTACTCACAGTGACAATTTATCAAGAGCAGAGTGCCCAGCAGGTCAGAATGAAAAATGGCAGAAACTGTAATGGAATCAGAGGACAAGAGAGCCCACATTACCTGATAGAGGTATGTAAATCATGAACTCATGTTAAACTGGATAAAGACTGTGACTTTGTACAATCACTTCAGGAGGTTTCAGGATCAGAGGATACCAGCAGCTTTCACACATGCCTTTGCAGTCTGCAGCTCGTATCATACATGGCCTCCCTGCTGTATTGTACATTTATAACTGTACAATCAAGATTCGAGGTTTTACAAACTTAAAGGAAAAACCAGAGAATCCAAATAAAGGTCTATCTTCAAAATTAGTGTTCAAGTTGTTGTATCAGACTCAAGCAATTGTTTTAATAATGATTTCACTCAATGAAACACTGCATGTTCATTGCCGAGGAGATGAATAGAGCCTGAATAATACACTTTATCAAAATTACTGTCCCAGCATAATCTTCAAATGTTTGGAAATTTAGCTTATCTTTATTAGGATGTAGTGAAATTATTGTTCACTGCAAAATGAAAGTGAGACTTTATTTTTACACCAGTGCCCTTCTGGTGGAAGGCTGGATGATAGCTGTAGCCACTGTGCCGGCCCTTTTTGCACAAATGCCGAGCTGAACTCCATCATCATTGCTAATGGTAAGGCTAGTGCCATGTACCTCATACAACTCAAGTTCAAAGATCTTGAACTGTCCCTTTAAGACACTGCAATTTGAATCCAGTGGTATGTCATTGTGGTGTAGTTACCATTTACTTCACAACTGTATCATTTACTAAGCACAGCCAATGCCCAAGATGAGTGTGCTCACAAAAAAGCAATTAAGGTTTATTTGAAATCTTCTACTGATAGAGGCTGAACTCACATCAGCCTGACAGCTATTTCAGCTGTTTTCCTGCATGGCTCAAATACACACAGACAAAAAAAACACTCGCTATGGCACACACACACTGGAGCCCTCTCAAATAAGTCCTCACCAGTACACAAAAAAGCAAAAAAATCATTAGTAATCGTTCGACAATAGCTAATCAGATATATTTCTCATTTATCCATGTTTACATGGACAATTTAGACACTGTCGGACAATCGTAAAGTAGAAATAAAGTCCTGAAGCTGGAGAACCAGCTTGCCATTCTGTCTTCCTGTGAGAGTAAGCAGATGTACCAGCAAAATATTAGACAGAAATCAGAAATCCATGCCACTTGTTGGGGCAGGTCAGAGCAGCTCCTTGGTCATTGATCTTCCCAGGTATTCCTCTGTACATTGCATGTAAAACAATATACAATCGGACTGAAACTTACAACTCCAAAATTCAGCTATAATCTCCCTCAAATTGCTGAATGTACGCCTGATTTTACTTAATGAAAACATAAATAAGGGGCACTTACTAGCAAATGCTAGGTTTGGAGTTTAAATCACGTGATGATGCACTCAGTGTAAAGAACTGCTAACTAACGCCACAAATCCCTATATTCACCTTAAACTTCACCACAAAACCCAACCTGAGTTCACAATGATGAACAGAGAAACCACAGTCAACAACCTAGTTGGGGTTAAATATCTTGCCCAAGGATACGTGGACTCTTGACAAAGTTATCCTTGTATCCTTGACCTTAAAACTGACGGTAGAGCGTACAACCAGAATATACCACCAATGCCCCATAATAACTTAAAAAAAAACTTGATTTGGAGTGGAGTGGAATGTTTATTGAGGAGCACTGCTAAAAGATTTTCAATAAAACAGAAAAAAAAGGTTCTCTGTTTGGTATACACACCTTATGAAGAGAATTTTTTATGAATGAAGTCTTCAATTTCAAATTTGTTTGGTTGGGTTCCCAGGCTGTGTATGCGTATTTAAGTCCAGCATTTCATGAATTTTCTGTAAAAGCCAAAGAGAGCAAAAATGTGCAAAAGTACAAAGTTTGGTCTCAATATTAAGAGTGAAAAATTATTTCCATTTCGCAAAGTAAAAATGCTTGAGAGCTGAAAATGTGGACTCCAGCTTTTTCTGAAAATTCTTTCTATTAATGTGCATACTGTATGTGTACTCCTGCTTATCACCGTAAAAATCCTTGCCTTTTGACACTTATCCTCTTGTTGAATCAAGTCAAACTGACACACTAAGAAGTGCTGAGCTAAGGCTAAATTATAAAAAAAAAAAAAACCCTCAGTTTTACTTCCCTCCCCAGGCTCTCTCTTTTCATTATCTCCTCATTTGTTCCTGTCCCAAAAATGGCTCACCAAGCAACACATACACTTGCAATTTAGGAGCTGTCAGAGGACGATTAATGGAAAAATAAGAATAAAATAAAGTTTGTGCAGAGACCATAGCCTTCATTTTGGAGAAATTGAGCCATAAAGAATATCATACTATACACGAGGCTGTAAAAATGCTGATCATTACCTTAGCCAGTATCAGATAAATTATAATAGACCTAAAACTTACAACTATGATTCACTATTATTGGTCAGGACATTGTGAGGACAATTGTCAGGAATTGATGCTAAAAATAAAGATTGATTGATTTGTGACAGGTGAGTATTCCGATTGGCTGATAAGTTAACCCTGTGGATTCATAATGAGAATTAAGTCTCAGGGACTTCTCTTGATGAGACCAAAGTTTATATGTCCAAATCATAGCAGTACTGCAGCCAAGATGGGCATCAGCTCAAAAAGAAAATTGTCTTGGTTTGTAGCGTCAGCTGTTTTTTGCACCAGAGAACAGCGAAACATGATTACCTGAATTTTCCCCAGTATGCCTGTGCCATATCTGACTTTTTAATGTTTTTTTCAGAACTCTGCAACATTAAACATTCAAAAGTCATTTTAAAGTGCTAAGCCATGAACTAAATAAGATGTGATGTCCTTGGATGACCTTCGCTGTGATATTTCTATCCACAGGCCTTCAGCTTGAGCACCAGAATATTACTATACAATAAATCTGCTCTAGAGCATTTCATAATTGAACGGCACTTCAGCCCAGAATTATTCCATGACTCATCCACTCTCCAGTTATACAATCCTGCCTACAGGGTATGGAGTAACTGTGATAGAAAACGGAGGAGAAACAGAGAGGTGAAGTACCTCATATGATAGTAAAGAGGACCCGAGAGCACTGGGACTGCTATGGAGAGCCATGGATGAATGTTATCTATGCAGATATGAGCAGGTAGGTTTGAGCCTCCTTGACATTTACCTGGAGAGCTAATCCAAAACATCTACCTAGCTCACCTTTTATTGTCTCTCTCTCTGTCTCAAAATGTATTCCATCACAGGCATTTAAAGTATTCTACAGCTTAAAGCTCTCTGCTCACTGAACCTGTTTTTTGTTATTTTATCCATCAAACAGCAAATATGATTATGGGGAGAAAAGTTAAACATAAAGCAGAAAAATAAAATACTTAGCCCATCCTCCTCTTACAGAGCCATATAGCTGTGCCAGGCTCTGGTGTCACAGAGTTGTACAAATTTAAAAAAAAAAAAAAAAAAAAAAACACAATTCAGAAATATTGTATTGTGTTTTCAAAGTGTGGGTTTGGATAGAGAGCAAGGAGAGCTGCAGTCCCAGTTTGCATCACAAATGCAGCTCAAAAATTCTTTGACTTTGGCTGATGTTGCAACAAACTGAAAACCAAAAATATGCCCAAAAACATTTTAAAAAATAACTTGAGATTTTTGAAGTGCAAGAACATTACTGACACAACCTGAGAATGAATCTTTTTTTTTTTTTTTCACCATTCTGCATAAATAAAATAGCCTCAGAGTAGCAAAAGCCTCAAGTGTCCATTTCTGGCTTTGTTTAAAATTGACTTTGTCCTATCTGTAAATGGAGGCCCATGCTGAAGTGTAAAATACCTGTTGAACCCCAGGTGCCCACTCGAGGCTAGCTGCAGAAACCTGACATCCTAACGACAGTATGCAGGGAAAAGACATTGTTTATGGCCTGACTGAACATATTTACAGCCAGCTCATAAAAAGGCTACAGTCTAAACTATAACACATCTTTATACCTCCAGTGTGAAGGGGTGAATGTTCTTCATCTCACAACTGTTTTTTAGTGATTTCACTAAGGATTTCTGATTTTTTTAAACTCTGCATCACGCTTGGTTGGACAGCCTTTAGTTGTGCCTTAACAGGACTTCTCTTTTGGTTGGTAAGTGGAGCTAAATTTATGTTGAGCTAGCTCATGCAGTGTGGCAGCATCCCTTAGAGGCATCAACAGAGTTCCAAAAGCTCCTGTAAGAAGGACCAGGTCTTTTACATTATTTGTTTTGCCTAGGCCATATCATGGTCCCCTCCATTGTGCTTGGCCCTAAAAGGTTGTTGGCTTGGTGCCGCCAAAGATAACTAACCCTATCCAATCTATGAACAAAACACCAACCAAAGCTTTAAACTAAGAGATGTTAACTTAGAGTCTAAAGCTGGCACTCAGTTGTGTCTGAATTACAACCAAACAAACAAAAACACACATTAACTATATAGGTATGGCAAATAAAAGCATATACAAACAAAATCTTCAAAAACTGCTCTAGCCTGATAAAAAGGATTCAATTGGCCTACTGTCACTTTTATTTATAACTAAATGGCAAATGCACTTCATTTTGTCTAATAAAGAGAAATTAAATTTTTAAATTCATATACATTTGTAAACTCAAACACTTGATTTTGTTTGATGTGATGAACCAACAAAGACAAAAGAAAATACATGTGGTCTTTCCAGCAGCCATTTCCAGCAAAGCTTAATGCACCCATAATTCCCTCTGATAGTTCCCTGGGGAACTAATTTCCCCCCAATCTGTGTCCAGACCTATATCCATACACACACACGCAGATGATCCCACTCCATCGTGACCAGAAATGAAGAGTTGCTTAATCGGCTGCGTCAGTTCCCCCACAAGCAGCAGTAATAAAATATCTCCAGTGTGCATTCTGATCAATAGAGTAGAGGGGAGACACAAGCTGGCAGGGTTAATGGGCCCCATTCCACTTAAATACCCTGTGAGTGACTCTGGAGAAACAGAGAGAGGGGAGTGGTGGAAGGGAGAGGGGCTGTGGGGAACAGGATTCTAACTGAAGGACAGTGGAAAAAAAAAAACCTCAATGGCAAAAACAAATTTGACATCACAAAAAGTGAAAAAGGATGGTTGGCTGAAATAAAAAAAAAAGGAAAAAGATAATTGTGTTTGAATGAAGCTGAAATGTAGCCTCCAAGTTAATTTACCCTCAGGTTCCATTCATCCCTATTGAGGACAAACTTTTTTTTTAATTCAAGGGATATTTTAATTGATGATCTAAACAACATATTTTTGGAGGGCAAACATTTGTGTTTTTAACACGTTGTAAGTTCTAACGCCTGTCTGTTAAAGTAGCTCTATACTGCTTCATGTTATAAAAAAATATCACACATGGGCCATGAGGGCAAAAATGGACACATTAAATGTCACAATAATTTGTTATTCTTCATCAGTTAACCCATTTTCATTTGCAGGCCAGGCTCTAGAGTTTTAATTTTTTACTATTGTCCTACATATGGCTTAATTTTCTAACTTTTTGTGCCCCACGGCAAAGTTTGCAGTTCTCCTGGTGACTAATGGGGAATTTTGATGAGGATTTTTTCATTTTGTTAGGAGGAGAAATGTTTTTCATTTTTATCATTAGATGACATAACATATTTCTATACAAAAGCGTCGAATTTAAAGATAAGTCTGTGTGTGTGTGTGTGTGTTGAATTTCTGTGTTCACTTATTTCAAGCATCCTTGATGTCCAGTGTGATTACAAAACACTATATTTTTCATTCAGAAGAGTTGAGCATACAGGAAAAAAGTGAATATTTTCAGTGTATATCTAAGAAAAGAGTCCATGGTCTCACAGTGGTTTGTACATAGCCTACTTGGCTCTTCTTGTTTTGTTTTCTGGTTGTGGTTGAACAATATTCCAGCGAGGAGCAAACTCTCTTAAGTTTAGCAGGTACTTATGGTTCATTTGGATTTTCATGATTTTCCCCAAGATGAACATTTACGTGTGAACTGCATCACTATTTATGCAACCACTTCAAGATGGGAAATTCATTGACAGCTGATTTGCATCCTTGCAGTGCAGTTGTGACAAGAGTTATTGTAGATGTGAGTAACAACTTTATCACATGATTAATATGGAGTTCAAAAGTTCTGCCTTTTTCTACCTGTCTGTTAGAGCACTTTGCTAACTTCTGTTTTTAAAGGTGCTGTACAAATAAAGTTATTATTATTATTATTAAAGGGCTGAAAGAGTTCCAATAAGCACCTACCATAATTTGAAGCAGCAGCACCAGCTTTTCATCATTCACCTCCAAACAGCAACAGATTTTTACAACCGATAAAAAGAACAGAATAAATAGAAATTGTGATTTTTAGGACTTAAGAGCCATTGCATGTCAACCAGGACATAATTGATATTATGTAATATGGCACAATCTTTACCAGAATTTCAATTCAGGTACCCATCAGGACTGGAAAGCAACAAGTTAAACCAGTAGCCTATTTAGACCTTTTCTTGAGTAACAGCACCTGAGTACTAAGCAAAAAATAACAACAAAAGCCAAACCACTCAAAGTTTTCTGTCTGACACTGCTGTAACAGTAGCTACTTGATTTTCTACTTTCAAACTGACATCAGGCTTAGCACCACAATAAAGAAACACCCCTAACCCTCCTATACGTAACAGGTTTAATAGGCTACCTATTTTTAGAATGGTGATGTCCCCAAGAACTGGTCACAGTTTTGATAATAAACATTTTAATAATAGACATCATTATTGATTCATACTCAAAAGGTTAATCTGTTTACTCTCAGACTAAAGTTTCAGCAATACCCTCACATGGATTAAATTTTTTGTTGTGTATGATTGCAGCTGAGACATAGCAGTATCAACATCTGAGTCTGTGATTTACAGAGACAGGATTAACACACACACACGCAAAACCACACACTTCTCCTCTGCATTTCTGTGTCTGTATTGGCTGAATGAGCTGCATCTGTGAACACTGATACCAGCATTGATCCAACCTGGCCCTTTGTAATGGACTCCAATAACAACTCCATTACTGCTGGCACACTGATTAGTGTGTGGGGGCTGACTATAAAATTAGCTCCAAAGGAGCCCTGCAGGATGCAAACACACACATGAACACACAGGCATGCATGTTTAAGGATACAACTTGCACACTATCCAATGAGGTTAAAGGAGAAATATATGCATGGACAGTGCAGACATTGTAATTTACACACAAACACACACATGCTGTGTCAATAGTCATTAAGCATGCAGGCAGAGATTAGCTGGATGCAGGGGAGCCAATGTGGCCTCTTCATTAATATGCCAACATTCTCCCCAAAACAGGCCCAGATATGAGTCAAGTTTTATCCAAATGTGAGATTTAAAGTAAGTTTTGAAGAGCTGGGCAAAAAGAGCATGACCTCCCGGTATATGTTTGTTCATTTGTTTGTTTGTTTTTCAACATTGTAAGTAAACTGAAATGGGGAAAACCATGTTCATGGTAAACTGCCCCAATACATCTAGACAATGCCACTGAGTTCTGGATCACTGATTTATAGGTTTATTGAACTTCAGAACAAGAGTGAAAAGTGAGGAAAGTGAGAGTCATTCCCTCCATGGAGGACTGATAGATTGTGTATGGGCTCAGTTGTGTGCTACAATCCCCTCTTCCACCATGACTCCTCTAAGAACCAGATTTCCACTTTATCCGACAAGATGAAATATTGGTGTACATTGCTTGATAAGTTCCCAATTTTGACTTTAATTTGGCTAACAATGTCAAAAATGCTGTGGTACAGGTTTGTGCTCTCTGAGCTCTTCTAGTTATGGTTTGAAATGATAGCCCCATTGTTTCCTACTGTTTACTTAGTTCAGAAAAAAATCAAACAAACACAAACTTGGGGATCCGATTATCAATTTGGATCCAAACGAAATAAATTGTATAGAACTGCATCAAAATGGGGCAAACTAGCCTTTATTATGAGAAATTTTACTGAATATAATTTTTGCCTTTGAATAAATAGATAGATAGATAGATAGATAGATAGATAGATAGATAGATAGATAGATAGATAGATAGATAGATAGATAGATAGATAGATAGATAGATAGATAGATAGATAGATAGATAGAAAATAAAACTACTTCTGTTTCTGGTGAGTTGTGGATAATACAAGTTACAATTACTACTTTATCATCATACTACAACTACCAAAAATAGTAATCATACATTTTATTTGCAGAAATGTGCAGTTTTTTGTTTACTTTTTAATGTGATTTAATTTGATTTGATTTATTTTGGATCCACCATTAGCTACAGCAAAAAAGCAGTAGCTTTTCCCTATTCTCTTTCTGGTGGCAGAGGCCTGGAGCCTATCCAAGTTGACATAGGGAGACAGGCAGGGTACACCTGAGCCGGTCGCCATGTTTATTGCAGGGCAACACAAAGAGAAAGAATACCTGCTGGGCCACTGTGCTGCCCACAACCACATTCAATAAATAAGCATACAAACAAACAAAACTTCACTTCAGAATTTGAGTATGGTTTTCTTGTATGACACTAAAAGCAGAAAAAAAACTTGGTTTCAAATTTAAAACAAACAAACAAAAAAATGAAATACAATCTATTTTTGCCTCATTGTTCTATCAAAAGTGACCCAGAATTAATTTTACTTTTGGTACTCTGGTGGATTTCCCCCTGACTCTTTTTAATTAATCTCTTCCTTTATTGCTTGTATTTCACCAACAGGTTTGAGTGGAAGAGTGTGCACATGCAGTGTGGATTAACATGGAGAATGTGTGCTGACATGGCAAGAAACACACACTCACACAAATGTCTGCCCGCTCCATTTGAACTCCAGTTCAATGAGGGATATGTGAATCTGTCGCCTCTTTTTCTGTGGGCTCAAAGTGGGGGCCCTGGTTGCATTGGGGGCTAAAAACCACAAGGCAAATTAAATCAATGGGCTTCCCACTGGCAGATGGCTCACTTTAACACTCAGTTAGCCTTTAGATAATTGAGGCGTTGACTCTGCGGCGCTCGTAAAAAACGGATGGCGCATTTAAACGTTTCACTGAAATAGATCAGCGGAGGTTAAATAAATGAAATCCCATTTGTCAGAGAGAGGGACCCTGGTAATAATAAATGCCCCCCTCCCCTCTGCAAACACCTCCACTGTTTGGCCTCATAAATAGAGAAAGAGAGGGGAGATGTTACCCACTCGCCCAAGCCATCCGTGCAGCCTGGCCACGACGCCATTTTTCCATTGATAGGGTATCCCTGCTTAATGAAACGGTCCTTCCTTTTTTCCTCCTCCTCTTCGCTTGTTTTCCATCCCTCCTCCCTCCTGCATTCGGTGTGATAAGTAGCGAACCAGCGAAGCCTGTAATTACAATCTTACCGAGGAACCCTGGCCCAATCTGTGTATAAATCTCGCCATCCAATTACAAGATGTAATAATTTTGCAGTCAAGCTGGTAATGAGGTCTAATACTCATGCATGTGATAATCCCCCCTGGATGCTGACTCTATCAGATGTTAGCTTTGTAATTATACTGGCAGAAAATCATTATTTCATGTTCAGCAGAAAAATGAGCTTGGTGGGGGGAAGTTAATTTTCTCTATGCTCTGTGAAGCATAGACTAAATTTTAATGATCTAATCATTACCCCCGACTATCCTCGGCTGCAATTGACCCATGTTACTTGTGTGAGGCAACATTTTGCTCATTTAAGAGTCCCCGATACACAGTAAGGTTTGCCAGGTAGGAGCCGTTTTATTTAGTAATTATAGCACAATAAAACTATTATGCTAATGATATGGAAATCGATATCGTCAGGCCACGGTGTCATTTAACAGCTGCACGGAACATAAATCACATTTTTAATTGTGAGCTGTTAACATTTCCACATTATTGCTTTGTGTTCTTTTTTTCCCCTCTGAGTGTGTGGATGTGTGTGTGTGTTATCACTGAAAGGTTGACACCAACAGTGAGAGAAAAGGTCAAACTCTGCTGTCTATGAGCTGAGAACATCTCTACTTCTCTCTGTCTCTCTCTCTCTCTCACTTTCTTTCTCGACGGTACTGATTCGCGTATCTCCAGCATAACACCAGCCTGAAGTGTGAGCATGAGCATGATCCTGGTTTAGATCTTTTTGACCCAAAATAACAGATTCAAGAGTCAAGTTCAGAACAGGACTCTACTACAGGGAGATCATTTCTGAGATTCATAACAGGTGAAATCTAATTTTCCCTAATTCTTGTTTTTACAGTGCAGGGCTGATCAATGATAGTACAGGCTGTGATCATGATTATTTCAATAATTTTGCACCTCAAACACTGATTTTACACCCGCTGCATTATATAAATATATATTGAACTAAAACACTCAACGCTTGTAAGATCATATGCACACAATAAAGACTGAAACACAAACAATTACAAGAAGTACATGTGAAAAAAAAAATATGATTAAAACATGACATAGTAAATTACTACAAATGAAGTAAATATGTATTTGGGTGCCGCTTGTGATGTGCAGAAGACAGAGGGAGGCTTCTGGCTTGCTTCAGAATAATGGGTTTATTACAAAAAGCAACACCAGAATCATACAGGCACTGCAGGATACCTGGGAGGGACTGCCGATTATGTCCTTCTCCTTGACTTCAGTTTGACCACAGTTTAAATAGGATTAGGAGTTGGATACACAGTTACATCGGGACAGCAATAAAACTAGCCTTGGCTGTCACTTAAGCTATACACTACCTTCGCAGGACATCTGCATTCCTTATGTGAAGAGTCATCTGCAGCCCTCACATGTACACATTTCTAGGGATGTGTGCTTTAGCCTTATATGGATAAATGCCAGACGCTACAAAAGTAGTGATGACAAACTCTTTTAGCCAACCCTAACAACTTAAAGGGTGGGAACTGATAATATTTTATTGATAAAATGCCATTAAATATTCTGTTATTGATACAGTTCTTTAATGTTTCCTTTATTAGTTCTTGGTGATGTTTTTTTGTGGAGAAACTTTGGCCTACACAGGTATATATTGGCAAACATTGAAAACACATATCACTCCATTTTGCTGTCTGCCTCTGATTATAATGTGACATCCCTAATGTGCCAAACACAAAGAGCAAAGCTGAAGGAATTGATTAAGGGAATAAGGGAATTGCTGGGCATAAAAGATATCAGCTCCTTAAGGGAGTTGTTATTGAATCTCAACAGGATTTTTTTTTTCATTTCCATCCCAGCCTTCACTGTAACATTCACCACATATGACAAAACACAATTATTCCATTTCACAACTGTAGGAAACTCCAAGAGAAAACAAGAGCCAAAGAAGGTTGCTTTGTCATCATAACACACTATAAATACGGATTTATATAAAATTCAGCTTTACATCATGATACTATCAATTGTTGAGTTACACATAACTCTCATAATAATTCAGACCAAAGGAATTGTACCTTCTAAAAAGTGAAATTGTAAATACGCTGTAAAATGCTGGTATCTGTGCTTCCCAATCTTCACTTTTACACTTAGGAAAACTTTGTACAGTGAAAAGTAATCTGCCCAGCTATGACCATGATGGTCTGAATATCAATGACTTTTTTAATGCACAGTGTAAAAGCACGTTTTGATCAGATTATTGCTCTCGATGAAAGAAAAATCTGTTTGTTTAGCAATTACTGCATTTGATATGTGCATGTATATGTTCATGAAACTGAATCCTGTAAATCTCTAATTGTCCCGCTTTGATTTCAATTTTTTTTCCCAATTTAAGATAACCTATCAAAATGCATAAGATTAACATGTCAGGGTATTTTGAAAAAGAGAAAGAAATAAACTAACAAAAGACAGGGAGAAGGACCCAGATGCAGGTTAAACAAAAGTCTTTATAATTAACTAAAAAAGGGATTCCCAATTAAAATAAAAGTAATCTGCACACAAAAATCCAAAATGCAAAACAAAAATCTCTAACCAAAAGTTACAACTCAAAATTGGAGAACAAAGACAGAAAACCAAGTGA
Source organism: Scarus forsteni (assembly GCA_036419115.1). NCBI lineage: Eukaryota > Metazoa > Chordata > Actinopteri > Labriformes > Labridae > Scarus > Scarus forsteni. The sequence goes on from JAZDUH010000040.1 coordinate 443,431, forward strand.
AACTATAAAACAAAGTACAAATAAAAATCGTTAAAGACTGAAACAGAAACTAACAACTTGAACTGGAGAAACGCTGGTGAAGACTGAAGATGCTGAAGACTTGAAACATCAAAGACAAATGACCCAACAAAGACAAAGGGAAACAGAGACTGAATACCCGAGGAAAACATCAAGCACAGGTGAGACAATCACACAGGTGGAGGGAATCACAATCAGAGGCACACAGAAGAGAGGGCAGGAAACACGTGGAACACAGGGATTTCAAAATAAAACAGGAAACACGAGAAACAAGGGGAACAATAGGTCACACACACACACACAAAAAACATGAACATGTTTTCGTGATACAGATATTTTTGACTATTAAGAGAAATTACATTTTAGTGAAATCCATCAATTTCATTGAAAGAAAAGTCTAGATAAAAATATGTCATTCACTGTGATGACCAAAATGTCCTGAAAGTCATGCACACAGGTGCGGAAGAGAAAAACCTGTTTTCTTTAAAAAAACAATTTTGTTCCAAATCTTTTGAAATAGATGAAATAGGATTATTTTTAATATCAATTTGAAACAAATTAATCTTACAACACACGTTTGGGACATAAATCTGAAAAATGTATTATCAGTCACATCCTTGTTAGACCTGTTGCTTCCCTCTTTTTTAAAGTCTTTGTTGCTCTTCAACTGAAAATGATTTGGGAAAAGTAATGATTCATGATTAAAGCTCCGGTGTGGTTTTTAGATGGTTATGAAACCAACTGAAATTGGTACTAATGCTTCTTCATGAGCCATTAGATCTAGACTGTCATCATAAGGAGTGATTATGTTTACAGTTATTTCTAATGCTAAAACCTCTACACCATACAGACACCATATTGACTAGTTTGCAATTTAACTTCTTTAATATTTGCATGAACAAGATTGATATATGGACTGTTAAGACAAAACTTTAGGAGATAAAAAAAACTGTGACGTTATCATCCTTTTTTAATTTTCAATTTGTGCGTCACTGGCAATATTATTCAGGTCAGACATGTTTGACTTTAACACTCTTGACAGGCAATTGACAATTAAGATCAACTTAAAGAAAGAGTAACACTGCCTGAAGGGCCAAAAAAGGGTGTAAGAAGATTTTGACCTATTTTTATGAAGAGTTATATACTTAAAGTTCTGAATATGCTAACCTGACTAATAGCTGATGGATAATACTGTCAATACTTTAAAAGTGAGCGACAGATTTATGTAATAAGATGGTTTCTGCACAGGGATCAATTACTTGATCGATCCGTTACGATGACCTTAAGACAAAATAAACTGAAAACACAAATGGTACTTAAGCATGAGGTAGCATGTCCATAAGTGATTTTACAAAAGTATATCCTGACGAATTTGGTTACATTTTGCAATTTAATTCTATCATTCCTCATGTCTTTTACTTTTCTGACATTTGGACATATTTTGTCACGCATCTTATTTTTTAATGATTAATTTATTTATTTTCGTTGATCCACTACTAAACATGTGAATGCAAAAAGATGGCTTAATTTAACGATATAAGGAAAAGTTGCTGACATTATTTACACTATGGGCTTTTTGAGTGATTTCATTTTTGATTTTTGTTTTTTAACAAAGATATTCTACGTCTCCTAATTTGTTTTGATTAAGTGTTTCTTTGTGGTTTCCTCTTAGTTTAACTTGATTGTTTTTATTTTTTGTGGTTTCATTGAAACTTTATTGCATTTTATTGTGCTTTTCCTTTGTAAATTCAGTTCCGACTTGCCTTGCAAAGACAATAAATTACATAAAGATATAGAATATGGTAAAATTAATGACATATTCCCACTATTAAGGTACTTTTAAAATGTGCTGTTGGTCCTTATTCAGTTAACCTTAGTCCTAATTTTAACTACTTCAACTAATAATTTATTAAAGCTTGTATTAACATAAGCATTAGGTATTTTTTCATTGGTTCATTTTCTTTCAATACAACATGAAAACTCAAGACATATCTTCTAAAGTGACTTCCATTCTCTTTGCTATGTGTCCAAACTTCAGGTGTGGATGTTTGAGGTGATCCAGGTAACCTCAGGGCCTCAACGAACAAATGTACTGGCCTGATAAAACAAACTGCAGGACAACAGGATGCCTGAAACACCACATGAGCTGACAGCAGAGAGAATTGTAAAGCAACACGGGGTGTCAGAGAAAGTAAAAGGGAAGGGGGGATGCATGCGGTGATAAAATCTGAGCTCAGCTGTCCGGGGGTCACGGCTGGCGGAGCACGAGATATGGTGGTTAATAGAGATGATTGATTATGGGGGGCAAACCCAACAGTGTCTGAAACATGAGAAATTATTAAACACATAATCTGCGTCTGCTACAAAGACTGTTTTTTTGGAAACAATGTAAAGGTTTAATTTTCAGATAATACACAGACAAGGTAGGACAAAGGTTAGACATTCATACAAATGTTGACCTAATCTGAATGTCGGTAAATGTCAGAGATTACACTGTGTTTTGTGTCCCGAGAAAAGTTCACTGTTGATACGTATCCTTGTTGCAGTTTTATGCTTCGTGCCAAACCCGAAGAGTTTATTTGAAGATTAAGCATTTAATATATGCAGTTGGATGTCCTGATAGTGCTGCCATGTCTCTGTTCCAGCTGATAAATATCATATTATACAATGAGTGCAGTAAACACAAACGCATTGCCCTATTTTCCTCCCAATCTTAAAGGTTTACAGGCAGATTACAACAGTCTACAATATCAGTGCTCGCTTTACCTTTATCAATATGTAAACAGCATGTGGATGTGCATTCTGAGCAACAACAAACATTTTATCTGCTTTGGGACAAAAGAGCTTGTAATAGATCATATTTGATCCAAATACTGTCTTCTAACTTTCTTTCTTACCCCAAAGGTAACAGGAAATCTGCCTTATAGATATGCAGCGCAGTATATTTACTTTAAAAGCAGACTGTTATCGCGTATTTGATATGCACAAATGTAAACATATTTGGGACTTTGCCCATGCCCTTGACATAGTTATTGTTGTATGAGTGGCATCACAGTCTGAGCAGATTATGTTTTCATATGTGGTCCCTCAAGGAGTGATACAGAAATCAGCATGCAATGTGCACTGAGGCGTACTTCACCTTTTTCTCAGCATGATGGATGTGCATCCTACGCCTAAGTGATAAGAGTCATTATTTGATGATCAACCATCCATTGTATAGCATACATTTAGTGTTCCTTATGAATAAGATTCATGCTAATAAAGCTGCATAAAATCACATCAAACAGTGATGTATGACATAGAGGAATACGGTTTAATTTGATGTTTACGATGGACCAATGCTGATTAATTGATTTGATTTTCCTCCTGCAGTGAAGACAAAGTTATAATAATTTTAATATAATTCAGTGTTATTTTAAAAAAAAGTTCTGTGAGTGTGAATGTGTTGATTTATTATTTATTTTTTAATCAAGGCCCTTCATTGATTTATACGTCAGAAATAACAACAATTGTGTGTTTTGAAGCGCTCCTGTCAACCCTTAGACGCACAAATGGTCAGACCCTGCACTCTTTCATAATTAGATCCAAAGTGACCTGTATTGGAAAGGATGTGTTTATATGCACAATTGGCATTCTATCTACAAATATTTACCCAAATGGTGCTATGTGTTATATTTTGATCCACACAAGAAAATGTGTGTTCAACACTTTGTTTTTTTACTTTTAAACATTTAAATAAGTACAAATAACATTGTTGGAGGATTATCAATATTTTTGTGTTTGTGTGGTCCTTAATGTTATAAATCTAAGATAATCATGTAGTTAATTAGGACAAATAACCAACTGTATCTTCAGGACTGTGTGAGGCCCATTTATTTTGATCTAATCTATAAAAACATCATTTTTATGCATAGCAATGTATTATTTGACCTTGTGTGCCCCTTGGGTGGTGCAACTTTTCTTAGGTACAACTTTGGGGCCTACAACTAAACAAGCTGCTAAAATGCCATGAACTCTGGTCTAACGGCTATTTAGGGTTTTAATAAAAATGCAGTGTCCTAATTTATGAGATATAAGTTACATTAAAAATACGACAGGTTGATTCATATTTATGATTAAAGGGGGGGAAACTGTTTAAAAGTAGCAATGCCTCCAGTCTCTTACAGCAAGTGCATCCAGAATGCTTTGTGAATTGCAACAAGGGATGGAGAGACATCACCACTTTCCATGAGCTTCTTTGTCTTATCATAGAAAATTCTTTCAGTCAATGTGAACGGGGTCATAAAGCTCTCAAGTTCTCAGTAGATTGTGATGGCATTTAGAGGGAATGATGGTCATGGCACAAGAAATAAGTGATAGAATTTTGGTGTTGATCTGAAAACGGATCAAATATTTTTTTTAAAGATTTGTTAACATTCCCAAATAGAGCAGTTTTTCATGTTTCTGAAAATAACTCAACCAACAATGTAGGAGATGCCATGGCAAAGGTTTGTACTCTTGGAGTACTCCCTCATGATAAGATTTTTTAGCCCAAGATGTATTCTTTAACATGGATAAATTATAAATACTGAAAACTAAACTTCTACTCTTAATCCACGGTCACCAATGTGTTTTATTCAAATGTAATTTAAGGCCTCATGTGCATCTGGCATCCACACTTTATGAAATTTATTTATGGAAAGTTTTGGTCACACATGAAAAGTTAACCAGATGGTACATCGACAACACTTCAATTCACACACACATACATACACACCATCAAGAGTCTCGGGGAGTGTGAGGCCCCCTCTCTATCCACCTCTCTCTCCACTCCATTCCTCCCTCCTGCTTTCGTTATATGCATTATCTTTATGCCTGCCCATCTCTGGACACGGACGCCTCTTGTTCCGCCATTTTAAACAGATCTAATCAGCAGTGTGTTAAACAAGAGTGGATCTTTTATGCATTGGATGTTAGGACAAGCAAATCACCGCTGTAGATCAAGCGAATAAACAACTCCACCCTGATTCAATTACAACAGCTGGGGTCCGTGCTTTTATCTGGCGCGGACATCATTTCAATCAAAATGTAAAATAATCCAATCCAATAGTAGAGATAGGATACAGACTGCTGAGCTTAGTTGTTTTAATAAAAAAAGAGAAGGGAATACAAGGCATTCTGGGGCTTGCTCTCTTTCTTTCTGACAGCTATCAAGAAGTTCCCATTCCCAAACTCCATTACCGTGTGTAATAGCATTCAAAACGGAATTGAAAGGAAGAGGAGCGGGAGATTGTTGGCTATATTTTTATTACTCAAAGCTGTTTTCCAAGACACAGCCTGCTGCACATTTATTCATTTAATTAACGGAAGCATCAGATTTTTTTTCTTGCCCCCCCCCCGCCTTTGTGGACTTTCCTGGCCTTTTTGTCTCACAGGCAACAGCAATTATTGTGTAAGATCATACTTAGCGGGAATTGAAAAGTCGGCAAAGGCGGTATTAATGGCGAGTTAATGTAAATGTTTTCTCTCTAAGTTATGGATTCGATGGCAATAGGATACAGGCCACTGCACTTTAGCCCCCTTTAATTAACTGAGCAGAATACACCATGACAGAAATTTGGAACAATCTCTAAGAAGAAGAGGAAGAAAAAAAAAACACAGCAGCGCAAGAAGAAGAGAGAGTGATTTCTTGCAATAATAATGTTCAAGGAAATTGAATGTAGGAGAATGTACAACAATGTTAATAATATGGCTCGGTCTATCTACAATAATGTAATCTAATAGAAAGCAATTAATTTAGGACACAGGCCACTGCACTTTTTTCTCATTTAATTAACATACGGGATATTTGCAAGGGTTCAGAATATAACACTTTATAAAGTATTACACCTCCCCTGTCACGCTATGAGATGTGGAGGCTAAACTCTCTCTAAGGTAAATTATATGTAGTGTAAGCTGTAATTGAACTTGTTGACTCATTTTGTTCAATGTATGTCATAAATTGTACTATACACACTTAACTTTTCCATAAGTAATGGAAGATTTCATGTTTATACAGTTGAAAAATTAACTAATACAAAGTTTAGTAAACAGTCTTAGAAATGCTATACCAATGCTCGAATATTGAAGGCAACAGATAAGAGAATATTGAGATATGACTGTGCTTGTGTAAATATTTGATGGTCCCCACATTTCCCTTTATATTAGGTGTTGCACACAAATACAAAAACAGCCTTGTCTTTAGCTTTGTTGATCTCATCTAAATGTTTTTGCAGTGGACATTACATGTTACAAGATGTCGCATCTCAAGAGGCTAACCTCTGATAAATTTGTTTTCAGCAGAATCACATTTGATGATGACAGGTCTATGGTTAATGAATCTGTCACTAACTTTAGTTCTTACTTTAGTCCACTTGTCTCTGCTTACCTCCCTTCCTTTGCCAACACAGCATCATGTTGTTTATCATGAGATTGGGATCAACATTCAAGATTTCCTGCTGCTTACTGAAGGTATTTTCTTGCCGCCATGATGGAGGGATTCATGATTGGCTATAGAGATTCATGCTGGGTGTTTGATGTATATATTTGTATATGCTGTATATGCATATGTGTATTTTTATGTGTATATAGTGTATGTATCGATGCATATGTGGATCCATTAAATGAAGAGTTTTATGCTCTATTGTAAAGTGTCATGAGATAACACTTGTTATGAATTGGTGTGCAAATAAAGATTGATTGATTGATTGATGTTACAAAGTGCAAAGAATGTAACAAGTCATGTACTTCTTGATGGGACATTGAGTCTTTCTAAATTCATTTAAAGCAAAAGTAAATCATTTTTTAAAAGTGAAAATAACCAAATCAAGCACCCACAATGAAAAACTTGCAAATACTTGATGTGGTAGGCATTGTCTTCGGCAATGTTTCTGCATTAAGAAATACTTGAATTAGATCAAGGGTCCATATAGAGTAAAAAAAACATGGAAGTGAGTTACTATTTATCACTCCCTATTTCCCAAGCCAAAATTATGGGATTTAAAATACTGATTTCGGACACGTACCTGAAATCAGTAACTCACATATCAAAGCCACAACCATGAGGACCAACTTGATCAGGTCATTTGATAAGAGGAAACTCTTAAACAAGAGGTCAAAACAAGATGTTTACATTGTAAATACTACAACTGCTTCTAAGTCGATTTACCATGTTGTGGTTACACTGTAGCTTAATATTACATTTGTGCTCTTGGAGTTAACATTTGAAAAAAAAAAATCATTAAGATTACCTCAAAAAACACAATTTACAACTTTAATATTGTTTTATTTGCCTGAGAACTTCTAAGAAATGAACAAAACCACAGTGAAAAATCCCCGAGGCTTTTACTATGTCTTTGGTTAGGGGAACCAGAGTTATTCTAACTTCCTTGTTGGCACACAAATTATATAATCCCCTCACCACTGTCTTTTGTCTTACCTCTTGTTCATATATATTCAGTTTTAATGTTGCAGGAGTATATCAACATTTGCTACAGTTCAAAAAACTGTCTTGCCTTCTCGTACCGAGTACCCCTGATCCAGCTTAATTCTCTCTTTGCCTCAGATACTCCTGACACATTTTGAGGCCCCCTTTCCAGTGTGAGCCTTGTATGCACTGATTGGTTGTCAGGTTTACGTCATAGTAATTGGTCAGCTCAGCGCTGCCCACTATGTTCAGCAACTCTGAATTTATTACGTTGGGTCCGCAAGGTCTACTTAAAGGAGCGGCTACTGGCGTCTTTAGAGGGAGAAAGGGAGAACTTTTGAGACAGCTAACTTTTTGTCTTGTGGATAGTAGTGCTCTTTAATATGGTGAAGACACATTAGGACATATAAATTAAAATTATGCATAATATTGGCTTTGTAAATTAAAAAAAGACAAAGGATCTAAAATCTGTTGCAGCATTCAGTATTCATCTGCCCCTTTCAAAGAGATATTGCCACCTCACCAGAAAAGGACACTACCTCAGCCACGTGTCTTTTTAACTCGCAGCCAGCTTAAGCAGCAGAACCATGTTTGTGCATCCACAGTAAATGTCAGAGCACAGCACAGGAAAGCTGAGGCCAAAGCCACATCTAGCAAGACGCATGGTCAGACTGCCCAGACACAGTTCATTGAAATTTATATCCAAACAGCCTGGTCTAGGCAGGGGTGAAGCATCAAGTTTTAGAGGTATGACAAAATCCAGTGTCTTACAGCAACTTTAAAGGAATGGGACCAGACATACACCGTGAAATTTTAATACAGCTCTGACCTACTATCCCCCACTTATCAGGGGTCATTGGGGGACAGTGCCTATTTAACATGACATTGGGCAAGAGGCAGGGTACACTCTGAACAGGTCAACAGCTGACTCGCACACACTTAAGGGCACTTTGGAGTCACCATATACAACAATGTCTATGTTTTGGTCAGCGGGAGGACGCCAGAGTGCCCAAAGAGATCATGCATGCAGAGAGAATGCAAAATACACACAGAAAAGGCTCCAACCAACACAACCAGCTACTATCTTGCTGTGAGGGACATGCACCTGCTGCACAACTGTGATGCCGAAACAAAGATAACTTTGGCCTGAAATCTTTGTCCGTCCAAAAATAGTATGGAGACCTGGTTTCTCAAAACTCAGGGTTTGTCGATAACAGGTACCAGTCATTTCAGCTCTGAGAATAACAGCCCATTGGTGCAGGCAAAGCCACAAGCACTCCTGTCAAGACAAGTAATCCCCTCCTTCTATGCCTGAATCTGAAAAATGTAGTTGGAGTGGGTCTACTAATTCCAATAATGGTGATAAAAAGAGATCCTCGTTTGTTAACAGTTTCCTCATTTCCTTTACACATTGTAGGACAAGCCATGTAACTTCCCGCTGTGTTAGCTGCACATATTGACTGATAGCAAAGGAAATAACAGGCATAAAACTCCCCTTTTATGATATTTCCCTAACATTTATTATCCTCTCTCCGTTTTTAACACAGGTTTAGTAAAGGTTATATAAGTAAGGAGAAGTAGGGGAGGCAACACTGCCACTTCTCCAGCTCCCTCACACCCAAACAAGCATTTTATAATTCATCACCAGGCCATGACAGATGAGTCCTGCTGGAGAATATTAGAAAATGTCTCAAATCTCATATATATGCTAATGGTATGCTGAGACTGGTTGGGGTAGTGTGGCAGAGTTTTTAATCTGCTCTTGCTACTACTAGGACCATGGAGTGAAAGTGGAGGAGACAAGTCATTGCACTTCAACAATTTATGATCAAACAAGTTTGGTTTTGAAAACAGGATAGAGAGACACAGGGAGGAAAGAGCAGAAAGACTTCATAGAGAGGATGGAGTAAGACAAAGACGGCATGGTTTGTTCTTGTAATTTAGTGGATGTTTAATGGTAGAAAGTCCAGCCTTTGACTACATGAGATTTTGAATTAGTCTTGTCACCCGCTGCTTTGTCAGTGTGCTGTATTGTAATCCATTTCATTTTGATTTATGACATTTTGTTCTCTGTGGGAATGCATTATGCATTCCTGTTAAGCCACTTGTAAAAGAAATAACCTCGTGATAAACATATGTATGCATAATATATTTTTCTGTTGAGCAGAGAAAATGTGCACTAAAGAAGTTTGTCTTTATTATGCCAAAATATTAATGAAATTTGATGTAAACATTAAAGAGTTACACATTATTGTCTGTCAAAAGAGAAGAAGGAAAAAGTGGATAACATTTGCATTAAACTGATTGACAGGGACATTATTACACTGCTCCACATGTTTCAAGTGATAAACTGAGCAGGATAATTGAAATGGACTCCTCCTGAAAATCTATCCATTTCAATAAGTTCCCTTCCATTTAATAAGATCACTAAGCCATTTACATTGTACTAAATATTATTCATTCAGGGCAATACAGGTGTTTAGCCCCTAAAACATTAAAAATGGTGGCATTGATGACATTTGCAGAGTGTCTGAATTGATGGAAGTTATTGTTTTATGCAGATGACAAAAAAGTTTGTGTTCTGGCAATACAGCATACTAAAGCAGCTTATGAAAACAAACTTTAATTTTGATTTGACAGTAATAAGTTATCATTTGAATGTCATAAAACCATGTTGAAAGGAAATTGTACTGCAAAAACTCAAATTTAATAGAAAACTGACAAGGAAAAACAAAAAGGTTGATTTTTGGTGGGTAATTTAATAAATGGCATGCTCTGTTGGAAACCACACTGACCATCTGTTCACACAAGTCTAAAGGATTACTAAAATACTAAGGAATTGTCCACTGATGAAGAAGACCTTCTAACGTGGAGGTTTGGCCTCCTCCATTTTATAGAATAATCTTGTTCATATGCGATGTATTCAGAAACGCCTTTCTCTTTGCATGATTGCATAAATGTAGTGTTTCATGCTGTAAAGTGCAAGCAGTATCCCTACATATCAGTGAGCATAAACTGGCAGCCAGTAGGTCCCTAACACTTCCCATCTGGCCCTTAGAATATTAATTTTGAGGGTATCATTTTGCTGTTGCATCCCTGGACCTATGAACACAACCCCCAACAATTGCAATTAAAACAGTTTTAGTAGAAATTACTTCATGTTTGATCTGACCTTCATGTCATCCCCTGACAGCCATTGCTAGCTGGTATTTAACTAGGAGGTCTTTATGGTCTGGCACTGATGATTCATTTTTCAAGCATTTAAGAAAAAATATTATGAATCTTCATGTTTGCAAAAAAGCTACTTAAAGTGTAGTTTAGCTTTAAGCCATACAACTCTATGCGAGCACAACTGTGAGATGCTGTTTGCAGAGCTAACCTCCTCCCTTTTCTCTGACTCCTCTTTCTCAACCTGTGCACGTCTATGCAAAACATACACTAAAAGTGATAACATAATCACTCAAAGCCAACTACTCCCTGCTCTATTGGAGCTTGTGATGAGGCATTAATAACAGTGAGCCTGGTGCTTTATTTTTCATAAATTACATATGTCAAAGATAAAACTCCTTTGTTGAGTACCCATATGTTTTTTTAAAGCTGAGGTAGAAAAGATACAAATAGTACTGTGGGTATCTTATCTCCACTCATTTTAAATATCAAATTTCAAATTTTGCAAAAGGTAGTGACAGTTGAATTTAGATTGTTTTTTTGCATTCTTAATGCTTAGAATTATCTTGAACATTGGTGGTTTAAGTGTATGGAAATTGTACTCACTTGCTCTGCTTTTGAGGTTGAATTTGGCCCCCTCTTTCTCAACCAGTTAATAAAAGAAAATGAAATGAGCAATGCAGTTCTGAATGTTGTTTATTTCTGTATTACATCTTCAGCACCTGTATTTTCCTAAATCATGTGTTGTTTTGATCCAGCTTAAATTGATTTGATTGTAGGCTGATTCTTACATTACACATCATGTCCCCTCTTATTTGTTTGGATTAATTCAAGCTTCCTGTTTTTCTGCTTCTACACCCCTCCCTCCTGCAGAGAAGACCTGGCTTATCTTCTTACTGACAACAGTGACAGAAAATTATTACACGTCATTACGCTTCCTAAATCACAATTTACCCAGCCTCAGCAAATTATTCTCTGGTGGGTGCCAGGGGTAATGGAAACTGTCTTCTCCACTTTACATCCCACGTCTCTACTGCTCTATCAAAGCCTCTAGGAGTGTCTCTTTCTGGAAGCACTTCCTTTTCTTTATCATTCCCTTTATTCCACCTCTCCCTGCCCCGACGCTCTTTCTTTAATCCTTTTCTTTTACAGCTTTCACCCCTTTTCTTTTGTCCTCCCTTCCCTGTTCTGTTCTCAAATCAAAAGTGCTCCGCCGTGTCTCCTCAGGCTGACACTATTTGTCGCTAAATTAGACATTATACAGGTAAGTGAAGGTGCAGCTCTCAGGTGTCTATTAGATTTGTTTCTAGATGGAGCAGTGCTGACGGGATGTTGTCTCACTCAATTTATATAACCGACTCAGCAATGGCAAGCTTTTTTTCCTCCTCCATTTAATGTGATTTTTGTAGAGTTTTTCCAAGAAATCAGCAAAACACAGCACAGGCACTCAGTAAACTTTTGGAACTGAGGACGACTTCAGCTGAAAGGTGAGAAAAAATGGCAACAAGATAAGAAGAGTATTTTACCTAGAGAAAAAAAAGGGTTAAAAATGGGCCTTGTACACCAAATCCTCTGAGAATGGGTGGGTTATCAGTGGCCCTGTAGGTTAAAATATGTCGCTTTGGCATCCAGCTTTGGCACAATTTTCTGTTCGGAAGTATCTATGTAACACCTCTGTAAATGGGAGAAGTTGTTACTGATTTTTATTTGGCAGTATAATTAATTTTACGAGGAAAAAACATATACAGTTGGTATGTTTGTTTAGGTCAGGTCCAAACATATTGATTAATGCAACATATACAAAAAAATCCTCAATTTAAGTTCCTTTCCTCTTGTAACAGACATAAAAATATTTAAGCTTCTGCAATCAAAACTCTATATTTATAAATGCACTGAAACATAACATTCACATATATGGCACCTTATGCTACACTTACACCAAGCAGTCTGGTTCAATTCAGCTTGATAAGCAATGCAACTACAGCTGTTAAGGACAAAAGCTCCCTAAATAACCAACCTGTGCTGTCCCACTTTTTCTCACCCCTCCAAAGAGGTGCAATGTATACCAAACCGACCCAAAAAAGTAGATCTAAAGCGCTGCAGTCTGTTGATCAACCACAATAATTGTCAGTTCTAAAGCAACAGCAGCAAAAGCAATGCACACACCTTGCCAAGTTCAAATAAGCCATTAATTAAAAAAAGATCTGTTCTCTGCTGTTGCTGTAAAGAATGTCCTCATGTACCAATTCTCCACAGAGTACTGGAGTGTTGAAGTCCTCCATCATTGCCCTATTTGTTTACAATCACACGCAAACTGTTTCACTGTTTAACTGGCACGACACTCTCCTTCTGGCTCATACCCTCACCTTTGATTCATAAGGCACGATCTCCTCTATTAAACAATGACTCATTTTAGAGATAGCTTAGCCTGCTAGCTACCTCTCATAGCACAGAGCACTACGCTGACTAATGTAGTGACTTAAGGCAAGCTCTCCTTTTTTCTCTAACTTGGTTCATTCAGAAAACCGTTGTGTGAATATAAAATGATCTGAAAATGTGCAAGTTGATGGCATTTTTTCCACTGTATCGGAACAAAGCAACCAAAATGCTGGTGTGTTAACCTCCAAAGAAAACTTGTTCAAAATTTATTTTAACAGAAAAGTTGATTTTCAATTAATCAAACTTTATTTTTAAAGCATTTTCATACAAGAAAATGTATGAAAAGCATTATAAACAGGCAGATAAATTAAATATAAATACATTGTTTCACCAAAGTGATTCATTTCTCTTTATCCCAAGAGTAAAAGTCACTTCTGTCTTAAACCACCACTGAAATAATGCTCTACAGTGTGGAAATTACATAGATTTTATAGCAAATATTATCACATTCAAAGAGAAACCTCATCTCTTCTTGGCCTATGTTACCCAAACCATACCCATTTTTTTTCAAACCAATTATTCCTCCCAGCAGCTTTCCAATCCTTAACGTTCTCTTCCAAACCCTGAAGAAGCCAAGAATTCAGAATGTCCAAAAGCCATAGCCCCTATACTTATGCCACAACATCTTTCAGACATATGTTGCCTCTTGGTCTAAAGTAATTTGGGGGCCTTGGTAAGCCAGGATGAATAGACCCTGCTGGCGTTAAGTGCCCCGCAAGTGTCCAGGGACTTTAGTAGAGAAGGAGAGAGAGAGAGCGAAAGCTGGAGACTGATTGCTGAAGAAAAGGGAGATAGAAGTAGGATAGAAGGGTAGAAAATGAAGCAGTTATTCACCAATCTTTCCTCTTTACTCCCCCCATTGCCTCCCTCTCATCCTCTCCACCTTTTCTTAACATTCAGTGCTCCCTCCCTGCCTGTTCCATTATGCCTCAGTGGGAGAATGATGATGAATCGCCTGGCCGCAAGGAAGCAAAATATATCAGGTCCTTGTGGGTTTGGGAATTGGTTAAGTACTTCTGCAGAGCCCTGACCTCATAATCGCTTTGAGCCTGCGAGGACCTCCTGATTTATAAAGTAGTCGTTGATTAATGCCCTTTTAAGTGGACAAGGCGGGCCAAAGACACAGAGGCCCAACCACTCCAACATGAGCAGCACTTGTAAAAAAGAGAAAGGGCCGTGTGTATATAAGGCTGAGCATGTGTGTTTCAGTGTGTGGCAGTGGAATAACATGCAGTCAGTGTGTGAGTTTAGCAGTAAAGGTAATTGTGCTGGCAGCAGCTTCTCGCCAGTCAAATTGTCTCGGCTATAAATCATTGCCGTTTGGCCTCTCTTTGACACCAATTGCTGCCTGTCCCCAAAGCCTGCCTAAAGCCTCTGTAGGTCAGAAGTGAGCTCTTTAAATACGTCCTGTCACACAGACAGGCAGCAGATAGCTGTGGCTAGGGTGGAATATGTGAGGATACCAACATGTTAGTTGTGAGTGCTACAACGTGCAGCTGTATTTTACATGAAAAAAAATATATTTTAGTTATAAATAAATGCATTGTTCAAAAATACAGAAATTGATTTACAAAATGAGGTTAAAGCTGCATTTCAGCCTGACAAAGAGGCATTTGCTTTACCAAAGGAGGTATACTTATGTGGTATTTTTTGCAATATCAGTTAATTAAAAGTTATGACACATTTTAATCAAAGAAAAGACACAGCTCGGCCAAATGTGAGTATTAGCTATTATAGTTGAATTAGATAATGTCAAGAGTAAAGAAATGTTTGTTTTTTAGGCCAGAACATATATTGAGAACTCTACACAAACAGTATCTGAAACATTATGATTTAAAATTATATACTTCATCAAGTTCTACAGTGACTTGAGAGTAAATCATAGGCATAGCAAAACATAAGGATAATAAATACACACACACACACGAAAAACTTTTTTGAATGAATTTGTAAACGATTGCAAACTGTGTTGCCATTGAGAGCCACTCTAGTTTGATCAATCTTGAAAGGTTATGCTGGCTTTTGTCTTTGTAATAAATCTCTTGGCTGGTAAAATAACATTTGTCAATAGAGCCCATATTTTGCTGTAATATGAATTTATATTTATTTTTTTAAATGACTGATAGAGTCACAGTTGCAAGAAAAGTACCCCTGATCCACCTGCACTCTAACTCTGTTAGAGCTCCTGCCACTTTTAGGTCCCTTCCCCACGTGTCCCAGTCTGTTTTGATTGGTTGTCTGGTCCACCCTGTCATAGTTGATCAAGTGGTTGAATGCTTTTCTGCGCCATGTTTCCAAATGCTCTGCTCTGCATTCTTTCCACAGGCTATGCCCTATGCTGAATTAAGCCTTAACAATAACCCTATGGCAGTTTCACACCAGATGCATATGACTGTTATGCATGCAAACTCCAGCTTGCAACAATATGGTCTCACCTCAGGCTTACCATACCTCCCAACACATTTCACTTCAATAAAGAACTTCAGAAGAAAGTTTAGGAAGTACCCAAATAAATGTCCAAGAAGTAGTTGAATAACTGACCAGGAAAAAAACTTTTCTCTTTGTTACACCTATTCAGCTAGTGGGGATATACTTACCTGTTAAAACAACGTAAACAAGGCTCTGTATGTTTTATTTTTTCTGTTTTTCAGCAAATTCCAGAGCCACTCACAAGAAAAAAAGGGAAGCCTCATTTTCTCAAGTTTTGGTGGTGCAGGAGATGTGAGGGAGACATGCAGCTCAAGTGGGCAGTGTAAAAGCTCCATCTTGATAACACGCCCATGGATATATGACCACTGCCATCATGCAAGTCAATGTATCAGTGTGAAACACCCCGTGGCTCATAAAGTGTATAAAAAGGCATAATATTGACTCTATTTAAATCATTACCTATTTCACCTACATCATGAAACCTACAGCTGTGTTTCATGATATCCATTCCTTTCATTATATCCTGTGGTTAGATCTATTGTTACACAACCCACATGTGAGCCGCATTGGAGTCAACTATCAATCTCCCATTTCCCCCCATTTATTAGTTGTATCTGCAGACTTTTTTGAACTTAACACAAAACTTGCTTTTCTTCTACAGACACATTGTTCTGTGCCAATGTCCCGTTAGTTTGGAGAAACAGGAGCTGTGCAGATGCTTCAGGGATTTTGATTCCGGGGTACCCTCAGTTCTGTGCATCATTTCTTTGCATTGTATCGCTTATCATATCAGACTATACTGTAACATAACATTGTTTCATTCCTTTCCTACACTATAGTAATGGTATACATTTAAGGTCACTTTCAGATCTAACAAGCTTGGCCTGGACCAACGACTTCTGGTTTGCTTTATGAAAAGTTTGTTTGATTTGGGATGATGGTGGAGCTCAAATGAACTCTGGTGCAGACTCAAGAACAAATAAACTCTGATCTTCTTGAAAACGAGAGTCTAGGTTCACTTCCAGGCGAACCATTGTTTAGTTCAGCACATGGGAAAGTGACCTGAAGCAAATCAAAATGCAGTGCATTGTGGTCTGAACTTGACAGTAAGAAAGCCAACACAGAACTAACAAACTATATCAAACCATATTACATCTACAAGTCTGTGTTAAATATGGTTACACAATGCTTTATGATTATTTTGTGGGTCAAAACACTTTCAAACTGTGTGTTTATGTCCTCAGTGCTGGTGGTGAATTTCCATGTCATGTACAGGGTGAAAGCTTACTAAACCAAAGTAATATTGTATCAGTGTTGGAACTTCATCTATAAAAAACAATCAAGTTTAGCTAACTTGTGAAAGCCACTTAATAAAATCACAGATGTAAAATGTATCCTACCAGTACCATGTTGTATGTATCAAGTTGGGTTCTATGTATTGTATCAAATTGTATTTTGTCTGATTGTATTATGTCCCATCAAATCATATGGTTGCATCAACTACCATTCTGTCATACTGATGTTTATTTTAGAGTATCTCGTTGTATTGAGTTATAATTTGAATCATATCATAGTCAATAAGTATTGAACAGTAGGGCATGGTATCACACATCAAACACTGATGTATTACATTTCACCGACCTCAGCATTGTATTGTATGCATTGTATTGTAATGTATCATGCTTTATCATGTCATGTTCAATTGTATAGAGCTCTTTTTGGTCTTGGAAAAGATTCAGCGAGGGCAGAGTTCATTATATTCTGGATGGAGTCAATTCCATCAAAATTTACTGTAGTTAAACTTGCAGTTTATACAGAGTTAACACTTCAGTAGTTACAACTATATTTTAGAGGGTGAATTGCCAACACTGAAAAAAACTGTTGATCAAAAGTCAAAATGTTAAGAGTTTTAAATTCAACTCCAAAATGATCACCATTTAGGCTACTCTTTATAAGAGTTAAAGTACCAACTCTCAATAAAGAGTGAAAATGATACCTCATGATAAAGACGTCCTATATAGACACTAAAGAAGAGTTCATACTCTGATAGAGTTAACAAGGCTTTCCAGATTTTGCAGTACAGTATCCCAGTTGAATGCTATCACATTACACCATGCAGTATTTTCTGTTGTATTTTTATAACTTATTCTAAAATGCCTGGTTCCAAAAAAATAAAAAATCACCCAGTCAAGCCTTAGACACAATTAGAACAAATACTGTATTTTAAACCATGCAGAATTTTGGATGGATGCAATGACGACCTGTAATGCATTTTTTAATATCTATGCAGCATTGGTGATTTTTTTGATGACCAAATTCATTATGGAATAAACTGACACACTGCACCTTTAACAAGTCCACAGGTCAGGTCACAAGCTGCCATTCAGGGGTCAAAGCAGCAAACAGGGACCTTGTCTCCTACAAGTCTGTGGACAGAGACACCTCCTGATCTCATTAGGTTAGTCCAATTAGACAGCGTCACTTTTCATTTCTAAGTCAGTGTGTCATTTTGATCCAGTCTGTCTGCCTTTTTTATTACTGTGCGAGACCAGAGACCGTATGAACTATAATTGAATGAGGGCTGATTAATTCATGGGATGTTAATTGGAGACATTGATGGTTGAAGTGACAGAGTGTAGTGATTTGAAAGTGATAAAAGAGTGTAGCACTGAAACAAAAATGCAAAATGTCATTTTAAGCCTGATTTATGCTTGTGTTGTGTTAAATTTTGTTACATATAATACATTTATTCAGGATGCACAATGTTGTAATCTGAATTATTGGCTGTTCAGAAAATCAATTTATTTTTTTTACGCAAGTGCGTACACATTGTTGATCATGTTCCACCTCACAGTGCACCATGCCGATGAGGTGACATTTGCAAACCTATTTTTCTTAACGCAAAACTTTCCTCTCCATGTCTCTTTCACAGCACTGTGCTCGGAGATTGACAGCTCGCTCTCCGGGTTGTAGAGGCGGGTTTGAAAGTAAATTTGCTCCTGCAAGTTCTTTTTTTCCTCCCCTGTCTTCACCTGCGGCAGGCGAGATGGCCTGGCGTGCTGGCGAGACGAGATGTTGGGGGGGGACGAGACTTTGCCATGCAAGTGGAAATGGCAGTGTCAATTAAATATCACTTTCAATTTCCTTGTTTTATGATCCCCGGGCTACTAAGCACCAATAATCCCCCCTCGGCATGGGCCCTCCTACCTTGTCTTGAGGAAGATTGATTACACTTGTCGCCTCCTATAAAAAAGACATTTACATGAAAATAAGAAAACAACTTCTTTGTTTGCATGGAAGTGAATCAAGGAAAAAAGCAATTCCCAATTTGATTTTCATACAAAGGCGAGGCAAGATAACAATCTCGCCGCGTCTCATCTGAGTGAGTTTTGGAGGTAGAGCAAAGGGAGTGTGGGGGGGACAGCAAAGACGTATGTAGATTGAATAAAGCTGGCAAATTATTTTCATGCAACATTGATGGATGTTGTCTTCACTCGCACAATGAAGATGTCTCCGATTTTGCAGTGGAGATTGCTTTAGACACGTGTGTTACATGCAGTGTATTCCATACATATCTGCCCTGAAGATTAAACGTATAAAAGAGGCAGATAAAAAAGTTTGACTGGAAACATTCAAGTAATATCATTACACAATATGAAAATGGTTTTACACTGTATGATTTGTTTCTTCTTTGTCTAGTGGATTAAATTAGATTTGGACCTACAGAGTGGCTTGGAGTTTCCATATATGAAATAAGATGTTAATTTTGTTGTTGTGTATTCTGTTTTATGTGTGCACCAGTGCTGCACAGTGGGGTTTTTTCCTAGCTTTCTTCTATTTTTAGCAGCAGTGAAAAGATAGCTGCAGAAGAATCTTGAATGTATTTGTTGGAACAACACTGATGTACGGATTTTAATTTTTTTTATTGCATCATTTTTGGTTAAGAATCTCTTACATAATTTATTTGAAATTTGTTCTGGAAAATTAAGGGTTAAAAAGCCATACAGAGGCAATGCAGCATTAGAACTCTGAAGACTTTTCTCTTTTACAAACTTCGTCATCTGTTTCATTGAAAAGCAAAAATGTCTTCTCCAATGATTTGTTTTGTGTGTTTGAGTGTCAGAGAAATTTCAAGGTGAAAATATCATCTTTATTATTGCACAATGGAATGTGAAAGCTTTTTTACCTTTTATTTGCTAACTTTATGGGACCCAGGATCCACTTCAAATTGAGAACTGAAAACAAGTGTAGCTTGAAGAATTGGATCATTTTGCCTTTTGCTGACTGAGGCAAGGCAATGACAGTTTCTTTAAAGACTATCACTTAAAACATACAGCAATTTGCAGAGCTTTGCAGAGTTAAACACAAATGAAAAATAAAACATAAAAATTAAAAAGACATCATTTAAAATAACACGAGATAAAAGAAACAGTAAAAAGCTGACCATTTGCTTTTTAAATGCTCTACACTTGGTAGTGTGCCCTTTGAAATTACTTTAACAAGTGGCAGTCAGCACAAACAAACAAAAAAGGTTACTGATAAAGCTATCAAAAGTGTTCCCACAATTTAAACAAATAATGCTACAGTCCATTGTGCTTGTTTGAGTGATATCAAACAAAACAGAAACACTAGCAACATACTTAGACATTTGCCAACAGCTTGGCATTGAATATCTGTGTTTGACATTGCTGACACAAAAATCTGTATCGGCTGGTTTTGTCAGACAGGAAATCTAGCTGCCCTATATCCAAAAGTCATAAGTTATTTTGTCTTACAATTCAGATTAATTTTCTCTTCCTTCCTTTATTATTATCTTGACCTGTCAAAGAGTGTCATTGAGAATTAGTCTTAACTCACCACTCAGTTACTGATTGATAATCATAAGATCCAACAATCGGACATCATGTTCATATCACTAGACCATGTAAAGCTCCAGAGTTGGTTGGATCCCTGGTCTTCTTCTCTGTCCATTTACAACCTATTCTGTGGTGAGAAAGTGAAATAGTAGAGTGAAAGGGAGGCAGATTAAGCCATTGAAGTACCAGGGTGCTTCCTACGCATCACTGCTCCCTTTCAGGCCAGTTTAAACACTGTTTGTTTATTAGTGTCTTACGCATGGCATTAGTGGCCTGGCTTATCTCAGCTCACACACAGGGGGGCACAATACCGCCCTGTTCGAAGATATGACTCTGTTTGTGTGTGTGTGTAGGCTTGGTTGCTCTCGTCGACGCTCTGACCTTGTTAAAGTAGTGAAAGACCATGTGAGACACGAATTATTGGACACCGATGCTCTTATGCTTTGTGTAAACATGCTCAGCACACCCGGTTGGTACACAGGCTCTGTGGCACTGACAAAAGACTTAAAGGTGCACCAAGGAGATTTGGTTTGAACTAATCTCTCTTCTCTGTTTACCATATATGCATGGACATATCAGCTGCTGCTGCTATTGTCTGAGAAATACCTATGGCTGCTCTATCTGATAAAGGCTGGTGTAATCCCTCTTTCTCTCTTTGACCCCCACAAACCCACTCCTCTTTTATTCCTCACTCCGTTACTATTGTGCTACTCATCTGTTTTTTGTACTCTGTTCTTTTTTTTTTTTTTTTTACAAATCCACTTATCAAATCTCCCAATATATCTCTTTCTATGATATAATTTAAATATTTTGTCTTGTTAAGAGTTTCCAATTACCTTCTTCCTTCTTTACACTCAATTATAATAGTAGTAAACTATAATGTCATGTCAACATGTTATATAATATGCAAATCTAGATCACAGCTCATCGAGTTCTCTTGAACACCAAGAAGCCCTTTGAGATTCATCTTAGAGTCACACAATCTAACAGAGACTCAGTCTTTTGTGGATCAAATTGTTTAATTTGCATACAAAGGCGATACTTTTCTTCCACGTCATAAAGATCAAACATTTTCCTTGAAATAAATAAAAAGCAGTTTGTCAGGCAAGGGTAGATAAATTTAGCTGATAATACCTTTGGATGAAACAAACAAAAAAATCAAATTAACAAACAAAGTTGTTCTGTATATTTAAAATAGAAATCTAAAATAAATACAAACTCAAATCATTCACTCAATTTGCCCATGCTTCAGTAAAAGTAAAACAACATATTGCATACTTGATCTTAAATACTCAATGGCCAAGAGGTGTTCCAGAGTGTAGTGTTAAGTCAGTTCCTCTGTTAGATCTCTGTGGGATACAGAACAGTGTCACAGTCTTAGTGGCAACTAGAGGGCAGGCATGACTATTTATTGAGGGAATATGTGATTGATTCCTCCACATTGACGTAGTTTGTGCCGGAGATTATCAGATGGTCTCAAGATTAACCAAAACCTCCTCAATGAAAGACCAAAGACAGGTTAACACAAGAAGAAAAGCATCTAACAGATATGGGCAGATATTCACACATGTATGGCATTGACCTTGTTTTTGTGAAGTATCTGGAGAAAACAACTGTTGGGATTCGGCACACACAAAAATATAGTAAATAACTGATGAAATGTGAGGTCCTGAAAAATTTACAAATCTTGATTCTATTGGTTCAAAGCCTTAACACTTAATCGCAGTTTGATAAATACCAGATCTGTTAATTGGAATTTTCAAGGGCTGCCTCAAAAAATAAACCTGTTGCAAATGTATGCTTGTACTGTAAGCAGTAAATCTTTCTGTCCTTACCTTCTCTTCCCTGTTCTCGAGAGCATAATGTGCCTTAATTTTCTGTGGTTAAGTGTTATACAGTATAGTATTCCGTCTTAAAATCTAACCCCCCACTTAAAAATGAACTTCATATAACACTACTGTGTTGATTGCTGTGGTTCTGCAGTTCAAAAACATGTTGACTTGTCTCTTGTTCAGGCCATAAGAAGGTCTAACAATGTCATGCATCATGTCAAAACCAAGTTTTAAACGTATGGGTGATTTTAAGCTAAGGGCTTTTACCCAGCATAGACTTTATGCCACCTCTTTTTTTCCTGGCACACAAACATTTAAGACCCACAAAGCTGCAATGTCACCATGTAGTTGAAAGTAAAATAAATTGATTTATCCTGGAGGCCAAGATGAGTTTTCACCACAAGCTAGAGGTCAGTGTATGAGTCTAACAGTGACAATATTAAACTTTGAGATGGAATAACAAGCATCATACACCATCCAGCCAGTTAGAAAAACACGTAGTAGTCTGCTGTAAAGCAAAGGTTGTGGTGTCTTTTTTATGTTTATCTTGCCTAAATGAGAATTTAAGCTCTTTTTAGTGACACAGGCCATGTGAATCAGCTCATTTACTGGAGCTGACCAACAAAACCAAAGGAGGAAAAAGGGAAAACATCTTTTCAACCAAAGCAAGCTCCAATTATTCAGAAAAAAAGGGTTAGCTCTGAGAAGCACACACACATCACTATTCACTTGTTACTTTTTATCTTTAAATCATTTGTTTTTGTGTTTTGCTGAATCACATTTTACTGTTGTCTTGTACACGTGTTGTGAAAATGAAGATGAAAAGCTGTTAAAGAGTGCTGGCAGTCTCTTAGCTTGTGGCCAAGTTTCCCCATCCATTTTGTTTCACTACTTAAAGCTTATGGAGACCTGTCAAGTGGAGGCCGATTGGATGTAGATAAACCAAAGGTAAAGATGTATAACTAAAGCATCATTACTAAATAATGAAAGCATTGCTTATCATGCATTCACCCTGGTAAGTAGAAACCCAAAACAGATGCTTGTTTGTGTTATAGCATGTAAGCAGGGTCTTTAACAGATGTAACGATAATGACTTGAAGTTGAAGTTCTGCCATTGTATTTTTGCTTGTCTGTGTTATTTTATTTTTTTGACCGAACACATTCAGAAAGACCTGCTTTTCTTTTCGTTTGTTCATTCACATGTGCTGACAACAAAGCAATACTGACTTGCTAGCCAGCACCAATTTATTTGACAGGAAGCATATCTAACTTTAAGTTAAACCCTGCCCACTAAAAACATCTTACTATTTACAATCATGTACAGCACAGTGATTCAGCAGGTAGTGAAATGCTTTATAGCAATAAGGTTGTTGGTTCAATCCCTGTGCGCTCCAGCTTTCCTCCACAGACAGAACATGCTTGTTCAGATGATAGGTGAGGCCAAATTGCCCTTAGGTATGAATGTGAGCATTAATGGTCATCTGTCTCTCTATGTGGCCCTGTGATCGGCTGGCAATTGGTTCAGTGTTCGTCACCTCTTGCCCAGTGTCAGCTGGGTAGGCTCCAGCTCCCGTGACTCTGAAAGGGATAAGCAGTATAGATCATGAGAGGATCTATTCATGACCCACTGAAAACAGTCTTGCACTCACTTTTTGGTCCTCAGCCACCAGTTGAGCTGCCAAGCCAATTCAGACTTTTTACCACTACTTTGATTTTTTTATATTGATGACTTTAATAGAAAAATCAATATTTAAATGATACCTTTTTTGCTTGTTCCTGATAGGCATATAAGATTTATTTTTGATTAAAAATAAAGGAGCAGACCTTAATTTTCTGATTTCAAATTCAGACAAAAAGCATACAATAGATGGTCATTAATCCACATAAAGCTCCTGTGCTATGATTTCTCTGTGGTGCAGTTACAGCATTCCAGCAGGGCATTACAACAGCGCTGAACCCTCGGAGTCATGTGTTGAAATGTATTTGTCATTGTGCTGTGGAGAAGGCACAGGGGGGAGAAAAAAGCACAGTCCTTCCGGAGAGCCGATTCATCAGGTTTTTCCCAGAGCCCTCCCGGGTCAAGGTTTTATAGCGCCTGTTTGGTTTCCAAATGCTCTTTTCTCTGGCCCCCTCTCAGCCGCGCTATAGTGTCCAAACTTGTCTACATTTGCTTCTCGTGTTTTTGTGCATGGTCGATGTCCTCCTTAAAAAGACCAATCTCAAATAAGTCTTTATTCTTGTTTTGTTGGCTCATATTCTCTGTTTTCATGAACTCTGGCCCCTGCCATGGCAACGGCACCAAAAATGTTAACTTTGATTGACAGGATTAAAAAAGGCCCCCTTCCCCGGTACGCATTTCAAACACTTTGGGAACAATGGCGCTTGGTGTGATTGAATTAATGTGGTATCGTCGACTGTCAAAAGAGCACACATACTTTACATAAACCTGATTATCTTTGCATGGCAGAAGTAGAAGAAAAGGGTAGCAGGAGGATGGAGGGAGGAAAGAGGGAAAGGAGAGAGATTTGGATTTCAGTGGGCATTTCCAAAAAAAAAAACGAAGGCATCAAAGTGTGCGGTGCATGGTGGGGGTGGACGCAGTGCTCACAAAGTAGTGATGTTCTGGCTCGGGCCTCTCCCTCATGCTTGTGCTCTGTTTAGCATAAACCGACCATAGGGGCTTTAACAAATCTATTCAAGGAGCATTGGGGCCCCAGAACAACATAGTTTTTCACAAGCTACCACCACTCACCCCCCCTCCAAGCAAGACGTTTTTCGGCACGGCGGCCATTGTTCTGCTTGAACTGCACTGAGATTTCTTCGTCCCTGCGACCCCCGAGTGCGAGGAAAAGGAGCAGCAGTGCCCTTAGTGAACCCATGAAGTGACACCGGGAGTGGCTGCCAAGAGTCCCGCTAATTCTACCAACCTATTGAGACAGGGTGGAAAAATAGAGTGGAGGAACGAAGGAGGGGAGAGAGGGAGGGGGAGAGCTCACCAGATCAGAAAAGTGAACCCTCTGAAACGTGAGCTAATTCTCTATTTAATCCTTTTAGCTGCTTTTTCTCTCTCTTTTTATCTATGTCACTTCTGTCCTCACTCAACCCCCCTCCCCTTTTTCCATCCTTCTTTCCTCTCTTCTCTCCATCTGAAGGAAGTGTCAGCAAGAGTTCTTGTTGAGGCAAGGAAGGACCATGCTTCGAGGAAATATTTGGTGTGTGTTTATGTGTGGAAGTGTTGGCTAAGTGCGAAGAGAGCTGACTGTGTAGGCCGCACTCTGTTATTTCACAAAGAAAAGCTCTGACAGCTGCAGGTTTGATTTCTCGGGTTGTCAAAAGTCATCTTTGTTAGGCCTCGCTCCTCCATGAATGGCAGCGGATTAGAAAAAAAAAAAAAAGGCGTGTTCGCACATGGAGCCGTAGGTGGGCTTTGCCTCGAGTGGTTTTCATAAAGAAAGAGAAGAAGAAAAAAAATCACAACATTACTCCAGGGGCCTCTGAATGGAAAAAAGAAAATCACACATTACTCCAGAGGCACCCATTGTCTTACCTCCTAAACCCCAGCATATCAGATGCCTACAGAAGCCCCCTCCTCCTGCGTCCATACGTATTGCTGAGAGCCTGCATAGAAAGATACAAATGTCTCACGTGCTGTGAGGTTGCTGGAACATAAATTGAGGAGAGCGGCATTGTTGTCAGTGAGTAATATACTTAGCATTATTCATAAAGAAGAAGGGGAGATTAAAAGGTGTTGGCTGCAGATGAAAAAGAGCCACTTGACTGCAGAGCTGACACAGCAGTTACATATTATGGTCTAATGTGGGCTTTATCTGCCACAGTTGTCTTGGATATATATCCCTGAGGTTAAAGCCACTCTGCGTGTTTTTGTAGGGATTTGAGCAAAATAAATCACAGGAATGATGAAGCTCTGCTATCAGACTCTGTGCCAACTAAATTACAAAGCCAGCTAATTACTGCTTAACTTACATGTCTTACATTTTTGTTTGTTTAACTTCTGTTGCTTTTATTTTATATGAGGTGTTTATTGTTGTTTCTCCTTTTAAAACTTGTTTAGTACTTTAATCATTAAATGTATCTGAAAAAAATGGGTTGTTAAAAGGAGAGTTTGGGATTTTGTAAGTGAGCTTATATGACATATATTACATTAACCAGAACTAAGCTAGAGGTACTGAAAGCAGCTCTGCGTCTGTACTTAAACAGTCAGCACAGAAGTTAAGGCTTTACACTGAAACAGATGGTGCCACTAGCTCCATGTAATTCTTGGTGAAACAAGCCACAAAAGGGTAGATTGATTGCATTGCATGTGAATATCACCACATATGAAATGACTTACTTTTCACTTGCATTGCATTAAAGCTGGTGGCACCATCTGCAGCAATGCATAGCTCTAACTTACATGCTGGCTGGTTCTTTCAGAATAGATACAGAGCTGGTCTCCATCACCATGGCGAACAAAGATGGCTTATGCCATGTGCCTCAGTCATTCCCACTTCAAAAATCCTGAGCTGTCCTTTAAAGGTGCCTTTGAAAATGTACTGACACCATTCAGAATAATCATGATAATCATAAGGCAATTATTTAGCATTTTTTAAGGTTAAAATTCAAAATTTGGCTAAATGTTAGTGGGTTTGTCTGCTTTGAACTGGATGCAATCTAACATGGTTTCACCATGCTGACACATGAATTGCTTCAGTGTTGTGGTTTTATAGGCGTGCAATCTGGCATGGCCTACACATGTACAATGTGAGGTAACCTGTATTTCTATAAGATCTATACATTTTGATAAAAATTCTGCAGAATTTGTTGTAACAGACAGCGAGGCTGCAGTACTGGCTTTTTGATTTAATTCTCCACAAAACAAAATGCTACTTTTAAAGTGAAGGTAAACTTAGATATTTACACCCTCGTATTTTGTCACAACACCGGTTCACTTGTATTAAAGTGTATGTATAAAATACATCAGATGGTGTACATAAGATTAAAATGTATTGATCATGAGTCACAATGGTGAAGTCTTTTTTTTACTCTTGAGAAATTAAAAACTTTAAAATAAATAAGCCAATTTCTTTGTAACAGTTTATTTTTGAGTGTTAAAGTGGTTTTCTATGCTTCTGTAATGATAGTATGCATTGTTTACTCAGATGTTGAGTTAAATCCAACAGTTAAAAAAGTGATACTTTCCAAAGGTGTATTGTTGTGGTTTTTATTTTGAAATTACAGACATATTTTGAACATATTGTTAAAAAGATTATCACAATATTAATGTTTGTATTGTTACATCCCATCTTTGTTTTATACCCTTTAATACTAATTTTAGCAGCTTATCTTCCCCGTCTCTTCTAATAAGTGTATAAACCATTTGTTTGCATTGTTAGGCCAAATGCTCATTTGTACAAATGTGTTAAAGCTATGGTCTCCAGCACAGTCAGATAGTCGCTTGAAGCAGCACTACTAAGAAGGCTAATCTTGTTCCTGGCACCTCTCCTCTTCTATCTTTTCTCATCTCCCAGCTCTTAAAGCTCCTCTGTGTTTTTTCTTTTAAGCCCTCTGGAATTGAGAAAAGACTCAAATTGGCAGTCAATGTGTTAGTTTCATTGTGATATATACAGAGGATTTTCTTTAACATTAAAGCTCAATGCTAATTAACAACCCACTGAACATTTTTATGTGAGTGGTCCATAAGTACAACAAAATCTTTCAAATAAAAACTGGATTCAGCACCCAAACTCTGGCCTTGTTAAATCAGCACTCTAAATTACTCCAACATCCTTGTCTGAACTAACCAGAGCCCTTTCTTCCTGCTGTCATCAGTGTCAGTAGTAAATTAAGCAGAGGGCTGAGCAACAACCCCTTGACTTTTATTGAGACTGGGGTCTAATTATTATTCACTTGACCAGACCTTTTGTGTCATTGAGTGCTTCATTTGCAGTTTGCAGTTTGCATGAACCCTGGAGACATTAACTCAGCCCCTTCTCCATTCATTACAATGCCATTAGTCTCTGCGAATTGATCAATATATCATGTATAGAACATCTTGAATGTGGATGTCTGGCTCCTTTGTGAGCCTGGAGATAATGGTTTCCCCATTCAAGCCAGCTTGTAGGAACATGGAGATAAAGCAAGGCAGGGAAGAGTTATACCGCTTACAGCTATATGAAGAAGGAGGCTATCTCATCCAGATTACAAGAGGGCAAACTAAAAACGCATAAAAAAGAGACAGTTTATTGTGAGGAGGAGACCAGTGCTGGAGGATGGTGTAAAGATCTAAAGACTAAGAGCTGGCATCTTTACTTCTCCTCAGGTGTCCAGCAGGGAGGAAATCATCTGACCGCTCTCATTGGAGTAGCCTGAGAGAGCTGTGAAGGAGTGCCAACAGCTATTCAATCAACTATAGCATATATGTTTGGGGAAATTTGAGCATATTAGAAAAAAAAGTTTATATTTACTTCTTTGTCATTATTTTTTTGGCTCACACTTAATGTATTGAGAAATGTCTCTATTACACTGTGCAATAAAAGTCATACAACGGGAGTTTACAGGAGGGCCCCAATATTACCTAACAGAGATGAATGCAGCTCTGACTCAGGATAGTGAAGGTAAGCTGAGATTGTACTCTTGCTGTTATAAGCATGTTGAATCAAACGTAAGATATTGAGAAGCATGCACAAAGTTTGTTGGTTTGGCGATGACCATCAATGTTGCCCTCTTGATGTTAACTTAGTTCTGTGTGGCCTGGCAAAGCTTGACATTACACTGTATGTCAGCATAAAGTTAGCCAGATTGCTAGTGTGCTAAAATGGCTTGGTGTAATTTTTAAGATTGAGTAAACTCAAAGAACTGCAGATCTTCCTCTCTTATTAATAGAGGTCTAACATAAGCTTTACTAAACCAACCTGTCAAATGCTCCCCTTCACAGATCTGGGCGATACCTCATATCAGTCTGGGTAACCCTCTATTTGTGGTTTTTGGAGAGGTCAGAGTCGTTCAAAAAATTGCAGGGAGATATTTGGCATGGATCTGGCACATGCCTGAATGATGAGTATTGGCCAGAGCAATGCAGGGCCTGGGTTGACAAAGCAAAGAACTGTATCTTATCCAGTCTAGCAGTTATCATAGAGAAAATGCATCTTTCATAAAACTGTAAATCAGTCATAAAACAGGTCTTAAATAAGCT
This sequence comes from Scarus forsteni, assembly GCA_036419115.1. Classification (NCBI taxonomy): domain Eukaryota; kingdom Metazoa; phylum Chordata; class Actinopteri; order Labriformes; family Labridae; genus Scarus; species Scarus forsteni. The sequence continues at coordinate 472,810 of JAZDUH010000040.1, forward strand.
GTCCTTCATTTTTAAGTTTTTCATTCATTTCTCAACTTTTCCAAAAGTAGTAATGCAAATTTAAGCAAGACTCTAAATATCTATGATTTAAACAGGTAAACATTGATAAACAAATTACAAAAATGACACAATATTTCAGCTTAGAAATAAAATAGTATGATAAACCTGTTCCTGAAAGGTCAATAATCAAAATAAGAAAAAAAAAAGTTTAAGCTGGAGCACTTTTGACACTTTGACGTTGGTGTTCTTTAAAATCACAGGCTCCTGCTCGCCTTACACTTTGCTAACACAAAATTACAAAAACGCTACAGCTTCTTAAGCTCAACAGTTTGACACATTTTTCTTCGGAAAACAATCGTAGAAAAAAATTAGCCTTGACTCGAACAAATAAGATCGTGGAGAATAAGTAATCTCTAGTTTAAAGTGAAATCTAAGTTGCAGAGCTGTGACCGTTAACCACAGTTTTACTATAAGGTGCATAAGAGAGTCAATTACATCACTGCTTGTTACACTACACAAAAAAGGCAACTGCTTTAAAAGCAAATGTAGTTGTCATGTGTCAGCATATCTATGATCCTCTAGTGGCCATCAGTCTACATGTGTTAACTTGTCAATAATAAGCATACATGCATTTTGGAGCAGGAATCTAAATCCCATTTTATTTCCCTTGAAGTGCATCCTGTCTCTACAGATAGTCTGTGTATTGTGGCACCCCTAGAGAAAGCAGTAACAGAAGAAGCTGTTGATAACATTTGTTATTTGGAAATGAGATTTGGTGCCTTTACAGAATCTCTAGAGGGCAGTAGTACAAATGTTTTATATTCAGAGAAGACTTGCCTCAGCCTGTGATAAGCAGCAGTGATCCAATTGCCATGTAAGGGAGAGGTGAGAGGGGTTTTGAAAAGAAGAGGCTGCTCAGACAAACTGCAGTGGAGGTCTCTCTCTCTCCCCAACACTGAGACTTGAAAACTTCTTTGTGAGCACAAGATGAAGGGGGCACAGTCACACTAAATATCCCTGTGCTGGTGTAGATTAATGGGGCATTAGTGTGATCCACATACATCCTAACATCTCCATGTTGAGAGGGTTTTAGGAGCTTTAAACCTCAAATACTTCCCTATGACAAGGAGCAAACAAGGTAAACTGACACTGTGTTCAACTTTACCACTTACCATATATCTTAATTTATTTGCTTTTACGTTTGAAAACCGTTCAAGTTTGATTTTGGAGAAAACTGACAGCCTTAATATGTAAGCTTGCAGTATTATTCAGTATCCGCCTTGGTACCATTTACAATTTCTTCAAGGGGAAGGGGGTACTTTTCTACATTTTTGGGTACTACCCACATGTTTTGCTGTGTTATTCATTCCATAAATGATAAATCTTTCCAAGTTGTTAAACTTTGTACATGTGACTGATTGGCTTTTCAGCTATATTTTAAATACAGTACGACCTGGTTTTGTTAAAAGGGTGAAATAATCAGCAAAACTAATGTTTCAGGACAATTAAAGGAGTGTAGTTACCTGGTGCATTTTTGGAAGACCAGCTTTTATGACACTACTCAGTTCATAGTTCATGGCTTAGTTCATATTTTTTAAGATCGTAATACTCATGATTATAAGTATATGCAGAGGCTAAAAAGTCAGAATGTGAGAAAAACTACGATTCTCACAAGTTACTGTTATCTTCATATCATTTTATGTCTATGGGCCCTAATTTCATGGTGTGGTGCAGGGTGGCGGAGCCTGGTGCAGCCCGTGCATTTCGTCTGGCACAGCCAATTTGGCAATTTGATAGGCCGGCTGCGCCGAGATGGAAGTGACGGTGCACCAAGGGGAGCTACCGACAAGTACAAGTTGGCGCAGTGACAATTTTGTGCCAAACTGCACGGAAGGCGCAGTGTAGGTCTGCATGAGGAAGCCAGAGTGGCCAGAGAAAACCCACACATGCATGGGTGAACATGCAAATTCCACACAGAAAGTCTCTGACAGACATAGGGATTGAATCAGCAACTTTTTGTCTATGAGACACATGCACCACCTTCTGTGCCAACATGCCGCCTTTCATTAAGTTAGGAGACATATAATCAATTTCACAAACATTCCCTAGAATTGGTCTCTCTCTGGTGACCCTTGGTAGGGCCCTGGCTCTAGGACATCAGTGTGATCATGAGGAGATGATTTAATCAGCCATAAATTCAGTGCAAATTTGCCCCCTTCCTATGCAAATGAGCCTCATTGCAAAAACCACCTAATCCACAAAGACCAGAGTTAATTGCCACAGGCAGTAAGCGGTGCTATTTAATGCCATTAAGACTTGTGTATTAATGCCGCGCAATTTCTAATTCCAAGAAAGGATTTATCAGAGGAGTGTTTCACTTTTTCATTTAAGTGACAATGAAAAATCATTTGCAGATTGCGGTTGCCAGGCCACATGACCCTTGCGCTACTAGATAACATCAAGTATGACACTAATGTAGCCTACAGTGTTCATCTCTGCAACCTTCCCACCATTTTTAAGTAAACATGAATAATTTGTCTAAATACAGTCTGTTAAAAGCCCTTGTTACGGCTGTGGCCGTATTTGGTTAAATTTTGTGCATGTATTTTTCTGTATGAGGGAGTGCTCTGTTCTGCGTGGATCTTCGTTTTTCGTCCTGTCTGTTTGTGAGAGAGTGTGAGGTCTTGTGTGAGTGGATCTCTTTTTCAGATGATGGTGCTGCGTGATTGGCTAATAAGGTTGGGGGTGCTGGCAGCGAGGACGCGGCGCTGATTGGCCTCAACATCTTTAAATTTGGCGGCCTGAGAGTGGCGGGCAGACCATCTGACAGCGGCACACTACTTTGTTTCTTCCCTGCCTCCAACCATAGCTTGTTCGAGAATCTGCTGTGTTAGCGGTTGTAACTATGTTCTTTGTTTAACTGGTAAACCTTGGTTTCTTTTCCCTTAGTGAATTTTTTTTTCTTTCTTTCTCTCCTGGAGTAGTTTTATTTTTGAGAGCTTTTCACTTCCTTTGTTTAGAATCCAGATTTCTGTTCAAGCTTTTGAAAGTGAGCTGTTTATTTATTTTATTGTAAATAAATACTGTTAAAACTTTTAGAAATCTCATATTTTCATTTGGGGACTGGGAAAAAAAACATTATTATTATTTTAAAACCTTATGGTATGCACTTTCCCCCTTGACTGGTGCATAACAGCCCTTATGACCCACTTGACTTTGTGGTCACTTGAGTTGCATTTTCTGCATTTTTTTGGCTGTTTCAACAACAAAGGCAAAAAAACCAAACAAACAAACATGAAGGGATAGAAACAAAAAAAGACAAAAAATACGACACCTATGGACATATGGTCCTTTGACCACTTTGTGTTCAAAATAAATCATTTGAATTTTTTCTTAAGGGGCACAATTAATACTTTGACATTTATACACTTGGTGGCTGTGTCACCAAGAGGTAAGCACATCCACTAAATGCGGAATGCTTCACTAAATAAGAGGATAAATCAGTAATAACCAAACAAACCCGAGAAATAAATGCAACTAAACTTCTCAACTTCTTTATGTTGACCTTAGACAGGATTGCAGACAGCTCTGCTCTAAGGTAAATGGGTCAGTGTTACGGTCTCCTAAACAGAATCTAAACAGGCTCGAGACCGGAGACCACAACATAAAAGGGACAACACAAGTAAGCTTGGAGAAGAAATAATAGAATTTTATTGAAGATAAATGTTAAGCAAATAAAGCAAGAAACCAAAAAGGACTGGAGACCCTGGCCGAAATAATCAAAAGATGGGAAGATGCCGGGCCAGTCACGCAATAGACCGTCATACCAAACACCTTCCCCTAACCCAAAAACAACAAATAAATCCTAAGGAATAAATCCAAAGAAAAAACGATAAAACCGAACAAACGTGGATCAGGGAAGCAAAACAAACGAACAAAGGTCAAACAAACAAACAAGCATGAAACCTGTGTGCTGCTGGGTTGGAGACAGAGTGACTCTGCCCCCTCTGGCCTCCTTAAATCACCTCCTCCTACCTGAGTGGTGATGGCATTCAGGTGCGCAGCAGGCAGAGGGAGGAGGGACCAGGGTGGCAGAGAGAGAGGGACATGCGCTGCACAGTCAGTGTTTGTTTTTGCTGCTCCATGTAAAGAAGATGGTCAATATCTTCAAAGTTTGCAGGGACAAGCCACCGTGCCACGCAACTTATTGTGCTCAGATGCCAAACTATGTGAGCGTGTTAGCATGGCATATGATTAGAGCAAATTCTTTTGAGGGGTAAGGTGCTAAAACAGAGTAGATTGCGTGAGCTAATTCTGTGCAAATAACGGCGCTATTAGCAGGAGCAATCCATTCTTTGTTTTTTAAGTCATAGGGCCAGATCCACAAAAACTGGTCTTTAACTTTGATAAAGCTATATACAGTGCTCAGCATAAATAAGTACACCCCTTCGGATTTGTCAGAAAGCCTTTAGTGTCCTTTCAAAATCAACACTTTCTATAGCAAACTGTAAAACAAAATACTCTCCCAAATGTGGACAATTGATTGCAAACCAGATTCTTTAAGCTGCACACAAACAAAGTATTTCTTCTCAATTTAAGATCGGGATGCAAAAATGCACTCCCCAATCAAAGGGGTGGGAGCAAAGCTAAATTTGGTTATCATAATACCCTTATTTCCATATTATGGAATTATTTCAGATTATCAAAACTTTGGAAATTGTTCTTTTGTTCATTTAGATATTGATTAATACATTACTTTTAATAGGGGGTGTTCTTATTTATGCTGAGCACTGTTTTTGCTCATTTGTTGAGTCATATATAGCTTTGATTGTCTGAATTGGAGTATTCAAAGATTTGTAATGACACCTCCCTCTGGCTGTGAATATAAAACTAATGTGGTCCTCTTGGTAACCAAAGTAGCCCATCCCTGCAGTAACATCACTCTGCATTTGGAAAACAAAGACCTACTTTTACCCCATGGAGGGAACAGATGCAATAAAATCACAAGACCAATGTCAAATCCTCTCCCTTGTGTTGTTACTTGATATTTACAGCGGTACCGGGCCTAATCGATGGTGTAAATGCATCTCTCTTTGGGCACAAACTATTCTTCCTGCGGAAACTAACCCCATGCACTGAGCTGTCAAACAAACGGGACATAATGCGTCTCGTGTTTGCTGAAGTCTTTGTTCCTCGCAGACTTTTGACCTTTAAAAGGTGTTGCCATCCAATAAAAAAGCATCCTATGGTCCTCTATGTAAGACCATGCATAAGGGAGGGCAGGGGGAGGCAAACCATGTCTGATCCACACACACACACACACACACCTCTTGGCAGGCTAACAGCCATGCAGCCTTGGTTTTGAATTCACTCTGCGGTGGAGCGTTTAAATGAGCTTTAATTTAGCATCCTGCTGGCTCAATTGGGATTGTAATAGAACACATTACACCTTGTCCTGTGACAGAAGCTCTCCCTCTTCCTCTCCATGGGCCTCTCTCTTTCTCTTCCTCTCTCGCTCAGTCCTGAGAGAATTGATTTTTCGAAATGCAGGGGAACAAATCAAAGGACAGAATGATTGTGTTGCACAGAGAAACGCAAGACATGGCATTGTAATCAATTTGACTATTAACTCACCAATGTTTTTCCTTTACCCTACAAGAATTGTTTGAGACTGTTATGTAATGAGTTAGCCAGGCATTACTGTGCAGTAATTACAAACTAGATAAACAATAAACAGTTAACAGTGAGTTGGTGAAGCCTTTAAAATTGTCAGGAGGTGAGTCGTGGAACATACGTCTGTGTTTAAGTAATCAAGACTGAATGTAATTGGAGGCAGAGATGTTTGTGCAATCACAGCCGACAGCTCTTGTTCTGCACCAGAATTGGAGGACTGCAAATGTTGTTCAGAGTGCTTACTCTCTCTTACTTTATTATGCTGTTTCACCAGCACAAGCAACTTGTAATGCCAATAACTGCTTTTCAATAACCCTCCTTTTTTAATCCTACTTAACCATATAATGGACCAAAAAGCCCCTTATGACTGAGCTGTTGGTATCAGGTTGTGAAGAAAGAAGAAATATCTATTTCATTACCCTTATTCTAAATAACTAAGACTAAAGGCATTTTATTTTGAAAGGATGACCAGATCCCCACATTTCCATCAGTGTGGCTTGAATGCATCGACTTAAGATTCAGGCTCTCTGTCTTCATCACCACTGGTGAACAAAGAGTACAACCTAATCAGTTATTTCTTGAGCTCATTCTCTCTTCCGCCTGTGCTCTGGACAAAGTCGCAATCATGTCTAATTTCCATGACCTGTGTATTGGACAATAGAATCAAATTATGATATGACTCTTAAAATTCTGACTGTAATTCCAGTGTTTTAAGAATAATTGTAGACTCCTGTAAATATTTGGATTCTGTCCTTTTTCTGGAATTCTGTTTGTACTACCAAAAATCTGAGATTAAATTTAGATTTCCAACGAATAAAAAATACAACACTGAGTAGCCATCCATACAGCCATGAGTTTAGGACTATGGACATTTGGTCCACATGAAACCAGTGTTTGGAGAGCCCAGAACTCATTTTTTCAGCCCCTCTGTGAATAAATCCCAAAAAGCTGCCCCTGCATTTCTCGGTTTACATTGAATATGCAATTTTTCAAACACCATGAACCCACAGCCGCTGCTCTCCCTTGAACTACATGCTAACTTTCATAACAATAGAAACAATGGTGGAATACTGTGTTACATACATGCTGCAGAAGCCACTGATATTTTATGGCATTTAATGGCAAAATCTGCTCCTCTACTATCACCATGAGCAAGTGGACATGGAGAACATTATGGTGATGGTTTAATTTGCACATGTTTCAGTGCCCTCCTCTCTGGTATTGGTGTATGTCTGTGGAAGCATTCAGTGCTACTTTCAGACCTGGCATATACTGTATATCACAAAACTTCCATTGCTTCTACGGGACAGACACACATTTCTTGAAAACTCAACAAAAACAAAACTTTTTTTTCTCTGTGTGGACAAGGCCTAAAAAAAAGGTCAGACTAGACTACTAGGGCCCTAAAAAAAATTGTGTTATTTCCCAAATTCCGTTTTAGTTTTTCCCGTATTCAGTTTTTTCTGTTTCAATTTTTTTGAGAATTAATTTTTTCGTATTTTATGTAAACTTACAAGAAACAGTATAAAGTAGTGAAATATAGCCACTCCACCTTCAGGTGGTCCTCACAGGTATCTAAATGTGTCCAGTCAACAGTATGTTCACAAAATGTGCGGAACATTTGATCTCCTGACACATAATCATCATTGGCTAACTGCTCTGCCCAGTGCCCTGAAGGTAGCCGGGAGTTTCTGACCTTCTTTGCAGACTTATGTGCCACTTTATGTCACTCGTGATGCTCACATGACCCTTGATGCCAGCGATCACTGATAATGGATGGCAGCTTGACGCAGAGGACGCTCAGATCGCTTTTGGTGTGAACGCAGGGTCAGCAGGAGGAGGGGGAGAGGAAGTACAGTGTGTAGGCTATTGTCTGCAGCATCAGTGATCCTCTCGTGGCATTTTTGTTCCGAGAGATACATTTTATTCAGAAAAAACACTTTTACATGAAATGTCGGCCATTTCCATGATATTTTGTATTTATGTTGAATTCTGCGTTTAATGCCTAATTTGGTGATTCCGTCCGCAGTTCTGACATAAAGGGTGCTTTCACATTAGGCCCACTTGTTTCGAAACAGCACCTCTCCCCTCCCTCACCCCCGCTGGCTTGCATTCGCACTTGCAACATCAAACCATGTCCGGGCCCACTTGCGTATTTACTCAGTTTGTAACAGCAGGGGGCGTTATGCACAAATTTTGTCACTAAACTTGCCACAGAGGAGAATGAAGAAGAGGCTACCAGTTGCCTGCTGAGCTCACTGGATCAGATGGTGGAGGGGATGTAGATGGTGTTGTGGGAAGGGGTTCCGACTCCAGTACATCAGACTGACTTATTGGTTTGTGGCCGATGATATTATCAGCTGTATCATACCAAGGAAACTTTAACTTTTCATCAGTCAAGCTGCCGGACTTATGTAGCGAGTCTAGCACTCAGTGATTTTGGCCTGTGATTTCTGTCTCATGTCCTGGTGCACTTTTATGCACAACTTAACCAAACCGTACCCGAGTCCTCTTCAATCGTGCCAGAGATCACCTCCCCCATGTGGGCCCAGGCCCGATGCCCGGACGTGGTTTGTTTGCATTCACACTACTAAACTGAACCGGACTTTGGGCTCAAGTGCACTCAGATCCAGGACAGGGCCCCTAGTGGGAAAGCACCCCAAGTCAGAATCTGACTTTCAGAAACAGGTTAAAAATTGGTGAAATTTTTTCTGGTTAGAGGCCTAAACCTCTTTGAACACAACAGCATACATCAATACTGCTAGTGATACTGATTATAAAGAAGCAACTACCGAAATGTCAACACATTATAGCTTAGAAAAGTGCAATTTGTTGTTTTTTTGGCAACAGATACCTGTAGTGTGTGCAATTTGCCTTTCAGTGGCTGAGGTTGTTGGTGCCATACACATATTTAAACACAGATGCAAACCCTCTATTCAGCCGAAATGCCACAGTGCAGGTCCATTTGGAGATTTCACTCATTTTTTTTCTTGTAACTCTGTTGTTTGATTATAGCTCTACCCTTAACCAAAAAAAAAAACACTTTTCAAATGCTTTTTAAAGAGTCATTTTATTAATGTATCAGTAAAGGACAGCTTAGTCCTTGTAGCACATACAGTACCTATTCCTGGGGACATCACAGTTATTATTAAAGAAAAAAAAAGAGATGTCAGATGTCTGATGAGAAAAATAACTACCCATAATGCTATATTTTTCCTATCCCAGAGCAACGTGTTTCCCAAACAACAACAAGTAAAAGACTCCACCCCCCTCTTTTACTTCTGTCTCACAATATTTCTGTCCTCTCCCATGGAAGGAGCTCACCTTGACAGCTCCTCCGGTCACCCTGTTCTAAGTGGATGATTAAAAAGAGATGGAGGGGTTTTACTGGGGGCTGGTATGCGTGGCATCCCAAGAGCCCCTGCTCCAAGCTAGCCAAGCGGAGCGAGCTACAGCTGTCCTCCAAACAAGCCTGGCCATCCTTTATTTATTTCTGCTGAAATATTGATGCATGTTATGAAAGGTTTAAAATAATGTGTCTGCCTTCTTTTTTCCTTTGCCCCGGCACACTGTTTTCTAATGCATAAATAATTCTTCCCTCGGACGCTGTGTGGACATGGGGTCCACCACATTAGGTTGGGGTATATCTGCTGTATCACATTCTTTCTGCCTGAGAGAAAATACCCATCCCTTGTAATTTCCTACACTTATACAATCGGCGTTGACAGTAAATAATTGATGTGTGAATTTAGGGCTAAAACTCCAACACAATATGACTTCATGTCAAGGGTTAGTCCCAGCAGATTTGAAGCCAAATCATCTTGCAAAATGGATTCTTCCTCCCACAAAAGGAGGGATCCTCTTTTGAGATGTACCTTTTATTCCCCCTTCTCAAGTGTCCTCCTTACCAATAGAAAGAAGAGGCCGGGGTCTAGCAGCCCCTCTTGATGAGGTCTTGCTTTGCATGTCTGGTGATAACTGAGTGATTTAGCCCATTATTAGTCAGGGATGTGTTTTGTTTTTGAACACAAATGGGTTTTTCACACTGACATGAACCCATCTTTGATTGGGTCAGAAACAGAGTCTGAGCAGGGGCAGAGTGTGGGGAGCTCCCTCTCACTTTTCATCTCTGTTTCCGTGTTGTGATGTACAATTTCCCCACTAAATTTTCAGGGCAGATCTATTTATGAGCCAAGAGAAGGAGGAGCAAGAAACTAAAAGGTGAACTGAGTTATTGCAATCTCTACGCTTCAATTAAGATGTTGTGACAAGTACATCTGCTCTCTGTGCTGAACAGTTTGCTTTATCTACTGTTGGGGGATTTTGGATACAAAGGGCACACGAGTTAAAAAAGCCCTTGGACTGGTTAATTGCAAAGTTTGGCTTAAATTGTTATCTTAAAGGATAATATAAGTAAAGAACTGCAAGACATTATTACCATTGAAGCATCAAACACACAGGGCTAAGACAATAAAATCCCCTTTGCTACTTAAACAGGGTACAACAGCACAACAATTGAGCCAACTTTCAACTCAGATCTGCACGTCCTATCAAACTCAGCAAAGGCTTGATTATCTGGAGGTCCTAACTATCGACTTATCTCATTATCCTGTGGTGTGAGGTATGTTAAAGGTCATTTACCCTCTCAACAAGGATGGGGACTGCCCCAAAATGAGATAGTATTAAACATGCTCAATATATACAACCAGCAGTCAAGGACAGCTGAACATGTCTTCTGTGTTTGCACATGCATCTGAACAAAGCCAAACAGGGTGCAGGCTGGCTGAATCATGAAGCAAATGTATTGATGAGTAACGAGAGTTAAGGCAAAGTTTTAAGTTACTTTTGTAGATGGTTGCAAAATGGAGGTCCAACTTCCTAACTTGTTTTTAAAAAAACATGCACATTGAAACAGCATAACCTGTAAACTATATAGAACAAACTGGAAATCACAGCCATCCAGGATGTATTGTTCTGCCCTCATTTAAGAGTTCCCATCCTTAACTAGACAGACTGATAACTCCTTCAACACACTGTTATAACTAAACGATGCTTCCTGTTTCACTGTGTTTTTTACTTGATAATGTGCAGAACAAAGTAAAATGGAAAGGAATAACAAAAGACACTGAACAATGCTTAAAACATGGGTAACATACTCATATGATGTATAACATCCTCTATTTCTGTGTCAGGTATGCCTTATTGTTGCTAAATTTGACAAAATCATACTTGCATTGAAGTTGGTATACAAAGTTTTTGTCCAAAATAAAGTTTATGGTTTTATAGACAATATTTAAAAAAAAAAAGTGCAAGGCCCTTAACCCTGTGAAAAAGTGAATATTGTGACCAACACAAATTATGACTTTTTAAACATTTCTATAGAAAAGAGCACCGGTGTTGAGTGCATTGACAGACAATGCTTACTTAGACTGAACAGACAATAGAGTATGCAGCATTTTGTGGACCATAGGCACAAATCCCGGGGGGGAACCAAGGGACGTAACACCCCCTTCCACAAAGTTGTCACCCCAAAAAATTTTGTTTAAAAAAGATTTTCCTAGTAGTACAGTAAAGTTTTTTGATGGTACAATATAAGCAATGCTACTTAAAAACACATTGTCAGACAATTTTAGATGTTAAAGATTTCAACCCCCTTGTCTCACAATTGTTTGGTCCAGTCTGTGTCTCCTGGTGACTTGGAGAAACAGTCACACAGAGGTAGGCGCCAGGCGGGCACAGCGGTGGTGATCGGATGAAGTAAGTGTATTAAAACACAGAATGATCGATAAGTTGTTTATCACTCCACTTGTTCAACAAGCACAACAAGAATTATAAAATTCCAACTCCTGTGTTTAAGTCTGCCGGAATGTTTTCACTGAACACAGCACCCTAAAACAAAACTTACACTATGTAGCTCATCGTTTCCTCTTAGTTTGTAATGAATCTGTGAATTGTCCAGAGTTTTTTTCTCCTGGTGACATGCTGACATCCTCATCCTCTCATATAACACAAATATCACACTGTATTAGAATTATCTTTAAACATTTATCTATTTTACTTCTATTTCAGATTTATTCATTTAAAAAGAAAGTAGTTATAACTTGGACTTAGATGTCCACTTGAACACATCCTGTTTCTGATTATGTTTTTACTGTTACGTTATACTCCTTAGTTTCCTCCAATTAAAACACAAGACAATTGCATCTGAACTGTTGACGCTGAGTGGCATGGTAAAAGGCATTGAAGAGAGTCTGTACTTGCACTGATGATGTTGCATATTTTCAGGAAAACAGCATACCCCTCACTGCATTGCCCAATACTTTGCAAAACAAGTATGATGGCTTCGAGGTGAGGTCTTGGGAAAAAAATGTCAGAATCATGAGAGCACCAGAGGCTCAGGGCTGCTCCACATCCTCTGTGCACTGCTTAAACAAGCGTTTGATCTGAGAGAGGCGCTGCTGCTGGACAGGGAACATTGATCACATCTCCTGGTGCCTTGACAGGGGAACCCACCAAGCGTCATTGTTGCCTGTATTCACTACCAGGACTCCATTCATTCTTTGCTTCACTTGTGAGAAACAACAGATCGAGATTGACACTATGACTGTTTCAGTTTTTTCCAAACTAAACTGCAAAAACAGTCAAAGTCTGTGCTGAGTTCAGTAACATCAGACGTCAACTTTGTGGGATAGGAGGGATGCAGTCTTGCATCCTTTTCCCGGTCAAGTAAAGGATCACGGCTTAGAATGTAGAAAAATAAAACTTTCTCCACCCTTGAAGAGACTCATGTACAGTACACTGAACATCACATTAAAAAGGTAGCAAAAGACCCTGTTAAAAAGTAATAGGCAGGAATATTCGGCTAAGAGCTTTAAAACGTAGTAAATCGCCATGTTGAGTGACTGTGACTTACTAAATCCGTTTTGCACATGCTATGGACGAGAATGTGATTCTTTCAGGAAACTTGTTCAAGTTCTATCCTACAGTCTTCATAAAACTTTTGATGTGTAGAATGAGGGAGATGTGGTCTTTTATGGTTATTTTTCTTTGTTATTCCTATAATTGACAGCCAGTTGCGAAGTGCATTTCAAAAAGTTGTTCTGCTGTGTTAAGAAAGAGAGAATTTGAGGGGGCTTTGTACAGGTTCAGGGGTATTTTTTCTATTATTATCTTATTTCGTTTTTTCTGATTTTTTTTTTTTTTTTTTTTTGGATCTGTGTGGTTCTCCTTTTCAGTATCTGGGCTCTAAGTTTAATTACTTTATTTGATATGTGAGTAGGCCCAAAACACTCCCAAGACTCAACACATTTTGTCAGGTAAAATGTTAAATAATTGCATTATTCTTTAAAAAGTAGCTGGAGATTTGCACATTTGAAATACCTGAGGCTACAGGAGACCAACTTAAAAACAAATGAGCATTACAAGCTAAAAAGTGGCAAGATAGATCAAAAATACCACAGTACTCATGAGGAAAGATCCACAAGCATAGCCATATTGATAAGAAAATTTGTATCTACTAAAATTATACACATGTAGACAAAATTGTCGGTACTCTTCTATCACAGAAAGAAAACCCACAAAAGTATTAATACATTTTAGAAATTACTGGAATTAACTATTGAAAATCAGTCACTGCTTTTGAATTGGGGTCCAACAGAATCATTTTAAAAACAATATAATGAAACTGACCTGAAAAAGAAATGATGGTACCCTTAACTTAATATTTTGTTGCGCAACCTTTTGGGGCAGTTACTGCAATCAGGCAATTTCTTTAACTCTCAATGAGAATTCTGCACCTGTCAACTGGTATTTTGGCCCACTTCTCATGAGCAAACCACTCCAGCTGCCTCAGGTTTGAAGGGTGTATTATGTGGACTGCGTGTTCCAGCTCCTTCCACAAATGTGAAATAGGATTTAGATCATAGAAGATCACTTCAGAATAGTCCCAATGTTTTGTTCTGAGCCATTCCTGGGTGTTTTTTTTTAGTTCTGTGCTCTGGATCATTATCCTGTTGGATAAACTGATCAGTTAAAGGATAAGTTTGGTTCCTGCAGCTTTCACATTGTTAGAATGAAGTAGAACAATATACTCACCCAAAAGGCTTTCCTGATCCAAACAGTGCTTCGGGAGATATTTAGATCCAAAAACGAGCGGCGGACATCCGTATAATGGTAGCACATAGGGCATACAGCGCCGCTCCTAAAACTGCATTAATCGTCCAAAAACTCATTAGTTTCACCAATATTCCATTATGGTCCGTTCGGGCTACTCCTCCACGACAGCCTGTGTCACTCCAGACATGTTGTGTGACTGTACTGGCCTCTGAACTGAAGAAGAAGAGCGCTTGCCCTATGTGCTACCAGTATACGGATGTCCGCCACTCGATTTTGGATCTAAATATCTCCCGAAGCACTGTTTGCATCAGGAAAGCCTTCTGGGTGAGTATATTGTTGTACTTTATTCTATAAACGATGTGAAAGCTGCAGGAACCGAACTTATCCTTTAAGCGCTGCTTGCTGCCAACTCTACTATAGGTGATTTGCAATGACCTTGCTAATGTAAGTCAGTTGGCTCAAACTGACAATGAAACAATGGTGGGACATCACACCAATATGTTTATTCTGGAGGGCTTGAGGGGAAAGCCATTTTAGACAGTTTCTGCTGCCATAAATATGAGAAAGAAGAAAAGTTCTGATGCTGCAGATTTTTTACCTTGTTAATAGGATATTTAAACCATAAAGGCGGGTTACACTGATAAAAGCAGATAAAGGTCTTTTTATATAGAAAGGTTAGAATGTATCCACTAAAATTAGCCACTGCATATTATACCTCATAAAGCATTTAAAATTATTTGCTACCTTACATGATTTTACACTTTAGAACAACATTTTTTTACTGGTGGTTTTGTGAGTGAATGTGACACATGTGTATGCTTTAGTTGTGACACACTAAAATAAAAACATGGATAAATACAATCAAAATGAGACAACTCTGCAACTGTTATTCTGGGGAGGAAATTTGGGACCAGTGGAGAAAGATATTGTTTTGATGTGAGCTGGCCAGTTGCCACACCCCTCGAGGGTATTCGCCAGACATTTATCATGACCAGAAATGACCTCAGGACCTGCCCTAACCTCTGAGGGGCCGTTGGATCAATGACATCTTTCCCCCCCCAGTCTTCCATTCAGTTGAACCAGCTTTGGAAACAAGAAGTGCTTGAGGGTACACACATCCTGCCTGCCAGACACTCTTTGAATTGACATGCTTGTGTGTGTGTCCAGTCCCTTCAGTGTACCCTTGACCACCTCACACTGTAATCACCACACAACGCTGCCACCTGCCTGTCTCTTTCTCTCACTTTGTCCATGCTGGCCCCCTCCCACACAATGATCTCCACAGTGGATCCTAATGTCTCTTGCCATGATTAATCTGATAAATAATAAATATATCAATCTAGCTGCTCGACAAGGACTAATTCTAACCAGCGGGAAGGCACAAGCCCCCTTTAACTGCTGCCTGTAGCTGCCAAATTAATTATTTAATGATTGATTCTTTAGGAATTGGGAAAGTTTTGATTAATACTGTCCAGGCATCTGTCTTCAGTTGTTTGATGTATGTCATAGAATTCAACCCTATCTGTCGCTCTGTCTGACCCCCACATGCACACACTTTCAAATCACACACACACACCTGAGGTTAGAAGAGAGACGATTTAGTTCTTATGAACGAAGCCAGAAGCTACTGTCACTGAGATCAGATGCTGAATATCTCACAATAAATTACAGCCGGCTCTCAGAGGCCCTCATCCTTGAACCTTGAACATGTCAACTCAGGATAACACCCCCTCCCTTACCGAACCCTCCATTTGTGTGTGTGGTGTGTGTGTGTGTGTGTTTGAGTGAGTTTTTGACCCTATTTACTAATGGAAGCCTCTAAGGCCCCTGAATCGCTATGCATTTTTAATGACGTCAAATTGTCATTTCGCTCGGCTGTTTGCTGTTCAAAGAAGGAGGAACTTTGGATCAAACACAAATGTATTAAACTGTGTGTAGACACAACAAAGAACCCACAAACTACGACTGTCATACAACCTGATTGTTGAGATTTAATCTGAGAAGAAAAAGATTTATTTTGACCATGTGCACAGGTTGAATGACCATTTTTGTACCTGACAAACCGTCTCAGGTAGTCTTTTTTTTTAAATAATCTGTTAGGGTGCTCTGCTATATACAAAAAATTCCCTGACATTTCTATGCCCAAACTCCACCAAGGCACTTCCGACATCACTGGGTGAGTTATTGGCAAGTACGTTCAAAACTGTGCCCTCTTGCACAGTTAACAAATCCTTTCATGAAAAGCTGGATTCACATTTGAACTTTGATCAACAACAAAATGAGCCATTTATTTCTCCTGCTATGAGCAACATTTCTTGAAAATGTCATGATAATCGGTAGACACGTTTTTAAGTTATTAGTGAAAATTGGGAAAACTGCCTTATCTCCGAAAGTCAAAAATTATATATAAAATTTATCAACTCTGTCAGTGCTTCCGCACAGTATCCCCTTTCCCTGCCTATATTTGTTGCATCAAAGTTTTAACTTTGAAACATACCACCTTTTAATCACCAACTTTTAAAAAGAATCTGCTGACAAAATGTTGTGAGGTAGTTGATAAGGCTTGGCAAGCTGCCACGGTGTCTGAGAATAGCACTAAAATGCTACGGCTAGCTGGTTGGTATTGACTGTTGAGATTATTCTATAATTTTGAATATTTTCTTTCCATCAAAAAAGACATCCTCTGTCATCCTTTACAGCTGAAACAGTGGCAGTATGAGCTTGATAAGGAATCAAAAACTCTTGGTAATTGTTTACCAAGTGTCATAGAAACTTGGGACAATGATGTGGCTGCCTGTACCACAGCTCTTAAAAAACAAATGTGAAGCATTAACCAGCAATAGTCCACCAAAATACTAGTGGGCAGTGTGATCTGTTTTCCTGTCCTGACAAGTTCTCTGCTTGCTATGACTACCGGAATACATTACATAATGTTGTAGTCTAGAACTGATGGTGATTTTGATGAATTACAACAAATAAAATACATGTTAAAGGAGATTGAGTTTATGTCTGCTAGAGACAGAGAGGTAGGACAATATGCCATTCATTTGTCCAATAAGACATGAGCAAGGAAATATAATTTTGTCATACTGCAGTACACAAAAACTCAGACTGGTATTTTCCCAATGTTTTTGCTGGGTATCATTCATGGGGCATGTGGTCCATCTAAGTTTGTAAAACTTCACCTCAGGCTAAGTGCATAGGCTCGTACACTGATTTATGGAGACTTTTACAATGAGCTGCAAAGCTTTGATGCAGAATTCTGAATTAGGGAATTTCATTCACGTTTCTCCACATGTCAGGAAAAAAAATATTGGCCAAAGTGTCCACAAAGTTTTTCTCATAATCTTACAGTTATGGCCAGCAACACAAAAAAAGCAACATAAGGTTTGATGGTGTGCATATTAAAAACAAAACATCAAATTGGTTTAAATAGCCTTTTTTGTTAGTCAATGTTCGACCTTCAAACACTGACTAAATGGAGCTAAAATCTAAAAAATTAAAATTTAGATTTTCTTAATGTAGTCTAAATATTCTTACTTGTGAAAAACTAAATTCTCTTCCAAACCAATATGATATTGTTCTAAGTTTGAAAATGATCTATTAGCAACTGAAAATTCATTAAAAAAATGAACATTAAATTCATGAAGTGTTAGAGTGTTAAAACCACCAGTATTTTGTCACGGTTTTGTTTTTAATAATGATATAACACTGCTTCCTCTCTCACCCTTTGTTAAAAACCAACTTGCCCTCAGGGTTAGGGGAGCAGACCTGCCTTTAATGGGGCCAACAGCCTGACAAATCTCACTCTGTCTTCAACAATATATTTCCACACCCACACACACACACAGATGAACACGTATATCACACACATGTTCCCCAAGCACACACACAGCTGCACACTCTCACACACACACACTAAAAATGAGTGTTTCCGTTGGTGAAAAAGACGTGGGGCCGGCAACTCTCCCGTCAGATTGACAGACTGCATTGTCCGAGTGAGCTTTGGTGGTTGTAACAAGCGTTGGGACATTTGAGCAAACAAAAGCAGGATTGGGAGTGTCATCAATCAATCGGCTGACAGTTTACTCAACTTTGTTTGTCCCACACGCTGCATAATAAGTGATTGGATCTCAGCTAATTAGATATTGGGTAATCAATCATTGCCAACAAGGCACTTGGCTGCCTGACGGGACTCTCCCTTTGCGTGTGCCCGTTGTCACAAAATAAATTAGAAATAAAAATTATTTAGTGGCAGCCAAAAGGTAATTCCCACCAGTGAGCCGTCCGACCGCCGCCTTTGTGCAAAAGAGACACATGGAGTGAGGGAGGAGGGGGGTCTCATGTCTTAACCAATTACTGAAATATTCAGTTGAGGAATTTACATAATAAATGAAGCAATGAAATATAGATATACTTGCTTGGGATGATGTTTTATACTGCACAAACATGCTTTTGACAATGTGTCCACATGGAAGCAAGCTTTCCTTTTTCTGTTATTTTTGTGGGGAATAAATGGTTCACATTATTTATCAACATTGTATTGTTTTAAACTAACGTCAGTTTTAATATCAATCAATGATCAAAAATACATTGAATATTTTAACCAACAAATACATTTTTGGCACATTACATTTGCTCAAAGGAGGCAGTGGGAACTACTTAACATGCACAGCAAAAACAAAAAAGTTGACTTCTTCAGATTGTTTTGATTTTGTTTTTGGCATACAGACAATATATCATTTGTTTAAGAATTACACTTTTGCACAGATACTTCCAAAGCTGAAGAAAGTCAGTAAAACATGTTCCAGTAAAGATTAAAATTAAGCTACAAATAAATAACCTGACTCTTCTCAGTAATTTCAATCAAAGGCTGATGTATACCCTGAGCTGAGAACGCCCTGGTTAAGTTTTGTGCTCTTGGAGCAGTTTTATTTAGAACTCATATAGACTTGGAGCTAAAGTACTTTTTCTGACATTTTGAAAAGTGCCATTTCATTATTGGGTCAAACAAACATTTACATGCATTTACCTAACAGCATAAACATAAATGGTAACAGTAAATTTATTTATCTTACCTCATTTAGGCTTTTAAGACAAAATTAATGAGCCTAAACATAGCAAACCTCATTTTCCCATTTTTGCAAAAGTGCCACAGCAGAGCTCTGCTGCCTTCCACATCAATATCAATAATATCATATTTCTGTTCATTTGTCAAAGGGCTCTAGGAGAGCATCAGAGAGCAAAGTGTGTCTTTCACAACCAAAACTCTGAACTACTGCCGGTGGCCTTTCATCTCACTACCATTACCTCCACCAAGGAGGTTTTGCTGTCATTGGTTAGATTGTTTCCAGTTAGTTTGTTCTTTTAGGAAAACTGAAAAAGTTTTCCATTGTTTTGGTGACTTTATCAGGCAATGTTGGTCATGGCACAAGGAAGAAAAGATTTGATTTTGCTGATATAACATTGTGAGATAGGTTTGTTTTCCATTCTTTGCTAATAACTATAACTTCTAAACAGATTTGGATGACATTTCAGGAACCGTTAGTTATGGCATAATGGACATGAGATAAGCTCTTAGTTAACACTGTGACATAGGGCTGTTTATTTACATTTTTGACAATAGCTTGATGACAAGGTTAGAAATGCCTTGGGGAACATTTGTGGTCTTGGAGCGCTTCAACCTCTGATATCACCTCAGAACATGGGACATATGGGATATGAACTCGTTCTTGACAATGAGGCTTAGCTTCTTACCAAGTCTGTTTGCAAATTTTTTAGTTGACCAACCTCAACAGACCCAGGAATTGAGTTGTGCAGATCAATGCAAATAACAAAGTCTTTCTCACTGAAGAGATAAAAGTTTTGATTACTTTGTAGCAGGCGCATGATATCAAGTAGCCATCTGAGTCGCTTATGCTTCTAAAATTACATTTTAAACCCTTCTGAGAGCGAGTGGCGTCCACGAAACACTTGGTATTTGTAGTGTCACAGTTTGTTCCCACCTCTTCTCTTCACGCTGTCAAACTGTCTCCTTCACGCCTTTTCTCGTTTTGAGCTCAACACTCTGGAGGTACAATGTTTGCTCCTCGTACTTCTCTCTCTCTCTTTTTTTTTTCTCTCCACCCTCAGGTAGCCGCTGTAAGATGCACAATGTGTGTCTCGGCAAACACTGCGAGGGCACAAAACATGCAGTTGGGGATATCATAAGACACGACAGGGAAAGAGAGAATGATGGGAGGGAGGCGAGTGCGAAAACAAGACTGTGACGAAGAAAAAAAAGTACAAGAAAAAGAACGAGGGCGGAAGGAGAAGTTAGTAACAAATAAGGGGATGAGAGGAAAGAGAGAGTGAGAGGTGGAGAAAACCCTGCTTTATTTATTTATTTTTGCACAAAAGCCGGAGTGTAAGTAAGTAAAGCAGCCAGCTGGGCCTCCATCTCTCAGCAGTGTGTCGGAGCCTGTCACTGCCGCTGCCACCGAGACAGCTACAAGTTTACAACAGCTGCCGACTAATGTTTGATCAGTGATAAAATATGCCAGGGTGACAACATCATGCTGCCCATGCATTTGTGGGGGCCTTTTCACGCATTAAAAATTCAGAGCCTGGCAAGTACGGAGGGCCCTGATGGCCTCAGTGCTGCCGCTGCAACCCGCTCTCCCTCCCCCTTCCTTAAAGGTACACCCAGGGATGGGGACGAGTTCACAAGATGTCAGAAAGCATCTCTGTTTTGTGCTCACCAGATGAGCCGTCCTCCATCCGCCCCGCACGTCAAGCCTTTGTACAGGAGGAGACCACCGCTGAGACCGGCGGCACCACACATGGCAGAGAAGAAGAGTTCAACAGGAAGCAGCAGACGACAGTGACAGTGGACAAATCGGGGAAAAATCCGCTGACATGTTACAGGATGACTGGAGGAGAGTCAAGTACACCGACTGTGGCATGAGTGATAGATGGTTACTGAGAAAGTATAGCTAAAGAAAATACATGAAAAAATGAGATTACTAGAATGATTTTTGAAATTTGTGCAGAAAGTATAAATATTAATACTTAAGCACAAATTAGTATAGTCTCCTTTACTTTTAGTATGCAGTAAACAGCTATCTCTGGTATTTAATCAACTATTATTAAAGTTTGAAGAAGAGGAGAATAAAAAAAAGGGGTTCATTTGATTTAAAGCAAAATAAATTAAGTAAAGCAAGTTAAAGCTAAACTTGAAAATCAATAGACAATCACGTTAATAACTGCAGCCATAGGTGGATCTATTTCTGGAGGCCCAACCAGTCACGAAAATAATAATAGACGAATAAAAGAAGAATATAAATCATATGATTGATTTACAGATTTTGAACTATTTAGGGCAATCAAATTAAAGTGACAAATATTCAAAACAGGATCTCTGAAGTTAAAATGGATATTATGTTTGTTTGTTTTTTGAAGCAAGCTGATTTTGTGTTTCTTTAGATGTGAATAAGTTGAAATGGGTTCAAAAGCTGTTTTTTATTTCTGTAATAGATTTTTCAGGACTTGGAATAACTGTATAGTTACATTTTGATTTAAAAAAAAGTCAAAATATGTTTGTCCAAAACTTAAAAATTGAAAAATGTGGCAATTCATTCTATCAAAAAAGTTAAAGAAAAGTGAAAAAAAGAACAAAAAAATTTGAGGCCCATTCAGACATGAATATCTATTGATAGTATTCTGTATTTTCCACCACCTGTAGCACTGTTTGTTTGTTTGCTTTCCCCAGGCTGTGGGCCTGGATTTGATTCTCCAATATGCCTTTATTCCTTCATGATACTCCCCACACTCTTTGCCTTCTATGTCTGACTACTTTCACTCTTCTGTCTCTGCCAGAGAGGTGTTATAAGCATCAAAATAAATCTGACAAATAACAGACACAAACTTACGACATTTAAGTACCAATTTGCTTCTATTCAAACTGTCTTAGTTCAGAACAAAAAAGTAACTTGTTTACAAAAATCATCAAACTTACAACAGCTTGTAGCAACACAGTGTGAGTGAAGCAATACAAGCTAAACAGCTCCATGACTAGAATGTTAATTTTGTTTATTTAGTCTTTATATGTGTCATTTACTTTAATATATTCAATATAACCTCAGGTTAGGTTTGTCTTAGGATGTCAGTGGCACCTAAATGTGTCCTGATGTACAAAGGCTTGAGGCTGTTATGTACCGTAACAATGCTTTTGATTATGTATATTTTAAGACTTTCTACGGCCTTGAAAGTGGACCTTGAAACTGGTGTGAGAGGCAGTGAGGAACAACATTGAAAAGGAGACACAAGTCAAAATTGGACTCAGGCCATGGCAACAGCTTCTGCGCTTGAGGTGCAGACTTTATCACATAAGCTCCAGCAGCCATTTTCATTGCTGAGTGGGTTTCCCTTTTATGCTTGATTCAGTTAAGAGGGTTTGTTTAAGATATTGAACTTTTTAAAGTCAGGAATCAAAATAAACCTTGAGAAAAAGCATCTCCTACTAGCCCCGTGCTGTACTCTGTTAGCATGGGAGTGCAGCCCTGTGCAGCTCAAAGTGCCAATACATTTTCACCATATTCACCAAAAAAAGACTCAAACTACCCTGAGCAGGGAAACTCAATGGGCCTGTTCATGTCTCAGTATCAAATGCACTGTAGCTTTTTAAACTGAACCTTAAGATCAAGAAGAAAGTGGTGAAAAGGGTGCATAATTTTTGCAACCAGTAGAGGTCACAATTTCTTGCTTGTATACTCTAATTTTAGGAGAAACAATGAACCCAAATTTTAAGGAAACATTTCGAAAATATATTGTGAAGAAAAACAGACATTGATAAGATTATTAAGGGAGGCCTTTTTCCTCTCTCTTCTGAGGCATTTCCAGCTGTCTACTTGTCTGTTTGTTAGCGCTGCAGCCAACAACGTGGGCATGCCAAGGAGAGTCTCCTGGTAAATGTCAACTGTCAGAGAATTGAGGCTTCCTCATCAATCGCCCTGCCATGGAGCTGTGGGCAACGAAACCCCTCTGAGGAGCAACCAGTGAGATAGAGAGAGGAGAGGAAGAGCACAATGGCACCGAATAACTGAAAAAACTCATGGTCAAATAAAGAGAGAGAGAGGGGGTGGAAGAGAGAGAGGGAGGATGTGAGCGAATCAGATCCCCCTTCCCCGGTGACAAGGTCCACTGACAGTTCTGTTGCCGGCAGTCGGAGCAGTGGGCTATGATTGCCAGAGTGCATTAGAGGCCCTGTGTGTAATTTGACATCTCAATATTGAAATAGTAATGCATCCTCACACAGCATAAATTGCTCGCCTCGTAATTGGATTCCAGACATGCGGTTGCAGGGAGCCGAGATGTCCTTGCGAGCTTGATAACGCCGCGTCATGGTGGCTAGAGAGAGAGCTGCAAGGATGTTACGAGAACGGGGAAAAAGTTTGAATCGTGAAAATTAGATCCACATTTTTAACAGCATTTTCCTATGTGATATGATGCCAGTGAAAATATTCCCTTTTCTGTCTCTAAAGTGTGGTAAGCACTGCTGTGGAGGGCGTCAAAACCCAGTTACACATGTTACAACTTCACCACTGGACACACACCTGTGCAGAATACACACACCGTCCTGCAGCTCTTTTGTTCCAACTTGTTCAGATGCGACTTCTTGCCCACTTAAATAATTCAGGCCAAGTGAGAATCAGCATTTCTTACAGCATACTAAACATGCCAAAAAAGAGCAACAGACAAGGGGCAGGAGGCCCACGCTTCAATTAGCTCCTTTGTGGCACACAATGGGCCGACAAATTCATTTAGTTACAATGCTGATGTATTATGAGCCATCCATTTTTGTACCTGGCTCCTTCCTCCGCCCTCTTGTGTGCGTGCTTTTTTTTTTTTGGCTAATGCTGTTGACGTCTGTGCCCACTCCCTTTCCCTGCCATGGTCTGGCCTTAGGTATCGGGTGTTTGTGCATGGTTGTGTTTGTGTGTGTGTGTGTCGGCAGTCTTGGGTATTTTGTTACCTTAGATCAGGTGACAGTGGAGCCTC
The DNA here is from genome assembly GCA_036419115.1 of Scarus forsteni. Lineage (NCBI taxonomy): Eukaryota > Metazoa > Chordata > Actinopteri > Labriformes > Labridae > Scarus > Scarus forsteni. The sequence goes on from JAZDUH010000040.1 coordinate 496,636, forward strand.
GAAAAGAGTCGGCTATTCTTCAGGGTCGCCGAGATACTGCTGACTAATTGGATGGGGTGTAAGTCAAGCCAACGGGCCGCAGACTCTGATGTGACACACAGGAGAGAGAGAGAGGGAGAGAGGGGCAGTCGGCGTACATCACTTTTTGTCCCAGACGCAGACTGTTTGTAGCCACCTCCACCTGTTCACACACATACACACAAGCCATTCAGTTGGTGGTGATCCACTTCATTTATGGTGCTTCATGAATTTTGCAAGCACTTCTTTGGTTTCCTTATGTTAAGCTACTTGCTTTTCATTTGCTCCCTCTTGTTTGTTTGCTCTTTCATTGTAGACAGGAAACTAGAAGGTAATTGACCATCACAGATTACATTTTCCCTTCAAGAAAATCAAGAAATATGTTTAAAAAAACCAAGCTGTAATTTAAAAGGTGGATCTGCGAAGCTCTAAGTGCTTGTTTCTTTTTGAAGAACCTTTAAAATAACATCAGGTGGTGTATACTAATTGTATGTTCTATAAATAAGAAGCACAAAAAGCAGGTAAGATTTACTCTACTTTTCCACCTTTAAAAAAAACAGATTTAGTTTTATGGCATTCATTATCATTCCAGTCCAACCATTAACAATGCATAATACTCTGGCCTCGTAATGAGCTCTTGAATTGTTGCTGTATTTGTAAAGGAACTTTGAATGTCCCGAAAGGTAACCAGTATTAAAATGTGTAATTTGATAAAATAAATAAATATAATAATAATAATAATAATAATAATAATACTAAAAGGGCTGCACAATATTAGTAGCATGCTCCTAGTATTGGCAGACTACAGTTCAAAGGTATTGGCCGATAAACATTATTGCCAATACAGACAGCTGATTTTGTGGTCAAGTACATCCCATTCATGCCATGATATTAAGTAGATCAAATGAATGTTCAGTATACAGTGTCGGTGTCCACATTTTGAAAAAGTAATTATTGTCAAGACAAGTTTTTTTTTCCTTGCAGTTCCACAGCTGTTTTTAACAGAAATATACTACTACTTCTTTTTTTACTGTCACAATTTATAGTGTAAAAGTATTAAACTACTTATTAAGGAAGATAGAAACAAAACAACACCAGTAACAAGGAAAAGATTAAATATTGGGATTACAATATCAGTATTATATTCATATACTTATTGATTTGTTAAACCATTTTAGCTGGGTATGTCCTATTGAGATCAGACATTCCTTTTCCAAGGGTCACCTGAGCAAGAATGGCAGCATTACATAGTTTCAACAAGCAGACAAACTAGTACAGTCCACATTTTGTAGTAAAAATTAATAAAAAATCATTAGCAAAAACAGTTGGTAATAAAATGGGTCAATTCAGATAATTATAAATTAGATTCATTTTATCATGTATATGTGTCAGAGTACTTCATTCACATATGAAACATGAATACTATTATGAATTTACAAAAGTTTTGTGAAGAAAACAATCCAATTGTCTGATGTGTTCATACGTTTGTTTTGATTTGGCCAAAGTGATGTAATCTGGTACAGAGAAATGTTTGATCATATTAATGTTATAAATCAAACATTTATTTATTTTTGATTAATTTACAACAAGAACTTCCAACTACTGAGCTGAAACAGTCATGGGTCTTGGATTATTTGATACCATATGAATTATTAAGATTAAGTAATGAATTGTGTTATCTATTGTGGCTAATGGAAGAAAGAAACATCCAATTCCCCTCCATCTGTCTGGGTTAATCTACCATGATGACTGAACATGCTAAGTTCTGCCTCTGTCAAAGCTGAAATGCCTGAACAAGTAAGGCCTGAGATAAAGTCACTGCTCAACTTTGTGTTCACATAATCTCCTAAGTGTCATGAGTCGAGTTTGAATGTATTTGATGGAAAATTAAGCAACAGTCAAACCAACACCCAGTCATAACCAATAGTAACATTAGATCAGCCCAGACTGATGGCCAAAGAATGAAAAACACACCATCAGCGTCATATGCACAATGTTTAAAAACTTCTCCTCTGCACATGGATGTAGCACTAGTGTTAAAATAGTTGTCAATGATAGAGATGTTAAAAAAAAAGAGTCCTCTGGAATTTCTTTATTTTATTTTTGTTTTTTATTTTATTTTATTTTAGAATGTCTTACAAAAATGAAGAGAGGTTTGGGGCTATCCTTAGTTTTTTTATCTACCATAACAAAAAGCAAGTGATACGGCAAATTTGAAACCTTTTTTAACTAATTTTAATCCAGTTAGAGTTTAAGACTATCGAATTTCCTATACTGATATAGAAAAAAAAAAAAAGATAACTTTTTTCAAACTTTCCCTTTGGGCCTAAAGAGTAACAACAACAGAGACAGTGAAAAACGAAGGGTGGGGAGCAGTGCAGGGTGAAGTTACAGTAACAGCTGGTGTATGCTGGGATGTCAGCCAGGATGTTGACTCTCTCTTTCACTTCCCATCTGCTTTCATACAACCTACAATCTCATGTCTACTTTCCCTCTCTGCCCTTTACTACTGTTGGTTTCCTTGTCCTGACATGCCTCTGCCTCTTCTCCTTCTTTGCTATTTCAAATATAGGCCAGGAACACCATAGCGTCACCCACTGCAATGTTAATGCAACATCCTCTTCACAAACAGACCCCTATAATAAAGCATAAAGGTTAGTCTCATTTAAATAACCTTTGTAAGATTACTTTTCATTCTTTTATGTTGAAGGAAAGGAATGAATATGGTTTTACAAAGGCAGAATTAATCAGACACACATTTGAATGACTTGAAACACTAGACTTCGCCTACATGACCAAAACAGCAGCAGCGAGACGGCATGCAGCAATCACAGAATTAATCTTCAAAATATTCAAAGAAAGTATTAAGCACCCACACAAATACTGTACATATATAAGCAGAGGGATTTGTGTTGCCTTTCCATTTAAATGTCACAACAGGACATGCCATATAGAATGTAATTATGATGTGAAAACATTATTCTCCCTGATGCTGTGTGCTCCATTCACCCTGCTCAATTGTCTTTGCCTTGGTACTGTTTTCAAATGGTGAAATCACACAGAGGCCATTGTGCGTTGTGGAGGAGACTGACATGGCCCACATTGTTACAAAATAATCCTTTTAAAACGTGTGAAATAATTTCACTCCCATAATCCCTGAAATCCCCCGGTTAAGTATTACAGGGTGAGCGGATGCTTGGAAAATGACTATTTACACAAGAAAAGAGGGACTCATTAAGGGTATTTCACCGCAAGGGTAATTTGACATGCAATTTGGAGTGTAAATGCTCCAAATGCTCAAATGCACAGAGAGGCCATTCTCGTCTGCAGTTAACAAACTCATCTCAACTTGCTCTCTTTTATTCATGACAGATTTTAATCTAAAGTAGGTAGCACAATCATTGGAATGGCTGTACAACTGCAAGGACTTTATTTATTTTCAGAGTGCTCTTAGTTAGCTTGAAGCATCTGCGTGAAGATCTTGTGATTAATTGGGGTGAGGAGCCCCTGATATAACAAGGTCAGCCCTCTCCAAGTCTTCTCCACTCCTTCCATTTACATCAATTAGAACTAAGAGGGGTTAGAGCCACGCCTTGGGCAGACACACATGCTAACACACACTGAGAGGACAAGGTGTGTGTGTGACAAAGACAGTGAAAAAGAATATGTTAGAGGAAAAAAATAATCATATATGTAGCTCCGGTCAGTCCTACTTAAAGTATATCTCAGAGTGGCCTTTAATTATTTTAATGCAAATGAGACTTTTGGTGTATGTTTCAGTGCTGCTTCAGCTTTTTTCATCTAACATGAACCATGCCAGCCAATTATAGCCCCAACATGTCACTGTTAAAAGATGTTACATGATTAGAAGATAGTGAAAAATGTGACATTCCAGTCATTATTGTGCCTTTCGCCAGTTCCTTTCATCTATTTATTGTGAATGAAGCTTTAAATCAGAAATGTGAAACTTCACTTAAGAAAGGCTCATTAAAGCTTCATACACAAGATGCCTTAAGATATGGTTGTGGCCTTTTTGTGTCAATTACATGTATCTCTGTCCATTAGCTGGAAACTTACAACCTTACACATCAGAAGGACAGTTCAATGCATTTATCTTGTCCATCTCGGAAAGAGCCCATAGGAAATGTTTAGGGATGGGCAGAGATCTTGTAGTTTTGTTTTTTATTAAATGAAGAAATTATCAAGATTTGGTAGAACTGCTAGTGAAGTGGTTAGTATCTATGCTAATCTCAGCAGTCATTTTCTGCTGTCCTCTTGCTTCTAGCTACCAACTCTTCTGCTCAAAACGACTCTGATTGGGCCATGGTGCTTTGGGTTGCTCACAATTGTTGTAGATTGGAGCTTGGCAAGATGGATCTGCTGGGTTACAGACACTGAAGCAGGTCCTACTGGGTTATGCCTAAGTCACACATTGCCGTTTCTCATAGCGATTGTGTACGACTGTACACGATTGACGAGGCTGGTGTGATCGCTGTCATCATGCCGACTGTCTCACCCCTGGACACATCCCATAAATACCCCGTCAGTAGTGCTTCTACAGCGCTTCGGGGGCGTTCATCCCGCTCCAGCTAGGTTAATACAACGATATGATGAGAATTCCATGAATTTTCATCCCCCTGACATGACATCAGCTCCGCTCAAGCTCAGTTCGCGCCACGTAAGCCCTGACTGAGCCCCGTCGCCTGCGCCTTCTTGAACGGGACACAGTCGGGGCACAAACGGATACGTCCTTGTCAGTCGTCCTCATAAAGCTGTCAGGACTGAGCCACGATCAGCCCGACTGAGCTCCGTACATGCCACGCTAATACCGTTCGCATTAGGACTGCATTAGGCTTCCATCCCGCTATACTGAGAGCGGCGATTCTCCACGACAGTTTTGAACAGTTCAAAACTGTCGGGACCCTTCCACGTTCCCCGCCGTTCATCCACAACTATACAAGGCCGATCCAGACCAAGTAGCGCATGCACCACGACCAAAGCATGTTTTATCAGGATTATGACAATCGTGCACAATCGCCATGAGAAACGGGAATGTGTGACTTGGGCTTTAGGAAGATTACAACTATGGCGGCAGCCCTTACATGCAGTGCCATAGGTCAAATTGGGGGCAGTGTTGAGCAGGGTTGTTAATCAGTGCATTTCCACCAAGTAGTCCGACTCAGCTCTGCTCAGTACCGTGTGGTGTTATATAGGTCTTTCCAGTGTCAATTAAGGAGTAAGGTACCCAAATAGCTGACCTGCGTTGTCTCAGGTTTTGGCACTGCCCTGAAGGGTACCAAATGCTAAAAGCCTTGTAGTCTGTTGATTGGTCACAAAAATGATAATTTTCTATGGCACTGCACACTGACAGCTTTTTTTTATTTCCAGCGGCGATTTTTGGATTTGTAACCCCATTAGTAACCCCAAAGAGAATAACCTTGCACATTGTGTCTAATGGCATTGTTTTCTGTCACAAAGTGTCCCTTTTTTTCTAGTCACTGTGACAATTTGCAGTACAGAGCAATATTATGGAGTCATCGGCAAAAGACAGGGGACATCAGAACAGTGAATGATGTGGGGAACAGGGCACAAGCTGGAAAAAATTTACCTGAGCTGAGCGGCTGGAAAGAAGCAAGTGCCACAGCACTTGGTACCCAGTGCCCAGATTTAACCCTTTAGTTGTACGCTCTACTATCAATCGGAAGGTAAAGTGTTTGAGCCCAGCTTCTGCAGATACATTTTGATACGTCACTGGGCAAGACTGTAAAATCCTAAGATGCTGCCACTACTCTGTCCGTGGCATGTACATGGGTGTAAAAGTGTGTGGATATGTTAGCTAATACTGATATACAATTAGAAATTTAGAACTATCAGTGAATCAATGTGAGGGTAAATGAATGTGATCTGCAGAGCAAAAATTATTGAGTAACCAGAAATACTAGAAAAACATTATATGCACAAGTTTATTGATCATTTATATGGTAAACATTACCCCACCGCAAAGATTTTTTTTTTTTACATCTACTTCAACTTGACAGTCACATGTGAGTATGCTAGCTTGCAGCTAACATACATGCTGTCTCCAGCTTACTGCACTAGAGCTCTAAGGCCAGATGTGTGTTAGTGCATGTCATAGCTGCATCATCCTTGCTTCAAAAAACCTGCCTGTCTTTATAGATTTCATCTATATACAGGGTTTTAGTAGGAGGTTTGGGAAGAAATACAATAAAGCTATAAATGATAGAATTAACATCAGAGTTCAAAACAGAAGCATTCTGTTAAAATAAGTAGCAAACTAAATGCCATAAATAAAATGCACAAGCTCCATAGTAATCTCTGTTAACTTTATTTGAAGTGTGAAAATATTGTTAAATGCACACATCTATTTTAGTATGTGAGTAGAGCATGAATCTGGTTTTAGAGGGGCCACATTCATTTTCATTTCATTGGAAGGTTCTGACAACTTGGTGAAAGAAAAGGAAATAGTCTGTGATGTGAACAAAAACTCAAGTTACCTACAAGCTAAATGGCTGATCAATCATGTAAGGGGGACTGCATCAAGTGGGCCTAAAGCATTACCTATAGTTACCTCCGCCAAGGAGGTTATGTTTTTGGGAGAGTTTGTCTGTCTGTCTGTCCGTCTGTCTGTGAACAAAATAACTCAAAAAGTCATGGATGGATTTGGATGAAATTTTCAGGAAATGTTCAGCATTGGAAAAGGAAGAACTGATTTGATTTTGGTGTTAATCCGGATCAGCGTCTGGCCGCCATGGCGAAAAATGTGATTTCTGTGAATAACTACTGAACTAAGATAGATATCACTACGAATCCAATTGCTAATGGTATGTTTTCATGGTCAATGAATCTAAATATTTAGATGAAATAAAGGTAGGAGTAATATTTATGATCAAAATGACAATATGGCTGAGGACTGAGGAGGACTGGCGGAGGTCTGCGCTCTGCTTTCTAGTTTTTATATTGTAATCAGCGAATTCTTCATTCTTCACTTTATTAAAAGTTAACTCTCAAACTCCTTAACACTAACATGTTGCTTCCCATTAGTGTTTTAGACTGAGAGGGCAGATTGTCAAAATATCAATCAGTCTCAGGTGGTATTAATCACTTTTATTATGATGATGCCAATATTGAAATACAGGGAATAGCCGAACCATGCGTTTATAACATATTACAAAGTCATTGTGGATGGTTTTTTGATGATGTCAAACTGTGATAATTTGTTTTCCATGATTTTGTAATATAAATTATTCAGTTATTTTGACAGATCTAGAAAATGACATAATTTCAATTTTGTACAAACACATTAATAACCTGGCTGTGAATGTTGATGCTGTAATAAATGAGTCAAACACAGAGCTAAAGTCAACCCCACTGGATGTATCAAATAGAATAGTTAAAAGTTGTTCATTTATACTTTAGTAAGATTTATTTCAGGTGCTTTATGCCAATGATTAAAAAACACGAGTGGAGGATGGAGCTGGAAGTTGGGAAGAGGGACATTCTGGAAAAGAGTCATACTGGGCCAATTTGTTGTCAAGAAATATTATCAAAGACAATGTTTGACAGTGATTTGCAGGCAACATTTAGGTAAAAGGAGAGATTGTATGTACAGAACTGGCTGCCAGTTACCCCCCATTGCCTTATATTTTGGTGTTTTTACAGTAACTTTTGTTCAGAAGGGGGTACAGATTGCTCATACCCATAGTGTGAGCGTCGCCAACACTCTTTAAAATGTGTTGCAAATTGGGAGTGTCAAAGCCTCCTCTGGCTCTGCTCCTCGGTCCCTGATTAACTTTATATTCATTAGTAAATCATATTAGTGATTATATGCTCATCAGCTCGGGTTCCCCTTCTGTGGCAATAGCAGCCCACCCACTCACACACTGGAGTTATGAATGTTATTACAGAGGCACACATACACACATACACACAGCCAAAAGCTCTCTCCAAATACAGCAAGTATGTACAGTAGAGGGCGTTTTCTGTTTCTTCAGACAGAGGGCGGCCTTGTGTCAGCTACACCTCTCTCTCCGTCTCTCTCTCCCTCTGTCTCTGTCTCTGCTGCCACTCATGTGCAGGAATAGAAATGAGAATACTGTACTAAGAGGTATGTATTGTATTGAGAGAGAAGGAGGCTCCATGACCATTATCATTTTGCCAAACAACTTTGATATTGTTCTTTTAGGAATTACTTTTTGTATATATGACAGTTAAAAACAAATGCCAAAAATGAAGCATAAACCTTTTTATTATATTTTCAGTTATCACCTCAATGGGACACTGTCTTGAATGGGACACAAAAGCAAAAACCCATAGATATTTATTAATGATCATGTTACGGAGTCACCAGATAAAGAGTTTTTCTTCCTTTCTTTAAAAAGGACATTAAAATTTTTTGAGAGATGAGCTGAAGGTGGATTACAGCTGTTCCCACTGAGCTGTGTGAGAATAGAAAACATTTGTTTTTTTGTAAATAGAGAGGGCGAAACCCAGTATATAATGAAGTATGATGGCTTATCAATCCCTGGCAGAATATTTGTGATGGTAAAAGTACAAACCATTTGGAGGGAGGGGCTCCTATGGAGCCTTAAATGATATTAACTTTTAAATCTTTCTTAAATATATCTTATTACAGCATTTCCACTGTTAAATCTTTCTTTATTGTAAGCTTTGTTATCCTCTTCCTTAATCCTAGACTTGACCATTTCATTGAGTAGAATCAAGACAACTAAGAAGACCCTCATTAACAAAAAAGGTGCATGAACTAGTGCTGTAAAGCTCCTCAGGCAAGAGAACAGGGGCTAAGATAACCTAATGCTAAAGCAGATGACCAGAGCTTTCTATGGAAATTAGACAGATCCTTGTCCTTCTTGTTGAAAATAATTGCCCCATTAGATTCATTGTAAATCTACCTGAAGGAGAGAAATGTGTATCCTGGTTCTTTGACTTGTAAATACCTCTAAAATAGTTTTTGGACTTTTTCAGTGGTCAGGGTTATGGTTGGGGTTAACCATATTTATTTAAATGCATAAAAAAAGACCATTCAAAGCTACATGGCTGCTAGCTTAAACAAGGCTTTGCTTATCTTAAGTATTCAAAAAAGCATTTAAAAGTAATATAAAAGTTCCTGACTCTGTATATTTTTTTTAGTTGCCTATACTTGCTGCTTACCTCAATAATTTCAGACAAACTCCTTTTCACTTTAAATTGTACATAACATGTAAAATAGATTTGCAACATCTTTAATAGATTTGAAGAAATTTATAGAATTTATGTAATCTGATTCAAACTGAATGCAAGTTGTCTTTTCCTTCAGCACCTCTGCTCTGCAGTGATATAAGCGTTGCTACTTTTTGTTACAATTGATCAGTAAATGTAACAATTTGTTTAGTTTTAACCAATTCAGAAGCTTGTAAATGATCATGGGGGTGTGGTTATAATAGCATTGCTATGAAGTTGGTTGATGCCAAGCCTACTGAGTTTTCCTGTGGTCCGCACAACTTTGCATCATCTCTGGTAGGTTGAAGTATATTGAGAACAATGACTTTAGAATTGGATCATTTAGAGCAGGAAAATATTATTGTTATTAAAAAACTGCATGCAGTATGCTATGAACATAGCACTTACTTGCAATGTCAATCACATGAACTTATTTTCAGCTGTTTTGACTGGAAGCATTGTTAAGTGATTCCAAAAGGCTGCTAAACAGCTTAATCTCACTCCTATCAAAATAGAGCTGTATGACTGTAAAAAGCTTGCTGTTAGACTTTCACAGGAAATCATGAATCATAATACATTAGAAGTATGGGAGCTTACATTTTGAGGATATTTAAGGATCTCTCCCTCTGCACAGACAGCAGTAGACTCTGAAACAGTCTTTAGAATAGATGTAACACTGGATACTAATGAGAAATGATTGGCCATAATGTGCAGGAGAGAAAAAGGACCAAAACAATAGAAGAGAAAAAACAGAAGAATAAAAAAAGGTGGCTGAACACGTCGTTTTCTCCTCCATCTGATAAGCAGACAATACGTGGATGAACACATGTTTTCTTCTGTAGATTATGACAGAGCACTGTTATTTCCTGCTCGAATATACTTTCAATTTCCTGCCCGGCACTTTAGTTTTATTACATTGATAACACGATACCATCGGCAGTAGCCATGGGGACGAAGCGGCAGTGCTTACAATAGAGGAGAGTGATAAGAGGAATGATGGGAAAGAGAGAATAAAAGAGAGAACAATCAGTCCCTGACAGAAGTCTGACTGCAGCTAGCAGGGCCATCACAATTACTATTATCTATCTATTAGTTACACAATGTTAGAATAATACTGTTATGATTCTTCAGCCACTTTTAAGGCAGTTTGAAGGTTTTGTAGTGGATACTGTGGATGTGTGTCTTAATTTTGAATTAATGAGCTGGTATCATATCTATTGAAAATATCAACTTTAAGAAAACTAGTTTATTATCTCTTTACAAGTCATCACTATTATGAAACCAAATCATTAAGATGAAAAGAGGGCTGCATGTGTGTGGCAGATTGGAACTGTGTCATTGCTAACACAGAAGCATAACAGTGTATATGCACAGATCCAAGCAAGCAAGCATCTGTGTGTGTATTTGTCCTCTCCCCTGCCCTTGTGCTCCCCTCAGGCTCCCGTGAATGACCCCCTTGTTTCCACAAGGTCCACAAAACCATTTCCTTGCAGCAAATATCCAGCCAGGTCTTGATCCCCACTTAGACCAATTGGAGTCAATTTGTTATTGCAAATATAAATTTGGTAACTTGTAATATCCAGTGAGGCAGGCAGGGGCGGGGGGAGGGCCATTGGCAAAGGCCAACGCTATTTTCACTTCTGACCCCTCATTGAGGAGAGCTTTTGTTAGCTTAGGCATTCAGCTGCCAATCACTGCAGAGTTTTTCATTAAATTCACTTGAGAAACTCCCCAGGTCCCAACTGGGCAGCCACTACAAGAATTCATGGGATGGGTGGGTGAGTGTGAGGGAGGGGGGGGGTCTTCTGGAAATAACTAAGGAAGAAATGTTGACCTCATTCTCATTGTTAGGTTATAAATTGCCCACAGGCAGCATTGGGAAGGTCAAACTTTATCATTTTTTTTATTTTGACTAATATATACTGTATATATATATTTTAATTTATCAGCTGTAGTAAGTGGGAATGTTTTTGTTTTTAAGGGTTGCCAGAGTGAACACCTTAATAACAAGGAGATTAAGTTCAGGAATTCATGTGGTCATAATGAACGTGTGCTGTTTATTGCATTATTGATGGGGTGCTGTTGCAAGGCAGCACCTGGGTCTGCCCACCTTGCCCCCACAGTGAAAGGCAATGACGTTTCTGCCTACTTGAACGTTGCAGTGGACATGCTTGTAGAAATGGTAGAGATTAAATATTTATTTGTCACTGCTACCTTGTTCTTCATATTTGCAATATCTTATTGATGGCAAGTATTTATTTCCCTGGTTAAGCTGTTGCCTTTAGTTACAAGATGGATACAATTAAGAACATGCCAACAACTGATACAAATAACATATAGGACTATCAACTTAAATATTATATGTGATGATACTTTTAATGTCCAAATTGGCAACTGTATGGTATTTTCCTGTATATCTCACTTTTTTCCTATATTTACAGCAAACAAGAAAACACCTGGGGCATGGGCAAAGCCAGACTTCATTGGCCCAGTTGGGGGAAACCGAGCCACTGTTCTTTTAAATACAGAAATTCTATTCATTACTGACACCTCTATTAGTCAAATCTACTTAAATCATAAATGCGTTTAATTATGCTTAGTACATGTGTTTGTTTTTTTATCTCAACATCACAACACTGAGGTATATTATGCAACATTTGAAGTCTCAAACAAACAAAACAAAACAATTTGAAACACTGACAATATCAATGTGCTACAATGACATGCAAGAAAACCTAAGCAGCCAAATGCAATGCAATATACCGTTAAAGTAAAAAGGCCCAGCCTGCAAAATCCAGAGTATTTGTCAGGATTTTGGATTGGCCACTTGAGAAAACTGGGATAATTGTATTTCCAGGTTGGCCAGGCAGGCTGTGCAAAATACACTTGTTTATTTTTATTTTTTCATATATTGCGTGATAATTGTCCACTGATAATGTCATCAGGGGACATGCCACCTTGTCCGATTGAGATACTCCCTGAACCATGTGTTTGTCAGCACGGAGACTCAGGTGGAAAGAATATGTCTTTGCTTTGCCACAGTAAGCGTTAGAGCTCAGCAAAGAAAACCTGAAGCCTCATTCTACCTGATTGGGGCATGGTCTGGAACAACTCATGGGGGTTTATACTTTAACAGAAACTGAAACATTTAAGTGGTGTATCTGGGACCAGTATTAACTTATTTAAACAAAATGAGTAAATGGCCACAAGTTACAATGTAAACCTGTTTTTTTGAGAGAATCTCTTCAGTTATTTGTTAAACATAAATTGAGGCAGCCAGACTTGGAAAGGACATCAGCTGAGAGCCCAACGTCAGTCAGTGCAGCACAAATTTCAGTGAAAAAAAGAATGTAAGAGCTTGATTTAATTTCTCGTGATATAATCATTGTGATTAACTATCAAAACCTAGGGTCAAAAAGCTTTGAAAACACACTTGACAGCCCTACTCTTCTACTTTTTATAAGACAAAGTATCAGTTTATGGGGATTGAGGAACCCAGAGTGGGCAGTTCTGCTTTGACCTGACTCTTGGCCTGAGGCAGCACACACATGCAGACACACACTCTCTTTCAGCCGGGTCTGATTCCCCCCTGAAGCGGTTGACATTTCCCCCAGAAGGATAATTGAGGAATAACATTTGCGCTACAATTTAACATGACCCCTGCCTTTGAAAGCCCTTTTATATTACCTAGCTGAAGATGGCTGCTGACACCCACTCAGGCAGGGGGATGATGTGTGAGTAGATGGGTGGGTGTAGAGATGTCCATTTCTGTGTCCAAGGTTCCAGATTTTTCTAATACATGTCCCTTTGCATTGATATACACTGCATGTCCAATTTGATACAGCATATGGGTAGTGGGTGATGGTTCCAGGCTCACTGATTGGTCATTGTTGGTGTTAAAGGAAAGAAAAGGAAAAGAGCTTATTACTGCAATGGCTGAGTCAATGTCAAGAGGAGCTGGGCTGACCTTTTCAAGTCTTTGCCCGGCAACTATTAAAAAAAATTATCAAGGCGGGGGATGGTGTGCGTGCCTGTGTGTGCTGATGTTTGTGTCCACAAGGCACATTTGTATGTGTGTCCAAAGCTCAGAGGCAGTGACATGAGGCAGCCGCTAAAAGCTAAGGTTAATGGATTGACTGTTACCTGTTCTAGAGGCTTAACATTGGCCCATACACAAGGGGAATCATCGGCAGCCACTCCAACAGCCTCAGTGCTTCTGCTGGAAGGCTAAATTAACAGGGCTGAGGCTTGTTTGTTTTAGGAATTTCGGGGGGTTTATCTCAGTCAAGGATACAAGGTCGAGACACAGTCTTTAATCACTGTGGCTCACAGTGATGTCTTTATCCTGAGGTGGTGGGTGGTGATTTCACTTTATGCTGTATACACAGTGGACATAATCCTGGAGAGCGGTTATGGTATGAAATGGACAACAGCTTTACCTCATAGACATTATGTCAAGCCTAAAATCCCTTGCTTCACATACTTTTTTGCAGTATATAAATTAATGACAAAATAAATATATTGTATACCAAAATTCTTCAATGAACAAACAATTTTCAGAATTAATTCAAGGATTGTCCAAAAAACAAGGGCTGTGAATATACAGATTTGCAATCTGTTTTTACTAAGTCTTTCTGTTTTGTTCCCTGTATAGTTTCTTTACAATATAAACTGTATGAAACATGGAAAAAAAAATATATATATATAAATATATATATATATATATATATATATATATATATATATATACATATTATATATATATATATGTATATATACATGTGATATATATATATATATATATATATATATATATATATATATTTTTTTTAAGTACAGATGCAGTATTAAGCAAGTTAATCTGACGCATCAAAAGGATTTTGTTTCACATATTCATGGTATAAACAATCACCTGTCAGGTTTTTTAGGTGCACCTTGCACATGTTGGACCTCGTTGCCTCTAAAACTGCTTTGGGTCTTTGCAGTTCAGATGTAATAAAAACCTAGACAAATTCTTAAGAGACTTTGCTCCATGTCAACATTATTTATGAATCAATCAATCAGTCTTCATTTGTATATCATAAATTCATAACAATTGTCATCTAAAGACACTTTGAAATATAGTGCAGGATGAAGCCATATCCTTAATTTTATAGATACACACATGTGCATATATACTTATGCACATTTATACATTTATAAAATAAACATATACAGATTTTTTTTATACACACAACCAGAGATGTATCCATCTAGGCAGAAATGGATTAAAAATAGCAATTAATGATAGCGACAAATTATGGATACCCAGATCATAAAACTGTCCTAATCTTATATGTCTCTGCTGGATTTAGATTTATTTGAGCTCGGCCCATTGAGTTGTGGTATCTCGTGTCCAAATGGGTCCTTTTTTCTATGTGGTTGTAAAAGCACTTATTATTCAGGTATAATCAATAGCAACCATGGATGGAGAGGTCATTCTAATAAAAGCATTAACATATATCATGATCATACAGTGGAGAGGAATTATGTTGATTCATATAGCAGCAGCTGAGCTACCATTAAACTGGGTTTAAATGCTCCAAAAAAGTAAGAATTTATGTCAAATTATGTTGTTTCTGTTCATGGTTGATATTCATAACTGTTTGTCATGGTCGCACTAATAAATGTGTGCTGTTTCAGAAAAACCTTGAATTTCACTGAATTCCCTGAAGTTGATATCAGAAATTGTGATGTAAATGGAATGGGACTAAAGGAAATGCCAATATTTGTAATTGTTGTAATTGAAGCTTTGTAGTTCCACAGCAGCAGGTCGTCCACACCAACAATCTCAGGTTGTCTCCAAGACAAGAACCTGAATCAAGTATAAGATCATACAAAGGGGATAAAGTGATACATAGAGGGAGTTGGAGAGAGGGAGGAGCTCAGTGTGCCAGATCCCCTGGCAGTCCAAGTCTAGTGCAGCTTAGCAAGAGCTGGTCCAGGCCTGAGCCAGCCCCAGCTGAATACTTTATCAAAAAGGAATGTTTTAAGTCTAACCTGAAAGGTAGAAAGGGTGTCTGACTCATGGTACCACAAGCAGGCCAGCATTGTGGAGGGTAATGTTTAGGAGGGGTTGAACGGCATCACAAGCTCTTCAGGATGAATTGGTGCTTGTCTATTGAGCGCTTTAAAGTTGAGAAGAAGAATCTTGAATTCTGCTCTAGATTTTATGGGAAGCCAATGCAGAGAAGCTAATACAGGAGTAATGTGGTCTCTTTTCCGAGTTCTAGTCAGTACACGTGCTGCAGCATTTTTACCTAGCTGAAGCTGAATCCTTATGATTTCTAAGAACTGAACCTGATGCCAGGCTAATGCCATCAGGGGCAGTTATATCATTAGAAAGGGTTTCCTTTAGGTGTCGGGGGACCAGAACAGTGACCTCTGTCTTGTCTGAGTTAAGAAGAAGAAAAAATCTGGTCATCCAGATCCTTATGTCCTTTAGATGCGCTTCTAGTTTAGATACCTGATTTGTTTTACCCGGCTTCATCGATAAGTAAAGTTGGGTATCATCAGCATAACAATGGAAATTGAGTTTTTCCATAAGATATCACCATAGGGAACATTAATATTGTATTATATTATTTTGAGGAACATCCTGACTTCTTGGTGTCTGACAGTTATGTGACTTTTAAGTGCCACTGTAATGAAGGTTGTATCACAAAGTAACTCTTTCCACATTAACTCCATCTTTATTCCTCAATCCTATTCCCATCGCTCTTCATCAGAGCAGCCAGGCACACCGTTTCACACCAGCTCGCTCCATACCAACCGCCTTTCACTGATAAATGAGAGGATTAGTGACTGGTACTCTTTATTAAAAAGTAATAACAATTTTTGTTGGCATCCTTCACGTGGTAAGGAGTGCCATGAATCACAGGATATTGGCTGTCTGTATCTGATGAATGCATCGTTTACCAGCCGAGGAGTTATTTAGTAGAGGCTATTAATTTAAATCACATTTATCTCCCCCCTCTGGCTAGGGATGTGGGGGAAGAAACATAAGCTCTGCAGAGGAAAGGGAGCTCAGAGTACAGAATAAGACTTAACAGAATTTATATAAAAGGTTCAGAATATTTTAAATATTTTAAATATGTTTATATGTTGATATATATGTATTGATTTGAAAGAATGGAAATCCCTGTCTGAAAGCACTAGTGAGCAGTACATTTCCTAATTGCCAGTCATTGTCAGTCAGTGAGGACCGAGACAAATCAATGACATAAAGGACCTCTGTTGTCTTTGCAATATTAGTGAGACTGAATCCATACTGAAGTTGCAGTAAATCTGTTTCTCTAACACATGCTGTGAAACTAATTTGTGATATTTGTGTCAAAGTTTATCTATAATAAAAGCCTAATAAGCTCAATTACCTCACATGCAGTAGCACGTCATGTCTGCAGGCTATCTTTGTTTAGTATCTCTCACCCATAAGGCCATGTCATGAAACGTTGGTGGTCTCTCATTTCCTTTTTCCTGCTAAAGGGTCCCAAGGCTATCCAAACAGTAAATGTGAGGCTCACGTAAACACATAACATCCTAAGCCAGACATATTATCAATTATTTAGAACAATAACAATGTTGCAAGATTGACTAAGGCTGGCAGTTTTGTATTTCCATGCAGGGGTTAACAAACTTTCAGAGCCAGGGAAGGCCATCTAGCTTTAGCCTCTTTCTTCGGATCACTCTTTCAAATGGCTTACATTCCATGTTTTGTATATTATGGTATGTAATTTTAAAAAATATTGCGGAATGTATGAAAGTATGCAACATATATGAAAACTGTAACTGACAACCGATGTTTTCATATTAGTACAGTTAATTCAAATAGTGATGCAGAAATTTGGTGGTTAGGCTTGGTTGCCTCTGACAAATAATTCCACTGTGTGACTTCTTGTTTGAGAGTTTCCTAATTGAATGACCTGATAATGCTGGTACTCATGGCTGTGGCTATCATCTTTGTCTTATGTTTTATTAAAAAGGATCAGCAGTATTCAGGGTTCCTGGCCATGTACCACTCCTATCACTTTGTTTGCAACCCTCTTTTTAAGGACACAATTGTATTTTAAGATTAGAAAGAAGAGTAATTTCAGATGCACACATCTTTTAACCCATAATGCATGAGTTTGCATGTTCTTCCCGGTTTCTTTTCTTTTTCTTGTTAGTTGCCTTACCCTCACTCAGATGCCTTAAGGTGCTTACACACCGGACGCTACTTGTACTACCTCGGCAATCGCTCTCCATGCAAAGTCAATGTACGGCCTTGATGGGGCGGGGCTAACCCTCCCACGATTCAACAGCCGCTTTACGCACTACCACATCTCGTGTCGCGCGATGTGAAAGTAAAAAAAAAGTTGATCTTTTCAGACCATGTCGTGTGTGGCTGTGCAGCAACAGCTAATCAGCGGTGTGTGCGTGTGTGGCGATGCCCGTGACAGACAGTTTTTCATCCGGACTACAGAGGAACAATTTATGTCCATGTGGGAAACATTAGTCAGTGAGGACATTAGTTCCGCCTTGACGGACCACAGAAAATGCTGCTGCAGGGCATCAGCTGCAGTGTTTTGTGGTTGATAAGTAAATGAAAAAGGATAATGCTGTAATAATGTCCGCTTATACCTCCAATTATATGCTGTATGATCTGATCGCGGTGAAACTGGAGCGGACGTGACATCACCGAGCGACAGCTGACGGCAACGGTGACCAAACTGAGGTATTTATGGACGCGCGATGCTACGTCAGTGGGCAACGCGATTTTGGTAGTTGGGTCGCTTCCGGTGTGATCGCAGCATTAGAGTAATGTTTTTCAAAGGGTTGTCAAGGGACAAATGATGTAAACTAATTTCACCAGTTGCATCATGTAACAGAGCGGATGTTCTGTGACTTCGTACCTGGTATTGATCTTTTTTTTTGCATTGTATTTCCTCTGTTCTTGGAGGCCTGTTACAATGCTTTTTAAGAGGTTTTTGTTCTGCTCTGTTCAGCAAACACTGAAGCAGTCATTTTAATAAAATACACAATACATGATAGGTACTTGGTCAACCTCACTTTTAAGAGATTGGTATTGGCAGCAAGAAACAGCTTGGGTCATACCTTGTTTGGGGGAAAACTGGCAAATATTTGTAAAATTGGATTTTCAAAAATCTAATATCATTAGAAATCAATGATCTGCCCTCCTTACTTTATACACTTTCACTCAGTACACAAGAAAGATCTTTAATCAAATAGCTCCCTATTCTGAACCATGAAATAGTACATTTAGGCAAAGTTAAAAATGACAACTTTGATAATAATGTCATTTTCCTGAATACAAAGACCAGTATTTTATTAAAATATTAAAGATGAGCCTGGCTCTTAAGCTTAAAAAAGGTTAGCTTTTCAGTGAAAATAACATCTTGGTGACTTTAAGACTTAAGGGGTCACAGCCTCAATCACCCACCCTCTTAGAAACAGGTCTGAATTCATATTTACCAAAACGTCTAGGTTTAAAGTTAATTAAATAGGCTGATAGGAGCATTTAGGCTGGAAACTTGTGCACCTACATCCTCTGCGTATCCTACGTCATATTTGCTTAACCTTTCAGTGGACTCCAAAGGTGCGTCTGGTAATTGAAACAAAACAGAATTAGGTTACAGATGTCTGACAGAGCCCTGTGTGTACAGTAGAAGCCCATACACCGCTGAGCTTAGCACATGTTTTCATTTAATTAGTTTTTCATTTGGGCCTGGATGCCTTGTGTCAATACGAGCAAATACGTTAGTGTGGAGGATTTTGTTTGCATGAGTTACACTCAAATATATGTGTTCGGTTTATTTTCTGCTACTTTCATTTGGACAAATATTAACAAGATAGATATTAAAAATGCTAAACAGGTATCATGAATGCCTCTGTAGCTTGATGCTATTTTGAAAAGAATTAAGTGAATCTTGGGCTAAATATACTAAAATTTCATGTACAGACTTCTTTTAAATCAATCCTTGTATGAACTAACTTTGCTGATAGACAATGATTCGATTCTAGCTCTGCTGCCTCCACCTTTCTTCCCACACTGACACCTGTGTGAATGTGTCAAAGTGAAGCTAAAAGACGTCCTCTATTTCGAAAGCAAAGGTGCTACTAGCTGCAAAGAGGTATTGATTTCATATTTCTTAAATCTTTGGTGTTGGAGCCAAATATGTGTCTCCTGTCAACATCTTAACAAAAGAATGTCTACTCACAGGCTGGTATTGATATTTCAGAGGGGTTAAACCACACATAACTCGGAACTGTCAATCCTCAAATGTTTCTTTTGTATGATAAAAATCATGATAAAATTGAGAAAGACTTTACATTCAAAAGCTTATATAAGACACCGTTAGGCTCTGTGGCTCATTTTTGTTTTGTGCAGATATTTTTTTTCAGATAATTCCTGCCATCAGCTGTGTATTTATTCCTCCAGCCCCTGACCTGATCTGGTAAGGCCTAATTACCAAAGAATTAAAAAATTAGATGAAATAAGGGTAGAACTAATATTTATGGTGAAAATCACAATATGGGTAAGGACTGTGGCGCTGGCAGAGGTCTGCAATCTCCGAGTGCTTTTCTAGTTTGGCACTTGTACTGTTTTGATACAAGAAAAAAAAAATTACTAGATGGTGTATTAACACAAGTTTGGGGTAGCACTTTAGCATGGTATCTTAAACAAGAATATTGAGAAAACTCTTTGTTGAATTAAGTTTTGACATTTCCCCACTCCTTTTTAGGCATGTCAATCAAATCAGAATCAACTAAGCAATAGTGTTTTTTTTTTTGTATCATTGAAATAAGAACCCAAATCAAGTGATCAATATTTAATAAATTATACATTTTAGATTTATATGCCAGGCAATACATCATTACTTTTTTTCATAAATGTGTACTATTATAAAATTACCTGACTTCCCCTTTTGTTTCTATACAGAAGAGGGTTCAACCACTGCAGTACATCCCATTTTAAGATGTCTAAATATAAATCCTAAGACTGTGAAAAAGTCAGAAAACTATATGGAAATGTCTGGAATCTTACTTTTTTCTCAGAATTCTGAATTTTTTAGGGACTGGATCATTTTTCCAACCTTTTTTTTATCAGTGGCCTCACTCCTTTTCTGCAATGGAAATGACAACCAGATCATCTGTAGGGTTTATCATTTCTTTTTTTTTTTTGCCTGCCTGCATGTCACTTCTTTCTCTCGTGTTGCCAGAACTTTTCTTTGGGAGTGCATATGTTAATCAGTGGAAATTATCCAATGGGTGATTATTAAGTAGATTTTTTGTGACCATTGTATGGGAAAAACAGCCTATTTTCTCATGGAACATCTCCCAAAATTAATAGAATGTATTCTTAACCTAAAAAAATGAGTACAAATAAATATGTACATATATCTATTACTCTACCCACCTGTTTTCATTTTTTTCTGGCCCAATGATTTATAGTGGTATTGCAGTATGCAATGTAGCAACATAATATACAGTATTGTACATTTTATTAGTATGTTTTAAAGTTAAATCTTAATTTTAAAGATAATCCTATCCAATTCAGATAAATCAATCAGTAAACCATTGTCTTTAATGGATTACTTTCATAAAGCAAGGAAAAAAGCTGATCTATTTGGTTTGCACTTTAAGCAGATCAAGAGTGCTTTAAGAATTTGAACATCTGTATTTCTGTGAAATTTATCCTAACAACAAAACGCTGTGATTCAAAAGAAGGTTAACAGCACACCACACACAAAGTGACTCAGTCACTAACAACCAGGGCCTTGATTATCTAGTGGTCAAATGCAACCTTACTGTAAACAAAGATTTCAGACAATGTGCAATGACACTATTGTTGTTGCCCTGACTGGTTTGCTCCCAGCTTCTGCTAGCTTGATCCATTATTGGCTATACTTTATTCCATCTGACACAAAACACAGAAGATGTGCTCTGTCCTCGGAGCATGTAACACACACTAGGATTTGTAATTGTAAACACTGAATGTTTTAATATTTACAACTTGAAGTTTGGGCAAACACTATCTTCTTTCAAGACAATACTTAAACTAACTTTTAACACAAGTAAACACCAAAAAATAATCAGGTAAGAAAATCTTTAGGACCACTAAATAATCAGGCCTTTCAGATGCCTCTTTGTTTGTTTGTTTTAAAATATCAATAGACTGACCATGCCATGTACAACTTTTTTTACTGTAACCATGTTATCATGTCAAAAGCTTATTTTATTAAATGAAGAAAAAAACTCCTCAATTCAAAACTTGTAAAGCGTTGAGGTGTGCAGAGTAGACGAGTCTCTACAAATCATTTTTGGAAACTTTTAATTTAGAGCCCCCGGGTAGGGACACTTTGCAAGTTGTTCCTGTACGTGCTGTTGTCAAGATTAAAGAGGTATAACATTCTTAAGGATCAGTCAGATCTAGAAAATGAAAAACAGATGATGTTGTGGTAAAAGTGTTACCTTATTTTCACTGTAACTTTGGCCAAGTTGACTTTTTGATACTGTGGGAGTTTTTTTCCTGCTACATTTGTGATATGCATCTTTATTCTCACAACACTGTCACTCTGTCCTGATGATTAATGTTAAAGACTTTGACAGAATTCCAGGTCTCACGTCCCTCCTGGGCAATGACTGTCTAATCTTTCTGCTTCAGGCTGCTCTGGTGCAGGTAGGGGAGTCTACATCGGGCCTCCTGTCCCAGGTGAAGAGCCCCAGGGGCCAGGGTGTAGAGCCTGGAGGCCGCCCAGGTGTTCACAGTTATTACTGACTGTCTGTCCCAGCTGGAGAGAGAGCCACACAAATATCAGAGACTGTAATGTTTGTGTTCACTGTCAGGTCATGCTCTCACTTTGTCAGGTTTGTCTGACTGACTTTTCTGCCTCTCACTTTCGCCCTTGTTGACCTTTCACACAAGCACGCAAGGATTCTTTATTTCAATAAAATGTTCAACATGACATGTCATAACTTTCACGTCAAGGTAGCATTGCAAGAAATGTTCCAGGTTTGATGCTGAGGTGTCTTTCCACCCTTTCTTCCAAACATGCATAACTGAAGAGAAAACACAAGCTAAATTCATTGTGGAAAATAACTACAGATTTTGGATAATAGCAATGAATTATAATTTGACAAAATGCTACTGTGTCTGTACTGTGAGGAAGTGAAAGCTGGCAGAGAGGCAGCATAATTTCTAGGGCGCAAAGCCAACACTAGATGGCTGCAGATAATGCAGAAAAGGAGCTAATGATGCACACATACTGTAGCAGGGTGATGGGGAGAGAGAGGGAGGAAAGGTGGGGATAAGAGAGAAGTGGGCTGGATTTAGCGAAGGAAAGACTGAGGTGAGGAGTAGAGAGATAAAAAGACAAGAGTGAGGATCGGGTTTCTGCTGTTTAACAAAACATGTTTTTTACAGTCGACTGTTCTTATTTTACTTTATAACATGCAGAGATAACTTTACTTACAGCAGTCCAATACAGATCCAAGATATTTAACTCCATCCTTGAGAGTTTGAAAAATATATTACCAACAAAAAAACAAAGACACTAATATGCTTATGGTCTTGTTCTGGGATGGGCATTTTTAGATACCAAGAGAGCCGCATCAGGTTATCCTCAATGCCAAAGGGCCATAATGTTTCATTCGGAAATATAAAATAAAAGGGATGTTAATACATAGCTGTCACAAGTTTCTTTATCAATATATACACTTAAATGCAATTATCAATACTTAAGCTAATGTCTTCTTAGGGATTCTGCTGAAAGTGTAGTTAACATCCATAATCCATGTGCGTTGCAGTTAGGGTTGGGAATCAAAAAACAATTCCAGTGGAGAATCATGAACAGCTCCATCAAAGAATCGATATCATGAGACTAATTGCTAATCAATTCCTTTATTAATTCCTTCCACTGACAGGGTTCAGAAGCAGTCAGAATTTTGGCTATTTTTTCTTATACAAAAGGTGCCTACTGCATACCTTAAGTGAGTGGAAGCACCAGCAACCTGCAGAAGCAGTTATCCATGCTGTGACATGTGTTTGACATTGTTGCCACTGAAAATCTACAGGCCAACATTTGCCCACATGGATGATCTGCAGGAATCAATAAGGGAATCGTTAAAGAGTTGGATCGATTAGCATGATTGTTAATAGCATTGGTATAGATAAAATCTTATAAATTCCCATCCCTAGTTGCAGTATTTATTGGAATATATATCATAGTGTGAGGTAAGCTAAAATACTGAGCATGCTTTAGTTCATTGCATTTAGTTCAAATAAAAGCATACAGGCAAGTCCAGTGCAGTCCCTGTGGTCCAAACCAGGGACAGTGACATTATTATTAGCCTTTCCTTCCAATCAGAGTAAATTTTAAAAAGTGCTATTCCAGGTAAAAAAAATAAAAAATAAAAAAAATGAATAAATAAATAAAATAAAAAAATGAAAATAATAGATTTCTGGTCATCATTAACAAAGCAGTTAGTGGCATCAGCCAACCATATGAACTTGAAAAGTACAAGTTGTGTCTGTCACTGACTGTGTGTCAGAGTTATTTCCAGAGTGAGATTGAGATAAATCAGATCAGAGGTTTTGTTTGTGTATTTAATCCTATGGTATTATATCAGTTTAACTCAAGTTAAGAACACGGCAGTCACCGGCTCCTCCTCTGTACACACAACACTGTCCATCACTCATCCCCAAGAAGAGACAGGGATTTTATTCCCCTCCTCTTTTGTATCCCTCAGTCACTGACTTTTGAATTATTTATTTGTTAATGCAAAATAATGTAAAATCAAGTTCTTTAAGACTACTTTTAAGCTGTTGCTATCCCAAAATACACAGATAAAAGATAAGCTGTTAGATCCCAGTTGGCAGCAGCCAGTCGTAGTTAGATAGTCCATGATCCTCTATGGTGCATGTCTGAACAACTAACTATTTGAATCCATGTAAGCATAGCTATTATGCTATCATATAGGTCAAGTATTAATTAAAATGACTATTTCACAAAGAGCACATATTGTGTTCTCTCAGGTTAAATAAGCCTTATCTGGCATTTAACATGTCTCCTGTTCGTGATTAAACACCTAAATGGACAACACAAAATTCTGCAGAAATTCTGAGACTTCACCTCACATTCCTGGTTCCAATAGCCACCTGAAGTGATTCTTACCCCCAGCCCCACCTACCGGTTTGATGATCTACCATTGTCTCATCAGTTTGAGCATGTTGGTTCATGGTAGAAAACTCACTGCAAACTATGGAAGTTATCATGAATGCACAGTTGTTTACAGCATGGTGCCAAAAAGCACTGGACTGACCAATCATTTTTTCGAGATTATGACAATATGACCCTTTCCTTAATCAAAAACGGTCTTGGCACCCAGACAATAAGCATTCTCAAGTCACATATGCATATACTGAGGTATCTGACATCTGTGTACCCGTAGATATCCGCTTCAGCTGATAGAGCTGATTTTGACCTTATCGTTAATGGAAAGGTGCCCTTTGCTATCAAAAATTATGGCTAGAACAGGTGTGACAAAAAATGTTCTTGCACTTACTGGTGTTCAATTAATTATTTTTTATCCAAATACAATGCCTGAAAAATTGCAGAACAAAAACAAAGCACCAGTGGAAAAAAAAGTTAACCCAGCTGTGTGCAGACATATTTCAAATGAGGACATAATGTAATGTTTCTGGGCCAAAACGGCTGGTATACATCTCTTTGTCTATGAAAAGATTAAGCTATTTCACAATCAATAGAGCAGTCAGAATACATTTTTATTGGGTGCATTACACTGCAAATGAATTGTAGAGCTTGGTAAAAGCCAATTGGATGGGTGATGGAATATCCACGAGCACCTATCTGACAATTGGTTATTTTTCCAGAACATGTAGATTAATGGTGCTCACAGCGTGCCACATCTTGGTTATTCATTACACACAGACTACACACACACAAGTATGCTTCATTCCATACCATTCAACATCCAAAGAAGGGTGAAAGCAGGGATAACAAGAGCCATTGATTCTCTCTAAAAGGTGGGAGCAGGATTCTAATCTCAGCACAGGGGGAAGTCCTGAATGTAGTTTAAATATGTTTTCAGTGTCTCTGAAATATTTATCATTTTCCTGAAACGCAATCGGTGCATTTGCTTGGAGTTTAAAGTGTTTTTCTCCACAGCTGCTCAGGGAATAAATGGGAAAGAGGGGGATAGAGGGGATACGTCTTTATCAGGATCAGCTTAGACAGACTTATTAGGGACTGCTATGGTAAGTACAGTAGAGGAGACTCTTGTCTCAGGCACAGATCACAGCATGAATATCAGGAGAGATTGGGGTATAAGTAATGTAATTTATTTCCATGGTTTTGGGGCTGGTGTGTTATTTATACACTGTGGATTTAGAGGACTACCTCCATTATTGAGATAAAGAGGACAGCTCAAGTGCAGGTATGTTATTACTCTAGTCTACCCCATAAGTAACTTCTTGGAATAAGGAAGTGTTGCCAGGAATCCAGTCGGCAGGGGCTGAGCCCTGACCTCAAAAGAGGGATCTTTAAGGATCAGTTTAAGAAATTTAATGTTTTAAAATCAATTTACCGTAAAATACCAAATAAAGGCCTGGTTCCAATTAATCACCTGGTCCCAAATTAGTGCCGGTGTAGCAGTACATTTTGACAAATAGACGCCCGTTCCAAATAAATGTCTAATTCATTCAGCACAGCCTAGAAGCTACGATCGAAGTTTACAGAACACACATGCAAACACTGAGCTCACAACACTGCTCACTGTCAGCTGACACTTGAAAAGAAGCATGATCAGACTGTACCTTTACATTCCACATGGTTTATTTGTCTCTTTGGACATCCTGTCGGCTCCCTTCTCCTCCCTCTGTATGTCAACAAATGCACGTTGGTCTGAGGCTCTCTGTTTCATGACAGTGCAGTTACAATCAAGGACCATAGAGGCCCCTAGAGTGCAGAAAGCCAGAATCTTACATACTGGGGCTTTGGAAAATTCAAAGAAGAAGACGTTGCCACTGCCGCTGTTTGTTTTTTGCCTTTAACTAACGTCAGGAAGCCAGACACGTCAGTTAGCGGTACATTGCTGCTTATCTCCATGGCCCTGGTGCAGCTCAAAAAAAAAAAAGATGTACAACCTTAACTTAACTACCAGTCGTTCCTGACCAGTTTTAAGGGTGTTGAGAGAGTGCTGAGTTAAAAGAAGAAGACAAGAGTATAACGACGGTACTGCAATCTTGCCTTGAAAATGTAAAAGTGTTATTCATGCTGGTGTAAATAAATAATTTGATTATATTTATCATATTTTTTCATTTTTTGCTAAGCAAGATTTTTGTGCAAAAGGAATTAAACACCTGTCCCAAATAGTCGCCTGATCTCAAATAAGCGCCTGGTCTGCTCAGTGATTGAAACAAATTAACACTTCGGCTTTTATTTGGTGTTTTGCAGGAATATGAATTCTAGAGCATTCAAGGCACTTATTTGAAAGGTGACAGAATTTAAACATACAATAATCTGCTGTCTCCAATATGCAGTCCATTTTTCAGTATAGTTTAGAACAGTAGTCTCTTGTCATACATGTGTCTCCAAAAACAAACCATATTTTTACTGGTAAAAGTATATTTACTTGTTAGACTTAAGTGTGGCTAAATCATCATTTAAGTGAGCTGTCACATTGATCATTTTTAAAAAATTAGCTGCAGCTTAGAACAGGATTTATGTGAATCCTCATTTAATGACTGTAATCCCACAGATGTGGCCGGCTCCAACCTATGGCAACAGTGAGAAGTTCAAAGTGGGACTGCCCAGCGTTCTTGAAAGCAAAAAGATGAGGGAGCTACAAGAGAGACAGCAGCTTATCAGATCACATTTCTTTGTAAAATGAAAAATAAATAACACTGAGGGATATTTTTGCTCAACTTCCCGTCTGTTTTGCAGAGGCTGCCCTGTCCTTTACACTGTGGCAGTAGCATGACCTACATAACGAAACATATTCTCCAACACAGAAGAAATGCATCATGTTCAGTGTGTTAGTCTACCATCCATGATAAAGCCACTAAATCATCAGCCACAGGAAGCAGTAGCAGCTATAGCAAGACTTGTCGTGTGCTATAAAAAACACAGTCAAGCCCTCAATCACAATTCAGTTGAAGTAAATCACTCATGTTGACAAACATGTCAAGATATTTTTCGTAGACAAGAGGTCAGAGAAAACCCATATGTCCCTCATCACTGTGAAAAGACCTTAAAGTGCAGAGAATGTGTTCACTATAGTGTTGAATAATAAAAGAGAGACAAGATGACACTGTCCAGTGGGTAGGTTTATTTACAGCAGGGGTCATCAACTACATTTATCCAAGATCAAGTTCTTGCCTGACATATGTTACGGGGGCCAAACTCTAAAATAAATCTAGTGAAGTATTTGAGAGTAACAGTTGGATTTCTTCAGAACTTGTATTCCTTTACCTTTAAAAGTTGGACCAGTCCCTATCACCCATACTGCTGCAACCTACAAGGAGATACTCTAGCCACTACTCTAATGGACTTTCATATTTTCCAGCTCTTTGTCTGGCTCCACTGTCCTGTTTTTTTGCATTTTAATTTTAGATCACAGGGGACTTAATGTAAAACAATTTTCATATGGAGTCATGCCTGATTAAAGGGTTACAATCAGTTACTGTAGGGAAATTCATCAGTAGTTTGGGGGATTTAACTGCAGAAAGATGCCTTTGAAACTACAGCTAAACTTTTGCCCTGGATATGTTTCTGAATTTAATAATCATATGGGGGCCATGTATACGCTATGGGGGACCTGATGTGGCCCCCAGGCTGCCAGTTGGTGATCACTGATTTATAGCATTGGTAAGGGTTTAAATTTGCAATACAAAATAGATGTTTCAGCTTTAAAGGAGACATATCATGCTGATGCATGATTTAATACTTACATGTAATATAATAAATTTGAAAACAAGACCTTACACCCCCTTAATTTTCAAAAAATTAGATATTGTTTTTTTTTTCTGATATCCTAGAACGAGATTTGATGCCTCTGAAAATAGGTCATTGCGAGATGACCGCGAGATTTATATCGTAGTGACGACACGACCTACATTTCTTTTATTGGAGTAATCTGATAAAACAGCTCCTCCCCTGTAATGTCCGTTAGCCACAAAACCGTCACAGAGGAACACATCCACCCAGCAGCAGTATATAGCTCCCTAGCTCACACTCATTCATTACCAGCTCTGGCCTGTAGGGGGACTCAATACGCGGTCGCTGCTTTGAGCCTGCCAGAAAATACAGTAGAAGAAGAAGGACAGGCTGGCTCAACCCTCTCGGCAGCTCTGACAGAACTGACCAATCAGAGCATAAAGGGCTGTGACGTTGCGAGGTAACAGTAGGTCAGTCTGAGAACCGAGCTTTTCAACGAGAGCTTGATAATGGCCTAAAATGAGGATTTTGAGTACGCTATTGTGGGGCAATGAAGGAGCTACATGACTTGTACTGAGGGCAGAAATGCTTTGCAGGCATCCTAGTCTGGCACAGTGAAAAGGAGAAACAAGCATGATATGTCTCCTTTAAATATACATGGTGACATCCAAAGATTGAAGCCTCGCTTTATATTTTGTGTCAGTACTCATTTACCGTTGCTTTCATGATCAACTGTTGGGAAGGATACCTAAATAAGCTGTATTGCCCATCTTTTTGGCACTCCTTTGCTGTTCCAGGCATATCTTTTGGGCTTTTGAACCAAATAATACTTATCTGTGTTGAACCAAACCAGACCATTTTGTGGCAAGACACCAAATGCAATTTCAACCACCAAGTGGTTCTCACTCAAAACAGAAACAAAATTTTCTGTCAAAAATATTGCTGTCAGCTCTGTCCACCTCCATGCCCCTGTCCATTCAAAACTGAATCTTACATTTGTCTTGTCCTGGTTGAATCTCACATAACAAGAGCAAAAGCTGTTAGAAATAGATGACCTGGTTCAGCCTGAAGCTCATTACAAAGCAGTCCAGTGATGATTATAAAATGACTCAGACAGCTACCAACAGGTTTTCTACTATGTGAGATTAACAAATGAAACAAAGCATAATACGTTTTCCAAATGGAATGAAGGTTATGTCAGGTATAGCACAACAAATTCAGCTATTACATTCATTGTCAGAATAATGAATTGCCCAGCTTCAGAAAGAGTGAGAACTACGGTGAGTCAATGTAAGAAAAATGTTCATATAAAAATGCACTATGTCTCTTTTTCTGTTTCAGTCCAAAATACATATTAACCCCCATAAATCCAAGTTTATTGTTATGCTCTGTAACTAAAGACTGCACTTGAGTTTCCTAAATCACAGTGACACTGCAAAGATGTTTGGAAAGCAGTAATTGAAATTATCCATCCATTTGAGTGGAGCTACCTGACTGACAGAACAAGGGAGGAAAGTCATTTTAAGGTTTGTGGTCACACTTCACAGTAAATATTCAGCTCCATTTTAGATGAGAAACTGGTTCTCATGACAGCAGCAAATCCCAAGAGACAGATCTTAACAATGAATAAACTTTTTTTAAAATTCATGAGGCCTGTTCATTGAGTTGAGGGGAGATTATTAAAAATAATTTTAGGGGAAACATTTTACCACGAAGCACAACTAATAAAATTTTGCATGTTTTTATTTATTCTGTCTTTTGCTGTTGTAGAGATTAAAAGCACTGGTGTAAACATCTAAACATATATCGCATAAAAAGTTCCATATTATTAAAAGACAAAGTCAAACTTGACAAAGTAAAAAAAAAGGATTTAGACAATAAGCTACTTGTACAAAATCAAAGAACATTTCTCTCATATTTGTTGCAGAAAAGGTCACGGTGTGGGTTGTGATCAGGCCACATGATCACATTTTGTTACTGTTTGGTTTCAATGATACTACTGAATGACAGGACAATCAGGCACAAAGAGAAGTGTTGGGGCCAGTGGAACACCACAGATTCTTTGTTGGCTCTTTCAACTCCAATCCACCAGTGGCCCAGGTTGGCTACCTCTTGCTTTACAAACTCTCATTGAGGTGAAGTATCTTCAAGATTTAACAAGATGAGTGACTCGAGATGAATAACGCACCAACAGCCACGCAAAGAATTCAACACCTTATATCTTAAATAAAGTTAGTCTGATCACAGGGAATTTTCAATTGCTTTAAATGGGAAGGTGTCCGAAGAAAGAGACAAGACGAACTTTTGTCAAGACTAGCAGCTGTTACGTCGCATTTACAACGAACATGACTGGGGCAACCTGGGCGACCATTCTCCATGCAAAGTCAATGTACAGTTGCCATGTGGCGGGGTCAGCTCTCCTGTAATTTGATGGACACGATCAGGACAATTTGGTGGTATCGTGGGAGGCATATGGCAGTGCCCTTGTCCCTGCAGACAGGTACTCTTGGGGTGTTTTGGATGCGGCTGGTTGCGTCACTAATTTGGCAAGGTTTAAAAATTTGAACTTTTCAGGCAACATTGCATGTGGCTGTGCCATGACAGCCAATCAGTGTTGTGTGGGCTGATTGACTGTTTTCGTTCTGGCTTTAAGAGGAACAATCCATATCCATGAGGGAACATAAGTAAGTCAGAGTATTAGTTGCGCCTAGACAGGACTGCAGAGAACTTCCTACTGAAGGTGCAAGCTAGAGAATGGCATTTTTTGGGAATTCCCGTGGGTCACGTGATTCGGGACAGGACAGGAAAAAAGCAACGGCAGTGGGCAGGAGTGGGAACGACATTAATAGATGATCATTTTCAGCCGTTTTAAACAACCAGATGAACAGATGGGTCTATTTTTGTAGTCATCTCTCAGTGAGAGGCAAGACTCTTGATCGCACTAGCAACACAAAAGAACTACAAAAGTAGTTTGACTTCCTGTCACTACTTGAAGTGAAAAGTGACTTGGAGCGGCTGCCTGCGACATGCATTGTTTACACCGACCGAATGCCAGGCATGTGAAACTTAAAGGATAGGCCTTTTATATGCACTGCATTTTTACCTAAAATAAAAAAATGCAACATTTTTTCAACATGTTTGACTCTATTCAAACGGGAACGGGACAGGAGTGATAATTTTGAGTTGGAGCGGGATGGAAGTGGGAGTCATTCTATGGGAGTGGGACAGGACAGGATTAATTTTTTTACTCCGGCCCAGGATTGGGACGGGACGGGACAGGAGTGAAAATGCGCTCCCGTGTCATGCTTTAGTGCAAGCTAACAGACAATGCTGCTGCAGGGCCATCGGCTGCAGTGTTTTGTGGTTGGTAGGTGAGTGAAAAGGATACAGCTGGAGTACTGTCAGCTCATTCATCCTATTACACAGTCTATTATGATTGCGTTGAAGCTTATACGAGATGGCGACGGTGACCAAGTGAACTATGCTATGGATGGGCGACGCGACTTGGGTGGGTGATGTGATCTCGGTCTCCAAGTTGCATTTGGTGTAAATGCACCTTTACTCAGGAGGTCAGACCTTGATTAACACTAAAGGGTCAGGTCAAGCCCCTTTGAAGGGCAGCGTGTTGCAAGAAAGTGGCAATGGCCATCAACCTATGATCTATTATCTGTTAGATTTTAAAAAAGCTTTAAGTTATGCTGTGTTGAAATAACTGGTGTTGTGATATGTGTTATACTTATTAAACAAGTCGTTGCCCACACAAAATCTAGATGTGTTTACCTACAAGTGTTGATGTTTATTTACACCTTAAATGATGTCTCTCACTCACAGGTAAGATACATGCAACTACCTGTCCAATTCTGTATATTTTATATTATTCAGATCTACAAAAATTATGCATAGTTTGTTTTAGGGCTTAACACCATGGTCAAATATTCGTTCTGCAATTATTTTATCTTGTATTTTGAATCTCTGTGACTACAAAGCCTGAATTTAAAGAGTGCCAAAAAAGGCTGGATGAGAAAAAAACTTTTAAACACACTGTAATTATAGATCTGTTGGGAAATGTAAGAAAGTCACAGAAACATGTTTCTGCTGTACCTATGCAGAACCACAAACCTCAGTGATGCGTGCACACACACACACTCACACACGAAAAAAAAAACATCTCACAAAATATCTCTAAATCTCTGCTGGTGAGAAGAGTGAGTTAGAGCGAAGTGTTTCTGTGAGCTCACACACCTGGTCCCAATCACAGCCAATCAGTCACACACACACCTGGTGCTGCAGTAAGATCATCACCCAGAGAGATCAGTGATATACATCTACCATCTTTAACAGCTAACAGCAGTCACTCTGTATCTGCTTCTTTGTCACCTGTTTTTTTCTTCCTTTTTCATAATAATCACTGATTACACACTGTTCAATAACTCCAAGGATGCTGTAGGACATTTTAGATGCAGGGAAATATTTTTCTTAAATATGAAGAGTGGAAGTAATGAAAACTATTAGATAAAATGGAGAATAGACATTACTGTTGATGGCATTGCTGTCAATGGCATGATTTGACTTATTACAGGGTGATTTGAAGGAAACTGTCATGAATTGATGGAAAACAGACATAATTTATCATATTTTGTTTTTTATTTATATTACCATGTACAGTACAAACTTTGTCTTTATCAATAAAAGAAACTGAATTCAAGGGTGAAAGTCACAATGAAAATGCAAGTGGTACAGAAACTATTACAAGCCTTCAGGAACGCTTTAGATTTTAATTTTGCAGCCTTTGACAAACCATGCTGCTCTCATGGAAACAAAAAACTCTGTCTTGTCTTGGTGGCCTTGTCAACAACTTCCAGAATAATGCTGCGTTCCAGGCAACCCGTAACTCTGAGATTTCCCAGTTAAAATCTCCAAGTACCGACCTGAAAGCGTTCCAGGCAAATTATAACTTCGGTTTGAGCACAAGGAATTCTGGTATGTAAACAAACCAACATGGTTAACATTAGATATTTCATGTAAACGACACATTTGGGCACCATCTGGGACGCATAACAGAAAGTAGTACATAATTGTGTTTGTAATCTTATGATTGCGCATTTGCTTTACGTTGTTGTAAAGTCTGTTTTTTCACTGTGGCTGTGTCCGAAGTGGCAAACTAACGTACTACATACTACAAACTCATGTGTATACACTGTATACTATAAGTATGATTAGGATGCGAGCCGTTCACACTGTAGTATACTACTGAGTTTCCCATGATGCATTTCAAACCTCCAACGACAAAAATCAGAAGCACACCAGGCTATCAAATATCTCTGTTCATTCGCCACATTTGAAAGTTCAGAGAGCATTTTAGGCGAGAAAGTCACCACATAGAATACCGAAATGTGGTCATTTGAGCCATAAAACACACAGATATAAATTTCATTTCGGCATTTCAGACATTCCGCTATGCACCCTATTATGCTATCAAAGAAACTTTCAGTTGGCTCAAAAACAAGAGCCCATTCACAAAAGCGTTATAGAACTAAAAACGAGATATTAAAAGACGTGTTTATTATGAAAATGGGAAGTTTGCTAGTGACTGATTTTTAGCTGAATGCAGGTCGGTTTTTTATGGCGCAATGCATTATGGGGCTCGCACTGCATTATGGGGCATTTGAGTGTGACTAGTATGCCCACCTTGCATACTTAAAATTTTTTTTCCGATATAGTATACATCCGGGTATTTCTCGCACTCAATCTTTTCATACTATCTCATGTGAACATACTACATACTCATTTTGACGTCACACTAAATATGAGTAGTACGTCAGTATGCCATTTCGGACACAGCCTGTGTGTCACACACAGCACCATCACATCTATAGAGATTGCCATATTGTTGAGGCAGTTATGTGACGTCACAAGTAGTAAGTCAGAGTAGCCTACATTGATCTGGTACAAGTTCACTGGGCTGATTCGTCATTTTTTAAGGGTCTGTTTTAACTTTCACTGTGCACATGAGCTATCAAGACACTGTTTGAATTCTAAAATCACAGGAAGTGACTGATGATCTCACATTTTCCCTGTGATGTCTGTCTGCGTCTTTACGCTCTCTGGTACACGAAGGAAAGAGCACTCAAAGACGCTGAGCGATTTAGGAGGGATTTAGATCAAATGTTCACATGTGCATTGGCTGCACTGCAAAATGACATAACTGACACACAACGGTAACAGCCACACTTTAAATGGAAACTATCAGGCTTGTAGTCCACAGAGCAGATCAATGCTGCATCAGACAGCAGAGAATGCATCCTCTTGTGCAAAATGAGGCCCCCCATGAATCTTGGGCCCTACACACAGCACGTGTTTTGAGTAGAGAGGAACGACACTGCTATAATGCAGGATCACTAAAATTAGGGCCCCCTACCGCATTACCATGATTCTCTCTCTCTCCCCGTCTTCCCTCTCACAGGTATCAAGTCTGTCCTTTTGCTCTGGTGCAGCGGGCCCCCCCTGCATCACTGCCCAGTTCTTTTGCTTAAGAGTTTGACTTAATCAAATGATCTGGCCAAGTTCCTCCTCATGGCTGTGGCAGGTCTGCATGAATTATTGTTTATTAAACAAAACAATCAGAAATGATTGCAGTAGGGTTTGCAGGCATTTTTGTCGTAACATCATTTAAAAAAAATGCTTCAAAACTCAAAACTTGGCAATGTCAGGTGCATTTTTAATGTCAAATTAATTTTTACAATCTTGTGGACATGTGATCTTAAGAAAACTTACTTTCATGTCTCGTTGTGTCAATGAGAATGGAGACTATGATGTGCATGTGAAGTAATATTCATCTTCAGAGGCATCTTGTGTTGCCAGTAAACACAAAAATAGCACATTTTATAAAGGTTTGTCATCCGGAACCAAGTGTGCCGTAGTCTTGTAAACAAACAGCCAAAATGTGACAGAAATTGACTTTCTTTGGCTCAGTTATATTGTCATGCAAACAGGACTTATAGGTTGTTGTGATCATCTTGTTCACATTTTCACACAATCGAGACAGGGTTTTTAATGACTAAATGTCTGATTCAAATCAGTGACAACAAAGATGCATCAAAGAAAAACAGATTTAAATACAATTAAACAGGAAAGGTGCCCCTCCAAAGTTTCTTTAAATTCACTTTGGCATTGTTTTACAGCTCCAGCTTACACTTTTTTGTATTGTCTACATATTTTTAACCCTTCATGAATTCCAAGTTCCTCCAGAACAAAGGACGTTTTGAATCTGAGGTTGTGTTGTACACAACCTGATTGGCTTACACACTCTCTTTGAGGGCAGCCTAACAATCTGCATACAATAGCTCTCCGTGAGTTAAATTAGACTCTCCCTAAATGGGAATTTGATTCTTATTTGAGAACTTCAGAGGCTTGTTCATTACATCGGCAAACAACAACCCGGCAATGAGTGATCTGACATCGACAGGCTTTGTTGTTACAAAAATGCAAATCCTCACAATGCAGGACGGGTGCAAACACAGAGGCAACACACATCCTGCTTTTCAGTTCAAATTAAGGAGACTGCAATGAAAAGTGGTTCCATCGGGACATGTTATCCTCTTCTCGGAGTTTATCTGGGTGAAGGAACGATTGGAGCGGCTGCTTATAGACGCAAATAAACAGAATTACAAGGAGATTGTGGTAAAATTGTATTTGGGTGATACATCAATGCATCATTAAGCTTCAAAAACAAAGTTTGGGTGGTTAATTACTGCAGTTCACTCTCTGTAAATTGTTTTAGCAGGATTGAGGGATCCTGCCAAACAAACACTAAGTCTATGAAAAGAAACAGTGTTGTTCTTCAGCTGCAGTGAGGAGTTAAAGCCTGAAAAATGAAAACTTCCTTTAACTTGAGAAATGTTTTTGTCCTGACTTGTAGAAACATGTGGTTGACATTTGACATTGGCTTTTCATATTTACAGCTTTTGAGGTCTTGTCTGTTGAACTCGCCATTAATATTTCATCAGATCATCCTAAATATTTTTAAATTATATTTTTTGGGCTTTGTATGCCTTTATTAATGAAGAAAGAGAGAAAGTCAGTGGACTCGTGAAAGGGGATGAGAGCAGGGAAGGACACTCTGCAAGTGGGCCTCAGTCCAGCAGAATTATATTTAGGACATACCTGGTTACTTATCACTCTGCCAACCAGTACCCCAATCCTGAAATATTTAAAGGTTAATATTGGTAAAGAGGCTGATTGACTCTGTTGTTGCTGTACACTGGTGTTTCTAATGTATTTGATCTTTCAACTGCATTTTCATAAGAAGGGAGCCTTAGTTTTGAAGTTCTGACTCCTGAAACTTGCCAACATCACTTAAGCAAAGACCATGTTGTATTGTTCTGTATTCAGGCAGAAATAATACTACAGAGAACCATGTATTATCTCCTGATGTTGAAAGCAGGGCTCCTCCAGGGCTGGCCTGAGGCCTGAGCACTGGAGAGCATGGCAAGAAGTCCCCTGTTACATTGCTGCTAGCATTTCAGGGGAACAAACAAGACCCTCAAGAGTAGTCATTTGTGGTTTTCACCTAAGTTTTACCTATGTTTGTAACTTTTTTGTTACCGGAATATAATATTTTTTTTGTGTAAAGGAAATTATTTCCTGTTTTGTCAGAGTTTAGTCTTATGTGGACCTACAGTGCATGTGCTTAGGAAAGCCCCAACACTGATATTTTTGGTGTTATGCTGTTATTGTGCATGTTGCTGGACTCTGTTGTGTTTCATTAAGTGCAACAATGGTTGAATCTGTTTCTAAAGCAGATAAGCAGATACAAATCAGGTAAAGATCTCATACAATGATCACACAGCACAAAAACTCAAATGCAGGCCAGTTGATGTGTTTTATTTCGGGTCAAAAATACCCTCTATGGTTTATATGTTAACTCATTTTTTAACACGATATCACAAAAAATCTGGCAAGGATTATCATCAGTCTTTAACAAGTTTTTCACCATGACACAGGATGAGCATGGTAAATGTGGAGATAAGAGGTTGAAATTCAAGGTTAGAGATCATCTGATCATTGTCTAGAAAAGGAAAAATTCTCGAGACCATTTTGAGGGACTTTCATCAAACTCTATGCGAATGGCCACTTTCTTTAAATAATCTACTAGTAAACTTTGAAGATCATATGTCAAAGGTCATAGAATATCACCTTTAACCCCTGCTCATAAGTGCAATATCTGAGAAAATGTTTTTTTTTTTTTGCTCTTTTATCACTTTATTGTATTTTGGGATGAAAAAGTAAAAATAAATAGGGATTTCCTCTTGCTTATGATTCTTAAGTTGACTTCTGTTTAACAGGACACACATCTACTCTGACCTCTAATTTTATCACTTTGAGGAGGTTTAGACGGTCATACACTTTGATTATCAAGTCAAATGTTCTTCACATTCTGATGAGATTTTAATGAGTCCTGGATTCAACAAATCAGTGTGTCAAGTAATTAGTTCTACAAGTCATTATGTGCACATTGTTGCATTTTGATATATTGATGTTGAACATTCAATCCACTGATCTGTTTAACTTGGAATTCAATCAATTT
This sequence comes from Scarus forsteni, assembly GCA_036419115.1. Classification (NCBI taxonomy): domain Eukaryota; kingdom Metazoa; phylum Chordata; class Actinopteri; order Labriformes; family Labridae; genus Scarus; species Scarus forsteni. Next base: position 534,472 of record JAZDUH010000040.1, read on the forward strand.
CTTTTTTTAATGTATTTTTGGGGCATTTTCGTGCCTTTATTGATAGGAGAGAGACAGTTGATAGGCTTGTAAAAGGGGGTGAGAGAGTAGGGGAAGACATCCTGCAAACTGGTCACAGGCTGGATTTTAACCCGGCTTTACCTTATATGTAGCCTTCATGGGACGTGCCTGGTTGCTAACCACTCCACCAAACCAGCACACCCTCATTCAGATATCTTAAATAGTTGGATATAACACTGATCATACTTTAAAAGCTGAATTATTACAAAGTTATTCAATCAAATGCACCTTGAAAATATATATTCCAATCATCATGAGCTTGAGTCTACGAAGAACCATTTTTTTAACTTGTTTGCTGATTTGGATAACATCTGTACCTTTTTGAAAAATAATTAAGGTCTGACATTTCAGTGTTTTAAATAGTAAGACTACTGCATCTTTGTCAGGTAAATGTGTCTGATGAGTGTATTTAAATAAAAATAGTCTTTAACAGATTACAGCTTTTACAGAGTGTCATTTCATTGTGTACAAGCTGCCTTACATTATTTGAATGTTACCTGGTTTGAATTAAACACCAAAGACAATAATGATGTTTTAATTACTATATGTGTTAGCCAAACATTTATTCTATGCACTTTATTTCCTTTGTCGTATGATAATGCTGTTAATGACAAGAATGGCGAGCACACACAAACCTTTCCCTGCTTCACACTTGGCTGCCTAGAGAGATAGGCCAAGCGCCCTAATTCATCATCCTGGGACTGCTATCATGCCCTGCGGCATAATAATAAAGTATGCATATGACCTATGTTAATTAATGATATATTCTTTAATATTAACATGCTATGGTCAAGGTAAACGAGGATCAGACTTAATTTAATTAAGTGCATGGCTTCACGTTTCTGTGGTTATGTTTCACTGGTTTCATCTAATTCTAGGTTACTCATCAGCCATTATTCTACAGCACCTTTGTGGGTCGACAGCAGCACTTAGAAAAAAAGAAAAGGAGTAATTAGCATAAATGCATATAGCAGAAGGGATTTCTGGAACCCTCTGCTACATAAAACCATTATTTAATGGAGTGATATACATAATTAAACATATTATATCTTTACAATACCTTTAACACAAAAAATGCTTGTATTCTGGTTCCAATAAACATAATGTCATTAAATTAACCTTTATTTGCATCTTTTAATAAACTTATAAAGGCCTCAATTATGCTTTGAAATTTATTTTCTATTCTCAAAACAAATTTTAGAATTTTATATCATTGATTTAACCAATAATTTTAAAGTATGAGTCTTTTTCACCGGAAGAGGCTGGACATGTTTTGTTTTTTTTATTGATCGAAAGATTTGTTGATCCATAAACCAGAAAAGTGACATTCAGCGTAGTTACATTCATTGAAGTCAAATTATGTTTACGACTCTGAGCAATTTTAAACATACCACTGTCCTTGTTTTATTACACATGCTTTTGAAGGAGGATCATTTCATTGATGAAACAATGTCCATCACTGCTATGGAAGGAGGCAACTTGCACTTTTTTCTGACCGAGCTAACAACTAAGCAAGCATAAAACTTGTGGGATGCTTAAAGCTGAAACAATGGGCAACTTTGACAACCGACAATCTCAAACAAAACTGACTAAATCCAAAAGTTTAAATGTTGATATTATATTTGCAGAGCATGATTAAAATGTACTCTTCTCAATGTGTTTCAGCATCTGCCTTTTTCAAGAACTTCTGGGACAGCCACCCAGAAGGAAAGTAATGAGACTAACATAGTGTATCCTTTAAAAAAAATTAAAAAAATAAGAAAGAACAGATAATGTTGGATTATTTGATAGAAACACGAGATACTTGTGCTTTTATAAAAGGAGAAATGCTCAGTTAAGAGACCCCTAACCCCATTCATAGCCACATACATCTCACAGGTGTTACCTAATCAAGCTGCAAGCTCTTCTTTGCCACAGTATCATACCCTTCAACTGACCCAGGCTCCGTACATGCAAGCTTCAGGTAGTGGCAATGCCAATGCTATCTAATCTACCACTTGACCTGTTACCAGCTTTCCAACTTCACTACATAGACTGTGCAGCAAGAGCCAGAACGTCACTGGAGTCATCAGGTGGGGATCACTAGTCATCGATGTTTTTGTCCAGTTATTCCCCACAACATCGCAAAGAGGCTGATCAGAGAACTCAGAGAACATATCTCACCACCCACCATATTGGTACTAATTTCCACCTTATCATACCTACCCTACTACCTTCGACAGACCCAGGCTCCGTACATGCAAGTTTCAGAGGACATGCTGATACTACCTTCCCTAGTCCAAAATCACCCCACTTATCAGCCAAAAAAACATTTAAATGTTCATAAATATACAAAAATAAACTGTACCTGAGGGGAGGATTGCACACAATCTGGACTCCAGTATGAATTGCTGCAGTCACATAACAAAGCTAATGGGGATCATAACAAACAATCTCCTATAATAGTGGAAATATCTCATGAGAAATGACAAAAGTCATGATCTTCATTAAGACCTAAATATCCACAAACTTTCACATTGGATAGGCTGTTTGACGTTATTACCTCCACATATAGATCCAGGGATATTATCTATAACTGTAGCTTTCAGGATAGTTGCTGTTAGATTTTTCTTTAAAATGTCCACCCATAGGATGGTAATCATTTTGTGTCTTTATGGCATATCTGTGTGCTGCAGTCAGTTTTGTAGTCCACACTGAAACTTTGGAATCTATAAATATTCACGGCTGTATGACTGGATGTGATACTGTAGGGTACTGATACTTTTGCTATTTATTTTATGCGTCCTCTTCTGGCAATCCACAACCCAGTCGTTCTGGTCGCATTTCTCTCATTTCTATCTCTCATACTGAGTTTGGATTCTTTCAGTCGCGACTGTAAATATTCTCAATAACTGATATAAAATACTATCTAACTTTGGTAAAATTGGTTTTGCTGCAAACCCCAAAACATCAGGAGCCCTGTGCAAAGGGTATGTACACACAAAACCATGGCGTACACCCTTTTATGGCGAAGTTCAGAAGTATCAGGAGTAAAATGACTGGAAATGTGCAGTGCCTCACGTCAACTTCATGGCTGGCAAACACACTCCTCTACAGCTGTTGATCCTTACTTAGAAGTCGTGCTTGGAAACTGATACTAAATAAATGTGAAAGGATTAGTCCTCAGATTGAGTGGTGTGCATATCAGAGAAACATCGAGACTGTGCCAGTCAAACCTGAACCAAGCCATGTTAGCCATGTGGGACAGAATTGTCTGCATGTCAGCCAGGTATGTACAATGCAGCTGAACAGGTCAACATTAAAGTGCAATTTGCTATGAGAAATTTTAACTAATGTTATCAGAGCCATCGACTGCACACACGTTGCTGTAAAGTGCTATCACATTATGAGTATGAATATGTCACCAAGAAACATTTCCTACTGATCAATGTACAGATCATATGCGCAAATGCACTTAACTGACATTGTGGTGAGGTGTCCTTGTCCAACGCACAATTCTTTCATTCTGAGTGACAGCATGGTTGGGAACAGACTACAAGCTGGCACTGTGTGCAATGGGTGACTTCTTGGTGCATAAATGTGTGGTAATTGTCTAAATATTAATCTCAGTGATGTACATTGAGCATGTGCCCCCCCAAATTCTATCCTGTGTACACAGTATTGTTACTAATCAGTGCTTAAAGTTAGCAACTTGTGTTTTGTGGGTTAAAGCTTTTAGCCCTCTAGAGGCCTCTATGGTGGTTGAGTGGAACTGCATTGTTGTAAAACAGAGCGACCCACACCAACGTGCATTTGTTGACATACAGAGGGAGGTGAAGGGAGTCCACAGGATGTCTCAAGACAAATAAACCATGTGGACTGATAAGGCACCAACCCTCAGACTGACCAAGAGTGGAGGTACAATGATCTCCATTCCTGCACTCGGTCAGTTGTTGAGAGGGCATTTGGTCTGCTGTAGGGATGGTGGTGCTGCCTGGTCAGGACTGGGGGTACGCTGCTGTGCAGACCTGAAAAGGTGTGCTGCATTGTGGTGTGTGGCATCCTCCACAGTGTGGCACAACGGCATGTCAAACCACTGCCAGAGTAGCATATCCCCCCCCACCACACGAACCACAAGCTGGACCCATGAATGCACCCTACCCAGGAGGCCATTAAGGCATGACAACATTTGAAAGATGAAGAATTTACTTATTCACCAATATGCATTTATTGGTTCTATATATATATTTATATTTTTTTTCTGTTGAGCCACAATTCAAAGCAATGTCTGATTTTAAATAGTTAATTTTCAGTAAATTTAAATGTATTATTACTTGTTAGTTTCAAGTTATTCAGTGACCACTGTGGATTTCTCTTTCTTTAATTTAAGTGTACAAATTATTTTGTGTGCATATGTGTGTTATATTTATAAATATATGGATTCATTGTACAATGACCTAAAGCTCAACAATCATAAAAAAATAAATCAAGGTAGGCTATACACCAAAAAGAAACACTCTTTTTTAAATACAGAGAATCCACATTTTTGAGTAACAGTGAGACTTTTTCAGGTGTCTTGTCCTCCTCGGGCATTTCCACCAGCCATTCCAGCCACAACAAGCCTTTTGGCTCCAAGCTTGATGTAGACTTTAACTTGATTTTACGCTACACTTCATCTTAACACTTTATTTCAAGCTTGACATTGTCTCTGGTCTGAAACCATTCTTGAATAATCCTACCTGACTGAGGTGACCTGTTTTTTTCTTTGTTGTTGTTTCTGTAGTTTAGGTAGAAACACAACATGTATTTTTTTTTTTACTATGGAGTGAATCCAGACACAGTGGGGCTTCTGTTTGTCTCTTTCACTTCTCTCTGCTGGGATGTTTGAGACGAGATAATTCCTATTAGTCATGAGAGGTTACATGAATGATCCTTTAAGCCAGGTGAGGAGGGAGAAGGACAACAGCGATATTCCGACACAGGTTTAAGTTTCCAGACCGGCTCAGGTTTGTCTCTACGTCATGTTAACACTGCCACCCGATACTTCGGGCAAAGTAGACATATTCATTACAAACAACTAGTACAGCTTCTAACACCCCTAGCTAAGATGCAGAGCCGGGTAATGGAGCAGGGAGAGGCCGAGGATGTCTTGTTGTTGTCTAAGCACTGTCATTATAACATTTAAAGGACAAAATAGGATTGCATGACTTGGCTGGGCATGGTTACAGCGTCTGCCGCCTCACAAAGAATACATGGAGGAGACTCATAACTCAAGCACACAGGGGTCAAGTTTCACTTTGAAGAGGAAGCTACAGGACATGACTGCTTCAAGAACTCGCTTAACTTGTCTAATTATTGACATATACAAGGGAAAGCTGGGGCATACATTCTCTTATCATTACATTTATTTTCCTGTATATTAAATTTTACCTTTTCAGAGTTAAATGAGATCGAAGGCTGAACTTATAAGAGCAGGGTCTTTCAAAAAATTAGCTTTAAACATGTTCTATATGTTTTGATATAATCTGAGATGATGTGCATCTTACTGTGGTACGATATACCATAATATTTAAGTGAGTTTTTTTTTTTTTTAACCTTTAAATACATTTATGGCAGCTTATCTGGATGACTTAGCTTATTTTCCCACAACATACTCATTTCTCAATTTGGAAAAAAAAAGAGAAAAAACCCAAGATATAAACAATAATCAACATTATACATGATTGTTTTTTGCAGTCCTCCATTATAAAACAAACCCCAAGTCTTTATTCAATTTTTGCCGTTCATGGGGTTTAATGGTAATCTGTGTCATAATTAAGTTTTGACTTACTGGGCACAGTACTTGGCATGCTTGTCTTTTAAAGTCTGCAAATCGTGCTTTGTCATGTATTTACAGTTGGCTTTGTTCTCCTCAAACACATTACAGAGAGAATCAGGTCCCCAACAAGTTAAAACAATTACTCCTGCTCATTGAGAGGGAAGATGTAGCAGCATATTCCCCCTCTGCCAGCACCTCCTCAGTAAAAAAACTGCATTGGTGCATGTCTAGCATGGATGGTCAGCCATATAGATGCTCATCTGTGTCTTTCATCAACTTGACAGCTTTTTTCTCCTCGGAATGATAACATTTATTATAAGCGTAAGCAATACATATTGGCCCGGAGTAAGTTTGTGGCACATTCCCCGCAGCGTATAATCACGGCTGTCTGCAGTTAAGTATCCCCTATGATCTATTGACTCCATTTTTATTCACTGCGTCTCTACCCTGGTAGGTATAGAGGGAGTCAGTTAAGCACAGAATGCAGAGCAGCCATAATTCATAAAATAGTGAGTGGTTAAATAATAAAGATGTCTACATCTCCAATGACGCAGTGATTAATCAGATTTAGCTGTTGGCTGACAAATAGTCTATTGAAAAATCACTCAGCATGGCACATTGCAAGCATAAAAAGCATAAAATAAACCTAATTATTAGCTATCTTCATGCAAGAGAAGTGAAAGTGTAAATTGCAATATTTATTTTCTTCACTTAAACTTAACCAGCAATCGAGTCCAAGCTTGCTGAATGTACAATACTTCATTGTTGTATCCAAATTTAGCTTTGCTTTAATTTTTCTGCACCCTAGGACTGTTTTTTTAATAACTGGTTCTTTGTGCAAAATGAGTATGCAAATCATGCCTTAACAGTGTTAAACCTACAGCAAAGAACAAGAAAGAAAAGAGGGATAAAACAACAGATCTCACCAGGAAATTAATGTTTTATTAATTATGTTTAAGACAAAATATAATAAGGCTAATATCACTCCTTTTCATAAAATAAATACAAGGGAAAAATCTCTCTGGAGAGACGCCACCACATTCTTTAATTTATCATGAAATTAGCTTTTCTGCGCTAACTGCCGTCGAGCCGTGGGACTTCCCATTGTGTTCTGATCTGTTCTCATATTTAATCACTCAGTGGGAAAAAAGCTCTCTCTTGCCCCCCAGCATTATGCTAATATTTATTTGGGTTTGTATTACCCTTGTGTTTACAGCAAATGCACCAGGGTCAAATGAGAGTCAGTATTGCTAATGTGATCAGGTTTCATGTGATTTTTTTCTTCCTCTCTTCTGTTTATTTACAGAAATGTGCATCCTTAAAAACACAAGGAACATGTGCATGCTCCAAATTTTTCCTGAGGAGGAGCTTTTGCAGGATTGCAAGGGATTATGAATAACACAATTTCTATCTATAGTGTTAAGAAAGAGAAGTACAGTCAGGAGAAGACTATTTCAAATATATCCTTTTCTCTTATCAGCCACTTTGAGAAGAAGAAATACATTTTTTTGAGAATAAAGCTGAAACAGTTTTTTTTACTTGAAATTGTTTTCAACTTTGTTTTAGACTTGAATTACCATATTTGAACTTTCTTCCTCAACATTTCCACCTTTTCAAAGAGGAAAGCATTAAAAACATCTCTTTCCTATACAGTATTTTCTCATCCCCTACCGCAGTACTCTGTCAAACTGTGCAAAGCAACTTTATGTATTGAGCAACAAAACGGCAATAATTTACAAGGCTTAATAGAGATAAAAGAAAATAATTTGTGACACTCTGAATATTGGAAGCCTTGTTCTCTTTTTTTCTTTTTTCTAATAAAAGAACCCTTGAGAACAAGATTTGTTTAAATTAAAGGGTTAAAGAGTTTATTTTATTTTAAAATACTAAAATCAGCCAAGGTCTGCTAGTTTGGATTGACCGTTTTTTCTAATTGCAAAACAAACTTATATATTTTGTGCAAATTTTAAAAACATTTAAAAAATCAATTTTTGTAAAAGAATTTGAGGTAGTAAATGAACTTGAGGTAGCCAAAATATTAGCTCTCATATGTAACACTTTTAATAAATTAATACTGCCCAGAATCCATTTCATTTACAAGTTGAAGCTGATTTTTCACTATCTTAGTAGGAATGAATAGCATCTTATACTTTTTCTGAGGTTAAACTATAGGAACAGCTCTGTGAATGCCCAAACACTTTTATTCTCATTGATTGTATGAACACACACATCAGGGTTATGTCAATGAAAACAGTAGATTTGGAATTTACTATTGGATGTTTTCCAGGAATAAAAGGAAAAAAATGTGCATGTAAAAATAGCTACTGAATAGGAGTGGTGTTTATGTAACATTTGATTAAAGCCCTAAAATGCATTCCTGATTTTATGTTTACAAGTGATAAGGACAGAACAGGGCTCTATGTACTTGATCCTTGAACTTGGCAATAATGTCAGCAGACATTTGTGTTAAATTCTACATAAAGCCCTTTTGATTTTATTTTAGTTATCATGTTCTAAATATTAAGCAGAAAAGACAGGATACAGACAGAGGTTGTTCAATGCTGATCTAAGTGGCAAATGAACTTTTTTCAGACTTTTGAAGACATTTCACTTCTCCAAAAGACTTCATCAGCTCAGACTGAGAAAGACCTAAAAATATAAACCCCCTGTTGACCAAAAAAAAAAAAAAAAAAATAGATCTACGTGGTCACCTTAGCTGTTGGCAGAATTGCAGACCTGATTTTTCCCTGGAGATGTGGTCCATTCCTGGACCATTTGGGTCACAAATTGTGTGGTCCTTTACTACTGGATGGAGGTGTTGTTTGGATTGTTTATGACAGGAATCCAAACTTGTATTATATAGCGTCTTAGCCCCTTTGACAAAATGGCTTCCTCAACAAAATACATACTTTGATGTCATCAGAGGAATGTCCCGAGTCTGAATGATGTAAGTGAACACCTACAGAGGAGGTGGCTTTCAGATGCTGCACCATGTGTTTATATGTAGATGTTATTTTGATTCCTCAGTGTTCAAAGTGTTGCATTACTCATAATAGCATAAACTCTGTGGCTCTGTCTCAGAAGCTTCTATCTCGGAGTTCTGTGAAGTTTAAAGTGCACAGGAATGTTGTGTTTACAACAGATCGTCTTGAGTTTTGGGGAATGCTTCTTAAAGTTCTTGATGAAGGTCCAGTAAGGGCAGCTGCATTTTCTCATTATCTATCTTCATCTTACAATCTGCTGTTTTGGATATCTTATGAACCTTTTGTTCTAGTCTGATGGCACCTATTTTACGGTTCATCGGATGGTGAGAATCAACTAATGACTGGTCCGTATCAGTGGGTTTCCGTTTACCTCATTGTTGAGATTCTGTCTTTTTCAATGAGCACAGTTCAGCCCAAAAAGGCCATATTGTCCTTGTTCACGCCTTCTCTGATGAACTTGACTTGATCATCCAGTGCATAGAGGTTGATGTGAAAGTTCCTTCATCATCGAATAAAATCTTCACTCCAAAATGCAAAACTGAACCAATGACTAGGAGTACCCTCTCTGAGAAAAGACAGCTCTGTTCTGTTCATGTAGAGAGTGACTACATGAGGCGACCCAGGTGAGCCCATGGCACAGCCATGTTTCTGTCTTTAGAGGTCCTCGTTGTATTGGAGGTAGGTGGTGCTGAAACAGAGGTCGAGCATTGAGCAGATCAGGTATCAGGCAGACGTCTCCTGATGGCCTTGACTGCTTCTGACGTTGATATGTAAAAAGTTAAGTGACATCATAGGAAACTATGGTCTCATCTGGATGCAATTTGAGGTTGCAAAGTCTTCAGAGTTAAGTTTGTATAGTAGAGTTTTGCTAACCATGGAAGCCAGGATGATCTTCAGCTATTTGGAGATATTATTATTTGTCTTCAGGAGAACGTAAATGCATGGAACTGCCTCTCCAGGGTAAAGGTGTCAATGTCTTGTTTCATTTCCAGTGACTGATGCAGATCCAAAACGTTTCTCTTGTATCAGTCTGTAGGGTCCTTTTTCAGTTTTTCATATGTGATGTCATTTAGAAGGCAAGCCACTTTGAATTGGTCATCCACTGTGTCAGGTAAAACCGTCCATCTTTCTTTATCAAGGGCAAGCGGGTAATTTTTTTTTCCCCTCTCAAAATATGCCAGTGCTCTCTTCCCCAGGATTTGTAAGGTTGGAAGGGGGAGCTGTGGTGCTGGCCAGTGCAGCAGATACCTTGATTTTGATTTATTTAATTTTTTATCCAGAAGTTTGTTGTTTTCCATGGCTGATTATTAGATGGGGCATTGCGAGAGTCCTTGCAACAATCCTTCCACATTCAAAGATTGAAAGCTGTTTTGCCTTGGCCATCAAGAGGTCATGACAGTGTGATTACCTGACAGAAAGTGATATGAAATCTAATTTTTTGCACAAATTTTGGCTTTGACAGGCTGCGGTCATAAACTTTTGATCGGCCGACAAAAAAGCATGTTCAAGTTTGAATGCAGTTTTCCAAAAATTGCCAGCTCAAAATGTTTTATCTCAACTTCCATTTCTTCTTTTTTGCTTTACAAAGCTCTTCTTAGTACCTTCAGAACAAAATCTATTAGAACAGAACAATATGTAAATTCTTGCATAAAAAAAAAAGATTTTGATCAGAAGCGTAATTACAATAAAGCAAAAAATGTGTTTTCCTTTTAATTTATTGTTTTTATCTTGTCTGAAACAAACAAACTAATCTGAAATAAATCTTGTGTCTAATGTCCTTTCTTACTAAAAAATGTGCAGAGCGGATATGGTGGAGAGCTGCCAGTTTTGCCAAGCCAGTGTGCCATATGGCTGGTGCTGCTCCGTCTCACAAGTGGCCCTCATGGTCCCAGCCTAGTGGCTTTCGATTACCTAGCCGTGGCAGCTCCTTTCCCAAGCTGCCACTACTTCTGACAGATTATAATAAAGATGACTCTTTCACAGTGTGAAATGCTCTCTCATGGCCAGAAAAACCACACACACCACACGCAGCTCAGGCATAGCACACACTTAACACACAGAGCTCCTCATGCAAAATACACAGGGACATCAGAGTGTGTTAACAGCAGGCTGAGGCTGAGCCGGGCTGTGTGCTGACTGACTGGATGAAATGTGAGGATTAATGGATATTTATATTTCATTATGTTTTTATACTGGCTGCAGAATAATGTATCACTCTCCGGGAGATACTGGAACATATGTCAGGCCCGATCCACTTACCAATTTGATTCGATTAGAATTTAAACGTGCTGATCAAATTTTATTAACATCTAATATGTCCTCCAAAAGGACTCATGAATGCAATGAAAGAGACCATGATAGAGGGGCGCATACGGGGTTAGAAGCCAGTTTTGGTGTCATTTTGGATCGGTTGATTAGCAGTTTGACAGTGATTCGTGTGCTGGAATGCAAGGAGAGGGACTGTTTTTTTTTTAACTTTTTTATGGTACTTCAATAGACTAAAAACTTGCTTTTCAGAAATAATACATCTTTTGAATAAAAATGACAAAAAAATATATATGTGGTTGAGTAAACAGCTTGTAAGTAGTCCAGGGTGAACCATGCCTTTCAACCAATCTTAGCTGGGATAGGATCCATCCCCCTGCAACCCTGAGAGAATAAGTGGTACAAATTATGGATGGAAGGACATACAAATGTATATTATATATTATATTATCCACACATTTTTACAAAAAAAAGATATCTCAGTTTTTTTTTTTTCAATTTAAAAGTTTTAGACTTTATAGAAAAATATGTTTTTTACATGTTTTAAAGACCAGTATCTCAAATTGGTAAACCAATGATATCACTTCTGCTGAGTGTGTTTTCTTCTGAATCATCCTAATTTACTACAATATTTCCTCAAATCTGGATGCTTATAGTAATGTGATAATGTGACAATTCACACAATAGGATGTTTCATACTTTAATAGCCAATACATTTCTTGTAACTGAATAACTTAAAAATTGAGAAAGTCACCTTTTTATAACTTTGGTATCATGTAAAGTTATGACATTGTAGTCCTTAAGTAAATGTTTATTTTCTTTTTAAATTGTATAAATCTGTATTTATTTAAATTATTGTGGTACCTATATACACTGTCAAAATGACTACCCTTGAATCCACAGATCCACAGATACAACAAATTTGCACAATTGTGGGTATAAATGGAGGAAACAAGATACAATTGTATTGATTTTTGCCTGTTTCTATTGTGCTGTGCAATAATAGCATTAATTCTCTCCATGATTTTTGATGTGTCACTGTTACATTTGTGACAAAACTTTTTTTTTAGTTATTTTAAGTATGAAAGACGAATAAATGTTTTTATTTATCTATTTAATAATAATAATGCATTTTATTTATAACGTGCTTTACATTCTTGCGAATCTCAAAGTGCATACAGAGTTAAAAGCAGACCATAAAAGCATTAAAACATATAAAAGCAGTAAAAAAAATTCAAGCAAACGCTTTAGAAAAAGGGTAAGTTTTGAGTCCTTTTTTAAAAGTGGTAGTAGGTTGTGGCGCTCTCAGGTGATCTGGGAGGGCATTCCACAGGCTTGGGGCAGTGAAGGAGAAGGCCCGATCGCGCATGGTGTGAAGTTTGGTTTCTGGGATGGGGAGAAGGTCCTTGTTGGAGGAACGGAGGGTTCGGGTGGCTGGTTTCAATTTGATCAGTTCTTTGAGGTAGGGGGGTGCATCGCCATACAGGCACTGGTGTGTAAGGAGGGAGATTTTGTATTCAGTCCGGAAAGTTATGGGGAGCCAATGAAATGAGCAGAGGGTTGGGGTGATGTGGTTGTATTTCTGTACCCTCATCAGGATCCTTGCAGCGCAGTTTTGAATATGTTGAAGCCTTTGGAGGCTCTTGCTAGGGATCCCGATGAGATCCTACCCTATTTTCATTATATTTAATTGTATTGGTTTAAAATGTTTATATTTAATTGTATTAGTTTAAAATTTGCATTTATTAAAAAGAAATGTGGCTATACAAGTTTGACCCCCTGAGATGATATGGCCTTCTAATCTATAACTCTTGAAATTTCTACCAAAAAGTTGTGACAAACATGTTTCTGCATTCATTCTGCACTTTTTTATTCCGAGTGAGTTCATGCCTTTTTCTGTCTACTGAGCATATAGTACATCAGGAATACATATTTATTTCCCCCAGCACTGTTAGGAGCAAGGAGGGCTTTAAAATAAATAAATACTCAGATGAGATTTAAAATCAGTCTTGTACAATAGACCAGCAATCTTTCTCCAACTATCCTTCAGCAACAATGGCTTCCAGTTTCTTCCTTAATGAACAAAAACAGTGCAACACATTAACAGGCTGTCAGCTTCCTGACAGAGCAACCAGCCACCTCTTAAGCCAAATGTTCACCTCAAAGAAAGAGCATCACAACGGTCAAGATGATTTACTTCAAAGGGAATGACAATGGCTATTCTACAGCCACAGCCCGTGTGTGTGTGTGTGTGTGTGTGTGTGTGTGTTTGTGTGCATGTGGCCGCTCTGCAGGTTTTGTTCATCCCGTCACACTACACTTGGCTCCTGGTGTCGGCAGTAATCAATACAGGCCTGAAATCACCTACTGTTACCCGCCTCCCATACTGCCTGTTTTGTCCCGCACTTAATAATGAATTAGATTCCCCTTCAAATGCAGCAGTGACACACGAACACACGCACATGACAGCACACACACCAACATATAAAATCCACATCTGAAAGGCTTCCTTCCTGCTCCCACTGACAGATAAATGATGCTGCAAACACACAAGTAAAGTTTGTATGACCACACAGTGTGAACATGCTCTCTTAAAGGCTTTACCAAATGTTAACGCACGTGCAAAGCCCAGCCTGGCAACATCAAGGCTAACATTTCTATTGCATTTGCTAATCACTGATCAATAATTCAGAAGCCCCTCTCATCTCGAAGGGTCCCCGGCTTCCTGAAACATATGGCAGCTGCATGAGTGTGTGTCTGCGTTTCCCTGTGTGTGTGTGTGCACCCTTGTCTGACATCTTTTTATCTGCGGTTCAGGTTACCAGCTCCTTATCACAGAGGCCTGTCTGCGTCGACGGCCAAACGACAAAAAGAGGAAACAACTTAGTCGAAGTTGCTTCTCCATACGAGACTTTTGTCCCTCCCCTCCCCCCTCCATGTCACATCTAACGACGCGGCGACTGATGCCAGTTATAACAGCCAGCCCAGTAATTTAGTGTGTAAGTCGACACGATGGTTATCTGCATACAGGGCACCTTTCATTTCCTCCGAGTCGGGCTTTGACTCGATTTCTGGCGTTGTTATCTCACCGGCTGGGTCTTTTGGTAATTTGTCCAGCATGGGTTGACTTACTAAAGGTCTCCTGATCCTCCTTTCAGCACCCAACCCCCCACCCGTCATATCTTTATCCAAAAGAAAAACTGATTATACAGCGTGTATCTTTTTTATCATCAACTTGTGTTTTTAAAGTAATGATAAGTGCATGAATAATTTAAGAGTCATTTAATAATCACATTCAAAACTTTGTGTTTGACTTATCTTTCTGTAGTATTAATGTTAAATCAAAAGACTAAAGGGGACCTATTCTTTTATTCACTGATTTTTCCTTTCATTTGTCGTTCCTTTGCTGTTGTACTCATTACTGCATGTCTAATCTATTTGTCACAGTTTCCAGTTAATCAAGGGGAAGTTGTTATTGGACAGAGACATGACTTTTGTCCACTTATTTAATTTAATGACTTCTTTTACCTTCCTTATCCTCTTGAAAAATATTCCACGATTTTCTTCAATCCAAGCCAACCCACTTTGGCTATATAGCACAAAGTGTTACACAGAAACTAACAAACACTGATAAAATTAAGTTAACAAAAGCACAAAAACATATCATCACTTTTGGGCAAAAGCCTCTTGGTAAGCCAAGGCTTATCCAACATTGTTGGGCAAGTTATTGTCAAAAATGTAGAATGCTGCCCTACCTTGCACTGTTAACAAGTCCTTGAAAAAAAAAGTCATGAATCCACATTTGGATTCAGATCACCATCGATTGTTAGTTCTCATCCATGCCAGGACTGTCATCCCCTGAAAATGCCATTAAAATATGTTGAGAACTTACTGAGGTTTTAATAAAACTGTGCGAAAATGTAAACAAATCCTTGACAAAATCTCTAGATCCACAACCTGATTCAGATCACCACCAAAATTGAATAACATTTTCTCTGAGCCGTGACCAACATTTCCTTAAAAATGTAACAAAACCCATTCTGAACAGATTGAGTTGCAAGCCAAAAGAGGAAAACTGCCATGTCTTGCAATGTTAAGATATCCTGAATCGGAATCCAGTTTTTGATCATCACCAAAATATAATCACTTCATCCTTGTGCCATTCCCAATATTCCCTGAAAATGCAAATCCATTTGTTGTTCAAGAGCTAACAACCTAGCAAATGTCAGTAACAACATTTCTAAAGCATGTTAGAAGTATACCAAATGTGGAGAGATAATAAAAGGAGTCACTTACTGAGACTGGATTACCAAGATAGTTTATCAGTTGATCTCTTATAAAACCAGAAAAGCACTTGGAGAGCGCAGACCTCCGCCAGCACCACAGTCCTCTCCCATATTGTGATTTTTACCATAAATATTAGTCCTACCTTTATTTCATGTAAATATTTAGATTCCTTGACCATGAAAACATACCATTAGCAATTGGTTTCATAATATCTATTTTAGTTCAGTAGTTATTCACGAAAATCACATTTTTCGTCATGGCGGATCCAGACGGTGACCCGGATCAATGCCAAAATTGAATCACTTCTTCCTTTTCCCATGCTGGACGTTTCCTGGCAATTTCATCAAAATCCATCCATAATTTTTTGAGTTATTTTGTTCACAGACAGACAGACGGACAAACTCTCCCGAAAACATAACCTCCTTGGCGGAGGTAATCACCGTAAAATTGTACAAAAAAATTGGTGACAATAGGTTTAGAAAAAGGCTTCAACAAGCTCATGTCTGTAAGGGGGGCGTTCTCAGGTCTGCTGAGGCCTAAGACTCATCAGTTTGGGTTTGATATATATCTAATTTTCTTGGTATATATTTTTGAAAATTAAGTGCACAGCTAGCTCTTGTCATTTTACAATTTCTGACTGCTGTCATTTTTTTAACAGCTTAAAAGTAAAAGGCTTTTAGTGACATTAAGCACAACAACTGTAATCAAAATTAACCAATAAGTAACAGCAAATTAGATATAATATCTTGAGTATTTTGGATTAAATGTCATTTTTTTATCCATGTAGTAATGGTAGTACTATGAAATTATAGGAATCATACATTTTATTGCATTGAAAAAAGAAAATCCCCCTATCCTTCTCCTTAGGCCGGGTGCACACAAAGATTTTTAAAATCTAACCAATCTTAAAATAGTGAGACGGCCTACACATAAGAACAGATAATGTCAGATTTATACATTTAGTTCTTGTAGTGTTTGGTGTGTCACAATTGGATAGAGCATGGCACACCATAAACCAACCAATTAATTTACCAAGAAGGCAGTGCCTCAGCTCTCACAGCCTGTTAGCTTGTGTGATTACATAAGACTTCAACGTGAACAAACGTGGCCGACAAAGTTAGGAGGCTAATTGTGTCAAGCGGTTAGCTTCCTATGACATCCTTGGTGCTTGTGATTTTCATCTAGCTTCTATCTCATCAGTTTGTATTATACTGTTTAAAGTAAAAGTTTGACACTTTGTTTTTTAAACAAATCAAATGACTCAGACCACCACTTTGGCATCTGTTTATACTTTATGCTTTGACTTTACTCTTGTTGCCATGGCTTCATTTGTTTTCTGCTTCATCCAGCTTGCTCTGTTTTTGGCTTTGCTCTGGTCCGTGTCACAAAACACTGAGACATGCTCAGCTGTCCTTGGTGCACTCTACACACATCAGGACTTACTAATGAACATGTTAATATTTACAAATTCAAGTCGGTATATCTCTGATCCTCTTTTGAGAGGATAAAATTACTCTTGTAACACCTCACACCACAGAATAATCAAGTGAGAAAAGATTCCAGAACCTCCAGATAGACTGGTTTGGCCATTCCAAATAAAGGCATTTGACATTAAAACATGCTGCTTGTGTGATCAGACAACACTATGAATTCCCTTAATTTTCAAAAAAAGTCCATCATCATCTCGAGAATTGAAGTCATCTGTGTTGTGTGTACTGGTGTAAGTCCCTACCTCCATGGAGACAATATTAGTTGAGTAACAAATGTGAGAGTGAAGGAACACAAAACCACCAAATTAGATACTTGTAACTCCAATTCCTGATGTTTTTCTCTCTTTAGGTTCATCATAAAACATAATCTAAGGGGACACTCGATTTTCTGAATCCAGTTCTCAAAGTTTGTTTCAACACATTAATGATTAATTTTGAACACTAACTTTTTTGCTTTGATGGGACAGTTTCAGATCAGGTTTGGCCTGCAGTCTGAGCTGATGTGTTGACTACACATGCTCACCCAATAAAGGATGGGTCTTCTCAGGCTTGTCACGTTCAAGCTGTGTGCATGATAAATAGACTGGGATGGTCTTAGTTGTACAGAGGAGGTCCAACTGTGACCCTGCAGCCCCCCGTTGGTGCTACTGTACGGGGCTTTGTCCTGCAATGAGCGACTATAAACAGTGGGGGTACAACCCTTTACATGACAGACTTAATGTGAAAGGGGAAACAATTATCTACTGTTACATATGAAGCAGAACAATTAACAGAAAAAGAACAAAAATCGGAAATGCTCAGACAAATACTTTAAGAACGGAGCACACAGTGTAACTGGTGTCATTCATTCATTTTCTATACCCCTTTATCCTTTTCAGGGTTTGGAGGCTGTCATTGGACGAGATGCTGGGAACGTCATAACTGGTCACCAGTCGATCGCAGGGCCACAAAGAGAGACAGACAACCATTCACACTCACACTCATACCTAAGGGCAATTTAGAGTGACCGATTAACCTAATGAGCATGTTTTTGGTCTGTGGGAGGAAGCCAGAGTGCCCAGAGGGAACCCACACATGCATGGGAAGAACATGCAAACTTCACACAGAAAGGTCCCTGTCTACCTGGGATCGAACTGGGTACCTTCTTGCTGTAAGGCATGTGCTGCACCATCATGCCGCCCATAACTGGTGTCACTGGTGTTTTTATTTATTTATTTATTCATTTAGTACATTATGATAGTTAGCACATGCATTTGTTCAAGTGGATATCTCCACATTTTGACAAGACAAAACAAACGTGTTACAAATGTAAAAAAATAAATACAAAAACAAATTTGCCAAGTATGTTTTTCTACATTAAAACATACGTCCTTAGTGCAAAAAATACATTTCTCTGCAATGAGTGTTTCAGTTTCAAATATATTTAACCATCCAAAAGCCTGTCAGGTGTTATAGTTTAACTTGCAATCATGGTGTCAACTGGAATTCTTTGGTAGTGTTACTCTGCTCAACTGAGTCCTCCAGCCAATATGTTGCCAGGGTCCAAGATAAACACCAGTAGGCACCAAGAGTGGATACATTAACTTGAAAGGAAAATATCTAAACAGTCATGCAAAACTACATTTTGGACCACTCCTTGATTCCCTTGTCTAAAAAAAGATGTGTTCTGTGAAGCATAACAATAGATTTACTTTGCAAAATTCATTGGAGCATGCAGCATATGGCACATAAACAAAATATATCAAAATGGTGTGAAAATGTGTTGAGCACATTAAGACCCAGTGAGTTCTACTTCTGCTTTCATGATGACAAAAGAAACTAGACACTACAGTGGCAATGCACATAGGTTGTTTTTGTAATTGCTTCTTCCTTAATATGCACCAACGCAGGATTCAGTGTACACTACAAACTGTTTGTTGGTATTATATGAAAGACTCCCAAATGGGTGTTTGTGGTATTTTACATCCAGCCGGGATGATTCTTATTTTTCTTGTTGTTTTCTGGGAGTAAGCAGACATTTTATAAGCATGCCTATTCATGAAATTGCAGTGTCCAAATGAGAAGCTGCTTCTCTCACAAGGACACATCCAGTGGGCTTAAACATTTGCCTTTAGAAATATAGAGTTAACCATTCCAGGTTTGTCAGTTCATCGTTCATTTAAGATTCAGTCTTGGAAAATTGACAATTTAAGTACCTCCATTTGTAAAATTGTCTTACAGTGATGTGAATATTTTCTTATCTAAATGTGAACATGGCAAATTAAGTATGTAAAACATAGAAGTCAGTATTTATTCAAAGTGCTAGACTACATATGGCCATGGCCTTAATCGTGCACCTGTGTAATGGAGCGCAGATGCATATGATTCAAAAACAAGTTCAAATTGCACAATTGGGAGTATAGAAAGCATGTAAATAAAAAAAACAGCTATCACCTCATGAGCACCATATTTTAGAGATAATCTCCACACTTTCTTTGCTACAAGAAAAATGTCATGTATAATTAGTGTTGATTGACTAAAAGATGATCATCACCATCATCTGAAAATAGTCTCTTTGGCTCTCCACTTTAATAAGAACATAAAAAAGTAACAGTAAGAGGAAGGATGAGACAAGAAGTGCTGGATGTGTTATGAAACTGAATCTCATCCCTTATTTATTTATATCCCTCCCTCTCCTCCCGAGCTAATTCTAATGAAGAGGCCTCAAAAGACTTCATTTAGAGTGAAGTTAATTGGGTTTGGTCTTACACGGCTACACTTCCTGCCTGGATACTTCCTCATGTTTGCCCCCTCCCTGAGATGGGTGGTGCGGGGTGCAGAATAAGAAAACAGAGATTGAGGAGAAGATAACAAATAACCGAAAGACGGAGAGTGAGATGAGAAAATTAAAGTGAGAGGAAGTGACAAACACAGAGAAATAGAGATGAGTAAGGGGCTGGGGTCCCTCGTATCAGTGGCGTCCCCTCCCGTTAGCACAGGACTGTAATTAGATCTGGCAGCCACCTCATAATGATAAATGCTGGGATGATGAATGGAAATGCAAATGTGTGTGAAGTAGCCCCAGCCATCAAAGGGGGAATATCATTAACACTTTCCTCTTGTCAAATCCATCATTGTCAAATGTGGCTCTGCGTGTCCCCCACGTCCCACCAGCTACACGGGGCCAGCTGAGGAGTTAAGGAGGAGGCACTGGTGGAGGCACGAATGAAGATAGTGAAGGAGGCAGAGAGTATCTGCGCTAGTTAGGGTGACAGTCATATTAAACTATTGTTTGCTCAGATATGTATCTGTATGTGTACACAACAGAGTGAGTTGTGGTCTCCATGTGATAATTTGATTAAATGTCATAAATTTGATTTTGACCCTTAGAAATTTTCGGAATATAAGAGCAAATGTGAAACACTGGTACAGGACATGTACACTACTCTTTCTAAATGTAAAACTTCTAAGCTGAAATGTGAAAGCAAGTTCTCGGGGTCAGTTTTGCTGTGTTGACCATTTTAAGGGGAACAGAAACATTTTGCTAGTGGAGAACATTTCCCGTATGTTTCCCTCCGACTAATTGTTGACCGATTTCAAACATTCACCCATGTGCATGTGGTGTACTTAACTTAGGAGAAGTTTGGCCAAACATAGCTTGGCTGCTGATAATTGTACAAAAATATTTTCATGCCAATTAAGAATGCCATACAAATAGGATGTATATGCCATTTAACAACGTGAGGCTGCAGCTGGTCTCAGTGTTCTGACACCATGCCTGGAGGGCGAAAGACAGCAGTCCTTAAAAGGGGCCTCAAGTCGTATAGCAGGAGCATGCAGGCTGTCAACCTCCATCATTCACCAACATTTACAAAATTTTTGTACCAAATTGTCAGACATTTTTAAGCATGTGTAACATTTTTGCCATGCCCAGCAAATATTAATGTTGCCCAATTGAGGCCAAAACGTTGGTACCAAAGTGGCTTTAGCAAAAAAATCATTTCATTTAACTCAAGTTTCTAGTATTTTTTAAAATACATTTTATACTGTTTTATAATATTTGCTACTGGGTGTATGGATCTTTCGCTGATGTTTTAGAAACCTTTGAAAAGGTGACCTCAGCTTTAGAATGAAGATGAGGACATGATGTTACAGCAGCTTTTAAGACATACACATACACACATTCCAGCAAAGTCCAACAACAATGGCTGATTAAACAGTGAAGGATTAAAAAACCAATAATTTTCATAGATTCTTTTTTTTTATCACAAATGAATGAAATCATTAAATTAATATGACTCCTAATGGGTTCATTATCAACTTTATTTTTGCATATTTTTATTAATTAAACAATTTGACCTGTACAGGTGTCACGCTAAACTTAATGTTTTCTTTGACCTTTTGAAATAAAATAGCTAAGTCAACAAGTCTGTATAGTCTGTATAGTTGTGAACAACAATTAAGACCACATTTGGGATGCCTGATGACTTTGTGACTTCCCATACTAATGAGAGATAGTCACAGATGTATCAAACAATTAAGCTGTTGCATTAAGGTGGACATATAAGACAAACAGTTCTTTGTCTTCATGATGTGTCACAAAGGAACATGAGTCAGATTGAAAAAGATGAAAAACTGGCAAAATAAAAAAAAAACAGAAAACAAGCAAGTAACTGCCATTGGCATTTAGCATCAACCTCACTTATTATTGATACTAACGGATGGAAGGGAGGCTACCTGTAGCTGAATAGGTTGTGCCCATCCACTGTATATTGAAGGTCTCACCACATGTGAGCCCCTTTGCTCTTTTCCAGACCTATATCCTGTGCATCTCATCCTGCGCTATTATGCTATTTCCCTCTTTGCCGACCTGTCTCCTCTGTCAGTTCAGGCAAAAAAGAAAAAAAGAAGTGGAAGGATGAGTAACAGTGCATTATTGTAAAGACAATAGTCACTCTGTGAAAATAAATTAGTATTGTATAGTATGGTTTTCGAAGTGTAAGGAGCTGCCAGAAGACTTCCTGAGAGGTGTGACATGAGAAAACATTAGCCAAGGAAGACCAGTTTGGCTCAATTCTGAAATGTATAGGGTTTAACTTGATGGGTATTTTACACATCAGAGGGAGGAAATGTATATTCTGAAATGTGTTGAGAACAGAAAATAAGCTGTGCAAAACAGAGCTTAGTAATTGTTTTAAGGTGCTATGAGGAGAATCTATTACCGGTGACATAAAGACTCGTGCGGCAACTGTCATAATGCTGCCTTCCAGTAACCTCGGAACTGGGAGTGACATCATCTCTGACTTATCGGTGTTCCAGTTGAAGTCGGAAAAAAACATGCAGATCTACCAGGCTATTGTTAGCTGTTGTTAGCACGCCCTGCATTGTTGTTCACAAATATTACATGAAGAATGTGATTATCACTATGGCAGCATTTTTGTAAATAGAAGTCTAACAATACTATGTATACAGCTGATCTAGAGCGACATACCCCAGTCAGAAGTGCCAATAAATTGATTATTACAGGAGCTAAATAACTGTTCACACTGGGGGCATCCATCTTCGATTGTCAACTCAGGGGTGGCGAGGTTTCACTGAGTTCCCAGTAAGAAATTCAGACTTCAGGGGACGTTCCAGTTGCAGTTTCCTACTTGGAACTCGGAAATTCTGACTTCTGAATACAACTAGAACGCACCAAAAGACGTGACCCAAGCCAAAGCGTGTGTTTGTTATGATAAATGCCGCTCGGACCTTTAAAAGTAAAAGGTAGTCTCCATGTAATTTTTAGTTTTTACGGAGGCTCATTTTCATACACTTTGAAAACCCCTGATAAACTCAATGATTACATGTTGAGTTCAGCTTAAATTAGTCAAAAAAGGTTTTAAAATGGTCAGCGTGTGTCATGAAGCTATACATTTTCAAAAAACTTTTTTTCCGAGGGAAGCCACAAGTTGTACCTTATGTTTGCTTTACATTTTCCTCTTGAAAGAAAAACTTGGTAGATAAGTGAAAGTGATCTTGGGAAAGTGAAAGTCCATAGCTTACTTAGTACTAATTTTGAAGGACAACCATGGATTTGTAGAGAATAGACAAAACTGTTAGTTCAGGAGAGTTACAGCCTAAACTAAGTTGACAACAGAAAAGCAAGCTGATAATGCCGTAATTTTTCAGTAATTAGGCTTCATTTTAGTTGTGCTTCATGATACATTTTATAACTAGACAGCTACCATGAAATAAAGATGACAAATTAATTTTGAATTTAAAACAGTGTATAAGTATTAGGTAGGAGCGGCAGGTGATGGGTGCAGTGCAAACAGCCAAAGGGGAACAACAGCTGTTTCTCCTCCAGTCTCTAACTTTTCTCTCTCATCCTGTCATCCTGTCTCTCTCTCTGCTCCACACACCTGCTACATCACTCGAGCATCTTGTTCTCTGCTCTTGCCAAGTTCTGACACCCTGCCAAAAAAAAGGACAACACTTCTGCATTCAGGGCAGTGAGGCCCTCACTTACATTAGACTGGATTCGATTACAGCGTACGGGCATTTTTTGTGTCCAAACAACGTGTGTCTAAAAGCCCCTGTCTGCTCACCACGTGTGTTTATGTGCTCACATGTGTTTCTGCATGCCCTTTCTGAGTCCTCTCGCCTGACCTGCTGCCTCGCTCTCTTCATGTTTGTCTGGCCGTACATGCGTCTATCAGTCAGAGAGCAGGTGTCGCGAAAGACGCCTGTCTGCCTTCGCTTTTTTATTTATTTATTTTTACCTCCATGCAATGTCTAGTTTGCCCTCTGAGTCACAGACACTCTCCAATTACCTGCTCAAGGACAAGTGAATAAGTTATACATGAGTGATTCTCACACCCTTTAGTTACAAAACAACAACAAAACATATATAAACAGGTGCGACACTGGTCAAATAACTGATGTACTGAACAACATATTAAAATGTTTTTCCATGTTGGTGGATTATGGGTTTGCTTCTGTCATTTGGGATTCTTGACCATTACGATCATAATTGAAGGGAATACTTTCAGGTTATCTCTCAGTCCAGGTATAAATAAACCAGGCTCTGGCAGTTTTATTCTCTTAGGAGGTATGCAAATTAGGGGTGGGCGGTACTGGGAATTTATGCATCGATCCAATATCAAGTAAATACAGGGCTAGTATCGCCGATACCGATACTTTTTACATGAATTGTAATGATCATTGAATAATTTTGTGATTTTGCCTTGAGTTGGTTGATTATGATTATGGTAAAACACAGCACAAATAAACACAGCCCAAAAAAAATGCTTTTTATTAATGAACCACAACAATAGAACAAAATTTTAACTGTATAAAAGTAATAAAATATTCCACATTTAAGAAAAAAAAAACAAGCGCAAAATAACAAAAAAGCAGCAATGTTAAAAAAATATATAGATATAACAATGTCAACATCACAACAAAAAGTACCTTACATTGCACAATAAAGTGTAAACTACAGTTAACCTTAACCTTTGGCTTTCTGCTCACAAAGCCCTCTCTTGGGTTGCCCTTTTGGCCCTGTTTCCATATTGACAACAGATTTATAGGTTTTTGTTCAGGAAAAGTAACATGTTGACATTCTTCCATTTTAAGTAAAGTAAAGACGACATAAGAGAAACTGCAGTATCGATCTCATCACACTAGTATCGATCCGATACCAATACTCAGCTTGGTATCGATACTATCGATATTAAGATTGATACGCCCACTCCTAATGCAAGTACCAGACCCAAAAAATAAAAAACATGGATCAAGATGAAGGGCAGGGCTTGTTTTGGTGGTTGTGCAATTTGAAGAAAGCTGTACACAATAAACACTGGGTCAAAAGACCTTTGTACAAATGTTGTCTTTAACAGAAGAATAATAGATTATGGACTGCAAAGTCTGACAGGATGAATATAATACTTCATGACTTTGACCTCTGAACTTAGATAAATAGATCTGTTTACCTGCCCTTGATTATCTTTAGGTGGTCACACAATTTAGGCTATGTCAGAACATATTGTAGATTGCATAGTGCACTTGTTTACTTGATTAACCCTTAGATGCATACGGTGGGTCAAAAATGACCCCAGTGGTTGTTGTCTTGCAATGTATTTATAATTTAAATAAAGCATTGCTTCATCATTTTTGGATGTTTTTACCTTTTTCAACGCTGTTTTGTGATAATTGTGATTAAAAAGTGATAAATGAACATTTCAAACATGAAATAATTCTTTTGTTGATCAAAATATAATAATATTTAACCAAAATGAATGGAAAAATTGAAGTTTACAGCATAAAACGCATACAATCTAATTGGGTGATTTTTTGACCCCTCTCATAGTAGAGTGTAGGCCATACATCTAAGAGATAAAATACTGATTGTGAACATTGTCATTGCAATCCACTGCCATCACAGTTGATATGTACCACAGCAAAGGCCATGGACTGATAACAATCTTTAAACTTTAGATGACAGCTCACCACAGCACATGTATTTTAGCTTTTTGTACACGTCAACTCGCAGTCCTCCGTAAGGTGAGTGAGAACAGAACACTCGTCGACTAGAGTCTAATGATTTCTTCAAGGCATTCCAAAAAAGTGCGGACAACCTGGAGCTGTTAAAATTTACAGTGACCACAACACAGGCATAGCTATGTACTCAGGGAGTCGTACAACTGTGACGTCACACAGAAGCGGCCCCATATCCTGGTGCGCTTACATTCACAACTGAACCGAACCATGACCGAGTCCTCTTCAATCGCACTGGAGACCACCTCCCCAAGTGGGCCCGGGCCTGGTGCCCGAGCGCGGTTTGTTTGCATAAACACTACCAAAACGAACCGGACTTTGGGCTCAATCGCACCCGTATTCGGGGCAGGGCCCCTAGTGGGAAAGCACCCTAAATGTTATGTCATAAAGGATTCTGCACATCTATGGTGCATTTAGTTAGTTTTGAAGAATTGCTCTCAATTCCATTGATTGTTTGACTTCACTGAAAAAAAAACCCAAAGACAAAAGTGGACTTCTTGGTTGTTGTTGTGAGTTTCTCAGCAATAGGTTTAATAAATCAAAAGAATTTATTATTCTATAATTTACAGTGTCCTTGCCAATACCATTCCTCACTATGGCAGTTTCCCCCCCACTGGTAAAACACCACACAACCACACTACACCATCACTAATTCCACAGACCACATGTTAGCCAAGTAGCATGCTACTGCTAGTTTGGTGGGTGCACACACTAAACTGCATTTAAAGTCTTAGCAACTTGCCTGTGCTATTTGTTCCTCATAAATTTCACAGTAACTTATACACACACAATGTGGTGATTTTGAGTTTGAAGACTGTTTATCAAGAATTTGTTTCTGATTATTTCTCTTCTTACCACAGTGCTTCCTGGTGCTGGGCAGTGATAAAGGACCCGAGTGTGGTTTCAGGCTGCCTATTATAGTGCCTGAGTAATGAGTTGGGAGCATGCTCAGTCCATCTTACTGCACCAAACCAACTGATAGAAGTTTTAAAAGAGTTGTTAAGTCATTCAGGGCTTGAGGATTATGTGAATGCTTTGACTTTAATGTGTGGCAAATGTAAATAGATGTTTTAATGGTATTTTGTGGGTGGAAATAACCTGTGTGATGAATTGATCACTTAATTCTTTTCAGTTAAAACAGCATGGTCCAGTAGGAGGGGCTGAACCTTTAAAATGGAGGGGATCTCCACTGCCCAGGCAGTCAGAGAAGGGCTGCGATGCTGCAGACCTGGTGATTATTTTGTAAATATATTATCTGCTGTGTAGTTTGCTTTATTTGCTCTTATGTTCCTGAGTTGTATTTTTGAAGAGCAATAACATATCTACTTTTTTCATCAAAAGGAATTGATTCTGCAATTTTTTTTTACATTTTGAGGTAATGCTACACATTTTTTTCAGTCAGCCTTTCGACCTACTTCCCTCACTTGTGGTCAGAGTGTGACACTCACGTTCATAAAATATCTGCTGTTGCTTTTGAATCCAAAAGAAACAAAAATAGGATTTAATTTCCATTAAACTGGCACATAAAATCTAAAGTAAGCTTGTAGCCAATTTAATGACTTATATGAAAGCATTCAAAGGGTGTGAAACCTGTATCATTATACTTTCCCATCTATCTATCTATCTATCTATCTATCTATCTATCTATCTATCTATCTATCTATCTATCTATCTATCTATCTATCTATCTATCTATGTATCTATCTATATCTATATCTATATATATATATATACATATATCTATATATCTATATACATATATATATATATATATATATATATATATATATGTATATATTAGGGCTGTCACTTTAGTGCATTAATTGATTCATTAATTACACCGCAAATTAATGTGTTATAAAAATTAATCGCAAGATTAATCATAGCACACAAACATTTTCACTTCACACATGCATCTTTAGTTAAACCGAACAAAGCCTAGGTGACAACAGGAATGGCATATATAAGACTTAGTCTTATTCTATTTTTAAAATTTATTTATCTATATTTGTACTACATTCTTTAATAATGCATCAGGCCTAATTGGTTTGCTGGATGTCCTCGACCTTTTTCTTATTTTGAATTTGATTTATGAAGCACACTTAAAGTGTAATTTGAGTTGCCTGATTGAGCTTAGAATTTTCTGGACAAGTTGCCCTGACTTTGGTTTTATCTAGTCACCAATAAAAATGTGGATTTACAAATCTTCACTTTTTAGTGTAGTCATTTGATTAGTCCTTGCACTACAATTTTATAATATCCTAGAATTCAAATTCTTTATTTGGGTACTTTAAGCACATATGAGATTAAAATGTGATTAATTAGATTAATTAATTTTATATGTCTCTTTTAAAATGTGGATAACAGGTACATTGACTTTCAAATATTGGGACAGTTTTACCTGTTTCAATAAAGTTTTTGTGCCATGGCAGATTAAATGTTCGTTTTAAATTGGACAGTCAAGGTGTAAAGGTCTTATAAAGTTGGAAACAGCAGGTGAGAATTCAAAGAATCAGAGCCTCACTTTTCCTTCTGCCTAGTCTACATTCATTCACTTCTAAACACTTAGACAAATGTTTAATTGCAACAAGGAGGTGATGGGGGGTAGAGATGTAAATCAGCGAAGCGAGCTGTGGTGTCTTTTACAGGGTTGTATGAGCCAGGGCAGCTTTGTCTGACACTGTGCACTGAATTATTGAGTGCATGGGGGGAGAAGGAGAGAGGAGGACACTTTGACATTAGTGTGTGTTGTGGCTGCTGCTCTCAACTTATAGATGGACCAAGATGGTATGTCTGTGTGTCCATGTGTATATCACTAACTGTATACTAATCTGGTCAGTGCTTACTTGTCTCCTTCTATTGTACTAAAGAGCATCCCTGTGATGGAAATGACATATTGATGGCATCATTTCGTACCAAAGTCCGTGTAGAAGTGACCTAGCCAATCAAACTGCATTATCAGGATCTAGTTATTTCTACTTCATAAAGCTCAAATAAATCCCATTGTGGGATTGTTAAAAGTTTACCTTGTCCTAAATATCAACAACAGCATGATGCCACTTTAAGATGTTGTCCCTGTCACAGACCCCGCTATCCTCAGCCATCTTCGGCCCAGACACTGATCTCATCTGCAGTAATAAGGCGAGGCCTCTCTGTCCTAATCAAATCAATCATTAAATATTTAGGGGATCAAAAGTTCAGTGGACCATTGTTGCTCGCATCAAGCATCTATGCCAGCTAGACCACTTAAATAAAACACACACATACACACGTTTATGCACATTAACACAGGCCGAGGCAAGCAAGCAAGGAAACACATGTTCACTCCAGACACAGATGTGTGTATGCAGTGTGTCACACAGAAAGACACTCTGAGTCTTTGATGAAGCCAAATTAGACAACAAGGGTGGGGGTGGTTGGCTGGTGTGCAGCTTATAAATTATTTGGCATTCGGGCGACTCTGCTTACCACCGTCTGTCGGCGACTACGAGGTCATCTGGGCAACTAGCAGGAGAGCAGATCAACGTCACTCAAACAGAACTAAACAACAAGAAGATAAGAACTGGTTTTGTGTGAAGATAGTTTTTATTGCCCATATCCAGGAGGATTTTTTTTCAATCATAAAAGACAATTTTATAAGACAAACACATTCTCATCCTTATTTCCATCATATCATAGGCAATCCCGCTGTGAATATCTATGAACTACATCTAGCTAAACTACACCTTATTTTTGTCTTAATATATTGGTTGTCTTTCTCTTTATAAATGGGTACTTCCTTAAGGACTAATGTAAAGGTGACTGTGTGCAAGATCTGTTTAAAATTGGTGTCTAGTGATAGTAAAGGCAGAAGTTAAATGTCAAATATCTTAGTTTAAGGTACTACAGATGAGGTATTTGATGAGTGGATGTCTTACTCAAATATGACGGGCACTGCAAACCTTCGAACTTTTGTTTCACTCTCCTGTGTCACACTGTCTACTTGTGTAAATTTTAAAAGAGAAGGAAACTGTTCATGGAACAGTTTATAATGCATTTCAAGAGATACACTTGATAAAGCAGACTCCATCTCGTAAGGTGCCTACACACCAAACGCGACCCTCCACCAGCCTCACAGTGAGCTCAGTGGAGGACATCACTAGTTAGAGACCATTGTGTTGACCAGGGTCTTGCGTATGGAGTATACGTCTTCTTCCTGTGCCTGCATGGGTTTTCTCAGGGCACTCCAGTTTCCTCCTTAGGTTAAATAACAACTTTAAATTTCCCATAGGTATGAGTGTGAGCATGGTTGGTTGTCTGTCTCTCTGTGTTGCCCTGTGATTGGCTGGTGACTGGTTCAAGGTGTACCCTGCCTCTTGCCCATTGTCAGCTGGGATATCCCTGGAAGGTATAAGAGGTTAAAATGTTGGATGGATATTATCTTCCTGACAGCGTCCACAGCATTTACTCTCCACATCTACGAAGTGCTAAATATTATAAACACGTAAATGTATATACTAGAACGTTTTACAAGGTTTTCTTTCAAATAAAAGCATGTTTTCTTTTTAAATGCCAGTATTGAAATACACTTAATCACATTGAGAAAACGTCTAAGGCAACAATTTGTCTGACCCAAGTAACCATGCAAGGGTTGCTATGAGAGGGGGCATTCTGATTAATTTGTTAATGAACCAGTCAAAAAGTCAAGTTCCACTGATTTAAACACAAAAACCCCAACAACAAAGAGCAACAAAATCATTTAATTCTGACATTTATTTAATAATAAATAATCTTCCATGTTTAGCTTATGAAATGGTTGTTTTTTGTTCTATATCCTTATGCCATGTGGGGGTTGTTTGGGGGTTACATTTTACTGTTATGCAGGCTATTTCATTCAAGTAACTTGCCATGAGCGGCATGGTGGCGCAGCAGGTAGTGCATGTGCCTCACAGCAAGAAGGTACCAGGTTCGAACCCCGGGTCGGACAGGGGCCTTTCTGTGTGAAGTTTGCATGTTCTTCCTGTGCATTTGTGGGTTCCCTCTGGGCACTCTGGCTTCCTCACACAGACCAAAAACATGCTCATTAGGTTAATTGGTCACTCTACATTGCCCTTAGGTATGAGTGTGTGTGTGTGTGTGTGTGAATGGTTGTCTGTCTCTCTCTATGTGGCCCTGCAATTGACTGGTGACCGGTTCAGGGTGTACCCCGCCTCTCACCCAATGACAGCTGGGATGGGCTCCAGCACCCCCTTGACCTTGAAAGGGATAAAGGGGTATAGAAAATGAATAAACTTTCCATGAAAAATGCTCTCTTTCACTACTCCACCTATGTCAGTACTAAAAAATAGATGAAAATGAAGACTTCAGAGCACATGTATAGCTCCTCTTTCCCACCTGCTGTGTCAGTGCACTCACAAAGCCAGCAGATTTGGGTACTAGTTAAATGCTAAACAAAACAGGATCACACTCTGTAAAAATCTCTATCACAATTATTTGTGCACATCATTAGAACAGAAAATAAACATCGTCAACCACATGAAATGTACATTTACAGAGCTATTTAAAGGCTATTTAAAGGCTGTGCATAAAGGTGCGTTCACACCGCAAGCGACCCAGCTACCAAAGTCGCGTCGCCCACTGATGTAGCGTTGCGCGTCTATAAGTACCTGTTTGGTCGCCGTTGGCGTCGGCCGTCGGTCGGTGACGTCACGTCCGCTCGAGTTTTACCGCGATCATATCATATATCACATAATAGGATGTATAAGCGGACATTATTCCAGCTGTGTCCTTTTCACTCACTTATCAGACACAAAACTCTGCAGCTGATGATGCAGCAGCATCCTCTGTGAGTTTACCGCGGTCCGTCTGCAAATGTCCTCACTGAGATTAGTTCCGCCTAGAAGGAAGTCATCCGCCCTGTAGTCCGGATGAATAACGGCACCGTCACACGTACACACACCGCTGATTGGCTGATGCTGCACAGCCACACACGACATCGCCTGAATAGATAAACTTTTTTTTAACGTTGACATCGCGCAACGAGTGAAGCGGTCGTCTTGTCACCGGCTGTCGCATCGCGGGAGGGTTAGCCCCGCCCCATCGCGGCTGTACATTGACTTTGAATGGAGAGTGATCGCCGAGGTAGTACAAGTAGCGTCCGGTGTGAATGCACCTTAAGACCTGTAGTCTCACTGATGCAGCTGCTGTCACAATCTTATCAACAAAGATGTGTATTATCTTCACAGTTCATTGTCACATTGTGAACTTACAAAGAGGTGCATAAGTTACAGCTCATGTTCGTGTATTACATGTTAGTGTGCTGCAAAGAAAATGATGAGCCAACAAAGCTAAAGGTAGTACAATTGAGTGTAGGTGTCCTTTTTATAACCCACATGTGGGGCAAGTAGTCAAACAGTCAAATGCAGCAAACATATCTAATCCTATATGGCAACAATCTTTAGTAGTTTGCTTTTTTTTCTCATTTTCCTCTTAAGCCATCATTTTCAATACTTCTACTTCATGGATGGTTTACTTCTGTTGTTGAACATTTGATCCATCAGCTGTCAGAGATGTTATCCATCAGCACAAGAAGGTAGAGGCTGTTTGTTGGCACATACTGCTGTGTCCTTTTGCTCTGTTAGAGGGTAAGGGTTTGTCTCTGGACACTGCACTGTATGTATCCTACTGTCACGTATAATTTGAACTGAACTGACAGGCTCTATAGTACGCTCTCTTCATTCACCTGTCCTCTTTTTGCGTGGCTGTGTGTGCATTTGTTGAGCAAGGTGAAACACTTCTGACACAGCAGAGGGTTAAGACACACACACACACACACACACACACACACACACAACACTGCACTCCCAAACCCAGCCTGTCTTGTTTGCGGTGCAGAACAGGACAAGAGTTTCTGATGGACTTATTCCAGGTTTAAATCTTTCATAGATAGCTGTCCTCTGAGGTTTGCAGCACAGTGTCCTCAGGACATAGACTGAGGCTAAACACTCTTTGGTCACTGCTGTATTACAATACTCTCTCTTGTCCATCAGTGCTCCGCATCCCCTGAAGAGTGTGCTGTAATGGAAGGGACTCGCACCTGAAGGACCCAAGAGCAAATGTGGGCCAACATCTGAAGAAGTTAAGGAGACATGAAAGACCATTTGTCATTTTCAATAACAGAGCATGTAACAACACAGTGACCAGTGTTCTTTGTTTTGAGCCATTACTTATTTAGAGTGGCTGCCCCAGAGAAAACTTTCTTGCAGGGCGGATGACAAGTGTGTGTTTTTGTGTGTTTGTGTGTGTCCATAAAAGCATTATAAACAGATCTGCATTAGAACTTTTAATGCTTCGGTGCAAGTGACAGCTTCAGTTTTTCGGCATCATTGTCTGTTGTCAAACTGTCTGCCGTCTGTGTTAGTGTGACCATATTCTGAAAACCACAAAAAAGAGGACCCTCAGTCGCATGTCTTGTGTCATGATGCATGCTTCATATGGACTCAATATCTTGACAGGTAGGTACAATGGATTATTTCAGCACACTGGACCAATTTTACCATTTTTGCAACATATCATTTCAATGTACTATTTTACTGTTATGAATAGAAATGGCCACCTGGTCATTCTTGCCTTTTTGTCAAAAAATGTGTCAGAAATGCCCTTGGAGTATATATTTTTGAGGGTTTTTTTTCCAGGTAGAAATAAAACATACTTATTTGTCATAATTAAGTTTAATGCTTAAAACAGTGTGGTATTACAAGAAAAGAAAAACAAGAGATTTGACTTTTCAACAGGCTCCTCCTCATAAACAATCCTTATTGAGCATACAACACCTTTGAGAAAAGAAAACAGAAACTCAACATATTTTATCTTAAGTATTATCATCATTTATCTTTCATTCATATAATTTGACTATTTATGAAATCCATAAGACATGAACTATGATGAAAAAGATGATGACACAAAAGATGACCTAGGAGAGAAATGACAAACAGCAACAAGAAGACAAAAGAACTGCAAGAAAGACTCTAGAATAATACCATTGTTATTATTTAAAATAAGAAAATACAAATAAATGACACATGTTTGTCCTGTATAGTCTCCCTGCTCTCTGGCTCAGTCAACTCACATTCTGTTCCTCCCCGCCGGGCAATTCATCCTTTACCGTAATGTACCGTGTATCACTGGAAAGCTCTGCTTCTCAGCTTTCAGAATCCCTTAGAATTGTTTGGATAGCGTGGATACTCAAGGAGTCACGGTGGTTTGAATCATGCATGTCTTTTTCTGTCACCGGCGACAGCTAAGTCCGTAGAACAAGCTAAGCAAAATCCAGACATTTTAGGGATTTTTTTAGTTCCCCTCTGACATAATTTGACGACCAGAAAGGAGGACATGCCCAGGCAGAAGGAGACGTATGATCACCCTACTCCATGTGCCCAAATAAGTCAAGGCCTTGTAAACATGATGCCCCAAAAGCTCTTCATGGGATTTTATTTAAACTTTAACTTGGATCCAAGCAGGATGTAAATTAATTTTGTAGGTTTTATTTCAGAGAGATCATGTTGTCTTGCAGTTACCTTTTGCTTCATAACATGATACCTCAAAAATGCTTCTAAGGCATTCCATCAACCTTGAACTTGTGTCCATTCTGTAAAAAATGTACAAATAGAGTAGAGTTTGAAGGTCAGATGTCAGACTTTCCAAACATCCATTGCCTGTAGATGTTTTTTGCCTTTATTTCCAACATGAAATCATGACAATACTTTAAAGGATTATTGATAAACTTTTAAAAACATCCACCATGATACTGCCATTATTTGGTAAGATTGTGCTAGTCAAAGGTGAAGGTAAGGAAGCCTCTCGATCAGTTTTTGCTTTTAAATGTGGTATTTTCACATTACTTGAAACCTTTGCTCACAACAGTCAAAGTGAAAGATAAACACCAAGTTCATTGTATTTATCAGTGGCAGCAAGGCCCCATGTTTCCCCTACTATGATGCAGATTATTTTCAATGATCATTGGTTTTTGGACAAGGGGAGGACACACTTTCCTCTTTTCCTCCCTTGAATCAATTTATGTAATAGTATGTGTGAATTAATTTATGTAAAATGTATTTCTTTAATGTGTGTGCTTTCTTTGAATGAGGTAGGGACTCTGGTTAGTGTTTCCCTTATTTAGATCAGTTGAGTCTCATTTAATCGCTGCAGCATTGTCTGCAGGAGTGAGATTGATCACACCTGCAGACAATATGGCTCTGGTTACAGAGCTGCTCAGTGATTGGCCCTCAAGAACAGGAAGAAAGTATGAAAGGTGTGCAGAATCGACAAACTTGATGTGTGTCTCATTTGAGGTCAGTAATGTTAGGAGGGCTGTTTTCTCTCATGTTTGATGTTTTCTGCTTTTGTCCCTCAGAGGATTAAAAAATGCTGATCATCATTTTTCCCACTTATGTCATCAGCCATCCAAAGGCTTAGCAGTATTCAGGGGTGTACTTACCATTAGGCAAACACAGGCAATAACATCTCAAAAAATGTATGACTTAAGTTTTCTTTGATTCAGAGCAGTTATTGTTATTTTATTCTTAATTCACATGCTGTAGTATGAAGTAGAGAAGATCAACATCCATATTTTATAATCATATTGTCAGACCTCATACATTTGATGTCATTGACTTTATTTTCAATTAGGATATCCTGTAAAATACTTTTATTCATAACTTTTCAAACTATATGACACTTAGTATTAAAAGTTTAAGGCCCATGCACAGGATAATTTTGCATGTGATAAACTTCTTATTTATTTTTGCCGATGTCCCATTTAGATTCAAAATCTTTTTATGGTCATAAATATTATTCCCTGGCTGTGGAGGACATACAATACCAAAACCAGTGAAGTTGGCACGTTGTGTAAATCTTAAATAAAAAAAAGAATACAATGATTTGCAAATCCTTTTCAACTTATATTCAATTGAATACACAGCAAAGACAAGATATTTAATGTTCAAACTGAGAAACTTTATTTTCTTTTGCAAATAATCATCAACCTAGAATTTAATGGCAGCAACACATTGCAAAAAAGTTGGCACGGGGCATTTTTACCACTGTGTTACATCGCCTTTCATTTTAACAACACTCAGTAAACGTTTGGGAACTGAGGAGACCAATTTTTGAAGCTTTTCGGGTGGAATTCTTTCCCATTCTTGCTTGATGTACAGCTTAAGTTGTTCAACTGTCCGGGGTCTCTATTGTTGTATTTTACGCTTCATAATGCACCACACATTTTCAATGGGGGACAGGTCTGGACTACAGGCAGGCCAGTCTAGTACCCACACTCTTTTACTATGAAGCCACGCTGTTGTAACACGTGCAGAATGTGGCTTGGCATTGTCTTGCTGAAATAAGCAGGGGCGTCCATGAAAAAGACGTTGCTTGGATGGCAACATATGTTGCTCCAAAACCTGTATGTACCTTTCAGCATTAATGGTGCCTTCACAGATGTGTAAGTTACCCATGCCTTGGGCACTAATACACCCCCATACCATCACAGATGCTGGCTTTTGAACTTTGTGCCTATAACAGTATGCCTATAACGTGGTTCTTGTCCTCTTTGGTCCGGAGGACACGACGACCACAGTTTCCAAAAACAATTTGAAATGTGGACTGGTCAGACCACAGAACACTTTTCCACTTTGCATCAGTCTATCTTAGATGAACTCGGGCCCAGCGAAGCCGGCGGTGTTTCTGGGTGTTGTTGATAAATGGCTTTGACTTTGCATAGTAGAGTTTTAACTTGCACTTACAGATGTAGCGACGAACTGTAGTTACTGACAGTGGTTTTCTGAAGTGTTCCTGAGCCCATGTGGTGATATCCTTTACACAGTGATGCTGGTTTTTGATGCAGTACCGCCTGAGGGATCGAAGGTCACTGGCAGTCAGTGCTGGTTTTCGGCTTTACTGCTTACATGCAGTAATTTCTCCAGATTCTCTGAACCTTTTGATGATATTACGGACCGTAGATGATGAAATCCCTAAATTCCTTGCAATAGCTCGTTGAGAAATGTTGTTCTTAAACTGTTGAACAATTTGCTCACGCATTTGTTCACAAAGCGGTGACCCTCGCCCCATCCTTGTTTGTGAATGACTGAGCATTTCAGTGAAGCTGCTTTATACCCAATCATGGCACCCACCTGTTCCCAATTAGCCTGTTCACCTGTGGGATGTTCCAAAAAAGTGTTTGATGAGCATTCCTCAACTTTCTCAGTCTTTTTTGCCACTTGTGCCAGCTTTTTTGAAACATGTTGCAGGCATCAAATTCCAAATGAGCTAATATTTGCAAAAAATAACAGTTTACCAGTTTGAACATTAAATATCTTGTCTTTGCTGTGTATTCAATTGAATATAAGTTGAAAGGGATTTGGAAATCATTGTATTCTGTTTTTATTTACAATTTATGCAACGTGCCATCTTCACTGGTTTTGGGTATTGTATAAACATGGGTATGTAACTTGTAACTTAAGCTGTCAGACAACTGTAACAGATTTCAAAAGCAGGGCTAATTAACACACTGGCCTCCTGTCAAAATTGAACTAAATTACAGAATTTAAGGAAATTCATTTAGTTTCATTATGTTACCTGGTACAAGATTAAAATAATAAAAATGTATCAGCATGCTGAAAACCAGTGAAATACTGAGTTATTGACCCTGTTTGCTTTTCATATAATTATTTAATCTAATTTAATTTTAGTTATTTTTTATTTTATTTACTACCCTCCATTTCTTATTCTTCTGCCCCTTTTTCCCCTATTCTTGTTTGACATCTGTAAGTTCCTTGTTTATTTTTTCTCTGGACCCATTCCGTAAGTTGGAAAAAAGAATAAAATTTTAAAAATGTATCAGCACAGTGCATGGAAGGGCCCCAATAACTGGGTTTGCCTTGGGCCCCCATATGTCTAGATCCGCTCCTGGCAGTATTGCTATGCAACAGATTAAAAAAAAAATGCGTTGACCCATATCAAACCAGGTAAAATGATGGCCAAGACTCATAAAATAGTATGAACATTGTCTCAAGAGACTGCTCAGTCTTAAAGAAGGAAAAAAAACATTACTTTGCAGCATGCTAAGCTACAGTCAAAGAAGGCTAACCTCTTTCAATGTGCTTTATGACAGCATGTTGGGGAAAAAGAGTGGTTTAACAGCTGCACTGAAAATAGGCATTTTTTCAAAGAAGAAGTGCATTCTCTTTTGTATAACGGTAAAAGCCTTGAATCAACTCATTCAACTGCCAATGTCAAAATTTTACATTTATATCTCAAAATTGTGCCCTGCATATTCCATTTCATGGTGGCATCCTGACATTTTACCACCTGTCTTGCACTAAGAACTCAGATATTTTTGCTGTGCTTTGATCAAAATGTCTTACCACTCAGTCACCAGAGGATATATTTGACCCTGTATAAAGGTGACTATATATAGCCTATGTGTTTAAAAAAATAGCCAAATACTTCAGCCTTCGTCTCTGTGTGGACCACTGCTCAGCAGCACAACCTCAAACACACAGAGCCTCACACAATACACACTCCCGTTTCTGCAGGGTTTAAGCTTTGATGTGACGCCATCTTAAGCCTGCCAAGGAGACAGCATCAGGGTCTCTGCCAAGACTCTTCACCTGCAGCTACAGACATCTTGTCAGACCCTAAAGATGTGCACACACACACAAATGAACACATACTCAGTCAATGTCACTCTCTCGCTCTGTGTCTTTCACTCACGCACATACAGTACTTTAACTGTTGTGTCAGAGATCTTTTACAATTTGTCTTCCACTGACAAATTATCTGCTGTAATGTGTTATTTGTGCACCTCCAGTCAAACATATGTACAAACACAAACTCCAAAATTGAATCTATCAGATATTCACTCCCTACACACTGATTTATTGGTAATCCTTTTAAAAGTTACAGACAAAAACACACATTACTTCATCTTATATAGAGCTGCATTTCCTCATATTTTGGAAGTACAAATGTGACATATAAAGCACAGAGTGTAGCCCTGAGGACTGGGCTGGACAGTGAGAGCAACACAGCTCAGCATGTTTGCTGCAAATCCAATTATTACTCCCCACCTTTGAATTCAGGAGTGGATCCACTGAGTCCTAAAGCAATTATGAGACCAGGTGAAGGAAGTAGGGCGCTTCTTAGGGAGGAATCAGTGAACAGGTTAGGTGTTGTTTTTCCTTCAACATATTCTTTGTTCAGGCACAGGTGACAGTAACACTTATTTTCAACACGGATTTGAACAAAGAGATATGTGCTACAGAAAGTCCTGACATTACAAAGCCCTTCTTTTAGAGCTACACAAAACATGTGTCTTTAAACTATGCTGATTATCTACGACCCTACAGATACATGTCTTGCTGCAAAAAGGAGTTGAGTGTTTTAAAGTATGTGTGATCTCTGTAGGGGAACCCAAGGAAGCAACACTTGCCTAAAGCTCTGTCTTTCCGTCTGTCAGCTGATATGAAACACTGCACAAGTATGCTATGCTTGTATCACTCAAAATGCTTGACAGTCAAAATTAACAAAGGCATTTTGCAGCAAAACTTTTACTCATACTCTGACAACTTTGTAGACATTGTCACACAAACCGAGTCATTGTTGACATGACAAAGCAAATTAGTTTTAAGGGACTGTGAGGAGTTTCTGAGTAATTAAAAAAAAGTCTCACTTTTAGATGTATGCCTGATTGAAATACACGCTTTAAGATGAGTTTTATAGCATCAAAATAGGTTATCGATAAATGCTATTCCTTAGCCTTCCGGTTGGGTCGGACAGGCTGGACTGACCTGGATACTCAACTTCGGGAACAAGACAATTAAAACTAGAGCAAATTTATATTATTCAGACACATCTTAGGGCACCGGGCTGTAAGTAGCGATATATATATATAGTCGGCTACAGAACTACGATACTAAATTTTCCAAAATTTTCCTGTTGTCACACATCAAAAACTACCACTACGTAACTAGAAAAAGATATGTTACCTTGTCGCTTTGCACCCTGTAAGTTGTTGAAAAAAGAAGTTGGAAAGCAATGCAGAGTTCCGAGGAAGGTCCGAGCTGCATTTTTATTAGCATCACAACAAACACGCTCACGTCTTTTGGTGCGTTCCAGTCGTAGTCAGAAGTAGGAATTTCCAAGTTCCGAGTAGGAAACTGCAACTGGAACGCCCCCGAAGTCTGAATTTCCTACTGGGAACTCGGTGAAACCTCGCCAGCCCCAGGTTGACAATCGAAGATGGATGCCCCCAGTGTGAACAGTTATTTAGCTCCTGTAATAATCCATTTATTTGCACTTCTGACTGGGGTGTGTCGCTCTAGATCAGCTGTATACATAGTATTGTTAGACTTATATTTACAAAAATGCTGCCATAGTGATAATCACATTCTTCATACAACAACGCAGGGCGTGCTAACAACAGCTGACAATAGCCTGGTAGATTGGCATGTTTTTTTCTGACTTCAACTGGAACACTGATAAGTCGGAGATGATGTCACTCACAGTTCCGAGGTTACTGGAATGCAACATTACAACAGTTGCTGCACGTGCTCATGGGTAGCAGAGTCTTAATGTCGCCAGAAACAGATTCTCCTCGCAGTCCCTTTTTGAGGTAAGACTTACTTCAGTAAAAATAAAAATGAGACCAAATTGGATTTCTTCAAGTTATGTTTTAAGCTAAATAAAGTTGAGATTTGTGGAAAGTTATTTGTCAGCCTTGTGTTACCCTTAAGTGTCTGATCAGGTTTCTTGTAGTGGGGTTGCTAGAGGCTAACAGCACTATTGAATATGACGAGGGACTTGGGAGCTCTGCCCTTTGGGAAGATATCCAGGAGTGAACGCTCGTTTATACATAGCAGTGCATGCTGCCACTAAAAGCCTTGTAATTTACCCACTTATATGTTTAAACTATTCAAGGAGCTGATTTTGTTCAATTATACACTACAGTAAAATTCTTGCAGTGTTTCACTTTTCCTCAAAGTCTGTGATTACAACTTAAGTATGTTGGGATGTAGGAGTTTGTATCCCTCCACCATCAATCAGCCAGGTAGTCAAAGGAAATAACAAACACTACTTTCACTAACTCATCAGTAAAAATGAGCAATTTTGACTCTAGTAACAATGACATGCTGTTAGCTGTGGGTACGAGAGGATATCTTTATGAATCGAAAGTAAGACTACTTGCAGATGTAGTCACTGGTAAAAAGAGGGACGGAGAACAGAGGGGCAGGTCAGATCATATGCATGAACAGTGAGCTCATGTCTGCAAACATGGAGGCCAATTGCTGACCTTTCCGCAGAGCACTTTGATTTTGGTAAATCTTCAAGCTGCTGTTGTGAGACATAGTCCTTGTTGGTATATAGGACACTGCAAACACATCGCTCAGTAGCCACAGAGGGTTAAGTCCTGATGTCCATATTTAAAGCAGCAAGCCAAATTTAGCAAGGGACCGTGTCTTGAGGAATGACAGGAAAGCAGTTAAATCAGAAATTTGGCCACTACTTTTTGCTTTTTATGCATCTAGGTTAAATACAAGAGTGACCCAGAGAGTCTGATTTATTTATTTATTTATTTATTTTTTACTCTAGCTGACGCCTCTGACCCTGCTACAGCCAGAACATTCGAACTGGATCTAATGAGGGGATTTTCTGTACACAGAGCCCGTCACTGCATCACAAAATAAGTCTAAACACAGGAGTTTTGTGGAGGAAAAGTTCAATGCTATAAATAATCTTATTGTAGTGTAATGTTGAGCCAACATAGCTTTTTGAGAAGTTTAACCTTATGTTTAATTATGAAGCTTTTGGTGGCACCATGTATTATTATGTACCATCACAAAGTTGAAGGTGCAAACCCAGCCTTAGCTGTCACATGGCCATGCATCCTTGTGCAACACACTTATCCCACATTTGCTCCCACAGCTGTTTCAGTGACATGTGTTTGCTGATACTGGTGGACAAATTATACTCCAACCATCAATGACTGGATGTGAGAGTGAATGGGTGTGAATGGAAAGGTGAGACCTCTGATGTAAAGCTGCTTTGAGTAGTCAAAGAGACTAGAAAAGCTCTATAGGCCTATACACAATTCCATTTACTTCATGCTAAGTGTTTTTTTAAGCTAGCAGGAAATATTTTCAATTCAAAACCAATAACGTCCAGCATTAACAGCACTTACCTAGCCTTGCAGAGTAGACAGACCTGCCTGATTCTGAAATCCTGCAGGTCCGTCTTGCCAGCCTTCGTTCTCCAACAAATTCACTCGGCTGAATTCTTAACGGCCCAATCAGGGAAGAGAGGTGGGAGCTGCAGAATGCGGACGTGACGAGAACCGGAAGTTGAGAATGGACATGCCGATTTGCATGTGAAACTTGCCGAAATCTGCCCTCCTCAGAAGTTTACTTGTAGGG
Source organism: Scarus forsteni (assembly GCA_036419115.1). Lineage (NCBI taxonomy): Eukaryota > Metazoa > Chordata > Actinopteri > Labriformes > Labridae > Scarus > Scarus forsteni. The sequence continues at coordinate 576,320 of JAZDUH010000040.1, forward strand.
ATTGTCTTTGACGAGGTTCATGTTACATAAGTGTTGAATGAATCATCTGTGTGGTACAATTTAGTGTAAGACGATAGTATAAGGCCATTAGCTGTTAGCAGCTAAGTTAGTGGCTAACAGTCATCAACTGTTAGTTGTTAGCTGCTAAGTTAGTGGCTAACAGTCATTAACTGTTAGCCGTTAGCTGCTATGGCTAACGTCCATGAACTGTTTTTAACTGTTGTTAGCCATTAGCCACTACATTAGCTGATGCCCTGAAAACAAATTTTAATGGGCTCCTACCCAGATGGACTAGTGAAATATTTCTGTGGCAGATACATGGAGCTCTCCATCTGGCTTGTCAGGTAAGCACTTACCACGGTGAGCTAAAAAATCAGCCTTAGCATAAACAGCTTTTTATCAACACACTGCCAGTGCTAGCTGAAAATATTTAACTTCTAAAAGCACAACGCGTTCTTCAATGTCATTTCTCCTTGATAACAAATCAAAATCAAGAAATGGCAAGAAACCTGCCTCTTTGTAGCACCTTTTATCCAAAATATGCTAAAAAAAAATTGCTCCATGTATCATCATGTTTGTTAGTAACTATGATTTCAGAGGCAAACTTTTTTTGTTTGTTTGTTTTGGGACCATGCAAGAAGCCAGAGAAAGTATTTTCTCTGCCTTTAGATAAGTAAGAATGTGCTCTAACAAGGTTGGATTTTTCGAGAAGTCCTGTCCTATTAGCTCAACTAAGCAGAGAACAATGGCATTGTTGATTTAGCAATGATTTGTTGCTAAGCCAATGAAAAGCAGGTTCCTCCTTATAGACAATATTCCATGTTGTTATTTCAAATGTGTATTACCACAGAAACATAAAAGACAAGACGTCTTGTACAATCCAAACAACAATGGTTAGACATATTGCTCTTTCTGCACAATCCTGACAAGCAACCTTTTTGATAAAGATGAGACGAGCATTGTCTTACAACCCTGAGATGTTTTGAATGAGCTCTTAATGCCTCCACTTTCAATATTTGACTTGGCACTTTGTCCTCTGTGTGACTCTGCAGGCTGCATTTGCATATCAGTTGGGAGGAGGTGAGGAAAGACGGGGGGAGAAAATGAAGAGCAGTTTAAGGGAGATTGGCAGTAGAAGTACATCAGATGATCAATCACACTGACAGAGCTGGAACAAACAGAGGAGTGGAGATCCAGCAGCCTGTTTGAGAGCACAGGTGTTTCTACGTCTGATGTTTATCAGATCCTGTCTGACTTCTGGAGCTGCTTTTTTCCTGCTTTGTATCTTCTTAAAGAACAGAACATTTTGGTAAAACAAGCTGATGAAGTCCTTGTTTAACCCTTGTTTACTCGTAGGACTTTGGACAACACACTTCACTCTTGTTACAACCCTCTTCATGCAAAATGTGGGATTAGTCACCTGGCAAAATGCGCTCCAGGCAATTTTTTTCAATTTGTCAGATTTTACATCTCAGAAAAAAAAAGTTGTAGAAGAGCAGACAAATTGAGCTTTGTCCTTTAAAGTTGTTTTACATGACGAAAATATCCAGTGACCTAGAAATGGTGATAACACTTGAGCTACATGTTATTGGAAAGCCTCTTCCAGCCATGTATATTTTGTGGGGTAAAAACTTTGGAAACAAGAATTCAACATAAGCTGTTCCAACCTGACAATTAAGTGTTTTCTGTCAATTTTATAGTGTTTTGTTTTTCTTCATAGTGTGTAAGTCAAATCTTTGAGTTCTATGTAGTTGCTACCACTTCTTTTCCTAAACTGATAGTGCTAATTTAAAAGTTGAGCCTCCTTTTGTAACAGCATTGTTTTGAAAAATGTGTCTAATGGGTGCTTTGTCACTTACAGCGTGTTGGTTTTGAAAGTCTTTTGGATTCAAACAAAATTTTTGCGTCGTCACATTTTTACTTTGTATTATGATCACACTGAGGTGAGCAAAATCAAACGGATAGGAAAAGCTATCCTTGTTTCATTCAATTTTGTTTTGCTTTTCCACTGCATGGGTAAACAAATGCCAAACAGACTGGGCACACTGCATTGTAGGTACAAAGTAGCAAGCACACCTAGCAAGTTATGGCCTAATTTGGAGCAGAAAGGGGGTCAAATGATGTATGTATGTATGTATGTATGTATGTATGTATGATCTGATTGACTGATTTAATGTTTGACACCAGATACAATATACTTTGTACACAAACGGGGCTTTTAACCCTTGCTGGGATCTTCATCAGAAATAAGGGAGGTCATCAATCAACATTACAATTCTTTACACTATAAAGAATTAGTAGTGCCAACAGACAATATCTAACAGCAGTATGTAGAACCAGAAACCAGCATTTTTAAAGGAAGGGGGTTAAGTGACAAAAATTAAGTAACTCATCCATATTATATTGTCACTCGACCCTCTGTTGGGTTTCTAATTGGTTAACTGACCAACCAGTCAGAATTGGAGAATCACTGATCAAATCATCAATGGCGGCTTGACATTGCCCTACCAGCCTCAGTGTTCCAAAAGCTTGCTATTGATTTGTTAACTTCTGCAAAAATGAGCAAGCCAAAGTAGCTTTCCAAGTCAACTACATCCAGGTCTTTCCATCTGTCTGCATGCACACACTTCTGTTTTCAGTCCATGGTGTTATGAAACGCTCTAATAATGACTCAATAGTCGAAAAGCCTTGGGTCTGACCAACTGGCAGGTCTACATTGGCTTCCATATTTTTGCAGGAATTCACGAGAATTCACACCACAAGAACTTTCAAAGTTCCTGTGGGAATAGTTGTTTTCCCCACCCCTCTGTTATGTATTACTCTGCTGCTGCAGGTGTGGGGATGTTAGATCATACACACAACAGATATGTATACACAGCTAAAATAACTTGGGGTCAAAATGACCCCTGAGAAACACCAGTGTGTGCAATATGTGTTCAGTAGGTCGAAAAAAATATCATCATGATAATTTTATACTTAATCAGCTGCACCCATCAAATTAGAAAAAATCATGAAATATGAAACAAAAACAAAAGTCAACTATTGTTTTTTGAATGATAAACAATGAATGGGGTCAAATTGACGCCAATGATAATAGAAGGGTCAAGCAATTAGTGATGGGAACCTGGTGATCCCGACATATATTAAAAATAAAGGATGGAATAATAGAAGTCATGCAAGCAAGCTTGATCATGTAGTCAACAAATATTTATTTTCTTTACAGTAAGTTGAAAAGTGGCTGTGGTGTTGCAGCTGCTCTAAAAATGTGTTGATCTGGATTATTATTGACTTTCATTAGTTTTGGTGTGACAATGTAGTGTGATCAGTTTCCACTGAGTTGTTCAGACCTTTCTTTCCACTGCTACTACTTAATAATAAGTAAATAAAAATATGCCAGCATGCACTACTGTGCCTTTCTGTGCTTAAGTCACTTTCCAACACAGGTCATTGCAAAGGCAGGGCTGCTCCATCCATGCATACCTCTGACCACAGGGAGCCCTCAAGTGTGTGTGTGTGTGTGTGTGTTTATGTGACTGCACAGGCTGATTGCACGCAGCATCAAAAAGCTTTAAATGTGTGCAGAGTACTTGTGCTTTTGTGAATGTGTGTGTGTTTGTGTGTGCGCGGGTGCACTGGGCTGGGCTGGCTGACTGCTGGGAGTCTCATAAAGCTCTCAGTTTGATGACCAACTGAGCAGTAAATTAATTAATCATCATTTTATGCCTCATCAAGCGCTTTGCCCGCACCTCGCCACAGGAGTCCGTCCCAATTAGCCAACAGCGGAGCAGCTTGTTTTGTTTAGCTTAGGTATAAGAGAGAGAGGCAGAGATACAAATGTGAAATACAGAAAGTGAGAAGAAAAGGGAGAGATTGTGTGAATTGGTCAAAAGAGTAGATATTACAGTTATTTAATGTTGATTTAATATTTGGATTTATTTTGTATGTGTGTGTGTGTGTGTGTGTGTGTGTGTGTGTGTGTGTGTTTTTCTCATGTTTGTGGGGAGAGAGAAAGTGAGAGTGTGTGGAAAAGGGGAAGGGCAGGGGCAATCTGACAAGCCAATAAATATGTCATTTGTCTGTGTCAAGAGACTGCAGGCCTGCAGACCTGTAAGTAACAGAGACCTGCTGCAGGTGCAGAGAGAGAAAAATATGTGCCTGTACAGCAACATCCTGGTGACCTGCCCCTTCAGCTACTGTAGATTTTATTTAAAGCCTGGGCCATCACAGAAGTGGAGTGGCACACAGGATGTCTGTGTGTCTGAAGTCTAAGGGAATGTTGGTGAAGACGTAAACTTATGGAAGACGTAGAATTATGGTTCATCATAATTCAAGATAGGAACATCGGTAATATTGCTGTGCAGCATCACTGCACTGTTTAAGAGAATACATAAGGTATCAATGTAATATAAAATACATATGATTAAAAAGACCTCAGTTACTTTTGTCACAAGTTTATTTTTCAAATTACAAAAATTCACAGTTCTTAAAAACCTTGTCAAAATTTGTTAAAAAAAAAACATAAATTGTCTTTCTCTTAAACATCCATAATGTTGTCATTAATATGGTTTGATAGACTAATAAATTAAAACATTTCAAACAGTTTTGACATCATCTAGAGCACAAGAACACCTGCTTTATAAACGGAGATAAAGAGAAGTTTTCTTGGGCCCTGCTATGCGAAGAGTCCAGATTAGAGATGAGCAAGACATAGATGAAAATCAAAGCAAAAGTTTGGATTCTAAAGTTGGTTTGTTGGTTAATTTAGGTTGTTTAGATGTTTAATTTGGTTAAAAATGTTTCATTTTGAATCATTCTTTTCTTACTCAGCTTTAGTGTAAGCCTTGTCAGGCAGGTCCTGTCCATGTAGACTTTACATAACCTTACATGCTTGCATCCAGCTCATTCACTCACACATTCCAACATTGTGTGAGTGAATGAGCTGTCTCTCCTTGTCAGCCCCGTGTTTGGCTGGCAACTAATACAGGGTGTAGCCTGTCTTTCCCCCAATGTTAGCCAGGATAGTATTCAGCTCTGCAACTACAGTCAGGGAAATTTCAGTGTAGATGGTGGATGGTGAATGCATATTTATTTGGGGATAATTTAGTTCTTTTTTGTTGTTTGTTTACGTATCTATCTGTAAATGTGTATAAACACTGCTTAGCAAATAGACAAACTTTGAATGTTCAGCTGCACGAAATGAAAAGTATTAGGGCATACCTTTTATTTTCTGTTCAGATTAATACACCAGTATGTGAAAGCTCTTAAAATAAAAATGACATTTTTAATGCTAAGACATAACTATTTTTGTTAACCATGGATTCACAAACTTGGTGTTTTACCAAAAAGGAAGGAAAAAGACAGGAAACCACAATACTATCTCTTGGTTGAAATAACAAAAATGTTGTTAATTTGCAATCCTGAACAAAAAAAACATTTATACTATTCGGCTTGATAATTTTTTCAGACTTCTCAAAGAAGCCCAGCAAAATGGCTAAAATTTGATTACAAACAGAGAATTTTGTTTAAAATGTGTCATTCTTTGTTCACGTTTGCCAAATGAATACCAAAACCATTTCAATTTTAAGCAAGATTTGGAAAGATTTCTGAAGTATGTATGCTTTTTGGTTGAAGACAGGTGGTCTAATGATCTTGTTTAGCACTGTTGACCCCGTTTTGCCTCTTGCACTGCTTTAAGTCTTATTGGCATAGTATCTACTCTACTTTTAGTGTGCCTGTGTGAATCCAAGTCATTTTTGCAGAGAGAACTATCACTTACTGGATAGCTTCTCTTTTTTGGACCATCTCTGAAAAAACTATGGTTGGTTGTGTATAAAAATCCCATTTGACCAAAGTCCACTAAAATCAACAATACTTCCTCATTCTGATGCTAAGCTTGAACTTCAGCAGGTTGTATTGATGAGGTCGTCATGCCATAATGCACTGAGTTGCTGTCATGTGATTGCATTGTCAGTTTAACAGGTGTACCTATTAAAATGGCCAGTGAGTATATATTTTAAGGTTTAGGATTTTTGATACTTTCAATGATTAAATAGTAAGTATTATTTCATGAGAAAACAGTAGCAGAGAGATGTTCTGTAAATTTAATGTCAACATATCAGTGACTTGTTTTCAGGGATTGCTTATGCATATAAGTTAACCAAAGGGACTTTGGGGTGCTTGTTTGGTTGGCAACCAGGCATTCCATGTACTTGCTTCTGCCGGTCCAGGTTCGGGTCCCGCCTGTGACCAGTTTGCAGAGTGTCTTCTCTGCTCTCTCGCCCCCTTTCACAAGCCTATCCACTGCCTCTCTCCTATCAATAAAGGCACAAAATGCCCAAAAAATTACATTAAAAAAAAAACAAAAAAACAAAGGGACTTTTCAAAAGTCTGTATTTTTCATTGATTTTAAAATATTAACCTACATTTTGTGGATGAATAAAGAACTGAAGCAAAGTTTAAATATTTATTTTTACCTCCATGGGGCAAATATAATGGAGTATAAAAACTCTAGAAACGATGGCGGACAACAAGGACAGATGTCCCACAGTCTAATGGGACCTAATGTGGTAGTGGTAATCAATTATATTCTCACAGTAAAAATAGTAGGTCCCATCATGTAAACTCTTGTCCTGAACCATGGGAATACACACTGAGCAGGTCTGAAGGATGACACCCAATCATTTCAGTGGGCCTCTGAGCATTCTGGATCCATGCGTCCCAGTCTGGAGTGAGGGAAGAGGCCTGTGTAGAAAAAAAAAGTCTGATTGTCACTACACATTTCAGTAATGGCTGACAGAAAAGCAGACACGATGACATTGTGGCAGAGCAGCCAGGAGGAAGCCAGCAGCCACGCCAGGGGCAGGGACGGAGGGACGGATAAGCAGATGTTGTTCATCACCCAGGGGTGCTGGGGGTTGACTGTGTGAGCGGACATGTATATGTGCACGTGTGCTTGAGGAGCCACAGGGTAGAGGTGCTACATGAGTGTGTGTTAGGGAGCTTGGATGTGTTGGCGTGCTTGTGATAATGTGTCCATGTGCATCAGTGACTGAGTGCATGCCATGCTGCATGTGTGTCCTGTAGTGTGTTGGTGTATGTGAGAATTCCAGCATCCACAAAGTGCTGGAGGGAGAGGCACCTACAAAAGGCATCTGGCAAGGAGAGCCAAAACAACAAAGGTAACCTTGCCTCCAGTGCTGAACGCTGTGTTCAGCCGCTGCAGTGGAGGACAGTGTGATGTAAACTGTTCAGGAGAGTGTGTAGGGTTATTATCATGTGTGTGTCTGGGTGTCTGTTTAACTTTGAAGTACAAGTGTACATTAAATGGAAGCTGCTATGTGTCGGTTCTTGAGAAAGCAAAACTCAGCGCTCTGAAGGGAAAATTGACTTAATATTTATTTTACCATGAAACTTTGAAAACATTTTGCACTGTATTTGAAAAAAAAGTCATTCTTGCCTTAGATACAAGGATGAATGGATAAATCCTGTTAGACCACACATCATGACAAACAGCTTTCTTTCTGAAGTGCAAGGTGTAAAAGACGATACACAGCACACAACACACCAACAGATTCATTCACCAACAAACCACTCACACAGCTAGTAATCTCACTTTCCAGTGTGACTTTGGTGTAAAGACAGATGAAAGACGATGGGCAGAAAGAATGTAAGCCAAAAAAATTGTTTTAGAAAAAAAATCTGCAGAAAGTGAGGAAACAACTAGTGGATTTGTGGCAACAAGATGTGTATATTGTCCTCATAGCAGTGTCTGTTGCTTCCCTTCTACTAATGCTTGCTTTTTGATTAGCTATTTTTTTTAACATCAAACATGTTGGGCTATTTTCTGTGAAGTCCCCGTTCATCAGGATTTTTGATTCGTAAATACTGAGCATGTTCGGGATTTACAATTTCTGATCAGGTTTTCTTATCAGGTTCTCACTCAATGTGTTTAAGGTTAAAATACTTTTAGAGCACCTCACACTAAAGGGAAATCTATATATTCTTGAGGATAGGCTTTTACCTGGCCTTTAATAGGCGTGGTTAATCAAGCCCAAGTTTGTGTATTTAACTTGTAGTGTGTGCCCATCTGAGCATGTGGTAAAAAAAAAACAAGTTTGATTCTGTCTTCTTGCCTATATAGCCCAGCAAATTATCAGACCAGAACATTTGTTGGTGAGATTATGCAAAAAGTACTTGACAGACTTTGCTGACATTTTCAGGAGGTGTCAGTAATAAATCAACTTTAAAAAAAATCGACTCGGGTGGTGATCCAGATTACTGTCATTCGTGAACAACTGTGTTTGCTTAATGATTGTAAAACTAATCAAAATATCAACATAATTCCAAGTGCTTGGGGTAGGTTTTAGGGCCAAGGAATCAGACTATGAGGGCTACTTCACTATAAAATTATTGCTTATAGGTGTAACAACATGGCAGAGGTATGAGTTCCCTCAGTGCTGTCCAGTTCATATATATATATATATATATATATACATATATATATATATATATATGTATATGTATATGTATATGTATATGTATATATGTACATATATATATGTATATATATATATATATGTATATGTATATGTATATATATGTATATGTATATATATGTATATGTATATATATATGAATATGTATATATATATATATATAGATATATATAGATATATATATATATATATATATATATATATATATATATATATATATATATATATATATATATATATATATATATATATATATATATATATACACTCAACAAAAATATAAACGCAACACTTTTGTTTTTGCTCCCATTTTTCATGAGATGGACTCAGAGATCTAAAATTCATTCCAGATAAACAATATTAACATTTCTTTCAAATGTTCTTCACAAATCTGTCTAAATGTTTGATAGTGAGCACTTCTGCTTTGCTGAGATAATCCATCCCACCTCACAGGTGTGCCACATCAAGATGCTGATCTGACATCATGATTAGTGCACAGGTGTACCTTATACTGCCCACAATAAAAGGCCACTCTGAAATGTGCAGTTTTGTCTCACAGCAAAATGCCACAGATGTCGCAAGCATCGAGGGAGCATGCAACTGGCATGCCGACAGCAGGAATGTCAACCAGATCTGTTGCTCGTGCATTGAATGTTCATTTCTCCACCATAAGCCGTCTCCAAAGGCGTATCAGAGAATATGGCAGTACATCCAACCGGCCTCACAACCGCGGACCACGTGTAACCACACCAGCCCAGGACCTCCACATCCAGCAGGTTCACCTCCAAGATCATCTGAGACCAGCCACTCAGACAGCTGCTGAAACAATTGGTTTGCATAACCAAAGAATTTCTGCACAAACTGTCAGAAACCGTCTCAGGGAAGCTCAACTGCATGCTCGTCGTCCTCATCGGGGTCTTAACCTGACTCCAGATCGTCGCCATAACAGACTTGAGTGGGCAAATGCTCACGCACGACAGCGTGTACCAGTTCCCAATAATATCCAGCAACTTCGCACCGCCATTGAAGAGGAGTGGACCAACATTCCACAGGCCACAATTGACAATTTGATAAACTCTATGTGAAGAAGATGTGTTGCACTGCATGAGGCAAAAGGTGGTCACACCAGATACTGACTGGTTCTGAGTCCCCAGACCCCCAATAAAGCAAAAAAAAATGCACATTTCAGGGTGGCCTTTTATTGTGGACAGTCTAAGGCACACCTGTGCACTAATCATGGTGTCTGATGAGCATCTTGATGTGGCACACCTGTGAGGTGGGATGGATTATCTCAGCAAAGCAGAAGTGTCTACTAATATATATATAGATATATATACTCAACAAAAATATAAACGCAACACTTTTGTTTTTGCTCCCATTTTTCATGAGATGGACTCCAAGATCTAAAATTCATTCCAGATAAACAATATTACCATTTCTTTCAAATGTTGTTCACAAATCTGTCTAAATGTTTGATAGTGAGCACTTCTGCATTGCTGAGATAATCCATCCCACCTCACAGGTGTGCCACATCAAGATGCTCGTCGGACACCATGATTAGTGCACAGGTGTGCCTTAGACTGTCCACAATAAAAGGCCACCCTGAAATGTGCAGGTTTTTTTGCTTTATTGGGGGTCTGGGGACTCAGAACCAGTCAGTATCTGGTGTGACCACCATTTGCCTCATGCAGTGCAACACATCTTCGCATAGAGTTTATCAGATTGTCAATTGTGGCCTGTGGAATGTTGTTGTGAGGTGGATGTACTGCCATATTCTCTGAAACGCCTTTGGAGACGGCTTATGGTGGAGAAATGAACATTCAATGCACGAGCAACAGATCTGGTTGACATTCCTGCTGTCAGCATGCCAATTGCATGCTCCCTCAATGCTTGCAACATCTGTGGCATTTTGCTGTGAGACAAAACTGCACATTTCAGAGTGGCCTTTTATTGTGGACAGTCTAAGGCACACCTGTGCACTAATCATGGTGTCCGATGAGCATCTTGATGTGGCACACCTGTGAGGTGGGATGGATTATCTCAGCAATGCAGAAGTGCTCACTATCAAACATTTAGACAGATTTGTGAACAACATTTGAAAAAAATGGTAATATTGTTTATCTGGAATGAATTTTAGATCTTGGAGTCCATCTCATGAAAAATGGGAGCAAAAACAAAAGTGTTGCGTTTATATTTTTGTTGAGTGTATATACATATGTATATATATGTATGTATGTATGTATTAGGGGTGCAACGATACAGAAAATTCACGGTTCGGTTCGATTCGATACGTTTCTGTCACGGTTCGATACATTTTCGATACAAAATATGAGAAATTTCAATGCCTTTTTTACTTGTGGTTTATTAAAATAACCAACATTTGTTTTAACTCAGAGTATATTTTCATTAAATTGAATTAAATGCAACTCTTGCAGCTAAACCAGGCACCTTCTTCGGTGCATACTTAGAATCATAAAAAACAAAAACATCACTTAGACTTTACTTCCTTTATTGTCATTACGCAAATTACACAGCAGTGCACTTGGAATGAAATTTCGTTTCATTGGCTTCCTGGATTGTAACAACACACAGTAATATTGTTAATGAATAAGTGTATAAAATATGATTATTATTAGGGCCAGAATAAATAGTATAAAAAATAAATATGAATACAAGGGCTATGCAAGAAATATCGATCAACAACTGCCAGTTAAAAGTGACCTATAACTACTACAAATATTCATGTGGAATGAAGTGTATTGCACTTAGAAATTTAAAAAAAACAGCCATTATATACCATGTAAAATAAGAATAAGCAAAAATTAAATATATCTAATAGAGAAGTCACCTGTCTTATGTGGTGCATTCTTAGCAGCAGAGTAAATATTACAAAGAATGAGCTATAAGTGTATCAAGTGTCGTTATCCACAGCAGAAAAGGGTCATGTCGACAGAAATAAAAGTAGCTATGGCCCGGTCAATTTCCTTTGTCCTCTTTGAATCATGTGCTAAAGGCTGTCTAAATGACCCAGGTAAAGTCTGTAGCATGTGTGCTGCTTGTTGTTTCTGTCTGGTTCCACTTGTTTTAACTCCGGGATGATGTCGGCGTTTGTTGTTTTCCCCCGACGTAGCTTAGCATCGTGTTTCACACTTAGGCTACTCCTGTTACTCCGACATACTGCTGTGTTTTTGTCCAAGACACGCTTACCATCAGGGTCATGCTTAACACGGAGGCCAAAGTAGTCCCAAACGCCAGATCTGAATGATAGTGGAGGGTCTTCAGTTTCAGCTGAAGTTAAAGCACTCTCCATGTAGCAGCGCCGTAGCGTTTGTAGCTTCTTCTAGTCTCAGCCATAACACAGCCATGGTCCCAGCAGCGTGACTGAATGAAAGGGGAGGTGCTGCGCACGCAGCTCAGCGGATCTGTGCTCGACAGTGCAGCCCGGAGTAATCAAACGCAGATTCACTGAACTTTCAGCACACAGCGCCTCGTCAGAAATTGATCAAATAAATAAATAAATACATAATAGCGTATCGTTCGGTTCAAAGGCGTATCGAACCGTGGCCACTGTATCGAACGGTTCAATACAGATACATGTATTGTTGCACCCCTAGTATGTATATATATGTATGTATGTATGTATGTGTGTGTGTATATATATATATATATATATATATATATATATATATATATATATATATATATATATATATATATATATATATATATATATATATATATATATATATATATATATATATATATATATATATATATATATATATATATATATATATATATATATATATATATATATATATATATATATATATATATACATATATATATATATATACATATATATATATATATATATATATATATATATATATATATATATATACATATATATATACATATATATATATATATATATATATATATATAATTTATTTGTTTTGTCTGATTTGGCCAGGCCCCATGAATAACCTTGCAACGTCACAGCCCTTTGTGCTCTGATTGGTCAGTTCTATCGGGGGTAGAGCCAGCCTGTCCTTCTTCTTCTACTGTATTTTCCGGCAGGCTCAAAGCAGCGACCGCGTATTGAGTCCCCCTACGGGCCAGAGCTGGTAATGAGTGAGTGTGAGCTAGGGAGCTATATACTGCTGCTGGTGGATGTGTTCCTCGGTGACGGTTTTGTGGCTAACGGACATCACAGAGGAGGAAGTGTTTTATCAGATTACTCCAATAAAAAGAAAGGTACCTCGTGTCGTCACGACGATTTAAATCTCACGGACATCTCGCAATGACCTATTTTCAGAGGCATCAAATCTCGTTCTAGGATATCAGAAAAAATACAATATCTCATTTTGGAAAATTAAGGGGGTGTAAGGTCTTGTTTTCAAATTTATTATATTATATGTAAGTATTAAATCATGCATCAGCATGATATGTCTCCTTTAAGTCTTACTGACATTTTTTAATATTTTATACAAGTTTTTACATTTAGTATCCCAATATATCTGAGATGGGACAAAAGTATCACGGTAATATTGTATCATACCCACTGGTGACCCCTACCCCTAATTTTTATGTCCCATTTGGAGTTTAATATTAGTTACAGCCTTTTTTTTGTTTCTTCTTGAAGTCAGAATTACACAGGTTCTTTTGTACACATGTTTTCTGTACAGGATGAAACACTGCATTGACCTACTGAACTGTTTGATCAAGGTAATTTAAGCCACATAAAAGGAATTTCTTCTTTAATCAGGAATAAGGTATGAGTCATAATCAGACCCTTTTTTCAGGACATACATTTTCTTCACACATCAGAGGTGAACCTGAAGCCTTTGCGTGTTTCTATGTGATTTACTGATGCTTTGATTTGGTGATGCCTTAGAAGATTTTGGACGGCAATCACAGAACATTTAGTGTAAGATGTGAAGTTTGTGATAATCTCAAATTTATCAGAGAGAGTTTAAATGTTTTAATTATTTTGAGTCTCCTTCACATCACATTTCTGCCTCTCCATCATCATGAGTGGATTTTTGATATCACAGGGGAGTAACCTGACCTTCATCAAAATCCTGCACATTACTGATGAGCCACTGAAGGAGATTTACAAAAGATCACATGGTATAAAAAATCATTTAAGAAATATGGTGGAAGAAAACAAGCCCAGACAGCCACTAATTGGCCTTTTCTGAATTCAAAGCTCTGCACACTCAAACTCGCCCTACACGACGTTACCTCAAGGATATCCTGATCAACAGCCACTTTGAGATGGAAGTGTAGGAGCTGCTCCTCCCACATCCTTTTCATGTCTCTCTTATTGCCCTGAGATTTTTTAACCTCACTAGAGATAAATGTTCTTTGGAAAAAAAAAAGATCTGCACCACCTGAGCTATCTTTGCATCAAATATCCTGCAGGAGAAGTGTTGGTGGTAGAGCGAGTGCAGGTGGGGAGGTTATCAAACTGTGGCTGTGAGGCAATGTTCGACACAGTCAAACTACCCTGATGCCCTGTGTGGTGATTTGTCAAAATGGATTCTGGTCTACAAGATTATTAATAAGTCTGAGGAGCAAAAAAACATGCATCTATTTAATCTCCATGTTTGATAAGGTAGATTTTGCAGCTTGCACTTTGATTCACTGCTGTCCATTTCAGCTCTTAATTTAACCACAAAAAACAGTTGACATTTGTATGCTGTTGCTGGAATATATATTTTTGCTGGCCACAGAAAGTACAGAAACATTGAGTTGATGGGCTGGGGTGTGATTTTCTGTAAATATATAGTTTTTCCCTGAGTCAGTGTTGAAATTTGCCAAAAAAAAACAAAGGAGAGGAAAATTTGTTACTGCATGGCAAGGAAGACACAAAAGGCCAAACCTTGATGTTTGACCTAATAAAATAGCTACTGTATGTCCTGAAGTTAGACTGGACAGTTAAGCAAAGCTCTTATAGACAACTTTGCAGTTGTCACAACTGTAATTGTTCTTAAAACAGCTGTAGTGTAGTGTAAGCCTATTTTAAGTCCAAATCAGTGATGAATGGAAAAATGGTACAATATTCTTCCTGTTTAACTAGCTGGTTATACAGTATATTTGTCTTTTATTTAGATTTATATAGTAAATCTGAACGAACACAACAGGAAAATGTGCATTCTTTGTTGTTACCACAATGTGAATTTGGGGTTAATTATTTATTTAATATGCCTGGAAATGGTTCAAAATTCTGCATTTGTACACAAGAGATAAATATGATGTACACTCAGACTCCTTCAGCCTTCAACCATCATTAGTCTTCCATTTAGTAGGAGCGAGGTGGCAACTTCCAGGGCTGTAACGGACAAAATCCTGACACATTATGATTGTATGCAAGGAAAAATGGTCTTTACAGCCTTAATACACATTTATGCAACCTAATTTAAAAAGTAACTTCACTATAAAACTATAATACATCTATGTGGTTTCATTGTGAGGGGGAGACTTTTTGTATTAAGAATTTTGCTTGTTTGTTGCTTGTTGTTTTTTTGTCATTCATTTTATGAGGACTTGAAATGCAGTGTCGCTGTTAGTCAGACAGTCTTAATTCATAACTCTCTCTGTTGGTGACACCATAGAGCTAGAGTTGGAGAGTTGGTTGAGATAGCATGTGCAGAATAGCTGCATCCTTTCAAGGGCATCAGCAGCATTCCAAACAGTGGCAATGCTCTATGACCGCAAGGGAAGCTCAGCTTCCCCTAAAATGTCCCCAAAAAAGTGGTGATATGTACTGCTGTTTTCATTTCATTGACTAAATATGCGCTAGAATACCTTCATCTTTTGTTCTGAATCAGCTACTTATCACAGGTAACTGGCGTGACTTCCTTCTCATTCATCCCCGCAGTGTCTCAGCGCTTTAACACGGTCGGACGCTGAGCGTCTTCTGACTTCGATGGGGAAGCGTAGAGTGGGTTGTTCCACTGTGGAAACTGGACAGTCATTGGACAAACACTGGGCTTTGTCCCGTCCATCAGACGCTCAGCGTCTCTGGGGGTCTATGAGGCAGTGGGCTGGCCTGGACGCTCGGCTTCTGCATGATGATTGGATGATCTGTCTGAGGCCGAATCCCTTTTTGATTGACAGTAAAATGAGCCAATCAGCGATCTTGCAGTATAACCCTCTACTGGAGCATCTTCTAAGTTTTACATTCAGTTGTTCTGGAGAGGAGCTTCTCCTGTTTAAAGCGGCTCAAGTCCTACACCCACAACACAATGGGCCAAGGCCGTTTAAGCAGTCTAGGTCTGCTGGCCATTGAGATAACACTGGTAAAATCCCTGGAAAAGACACCTAGTTGGTACGACAGGGTCACAGATAATTTTCTTGAAAAGGAACGGAGGGTAGAATTTACATTTAAATAAATAAACAAATTTATGATGTAGGCTAGAAAAAAATGAGCTTCCCCTCCTTGACTGACCAGCAGCCGCCACTGATTCCAAAGGCTCCTATGACATAGCTTTGTCTAATTTTTATACAGTTTCTGGTCGGAGCAGGCATTTATTTGGATGAAATTATTCAGTAATCTTAATATGTTGCTATTCTCAAGAGTAGAATACCAAGCCAACTGACCCTCAAACACTGACCTATAAAATCTAATATGATAGCCCTTTACTCAGATGAACAGGTTGAGACCTTGTTAGGGTCAGAGCAGAATCATGTGCAAAGTTTGAGGAAAATACTTAGAATTTTTTGATGGGGTTAAACCATGGCAAAGATTAACATTAAGCTCAGTGACCTTTTGACTTGTTTTGCATCTGTACCAAGTTTGGAGATTTATAATCACTAGCAAGAACCTCAAAAGCCCAATCACTTCACCCTAAAGTCAAAGTGTACCTATGTGTAATATTTCAAGGAAATAACCCACACACATCTTGTAATGTGTTCCTAAGACAAGAGTAAGAATTTGGCATAATAACCTTGTGCTTTGACTTTTGGCGTATAATGTAATTGGTGCATCTTTTAATCAATATAATAATTAAAATATTTTTTAGAAATAAAACATTTTTGAGATAACTTGTTTACAAGTAAAGAGATAACATGAGGTCTGATCACATGATCTATGACTGTGCAGTAGCACTTCCCTCTTATGTGGAGCTTGGGTCATGTGGAGCATGTGCCTATCCCAGCTATCATTGTGCAGCCAGTCAGAGGGATGACTACATTGACAAAGAACCACTAAGGCATACACTGGTTCTGTTCACTCAGGGTTGGCATTTGGGCAGAATTTGTCTAAAAATCTAGTTGGCCCAGCTAAAAGATGTTTACAATGAAGTGGGAACTATGATATCAATGACCTTGAACTTGGATCAACCGTCACTTTTTAACCTTCAGTCAGACTGAGTATTTGAGCAAAGAAGGATAAAAACCCTCTGGTTATTAAGATTTCATGTTTAATGGTAGGAGGTAATCTGAGACACAGTGACACCCTGACCTTTGAATGTAAAGCAGTTCACCCTTGAGTCTGATTGGGGATTGTACGAAGCCTGAACAGAAAGCCTTCAAAACATTCCTGAGATATTCTGTTCACAAGCAAGTGATCAACATTTGGTCTTTCAAATCTTTCCAGCTTACCCTAGCCCTGGCTCTTTTTATCCCCTACACAGAGATATAAAGACTGTGCTTTTAATGTTTCTTTTAATGACAATTTTATGTCGGTCAAATTACATTTAATCAGATGACCAAAAACTCTGAACCAGCCAATCTTTCTGTGCAAACATGTCTCCAACTGTGTCTTCTCTTTTCAGGACTCAAATATTCCCTATCAAATGAATTCCCTCGCAGGCAAAAAGCACCACCTCAGCTGCAGGGCTTTGATAAATCGCTAGCCAGGTGCTGCTCCAATTTGTCTTCATCATTAATTTTTACTGGGCTGTAACCTATCTGTCATTGAGCAGAACCCCTGAGCAGAGGTTTTGATGTGTTCACATGTGTGTGCACTTGCTTAAAGCCTCCATTAATTGAGAAAGCCTGGGGCAGTTTTGGAAGAGACAGGAACTAGAAACACTGTTTCTCTTTTAGTCCTCTTTTGTGGGTTTTTTTTTTTTTTTTTAAATGAATCGTACAGTCACATCAGTGCCATGATGATTTAGTGAACATCAGCAAAAATGGTGATACCTGCACTGTTAATTTAATTTTGGTTTGCCTTGGGAGTTTTCTGCACATCTTCATCTCAAACTTTTGAGATCTGACTGCTGCTTTCAATATATATTTACCAGATTATTATGCCTTTGACAGTAGGACAGAAACGTGGCAATTGGTATACCACTAGGAAAGCACTTGTATAGGGTTTGAAAACAGCAGCATATGCAATTGGTTTAGTGTCATGAGCTGACTGCTAATAGCATATGAGATGTTTTAAAATAATTTCATATCATAATCTCTTTATACATTTGTATGTCTTTAATCTGTGTCTATTTGCATTTATACTCGTTGACTTGTTGGTATCTCGATTGTCTTTGAATAATTAAGATACCAACTGACTAAACTGCCATTGGAAACTAAATAAATAAAAGAAACACTGAAAACCTGTTCCATAATATGCCTTAATGATTAGGTAGATATAATTTCATTCATCTTAAAAATAACCTAAGCAGTTAAAGAACCTGCCATAAGAGCATACCTCCATCTATCAGGGCCATTACCCCTCTGCTACATCCAAACTAAGCCTAGGGATACCTCATGGTGCCATTTTAGGCCCCATTCACTTCTTTATTCTTCATAGCTTGGCACAAACTGCCGACACCTTCCATGTTTGTAAGTAGGTTTCATAAACTCTTAAACAAGTTAATGTACACAGAAAAAAAATTTCATACAATGCAATATTCATTCGTCTATTCATTCATCCATTCACTAGTAGAGTGTAGGGTTTTTTTTTTGTTTGTTTGTTTTACTCATCTTCGGGAACAAGGCAATTAAAACTGGAGCAAATTTATATTATTTCAGACACGTCTTAGAGCACCGGGCTGCAAGTAGCGATATATTGCCGGCTACAAACCTACGATACTAAGTTTTCCAAAAATTGCTTGTTGTCACACATCACAAACTACCGCTGCGTAACTAGAAAGAGATACATTACCTTGTCACTTGGCATCCTGTAAGTTGTTGAAAAAAAAAAAAGTTGAAAAGCAATGCAGAGTTCTGAGGAAGGTCCGAGCTACATTCATTAGCATCACAACAAACACACGCTTTGGCTTGGGTCACAACTTTACGACAGTCACCGCGCGTGCTCATGGGTAGCAGAGTCTTTATGTTGCCGGAAATAGATTCTCCTCATAGCACCTTTAATTTGAAGTCTTGATTGTACTTGCTCCCCTTGCCTCTTACAATCAGCCTTCTGTCAATTTTTTTTCAGTTATTTTTTACAGCTGTTTATAGTCACTCATCATGCTTTGCTGTCAAGACAAACTACCACTCACAGGATGTTAATCCAAATGTAAAGGGCCTATCCTCTTCTTAAAACATCTTATCATGTTACAGTGTAGCTTATGTTGTTTTTATGATCATGCTACTCAAATACTTTCGATTTCATAGGATGTTTTTGGCTTGCCCAAAATTTGGCTCCAATGAGGATGTTTGAATTATTTCCACATAAAGTGTCACTTGACTTTGACTTATGAGAATGGCCTGTGTTGTGTATGTGCATGCTACACACTCTCCACTAAATGTGTGTGTGCATTCATGTGTGCGTGTGTAAGAGTGTTCTGTTCTTTCTTTTTCTCTTATTCAAACCCCAACTTGCAGGATTTCCTGACCCTGTTGGCAGCTGCCTGCGACTCTGAAAGAAAGTGATCTAACAATTTATGTTGAAAGCTTGTGAGTGATCCATCACACAGTCAACTATGAATGTGTTTGCGGTGGGTGGAGGCATGCAGGTGTAAGGAGGGTGAATCAAGGTAATGTCAATGAGGGTGCTCAAAGTGAAGCTAATATAATGTAGCCAGATGTCAAAGTGATAAATTGACAATGTTTGTGTGTCACCACCATAGGTTTGGGCGTGTTTGCAGAGGAAGAGGCAGAGATGAGATGGCAGAGGACAACAAGTTAACAATTACTGTCTCACACACGAACACACAAACCGCACGCCTGCAGACGCACTTCTAGGTAGCTAGGACTCTTTGTTATCAAAACCAGCCTGCTGATTCTTTGAGAAACTCCCAACTCCCTGTGTTGACTTAAACAGTGTCCTGATCTATCTGCATTGCAAAACACTCATGGTAACTGACACTGGAGAAGTGGCAAGAAGACAGGGTAGGGTAAAAGGGGGGGTGTTGGAGCATGGGACACTGAGTGGATTTTTCCCAAGCATGACGGTTTGTGTCTAAAGAAATAAAACATTTTTCATAAACAACCTTACACAACTGTCAACTAATGAAAAGGCAGCTATTATTTTTGCTGAGCCAAAACAAATTCCCAAAGTTTTTGTTCAGTGAGGCAACATCTGACCACAATGGGAGGAGAGCACTCGCTGTTACTGTCAGTAACATGTCGGCCTGCTTGAAAATGTGTTTGAATTACAGCAGCCTGTTTTTATTTGACCAAAGTCATCAAAATGATACTGAATTTAAAGACAACTGGCACATGAAAGTATTGGAACTGTGATACTACAATATTTGTTTATTTAAGCTTCTTCTGATGTGAACAACTGGTCCTGGAGCAACAGTGGTGCAGTTTCAGAGCCTCAATCAAATACTGAATCACACCAGGTTCTCCTCTCATTTGTAGAATCAGATGGACCCATTTAGATGTTTGACAAAAACAAGCCCCCAGGTCACTGTCACTTGGTGTTCAGTTTGTTTTGACTTCTGCTGTTTCATTGCATTTATTTATTTAGTTTTTTTTTTCTTTTTGGTCTTCCAGAATGTAAACATGTACATAATGAAATGTTCCTTTTCATGTAAAATAGAAAGACAGCTCAAAAATGGCATCTAAACTATTCACAGATTTGTGACATTTATTCGGAAAGGGACTTTGAGGAGTTTCTAAGTAATTACAAAGAAGTCTTACTTTTAGATATATGCCTGATCAAAATCCACACTTTAAAGGAGACATATCATGCTGATGCATGATTTAATACTTACATATAATATAATACATTTGAAAACAAGACCTTACACCCCCTTAATTTTCAAAAAAATGAGATATTGTATTTTTTCTGATATCCTAGAACGAGATTTGATGCCTCTGAAAATAGGTCATTGCGAGATGTCAGCAAGATTTAAATCGTCGTGACGACACGAGGTACATTTCTTTTTATTGGAGTAATCTGATAAAACTCTTCCTCCTCTGTGATGTCCGTTAGCCACAAAACCGCCACCAAGGAACACATTCGTCCAGCAGCAGTATATAGATCCCTTGCTCACACCCACTCATTACCAGCTCTGGCCTGTAGGGGGACTCAATACGCAGTCGCTGCTTTGAGCCTGCCGGAAAATACAGTAGAAGAAGAAGGACAGGCTGGCTCTACCCCCGATAGAACTGACCAATCAGAGCACAAAGGGCTGTGACGTTGCAAGGTAACTGTAGGTCATCCTGAGATCCTCGTGTTTCAACGAGAGCTTGATATTGGCCTAAAATGAGGATATTGAGAACGCTATTGTGGGGCAATGAAGGAACTAAATGACTTGTACTGAAGGCAGAAATGCTTTACAGGCATCCTAGTGAGGCATAGTGAAAAGGAGAAACAAGCATGATATGTCTCCTTTAAGAGCTGTTTTATAGCATCAAAATAGGTTATCAATAAGTGCTATTCCTTAGCTTCTTGGTCGGGTCGGACAGGACAGGGCTGGACTGGACTGGCCTGGATACGCAACTTTGGGAACAAGACAATTAAAACTAGAGCAAATTTATATTATTTGGACAAGTCTTAGAGCACCGGGCTGTAAGTAGCGATATATAGCCGGCTACAAAACTACGATACTAAGTTTTCCAAAAATAGCAAAAACTACGTAACTAGAAAGAGATACATTACCTTGTCGCTTTGCATCCTGTAAGTTGTTGAAAAAAGAAGTTGTAAAGCAATGCAGAGTTCTGAGGAAGGTCCGAGCTGCATTTATTAGCATCACAACAAACACACGCTTTGGCTTGCACACGTCTTTTGGTGCGTTCCAGTTGTAGTCAGAAGTAGGAATTTCCGTGTTCCGAGTAGGAAACTGCAACTGGAATGCCCCCCGAAGTCAGAATTTTCAACTGGGAATTCGGTGAAACCTCGCCACCCCCGAGTTGACAATTGAAAATGGATGCCCCCAGTGTGAACAGTTATTTAGCTCCTGTAATAATCAATTTATTTGCACTTCTGACTGGGGTGTGTCGCTCTAGATCAGCTGTATACATAGTGTTGTTAGACTTATATTTACAAAAATGCTGCCATATTGATAATCACATTCTTCATGTGATATTTGTGAACAACGCAGGGCGTGCTAACAACAGCTAACAATAGCCTGGTAGATCAGCATGTTTTTTTCTGACTTCAGCTGGAACACTGATAAATCAGAGATGGTGTCACTCCCAGTTCTGAGGTTACATGGAACGCAGCAGTACAACAGTCGCCGCGCATGCTCATGGGTAGCAGAGTCTTAATGTTGCCAATAAAAGATTCTCCTCACAGTCCCTTTAACAAAAATTTATTTTTAATTATATTTATTGCATTAGTTTATATTAACAAGATTAGTGTACAGCCGTAGCTGTTCTAGAGTTTGCTATGAGCTAATTTACAGACGTAGTCATCAGCCAGAAGACGAAGTGTTATTTCTGTGGACCATGACATCTTATCAATGAAGTTCTTCTTTCACAGCTCTTTAAAAAAATCCTCATCAAATTCAAAATGGAATATACATATAATATATGTTGAAAACATGAGCTTTTTATTTTGTGTTTTTCAATGTGACCTCTGGTTTCCTAAAAAGTACTCCAACACAAAACAGTGGTATCTTTTTTTTTTTTTTTTGGAAAATGTCATACCAATCTTTTTTGGTCAAACGAGCAGCCAAAAAGGTAGAACTGAGATGACTTCAAGGCCTCTACAAAACAGTTACAACATGTCCAACGCTTAATAATCTCATTTATCATCCCACTTATGCACTAATGTTCAATACCTTCAGCCTTATATAATCAAAACAAGTGCAGCCCTGTACAGGTTGAGACATGAGCTTGAGAAAAAAAAAAGTATGAACCAAGTAGGAAACATTTCTATTGTGTTCTTGTATTTCATTTGCTAATGTAATACTGATTTAAAGGTGGATTTATAAGGAATTCCTTGACTTTTGATTTAGCCTCAAACAGAAAGTGAAGGAACTTCAATATTTCTATTTATCCATTTGTTATTTAGCTATTTTCTTAATTTAATATTCAAAGAGGTTGCAGCTTTTGTCATGCAGATTTTCTTTTAAGAGTAAAAAAAAATAGATTCAGTGGCATTTACATTGGGAAATATTTGCTCCCCATGATACAAAAGACTTTGTGATTCCAGTCAGCACAGTTACATTACACTATAATTGTGTGTTGATAATAACCTTTCAGAAGCACCCTGTGTTTGAAAAGCTCTTTATCTTTCACCATCAAGGCTTGTGAGCCTTGTGTCCTTTGTGAACCCATGTGTTAACATTGGTTTAGTAATCTGCATTGACATTAAACAGTTTGATAAGGTACCAAAAATACAGGGACATAGACATGAAAACATGTTATTGAGTTAGTCTAAAAAGGAAATATAGACAGAAAACATGGTAATTTATTGTACAAATTTTATGCTATGTCTACTAAAACAGTTCAACATTGTGTTCTGGCCCTATCTGGGACATGTACACATTCCTCTGGACTCAAGTCCTGCTCTTTGCATGTACACAGAGAGAGCTGTAAAGGGACAAGTTAGGACAATTGTAAGGGCCTATGACTGACATTGGTCCTAAAATATTACATTATCAGGCATTTTCAATGTAATTTTATCAACTTTTTTTTGTGAGGGGTGAAGAAATTTTAATACCATATTTGTTTTGTTTTATAGTACAGCCTCATAGCTAGTTGGCAGTGGACATTGAGCAATATACTGTAATTCTTAAAAAATGCAATACAGGACTATGTTTTTAGTATCTTGATATGTACAGCACATATGATGACTTCAGTGAAGGAGGACATTTTAACATCTACAGTAAAGAATGTTAGCTTTCTTTATGCTTTTGCTGTACCAATAATCAAATCTAAATATTTGAGTCCTTGATTGGTAAGAGCAATACAAACATGTTATTTGCAGAAGTTTTCGATCTGTTACAGAAAGTTCTGTATTGCACATTCTTTGATTTACTAATTGCTCTGTCTGGTTAACTGGAGAGAGTTTCTCCACTGTTTTAGTCTATTTTAGTCTTAAGATGGAATAAATTGGCTTTAATTATTATAAGTAGCTCATTAATAGTATGTTTTGCAGATTTGGTATGCAATTACAACATTAAGGTGTGTTCAAACTTGTTATAACTTAGAGAAATCACAGCAGCCATGATTTATTCTTTTTAATTGGACAAGTTTATTTCTCATTCATTTTTTAATCATCGTAACCATGTCCAATATATGGACATTAGCAAAATTAATGTACTAGCTTGTCCTTAGACAAAAGACTGTACAACTATGTTTTCTTAAAAAGGAACATATTTGCCTTGCTTGTCACAACTTAAGCAGATAATTAATTATTTCTCAAATGGGTCATACTTCAGTATGTAAGAGAACTTACTATCTGAAGTCCAAATATAACAGCTGTCTTGGAAAAACAACCAGAATGGTTCACAATAAAGACAATCAACTTGTAAATTATGCTAGTGGAAACATTATAGGCTCAGTTTGAGCTGTGACCCTCCTTTAACCTCAATTTCTACATTACATATTCACAGTGAAAGCCATTACAGCACACTGAGGTTTGATGGTCAAAGCTGAAAGCTGACGACTTAAAGGAGTATCATCTATACATTATATATGCAAACATTTTCATGGAGGCAATGGGCACTATATGATGACTTTAAACAAAGGCCTTCTTCCACCACTCTGTTAATCAGCTCTGAAGTTTTAATTTACACCTAATCAGATCTTGTAAGCCATGCCCAGTTGCCTTGGACTGTATGGGGAGACGGAGGGACCAATAGACCGTCTCCTCAGAGACCAACACTCCACTCTCATTAGTGTTCAGAGCTCTGTCCTCCTCCTCCACAGTGCACAGCTCCTCAAATGTATGCTTAGAAT
Organism: Scarus forsteni; assembly: GCA_036419115.1. Taxonomy (NCBI): domain Eukaryota; kingdom Metazoa; phylum Chordata; class Actinopteri; order Labriformes; family Labridae; genus Scarus; species Scarus forsteni. Next base: position 601,072 of record JAZDUH010000040.1, read on the forward strand.
AAGTCAGCGTGTAATTCTAATGTTATTTTTATGTCATATCCTCTTTGTTACATGGTTAACAAATGGCATTGACAGGGAAAATGGGGGAAAGGGAGGCTATATACATTTATGTAAATCAGGTGGAACGTCACATGTTGTCGCTGAAACCAGATGGGTCACCAATAATTTAGTGGTCTGCTTTCTTTGCAGTATTTTCCTACAATTAGATGATTGATGCAGGGACTCAGAACATTACTATAGTATAGGGAGGATGCATAATTTAAAGTAACATATAGGGAATGATTTATGAGTTTGTCAATCATCTTTAAAAACAAAAACATTGGTTTCATACAATTGCTCATACCAATGCTGACTAAAAGAAGAAACATTTTGCAGTGCTCACAGAAATACCAGCCTACAGGTTCAAGGATGCACTGCTTACATGCAAACTCATCTTTGCTTGGTTTCATGTCTTTAATTGTTTTCAAATTTGCATAAATAAACCTGTGAGGTGGTTGAAAAAATCAGTGAATCTGTGGTTAGTTGCGTAAAGTTGTTCAAGGTAACTTGCATGGTCAAAATGTGCCAAGGTATCTACACCCATTATTGCACCATGTCTTGGCTCGGACCACCAGAGCCTCAGGGTCACAGTGGATGACTACACCACCCATCTGATGGAGAGCAAGGCAGAAGCAGAAATGGAGAGATGGGAACCACCTACGGCCAAAATCATTCCTCTGAAGCCTCCTCTTCACAGTCTTAGCCTAATGAATGCTTGTAATTTATCTCAAATTGATAAACTCTGACATTCACATCAGTTGACTTTAGAAAACGAATAACATCAAATGCCTGTATATTAATATACTATCATATATCATATAATGGGATGTATAAGCGGACATTATTCCAGCTTTTCCTTTTCACTCACTTATCAGACACAAAACTCTGCAGCTGATGATGCAGCAGCATTATCTGTGAGTTTACCGCGGTCCGTCTGCAAATGTCCTCACTGAGATTAGTTCCGCCTAGAAGGAAGTCATCCGCCCTGTAGTCCGGATGAATAACGGCACCGTCACACGTACACACACCGCTGATTGGCTGATGCCACACAGCCACACAGCCACACACGACATCGCCTGAATAGATCAACTTTTTTTTAATTTTGACATCGCGCGACGAGTGAAGTGGTCGTCTTGTCACCGGCTGTCGCATCGCGGGAGGGTTAGCCCCGCCCCATCGCGGCTGTACGTTGACTTTGAATGGAGAGTGATCGCTGAGGTGGTACAGGTAGCGTCCGGTGTGAACGCACCTTTAGCCTAATGAATGCTTGTAATTTATCTCAAATTGATAAACTCTGACATTCACATCAATTGACTTTAGAAAAACAATAACATCAAATGCCTGTATATTAATATACTGAATTATCAACAAACTCTTGAATGAAGCTAAGATGTCACAACATTTCTTGACAGCTTTCCTGTGACATGTAAGGCCACCCTTGCTTGCAACAAAACACATTCTTCTGTTTTTTCACCATGGCAAAGTTGAGGTTTCAGTTACCACTTGCATGTTTAAACAAGGTTTAAATGTATTTACTTTTTATTATTTTAAATGGAAATACATTTATTTTCAAATGGAAAAACAAACAACACCAAAAGCACTTCTCAATGGGAACACACACACACAATATACATATATATATATACATATATGACTTATTTTTACGCTTCTTTGCTTTTGCCTACGTCATTAGCTGATTACCTCGTATCAGATGTGGTTGATCTGTTGTATTTGCTTTTAAAAGGTTCTGCCCTTCCCAAACACTTTGTATGGACTGTCATCGGGATGGCTGGTAAAATATATAGAGAACGGTTCATCTGGTGTGTCAAGTTAATCTGAAATATACAACAGCAAAATAAAGCTTCTTTGGAGGTATTCACAGTATATCACAATCTTTTTGTCATTTTATGTTTTAAAGAGAACTATCATGAATCAGGATGCAAAGTCAAAATACTTGACGCATTACCCCTGGTTAAGTACATTTTGAAGATATTTTTCTCCAAAAAGACTGTTGTACAAGGATACTTTTAACTTTGGCACTGAAAAAATAGCATTGATTAATTGACTGATAAAAAAAAAATCCATGATCACTTCTTTACTGGCCGCTATATTATTCTTTGCAAAAGGAGAGAGAAGACGTCACGCTTCATGAATACATGTGTGGAAATTATAAATTCATAGTATTATTAAACTTAAAGTAATAACCATAGCATGTTCCACCCAGCCAATTTAGCTGATGTATCTTTTTTTATTAACATAAAAATATGTGATAATTCTTAAGTTTTGTTTGCCAACTGTGTACTTTAAGGAAACTTGACAGCTCTAGCCAAACAGCCAACTGAATGTGCCAAGACTGAGGAAACCTTCTGTAGTCTGAAGTGAATACATTACCTTTTATTTACACATTTTCACACTTCTACTGCTTTGGTGAGACACCTGTGAAGAGAGACATTTTTATATGTCTGCTATCTTATTTACTACTGAACAATAAAAGCCTAACTCAAATAGGAAGGGTGTGTGTTGTGAAAGCACGTCTACCCATTCTCTCCTCTAGAATTTCTTGTTTTTATCTTTTAATCTTTATACTCTCCCATATCCCACACTGTCATTATCACACCTCGGTCAGCCTCTATGAACATTACCGCTGACATCTCATTTACTTGGAAAAAGGATAATAAATAGTAGCCTGTTGGAGCGGTTTGGAACCTGTGTGTGAGTTGTTTTGTTTTGGCATGGTTAACACCAAAGAGCGCGGTTCTCTAAAACCTGGCAGCCACATGACAGAGATGGACTAAAAATATTGAAGTCAGGTAAAGGTATTGCACTTGAGGTTGCTGTGACATGCTTTTAATTAAAGCGTTCCCACACATCTCTGTTCCAAAGCCCCGCAAGGCCAAGTGAATAATTATGCGCTATGTGTGTGTGGGTAAATAAACGTGGTAATGTTAGTCTGGAGATGAGAAAAAGATATTTTTAATGGTTTGACAGTTATACAGAGTTATTTATACAACCTGGCGATATAAAGGAAGAGTTGAATAAAGAATTCTTAACTCTTAATTGACCACTGGTCGTTTCAGAGTCAGAGTTTTTTATTTTAACAAGCATGCTAACAAAGTTTGAAGTTCCACTTCAAAGTATTCTGTGTCGCTCCACACAAATGACTGATTGCAAGCTGTCTACTTCAGTCAGGCTGTTGTAATGAGAGCAGGTGATTAATTATATTGTAAATAAGTTGATTGAGAAATCCTGCAGGAAATCAGGGAGGTGGTTGGATAAGAAGATGTAGACGGAGATTAGTAGGTAAGTAGATACTTTATGAAGCAAAGGTAAGAGATGCAACAATGAGACATGAGAGAAAAAAGTATCAAGACCATAACAACAAAAGTGCAAAAAAAAACCTCAATCTCATTAAAAAGCAATTCAAATGGTCACAAGTGAAGTAGTTGCACTCTTTCATGATCTTGATATGTATTTATCATGAGAAAATAAGCATTATTTTGAATGTCTGAATGCAAAATGAATCCATAGCTTGTCCATACCTCCAGCATGAGAAAATATCCCTTTGCCGTTTGTGCCATCTTTTGGAAGATGTTTACTAATGTCAAAAGAGGTTGTGCCGCCTCCACCAGTGGGAGAAATTCCCTGAGTCAGGCGTTTGTTTAGTCCACAGCTGGCTCCAGTTAAAGACTTGTTTCCTATGTTTCCAGCCACAGTATACATTAGAGCACAACACATGCAAGCCAAAGCCCCATCCACTTCTTGAGGAGGGTGTCAAACACGGCTCATGTCTTCACTAAAATGACCTGCTCTAAGTTACAGGCCTACCAACGCTCAAAATCTGAATGTTTTTCATGGGGAAAAAAAACAATAATACATTTTGGAGACTTCTGGGACAAATGTATACTTGCAGTGCAGATGGATCAACCTGATAAAATGTCTGTGATCAGGCAGGTCCATCTTGCCAAGCTCCAATCTACAATGGTTGTGACCAGCCCCAAGGCAGATGGTCCAATCAGCTTCCCTAAGATTAGGAAGAGGTGGGAGCTATGAGAGGGCTACAAGTGAGATAACAGCAGGAAGTGGCTGTTTGCACAGAGTTTGGCTTGGATGCTGACAGCGTCAGTAGCAGATCTGGGCTGCATGTCTTTATTCAATTAAAAACATGACACTAAATGCATTTCCTGATTGAACAGATATTTTTGCTCAAGTTTATTTTACTAAGTGGCTCATATTCTGTCCTTTACACCATGGAAGTAGCACTAGTCTACTACATTACCCAACATGCCTGTAATGAATGTGATTGACAGAATGATCATCCAATCACCTGACAGATGCTATTGCAATGTTGTGCCCACTCCAGAAAACGTTCTATAGGCTCTGCTCCACATGTAGAAGTGAAATATTACAAATATATTGAACAGTCCATCTGGGGTTGACAGGTTAAGACCAATGTCAACTTTTTCAAAAGGAGTAGAGTATGAATCTTCTATGCAGTTTGTTTCTTCTGTTAAGCTTTGGTTGACCTGGCATGCCAGAAAGGCTGTTTCACACATTCATAGATATATCACATCTGTCCGACATCCAATATCAACAGTGTTTTGATTGGGCAGAAACTAAAACAAAATACTTTTAAAAAAGTGATTAAATGAACAGTTGATTGTCACATTCAGGGTGATTAAATCAGAATAAAAAAATTTGTCATGGTAGATGGCGAGCACAGCTGCCAAGTCGGAACTCTTATAGAAATCAGCATGGAGGAGGGCAAAAGTATCTCCTCAGTTGAGAAATGCTTTGACTCTCCCTTTTCTTGGAGGAAATGTCCTGTGATAGAGCTGCTGCTACAGTGGTATCCATCATTGTCTCCTAAAGGGACAAAGGTGTTCACAAGCTAACAATTGTTTGTCACCATCGGCCCAGCTAAACAACCTGTAGCTCACTTCCTCTTTCAATTTAAAGGATGCTGATTGGTTTTGGTAATTTTCTGCCCAGACAATCTTGCTTGACTGGACCTTGGCTAAATGTATCTACCTGATATCAGACATAATATCCTGCAAAGCCGTATTTCATAGTTAAGGTTTAGTTTTACCAAATCTTTAATTTTGTCCTTTAGTTATTTTCAAACTTGTGCTTCTATTTAACAACTTATGTTGTTCTTCTAAAATAATTTCAAGTCCAGTTTTGACCATTTTTCCCATTTTAGGAGAGGATCAGTGGATGAAACAGAACCAAAGTGTTAATTCCTTTAAATCTTTTAGCACCTCCTAATGATGAGAGAGGCTGAGTGATATACATTAAAGGAACTGTCTAAAATGGAGCCTATCTTCCACTCACATGCAACATATAGGCTATAATTACCACTTTAATTAAAAAGGTGTTATGGAAAGAGCTTTAAAAATAGTAATAACATCTCCCCACCCTCTATAAGTGCACATTCTGATCTATAAACCAACCCAGTCACCTACACTGAAATAACAGGGTGAACGTTCTCTTGATATACGATCCGCTCTGTGGGCTCTCTGGCTGATTTTTTTGTCTCCCCTCAGATGTGATTCAGTGGATCATATAAGTCATACCCCTCATAGGCCAAATGTCCTAACTGCATACTTTCTCATGAGAGGGAGAACTTAATCTGTGTGCAGTGTGAAATCTACGATATGTCCAAGCAGACCCATCAGCTGTGCCGTTCATTCACATACTGTATTGTTGACTCAAAATAAAGATGGTTTGGTTTCGCTTGTGGTGAAGATCTGATTCGGGTTAAGATGGTGTCATCTGTGAAGTGTATTAAACAGAGAATGTGACATTTGTGCTGGCTGAGATGGAAAGTCATCAAGGAGGATGAAACAGAATATCCTTAGTTTTCTTGGAGATGAACGAAGATGGGAAAATGCAATTGCTGTTTATTTTGAATACCAATTTTCCCATGAAAGATTATCTTCCGGTATGAGTTTTGTATCCCAAACCACAATTTGAAGATTGTCTGTTTTGCTTCTTTAAGATATGTCAAACAATCTAGATTTTAGCTGCAATTAATCGCTGAGTTTGGTTGTAAATTGGGAACAATTGCAGTTTTATGTATTTATTTTTTTAAATTATAAGCAATTTTAATAAATATATCAGTTATCTGATGCAATCCCTATAGTAGAGTTGAATGATATTAGAGAAATCCTTATGAGGTGGGGCATTATGGTACATTTGTATTTACACAGCTAGAAATTTAAGATATTCCAATACAGACAATCAACATTTTAAGCAATTCTCTGTCAATACAGATGTTATCATACATCCAAAATTATTTCTAGTGCCCTGAATTGGAATTTAAATAAATCTTCCAAATAATCTCAACCTAGATTTTATTATCTGTATTTATGTTCTGTAAAATGCAATATTTATACTGTTCCCTTTTTAATGTAAGGGAGCATGTAAAACAGAAGTGTAGAGATAACGCTGATATGACATTTGCACTTGTTGGAGGTTCCATGTATGTTATCTTTGTAATAATGCAATAAAAGTCAGCTGTCAGACTTTTTCTCAATAAACTTGAAAAAATATTTTAATGGTCTTGAATTAATAGCAATTTCCTTCCTGTTAAATCAAAAAAATGTGAAAGAAAATACAGAAGTTCTATATTCTTAATGAATATGAATGTGAGTGTGGCTGCATGTTTATCTCTCTTTAACAGACCCCTGACAACCTGGTGTTCCATTTCCGGTGTACATACCCTTTTGCTCAATTAGAACTGGGAAAGGCTGTTTCCCATAACAAACCCTCGATGAGAAAATGGGTAAACCAATTTTAATATGTGAATATGACTGCTGGTGCTGCTGAAGACAGCAAACTGCAGGTTTTTGCACCTGTGCAAAATTTCAGCAATATTTGTGGCCTCTTCTTTTTGACTGCACTGGAGAAGCGTTGTACCTTAATGTTGGAGTCCTCTGGCTCTTCCTGCTGTAGATTACCAGTTTCCCTTACCAAACTTGAGCTATGGAAACTAAACCTAATAACGATAAAGATAAGTTACATCAACATCTAAACTCTGTCAGCAAGATTAGCTGAGAAGACAATGTAGTGCAGCGATGATATATTTTTGTAAGCCAACCAACAACTTAGCATCATGCTGGATCCCTTGTTTAAAAGCCCATGGGCTCCCTGGATGTGCTCTTTGAACATGGCAGATAGTGATCTATCCAAGTAATCCTAACTTAAACATAATCAGCAGGAGCAAAAAGGTATCATGAAAGACCATGGCGGGTCGACCTAGAAGCTGCTAACATATTTTCAAAGTATAACATCACTTTGTAAGATTTTTCCTCCCAATTGAATGACCAAATGAAATAATTGCATTACTGCCCCCAGCCACCTTTTGTCCTTGTTAGGATTCCATTAAGAGATAGCCTTTGAAACACATTGACACTAAAATTTAGAAGCAGGAAAGATGTATTTCATGTTGTGAATCTAACATTCAAGTCTTTACTGCATGTGTTCCCCCCTTACCTTTTTCAGGTATTTATCTGAAGAGCTATTCTAAAATCCCATATACATTGGGATGGGGTACTGAAAGTGCTAAATGCTAATGCCCTTCAGTGTTTTAGAACGCATTTCCACACTATTTTTTTGAGAGGTTTCTACTTGTGATGTAGGAAAGTGATGTTTACAATGGTGTAAAAGTAACTGAATTTTTCATGACTCATGAATGAGTTGCAACAAAATGCAACTTAGAGCTTCAGATGTCAAAAGTTGGTTAAAAATTAACTTTTGCCTTTGACAATAAAATGGGCACTGCTACTGTTAAAAAGCAAATGCCCTGATTTTTCTGGATGTTAGCATCATTTTCTTGTCCTTTTTCAGATGCATCAAGGGCTTTCAGGTTTTTAATACATTGGATCAGTGGCGGCTGGTGAAAAATATTCTTGGTGGGGCAGTACTGTGCAACACTCAGTTTTTAACAACCATCCCACTGTGATTCGACACGAACTACAGGATACCAGTGCTTCGTAAAAGTGTTATTATTAATTCCAAATAAACATAACAGATTACAGAATGGTGCACACACATATCAGACACACACTCATATAAATATATAAAATGGTCAACAATATAATGGTGCACACACATATCAGACACACACTCATATAAATATATAAAATGGTCAACAATATACTGCCGCAAAGCTTACATAACCTATATACAAAGAAATGAGTAAGGGGAACATGTGTACATGTTTAAATTAACAATAGCTTTATACAGAAATGAGTAAGGTGAAGTGTCTAATTGTCCACATTACTTTTCCTCCACATAAAAAAACCTACTTCTCTTTACCTATTTTCAAGTCCTCCCGACCAAGTATAATTTTGCTGTAACATAACCTTATTGTTTGTTGATAATGCCCAAAAGGTGACGGTCAAAATGCACGGTTCACATCTGCCTGGGTCACCAGTTAATACAGCACACCGCCACTCCACATTTGACGACTGTGCTTCTGAGGGGCTTATTTCAGATCAGTGCATCTTCGGAAGATAGTTAAATAACGCTGATATATTCACGCTTTCTGCGCTTTTACCTTACGCCCATCAAATACAGTCTGTAATTTCTTATTTCGTTACTGCCTGGCCATGTCAAAGCCATCAGACTACGGAGGTAGAGACGAGTAGGGCTTATGAAGTTCACTGTCCATTCACTGGCAAGGCAAATGGATGTAAAGAGCTCATATATTCTGTGTAATATGGATTCAGCGTTTGTATGTTTATGATTAGTATTACACATTTTAAAGGGTCCTTCAAAGGCACGCCTCTGCACATCTGCCTGGACTGTCACCAGTTAATACAGCACACCGCCAGTAAATCTTAGCGCCTTCATTGGCTAGCCGCCGCTGCATTGGATGGTTGATATACGTAATGATAGGAGAGAGTTTGACATGAATTGCAGAAAAGGAGCCTTTAGTCAGTCTTTAAGGTCTAAGGGTTGGACCATTGTGACCAAGCACCACTCTTACCCATTTTTCCTAGCACACAATAATAAATTAACCATACATACATTGTCTTTAGTTTTAGGTCATTACTTTTAAAAAGTTTTTAGCTGATAGCATTAATAAACACAAAAAGAGAGGAAAAAACAGAAACATGTCAGCAGTCAAATATGCTTTATTCTTTCAGCAGTCAAAGTCAGTACTGTAAAAATGCAGCCCTATGCTTAGGTCTGATGTATTAGTCGTACTTTTGGATTAAGCTTTAAATCAAGCATAAAGCAGAGCTGTTGATCAGGCATCTCCTCACTCTCTCTCTCTCTGTCCCTCTCCTGCTCTCGCCCTCTCTCTCCTGACTTCTGTTCATTCAAACAGAAGTAACAGCAACTGCCAGCAACACATTTCGACATCTGCTGTTGGTGGCAGTATTTCATGACAAACATCCACCCTGCCTGTCTACATCCACATTTGACACGAATGTGTAGCCGTCATCACCGCTCCCACAAAGCGGCGACAGGGCTGCTAAGCCACGTATCCTATTTTTGACCGAGCCGATAATTCTTGCAAAAACCAGAGAGTCAATATTTTATCACAGGGGTACAGCAAACACATGCAGATGCATTGTTGGTATGTTTTCCTCTTAAATATTGATTCCTAAGCCACTCTGCAGCCATCTGCTCGGTTCTGCTGGATTCTGCATAAAACACACACTTACGCACACACAGGGACACTCGTGTATGCACAAGTGCACACACACAGACATCTTTTTTGTGCAAATGCTCTCATGGACACACATATGAAACACGCACAAACATAAAAGTGATGATTTCTTGCCAACACACACAAATTCACAACTGCATGTAAATCCACACACCTGCATTTGTGATTGATAGAATTCAGTTGGTAAAAGTGATTGATCAGTAATTGATTTAGATAATAGAATATCATTTCACAGTGAAAATGAATTTTCTATTCATTAAAATGATTGTAAAAATTCACTCAAATAAGCTTTAAAGCCTTTTTTTCTAATGTACAATTGTCAGTAAAATAATGAAGTTGTGATGTGCATAAATTTGTAGAATTTGTGTAAGTTCATTAAAAAATTTCTGTGTGAAGAAAAGTAATTGTTTTATACCAGAAATTATTAATATTCTACCTAAAGAAAAAAAAAAGAAAAAATGTGAAGTGCTTTCGAGTTTGGAAACTAATTGAGTTGAAAACAAACTAGCTTCTCTTACTAGCGTCAGATCAGCTGTGTAACAGAGTCAAGCCTGATGTTTTTGTCCATAAAGATAATGTAACAAGGCAGAATTGAAGATATATAATTCATGGTCCTAATCATTCATGAGTTTAAATCAAAAACAGTGAGAAGACAGATAAGAGTGTGTATTGGAGTTTTTGTGACTCTGCAGCTAGCCCCTAGTGGACACTTGAGGAAGAGCAGCTTTTGGGAATTCTGTGTGTATTTCAGTGCAACAACTTTAGACATTGAGAATGTACACAAGGAGAATTTATATATATATATATATATATACATATATGTGTATATATATATATATATATATATATATATATATACATATATATATATATATATATATATATATATATATATATATATATATATATATATATATACATATGATCAGAACTTTTTTTTCTTGCTTCAGTCTTAAATGTTTAAAAAATATATATTTCAGATATTTGCTTCCTGACATTAATGGTAAAACATATAAAATAATAAAATACAAATACAAAGGAGTATTTTCTCCTTTTTTTAAAATTATTTTCACTTATTTTCAGGTTGTTAACTCTTTGACTGAGGGATTCTTTTTGAATAGCCTTGAAAATGTCAAAGGAATTTAAATTTGGTTATAAAATTCACCACTTCTTGGAGAAATTCATGGACAAAAATAGACAAAAAACTGTTGCAGAAGTACATAACAGAAGTATTTTTTTTTTCATGTTTGGGGTTACCTCCCGATCAATCTTTGTATCAAAATGACCATTTATCTAATAATTTTCATTTTAACTGTTTTTGTAATAAAAAACATGAACTAAAAATAAAACTTGTTAAACAGGATTTGAGGGCAGGATCTAATTTCACATCCTTCTATCTGCCAAAGATTAAAAAAAAACATGAATAAATTGCACATTAGGTTTCATGTAGTGTCATGTTTACAATTAATTTCTCATTAAGGCCACTTGTGAACAACAAAAGCCTGATATAGACAAAGCAATAACAGGTTGAGCTGTCTGCAAAACTAGTTATAGTCTGCTGAAGCCTCATATTTAGGCACATTTATTTGTGCAGGTAATCCCTCCTCAGAAAAAAATGTCCACAAAAGAGACACAAAAGACATGAAAGAAAGTCCACCTCACTTTGTCATGGATTTAGATATCAATTTGTGTGTCCAAGCTGCCTAGGCTGAGTGTCTGTCCACAACAATCTCCTTGTTCCACTCATTTCCTCTTTTTGTCTTCGAGTAACCAACCAATAGCCTTTTGGACTGCATCAAGCCACAGATGTTGCCGCAGCACCTCCTTCCTCCCATACAAGCACTTTTTTGTCCGTCAGCGTAATTGTATTAGAATGCACCTCCAATCCTGTGTAACAGAAAGATGTAAGCCGCTTCGCTTGCTTGTGGAGGGATCAACAGTCTCCCCTTTAAAAAGCCCTGCAAAGCTGTGTGTGTGTGTTTGTGTACACTTACATGTGCATGCACGCTTGTATGTGTCTGCAGATATGTGCACTTTTCAACACACATTCCTTCACCTCAAACACACACATATACACAATTGCTGCGTACAAGCAGAACCACCTCTGTGTAGTGTGATTAGGTATAGCTGTCGCTGAATTGTGCTGAGCGCAGCCGAGGCATTGCTGAGGATTGGGTTGCCCTGTCTCCACAGAGCAGGAGAGAGAGAGAACACACACACACACACGCACACACACACACAGCCTGTCTGTCTCCACCTTGTCTTTAGCCAGTCGCCAGGAAGCAGCTGGCCTGAATATCTGAGTGCCTTTAATGAATTGAAATCTTTTGGGTGCGAGGATTCAGTGATTAAATGCAATAAGACTAATATTCCTGGGTGGTTTGGGAGTCGAAAGAGGATTGTCCTTAGAGGGGAAGAGAGATGACTGTGCTTGGCAAAGTGCAGTCTCTGTGGTCTCCTTTCCTCAGTCCGCACCTCCAGGGGAATAACCCTATTTGGAGCAAAAGAATACAATTGGAGCTCTTGAAGTGGCAAAAAGAGGGAGGGGGGAAAACGTTTGGTGGAGCATGCTGGATGTTAAGGATTAAGTTTCACTTAGGTTGTGATGGAGGCACAGTCAGGAGCTTGAGTTTGACCTTCCAAAATTGACATCTAAACCAACTCCAACAATAAAACAAAGATGGAATAACCAGTTCAGGGAGCAAATCATTTTAATCACCTTGTTTGAAAGCTGTCATAAACGAATAAACGCCTCAGGCCTTAGTCTTCTTCAAATATTACTTAGGTTGGCATCCACATCTGAAACAACCACACTACACCACAGAGACAAGCCAGTGTGGGATATCCTGTTAGTACAGTCAGTGAGAGACACACTGACTGTAGACAAGGACCACAGTGCACAGGAAGCTGACTCGTACCGTTTTGGGGAAATGTGAAAACAGTGTCACCTGTTAGAAAAATACCACCACTTAACTGTCGATGTTGTTTGCTCATACAGTTCTCAAAAATAAGTTTGGAAACCTATTTTCACAGCTAAACATGAATTAAGCTTTTCCTCCTGGTACTAGAGCTGATCCTCACAAGTATTTTAGTAAAGGTGAGTAAACAGTTTTTTTAGTCATTAAAAAAATATCAGTTGGTAGAAAGCAAGATGAGTCAAATAACTGATAGGATGGTTTTCTCCCTGAGCACTTCTAGTTTTTAATTCTTAAATCTTGTACCCAGATTATTTATTCTCCATCAGGGTCAATTAACCAATGCCAGCAGAGTGCAAGAGCCAAATGTGAATGACTGAATATGACTGGGTAGCTTTGGATAGCTCAGTGGGTTAAATTGCACATATACTGTGGAAAGCAAGGGGTCAAGGATTAAAATCCCTGTCAGGGAATTCTAGGTGGAGTGATAAGGCAAGTCTTCAGGACTTTGACCCACCACAATTCCATTATCCCTAATTTGGGAGATTATTTTGCCTTACATGCAGGGGATGAAGGAGCTAGCTGCTTCAGTGTCCAATCCAGACTAACTATAAAACTAGAAAAGCACTCAGAGAGCACAGACCTCCGCCAGCGCCACAGTCCTCCGCCATATTGTGATTTTGACCATAAATATTAGTCCTACCTTTATTTCATTAAAATATTTAGATTTCTTGACCATGAAAACATATTATGAATCCAGTTGCTAATGGTATCTATTTTAGTTCAGTAGTTCTTCACAGAAATCACGTTTTTCGCTATGGCGGCCAGATGCTGATCTGGATCAACAGAAAATCGAATCAGTTCTTCCTTTTCCCATGCTGTACATTTCCTGAAAATGTCATCAAAATCCATCCAAAATTTTTTGAGTTATTTTGGTCACAGACGGAAAGACGGACGGACGGACGGACGGACGGACAGACAGACAAACAAATTCTCCCGAAAACATAACCTCCTTGGCGGAGGTAACTATCAGCTATGAAGAAAAGCCTGAATGACAATACGACAACAGATGACAGGTTAAGAAATGATATACCATTATCCCCACAATCTGAAGTAGTGGCCAACCTCAAGTTCTAACGCTGAAGCACTAGACACAAGAAGAATGAAGAAGAGTGTGATATGATATGGGAACCATGAGTAGGCCACAAGTAAGGCAGCCACAGTCAGATGCCTACCTGGAGTGAGGCAGGTCCATAGAAGTCAGCTGCACGGTCCTGCTCTGCTGGTATAATAGCCTGGCCAAAAACTGAGATTGAGGACCCTGATATCAGGGCAAGGAAACTTCTCACCATGGAAGGTTATGCATGGAAGGTCACGTACCCAAAAAAGTGTCATGATGTTGCACATGAAGTGTGAAGGACGCCAAGGAGTAGTGAGTGTGGAAGCCACTATCATGGATAAAGCATCTAGGATCCATGAGTACATCTGGAAGATGGCCTTAGACTATGAAATGCTGAGTGAACAGCTCAGGATGCAGGACTCAATAAGGAGGTGGAAGACCAGGAGAGAAGAGAAATGAAGGGACCAGTCCCTGCATGGCATGTACCACCAACAGACTGAGGAAGTGGTTGGTAACAGGAAATCTAGCCAGTGGCAGCATGGAGGCACCAACATGGCAGCACAGGCCCTCAGCAGAATAGGAGTTGAGATCCACGTCTACCGGACAAGGCAAGACCCCTCTCTGTGCAAAGAGGCCCCTGATTCTCAATCCAGCACATTATAGCAGGTTGTAGGTAGCTGGTATGATGCTCTATGTACATGTTCCTGCCTAAGTGGCTGGGATAGTTTACAGAAACATTTGTGCCTAGACAACCTTTATGGTGGAAATGGGAGACACCTCAAAGGTTTTGGAGAATGACCATGCCGAGATTCTGTGGGACTTTCAGATATAAACTGACATGTAGGCAATGATGAATGAACTGGGCATGTTTGTGGACAAATACAAGCAGGAAGAAGGAAAGTTAATGTGAGCTCGAGAAATACCAAGAGCTGAAGGAGAAAGTGGAGAAATTGTGGAGAGCGAAGACCACAGTGATAGACCTGAGTACCTTGTTGTAGTGTAGTAGGAACACTCAGGACTGTGACTCCCCAAATTGGGAGAGTGAAACTGTTCCTTGAACAGCAGATTCTGTCCTGGAGAGCAGTTATAGGACCAGCTACGATACTGCACAGAACTGTTAAAATTTCAATCCTCTAGTAGAGGGCCTGGGCTAAAGAGGGCACTTGACCACCTACAATGTTTTTTTTTTTTATTGGTAATATGTTAGCATTTGATTGTTTCATTGTAATCATATTGTAACCTATATTTTTTGTGTTGTGTTGCATTGTACGATATCTATGGTTTGTATTGATTTGTACTTTATTTCAGTGTGTCATATTGTACCAGAGTATCTTGCATAATTTTTTACCATTTATTTTAATTCCAAGGAAGGGTATCTTTTCATGTATGTTATGGAATGTCATGGTTATACCTTTTTTATTTTGGTCCACATGGTCTCATTTTATGTTGCTGGGTTCCTGAACTGTCAGTGTTGTCTTGACTTACTGTATGAACAGGTTCTTATCATTAGGATGGTGGAGGAGCTTTGATGGGATGATGGGAGGGGGCATGTTGAATCCTTAGTTAGGCACTAGGTGAGGTTTTGGGATATGAGGGGCCTTTGATTTGTTGAACTAGAGACTGTTTCATATTATAGCGTCTTATATAGTGTCTTATAAAGTTTCATGACATATGACCCTGTGCATATAATATTATAATCAATTCAAAGGTACTTTATGAGAGTTTCAACAGAAACTTACCTCAGTGTTAACAATCTGGATTCCCATGTAAGAAAACAAAACCTTTATGTCAGTTATTCAGGTCATATCTTGCAGCCAGAACAAAACAACTCAGTCTTTGGCCTTAAAGATTTTCCCCAAATCATCTAACAGGTCTATTCAGCCATCTTTGATTTGTTTCATCGTGTTATAATTGAATGTGATGCAACATGTTTAAAGAGCTTTTCAAAAATGAACATTTTGGCAGATGATGTGGATCACCTCAAACTCTGCCTCGAGGCATGTCTTCCAGGTTATTTCCAGTAAACCAACATCTTTGGTTGCAGTTTTTCTGCAATACATTTGCTCCTAATGCTGTTTGATTTCCACACCATGCCATTACTCAAAGAGAGTAGCTTGGGTTGAAAGCTGTAAAATCGAGTGAAAAGTCCTGACACTAAAGTGCGCACTCAAAGCAAAGCTTCATTTAATTAGCCGACAAGTCTGACAGATACTATTTAACATGAATCACTTCCCTGATATGTCTCACAGGGCACGTGATGGGGAAAAAAAAGGCTCTGTGCAGACATGTTGAGCTCATTTATTAAACAGTTGAGACAGACAGGAGGAGAAAAGCGTGGTTTCTCATGTCTGCCTCATCCACTTGTTGGACTCACTGATCTTAAAAGCTGACAGTTTACAATTCAGGATGAAGGTTTAACTGAGTGTTAACTGCACTTAGACGCACATCACAGCATGTAGAGAGGCAGTGGAATACTATGCATGTAGGAAGAACATGGAAACAAGTGCACCCTCTCTAATTCACAAAAACTATATGTAGAATCATATGAATCACATGAAACAAAAGTAAAGAATGAGAAGTGTCTTGGGGTCAAATCACCTCTAGCATTTTGTAAAAACGGTTCAAAACTGTTGCAATACATAAAGAACAGATGTTGCAAGGTTTGGCAATATAACAGATTGTAAATATGTTGCAAGACGTTACTCATTTCTGTTTATTTTAACTTAATGTTTAATGTATCCTACTCTGACGTTGCACTTCCATTTCTAATGACAAGAGCAGAGGGAGGTCACTCTAACTAAAAGATCTGAAGTCAGTCTATACGTCATAGCTTTATTCATCTACTAACACCCTGACTGCTCTGTCTTAACTATATCGGCAAATTTTCTTGTGCTTGTGCATAGCATTCCCACTTTGACCATGTTCTATTGAACTGCTTTAGCTTTGCTTGAAAGGTGTGTGTGCACAGAGGAAATATTCCCAGGTCTGTCTGAAAGTCTGTCACTGTTCAGCTTGCTCAGAGGAGAATTTCTGCATGGTGACATCATAAACTGATACCCCACAGTTTTCAACTTAGATGTCTGGGAGAGTTAATACTTACAGTAGCAATTCTCAACCTTTTTTTCTGTCACGGCACCATTAAATGATGCCAAAAAGATCCCCAATAACCTGAGCCAAAATTCTATTTAAAACAAAAGTTAATATAACAAAATTATGTCATGATTACAAAACCTAAAATGATTTACAAAGGAACATGCAACCAACACCCATCTGAAGACCAACTTTCACACACAAGAGGCTGTTATGTAACATATTTACACAACTACTTATAAAAGTAATTACAGTTAATGTGAACCCTGGGACTGATGCACACAGCCTTAAAATTATTGTGCACCAATGTAGCAATGTCTTTAAGTTTCAAAATAATAAGAACTCAGTCACCAGATCTGAGAAAGCATATGAGACAATTATATATTATCTTTCATTTAATTATAAGTGTAATCATAATACTTGGTTGAATTTAATTTATATAAATGCACACCTGACAAAGGAAGAGGGCACCAATGTTACTACAGTATGGCCATGTTCTTACTAATAGTCATTCAGCTCACATAAACTTCAGTGCACAGTATAAATGTCCCTTAGCCAAAATTATAACAGAAAAAAGTAGAGACCTCGTGCCCCGTGCCCATCTCACCCTCTAACTTATTGTACGTGGATTAGTTAAAGATGCTATGAGGGGTTTCTAAGTAATTACAAAAAGTCTCACTTTCAGATATATGCCTGATTGAAATACACACTTTAAGATGAGTTTTATAGCATCAAAATAGGTAATCTATAAATGCTATTCCTTAGCTAAGTGGTCCAGTCGGACAGCCGTCTACAAAACTACGATAATAAGTTTTCCAAAAATTGCTTGTTGTCACACATCAAAAACTACCGCTACGTAACTAGAAAGAGATACATTACCTTGTCGCTTTGCATCCTGTAAGTTGTTGAAAAAAGAAGTTGTAAAGCAATGCAGAGCTCTGAGAAAGGTCCGAGCTGCATTTTTATTAGCATCACAACAAACACACGCTTTGGCTTGGGTCATGTCTTTTGGTGCGTTCCAGTTGTAGTCAGAAGTCGGAATTTCCAGGTTCCAAGTAGGAAACTGCAACTGGAATGTCCCCCGAAGTCTGAATTTCCTACTGGGAACTCAGTGAAACCTCGCCACCCCCGAGTTGACAATCGAAGATGGATGCCCCCAGTGTGAAGTTATTTAGCTCCTGTAATAATCAATTTATTTGCACTTCTGACTGGGGTGTGTTGCTCTAGATCAGCTGTATACACAGCATTGTGAGACTTATATTTACAAAAATGCTGCCATAGTGATAATCACATTCTTCATGTGATATTTGTGAACAACAACGCAGGGCATGCTAACAACAGCTAACAATAGCCTGGTAGATCGGCATGATTTTTTCGACTTAAACTGGAACGCCGATAAGTCGGAGATGATGTCACTCACAGTTCCGAGGCTACTGGAACACAGCATTATGACAGTCGCTGCACATGCTCATGGGTAGCAGAGTCTTTGGGCTCTAATTTTGTGGCGCAGCACAGGGGGCGCAAGCCTGGCGCACCCTGCGCAGTGTTAATTTTGTCCGGCACACCGCCGTGCGCTGCCAATTTTACAATTAGGTAGACCGTCTGTGCAGAGATGGGTGTGACGGTGCACCAGGGGGAGTCGACGGCGCACCAGGGGGAGGTGTCGGCAGATTCATGTTGGCGCAGTGACAAATTCGTGCCAAAAACAGTGCAGAAAGTGCGCTGAAAGCTCGCCTGCTCCAACCTGGTCTATTCTCGGTGCAAGGCGAAGCGCACCCTCAGCTGTAATTTGGTGACAGGCGCACATGTGCGCACACGTCAACAAAGCTTCAGAGGCAGGTTTCCAGAGCGTCAGGCACATTTTAATGCAATAAACAATCACAGCAATCACTATTTAATGTAACCGTCTGAACCAGCATATACATTTGTATTTATATTAACTGTCCCGTCACATCTGTTGTCGGATTAAAGCCGTTTGTAATAATGGAAACTTAACCTGACGGCATCTGGAAGTTTGATGCACATCTTACAAGTCAGCAATAAACAGCCTTAACATCTGATACTGAGTATATGTCTGGCTTCTCTCATTTCATTAAATTCAAAGAGGGAGAAAAAAGACGAAGAAAAAGGAGATAAAATAAATGTATGTCACTCAAGATTTACCTGTTATTTCCCATATTCCTCTATTTTAGTCTTTATTTTTAACGTGATCTAAAAAGATGGAGTACATTATTGTAAGGAGGATGAGGCGGAGACACCAAGAGAGTATACAGTATATCACTAAAGGCTCTGCTATTTGGCGATGACAAACCAGGAATGCAGGTGGATCAAAAGTATTCTGAATGGATAAGCCTGCTGCTGTGTAACTGTCTCTTAATTTTGTACTCCTATAATGACAAAGGAACAGATTACATCTGTCCCGGGAGCTGGCCCACATGGTGACGCGCTTCATGGCCTCAGATGCGCGCCCCGATGGCCAGTCCGTTCTCCCAGCTGCTGAAGTGACAGCGGTTCTGACCGTCTCCTCTGCAGATCATTCTCCCGCGGAGACGGTCAGAGCAGCGGGGATCATTCAGACCAATCAGACGCTGGGCCTCGCTCGCAGTGCATTTAAAGGCAAGGAGAGGCAGTCATTTGATTGGTGAAGACAGCACTCGGCTGTGTTAAACCCATTAACGGCTTTTCTCCTCCTACTGTGGCATTTGCGCCGAGGGGCAGAGATGTGGGCGTGGATGCGCTCCTCTGCGCTCCTCTGCGCCTTGAGTGCGCCTCTCTTGGCACTGCAGGAAACTTGCAAAGTGCGCCGGTCACACCCCAGCATGGCGCGAAGCAGGGCAGAGGGCCTGTGCGCGCTTGTGCCTGGTCTATGAAATTAGAGCCCCATATGTCTTCAGAAATAGATCCTCCTCATAGCACCTTTTAAACAGTGAACAAAGTTTCTCATTTTAAGGATTAATTTAACATGTTCACAACTAAAAACCAGTGAACATGTGAGACATTGTTCTCAAATGGACAACTGGAAAGGGAAAGATAGTGGGGGTTATGCAAGACATGCAGTCAAGGGATTTAAACCAATGCTGGTCACAGACTTTAGTGCAAAGGGCACACTGGCTAACTACTCAGCAACCATGCCCTGTGGAAGTCCTTCATGAATAAGTTTGTTTTTCTTTTGGTTTTCTACCTCCTGCAGTGTGTTTTTATTGAACATGTTCCGATTCAGAACAAGTATACAGTGAATGCTGATGAAATTTAATTTAGTTTTGGTTGTTAGATCCCCATTAGCTGCAGATTCACTGTAGCTATTCCTCCCAGGGTCCACAGCAAATTTACATTATGACAGTGTCATGAATTCTCATAGGTGACAGTGGGCATTGAGCAATCTGAGAGAAGCTTGGAGGACAGAAAATGTAGTTGAAGTCAGATAATCATGGTCCATCAAAAGTAATAAAAATTGTAAATTAAATTTAGCAAAATAAAGGTATATTTGTTAGCATGCTTCTTCTCTGTGAAGTTTCTGGCTCCACACCAGTGGTTCCAGAGCAAAAATAAATGACTGTGCCTGTTATGTTGGCTCAGTCATTGCAGTCATTAGAACAGGATGCTTCTTGTTTATGAGAAGTTGAGACTTTCTCATGCTTGATTCAGGACATATTTGAGATACTGTTACATCAACTACAAAGCAGATGTAACAGATACAATATGCAGAAATTAAGCACCATAAATATGCTAAGAGAATTATTATCGAATTCAACAGAAAGCAAACCCAACATTAAAAGTCAAAGGGACTGTGAGGAGTTTCTAAGTAATTACAAAAAAGTCTCACTTTTAGATATATGCCTGATCGAAATACACACTTTAAGATGAGTTTTATAGCATCAAAATAGGTTATCTATAAATGCTATTCCTTAGCTTCAGGGTCGGGTCGGACAGGGCTGGACAGGTCCTGAATACTCAACTTCAGGAAGAAGACAATTAAAACTAGAGCAAATGTATATTATTCGGACACGTATTAGAGCACCGGGCTGTAAGTAGCAATATATAGCCGGCTACAAAACTACGATAATAAGTTTTCCAAAAATTGCTTGTTGTCACACATCAAAAACTACCGCTACGTAACTAGAAAGAGATACATTACCTCGTCGCTTTGCATCCTGTAAGTTGTTGAAAAAAGAAGTTGTAAAGCAATGCAGAGTTCTGAGGAAGGTCTGAGCCGCATTTATCACAACAAACACACGCTTTGGCTGGGGTCACGTCTTTTGGTGCGTTCCAGTTGTAGTCAGAAGTCAGAATTTCCGGGTTCCAAGTGGGAAACTGCAACTGGAATGCCCCCCGAAGTCTGAATTTCCTACTAGGAACTTGGTGAAACCTCGCCACCCCCGAGTTGACAATCAAAGATGGATGCCCCCAGTGTGAACAGTTATTTAGCTTCTGTAATAATCCATTTATTTGCACTTCTGACTGGGGTGTGTTGCTCTAGATCAGCTGTATACATAGTATTGTTAGACTTCTGTTTACAAAAATGCTGCCATAGTGATAATCACATTCTTCATTTGATATTTGTGAGCAACAACGCAGGGTGTGCTAACGACAGCTAACAATGGCCTGGTAGATCGGCATGTTTTTTTCGACTTAAACTGGAACGCCGATAAGTCAGAGATGATGTCACTCCCAGTTCCGAGGTTACTGGAACGCAGCATTATGACAGTCGCCGCACATGCTCATGGGTAGCAGAGTCTTCATGTCGTCGGTAATAGATTCTCCTCACAGTGCAGAAAAAAATGCAGGCAATTTAAAGGTTAAACTGTTTGTTTTTTCATCAGACCAGTGGATGATGAGTCATTATTGGGCACTGAGTGCATGTTTGAGCTGCTTAGAGGCCAATAATCTGTTGACATAGGCAGTTAGCAGTGTCTTTTCACTCACTAACCATGGTTTCACTCTAATTGAGTGTAACTGACATGCATACGAGCTTGAGCTCAAGAAGCCATGGCTTTCATACAAGATGCTTGTGTCAGCCACGTTGTGGCTGTCTCACTGCTGCCCCAGCTCTGTCTCTCGACACATAACACCTTACTAAAGAAATTCTGCAGAAAGTTTAGGAAAAACCACAATAGATCTCCAGACAGTTGACCTAACTCATTGAGTGACTGACCAGGGAAAACTTCTGAATAAGCGTTCTAATGCTGTCAACAAACATATCTTTTGAAACAAGATTAATATGGCTTTCTACTTTTAATTTTAAAGTCTGTTTTAACAGAGATATGTGCAAGGCTTGTGGAAAAAACAGACGATGCATGGCAGGCATGCAGCTCAAGCTGACAGTCTGGAAGTTCTGATAGGCATTACTAGTGAACTGGGTGTTTTCGACCAAATGGGTAAGTGAAGATTTTATTGCTTGTCCCTCCATCTGAGTGCTCTTACTCCACTGCAGTCTATTTTTTGCAGAGAAGATAAGGCTAGCAGCATCACTTTTAACATCTTCTCTTCTTTTTATGTGAAAAAACATTTAAAATTTTAAGAATACAGTGATACCAGTGAATAACACGGGGTGCCGATTAAATTGTAAATTGCTAATAATTGAAAAAGTGAGTAATGCTAGGGGCCACATTAATAGTTTAATTTGTAAGCTTTTGTAAGTTATCATAACTTAAACTTAAAAGAGTCAGGGTCAATTTCTAGTTTTGCTGCTTTGTCTAAACTTCTTTGATTACGTTTTCAAGATAACGAAAGGAAAAACTCCTAATAACCTTGATTTGAGCTTGGCAATGAAAAGAACAGCTGTGGGTTGGACCATTTTGCAGGTCATATAAAGAAGAGAAATAGAATCCAAAACCAATCACACACATATTTGAATGATACATCTTGCCCCAATGAGTTACTTTAGCAAACTTACTAATTTGTCCCTAATGACAATAAAATGACACCTTCACAGAAACGGCTGTAAAAATAAGATATATCTTTTCATTCCATTTTAAATGCATCAGTCTTCTGAAACAACTTCAGGCTAAAAGATATGTACATACAATATATTACTAATATTTGTGGAGGGGGTAAAACTTACTAAAGGCCACAAGTTTTTTACATATCTTCACTGGATTTTATTTTAATGGAATACAAAAAAATGAAACATTTTGCAAAGGCAATATTTAAATGAGTATTTGATTATTATTTTTAAACACTTTAAACTAGTCAGTGTTTTGAATTTCCTTGAGCCTGAAATATACAGTACATATTAAAGAGGACATATCATGCTTGTTTCTCCTTTTCACTATGCCAGACTAGGATGCCTGTAAAGCATTTCTGCCCTCAGTACAAGTCATTTAGTTCCTTCATTGCCCCACAATAGCGTTCTCAAAATCCTCATTTTAGGCCATTATGAAGCCCACGTTGAAACACTCGGTCTCAAGGCTGACCTAAAGTTATCTCGCAACATCACAGCCCTTTGTGCTTTGAGCCAGCCTGTCCTTCTTCTTCTACTGTATTTTCCAGCAGGCTCTTCTGAAACAACCTCAGGCTAAAAGATATGTACATACAATATATTACTAATATTTGTGGAGGGGGGTAAAACTTACTAAAGGCCACAAGTTTTTTACATATCTTCACTGGATTTTATTTTAATAGAATACAAAAAAATGAAACATTTTGCAAAGGCAATATTTCAATGAGTATTTGATTATTATTTTTAAACACTTTAAACTAGTCAGTGTTTTGAATTTCCTTGAGCCTGAAATATACAGTTCGTATTAAAAAAAAAGGTATGTAGCAGCTAGTGCATGTGCCTCACAGCAAGAAGTAAGAAGGTTGTTGTCAGTCAGGGCCTGTCTGTGAGGAGTTTTTATGGTTCCCCCTAGGCTTTGTGGGTTCTCTCTGGGCACTCTTCCTTAAGCAGTGTTCACACTGAATGCAACTCTGCCGATCCGATCAAAACCGCTTTGCCCATGGAAGTTGAGTCATGTCTCCATAAATACCTAATTTTGGTCACCGTCCCCTGTCACAGTGGCTCGGTGACGTCACGCCTGCTTGAATTTCACCACAATCATATCATATATCATATAACAGGATGTGTTAGCTGACATTACTCTAACGGTATCCTTTTCACTCTCTTATCAGATACAAAACACTATAGCTGCTGGCCCTACAGCAGCATTGTCTGTGAGTCCTCTGTGGTCTGTCTAGGCAGAACTAATGTACTCACTGACTAATGTTTTCCACACGGACATAGATTGTTATTGTGTAAAAGAACTGTCTGTCACGGGTACGTCATATGTGCACACACCCCTGATTAGTTGTTGCTGCACTGTCACACACGACATTGCCTGAAAAGATCAACTTCTTTAAACCTTGCTGACAAGAGACATGGTTGCATTGAACGTGATAGTCACACCGTGGGAGGGTTAACCCCACCCCATCGCAGCTGTACATTGACTCTACATAGAGAATGATCACTGAGGACGCTCAAGTCGCGTTCGGTGTAGGCACCTTTACCCAGACCAGATCATGCTGATTAGGTTGATTGGTGATACCAAACTGCAAGGCATTAGTATTATTAGAAGGCATTGTTGCCCAACTCTCCATGTGGCCCTGCAATCGGTGACTGGTTTGGGGTGTACACCACCTCTCACTCAAAGTCAGCTGGAATGGGCTTCAGCCCCTGCAACCCCAAAAGGGATAAGCGGTTTGGATAGATGGACAAAATGTCCTCACAGTCTCTTAAAGGCTGCATATCCAATAAAACTGTGTAGACATAAGTTTACATGTTTTTACAGCTGATGGTTTTATTTGTTCTGGTTTTAACAGTCGCTGTTGCAACCGACCTACTCTTCACATTCCTGTGTATGCATAGCTGTCAGACGTGTGTATTTTCCTGTGAATTTGCAACATAATAAAGAAATGGAGTTTTAATCACAACTATACCTTTTTATGGCAGGATCATCACATAATGACTACATGTGTACAGGAATACAAATAAAGATGGCATTAATATGAAAAATGTAAATACTGTTGTAATATGTAAACAGTGGTGTGATATGTTGAAAATATCACTTGTGTATCATTGTTAAATATGATTCTGAGTTTTAGTGGTCTACATTTTCCATCTTCACATCATGAGTCAATATTTTTGTGGCCTTTTGGATGACATTCAAAAACCTGCCAAGAACTCTCTGTGTGCTAGCATCTGATGTGAGCACGTCGGCATATAAACTTGTCTTAATTATGGAGGATATTGAAATTACACTGACAGATTGATAGTGTGTAATAACACGCTTTATGTTTGTTGTACAGTTGCATAAGCACTATGAAAACAGTAATAGAGCGACAAAGGACAAGAATTTGCTCCTAAGTAGATGTGCAAACACCAGCTGCTCCTACTGTGTGTTGTATTACGTGTTTGCAATCTTGTGAGGATTACACAAAGACACTGTGGACATATACACACACAGAGAAACACACACACACAGTAAAAATGGCTGCTCACCTTTCACCAGTCACCTTTACAAGAGTTTTTCACAGCCGCCTCCAACACGAGCTTCCACTTTTCCCCCCTTGATTTACGGCTCGGAGGTGCAGCCCACTACTCTGAAGTGTTTACTCACCACAGGCATTAAACATAACTGTCAATTAGGAGTGGAAGTCGGGGCTCCTAATGGCCTTGTTTGGACCGGTGTGTGGACAAGCATTAGCGTCTCAGAGTCTAAGAGGCCCTGTGTGTGTGTGTATGCGGTAGAAACATGGGGTGTGTGTGTATAGGTGTGTGCATGAGTGTGTCCAAATCTAGCACAGCATTCTCCCCCTTGATCATCCAGAGTAGTGAACATTTCAACCGACACCTTTACGAGAGGACAGGACCCCGGACTCATTTTTAAAGCCCCCTGTCCACTTTGATGTGCGTTATTAAACACGCCTGTACCTGATTTGTACGCCGCTCTCTTTCGTCTCTCAGTCGCCCTGGAATATTACTGCGACTTACAACTACCTCTAAATGTTGGCTTTATTGATGGTTAGGTCTTAATGGGTGGAACTACCAACCCAATTCCAATGAAGTTGGGACACTGTGTAAAACATAAATAAAAACAGAATGGAATATTTTGTAAAACACTTCCACCTATATTCAATAAAATACACTGCAAAGACAAGCTATGAAAGGTTGTAACTAATAAACTTGATTGTTTTTAGGGCAAATATCCACTTATTGGGGTGCTGGTTTGGTGGAGTGGTTAGCAACCAGGCACCCCATGTACATCCTTCTGCCGGTCCAGGTTCGAATCCCGCCTGTGACCAGTTTGCAGAGTGTCTTCCCCTACTCTCTCTCCCCCTTTCACAAGCCTATCCACTGCTTCTCTCCTATCAATAAAGGCACAAAATGCCCAAAAAATACATTAAAAAACAAAACAAAACAAAATATATATATATATATATATATCCACTTATTTTGAATTTGTCTGCAGCACATTCAAAACAATTAGGGACAGGAGTGTATTTACCACTGTGATACTTCACTTTTTATTTTCACAAAACTCAATAACTGAGGACAAGAGTTGTTGAAGCTTTGTAGGTGATTTTTTTCCAATTCATGCTTGATACAAGACTTCAGTTGCCCAACATTGTGGGATGTCTGTTGTCATATTTTGTTCTTCATAATAAACCATACATCTTTTTATCGGGACGGCAACAGGCCAGTCCAGTAACCACACTCTTTCTCTAAAAAAACAACATAGGTGCAGAATTCCGCTTAGCATTGTCTTGCAAACAATGCACTGATGTCCCTGAAAAAAATGTTGCTTAAATAGCAGGGTAAGTTTCTCAAATTCCAGTATATACCTGTCAACAATAATGGTACCTTTCAAGATGTGCATGTTACCCTGCCATGGGCAGTAACACACCCCCATACCATCACATGTGCTGGTTTCTGAAATTTATCCTGAGGACATGATTTCCATGATTTCTTGAAAGCTCAGGCCCAGAGAAGCTATTGGTGTTTCTTGGTATCATTGTTTTAGCTTGCACTTGTAGGTGTGGCAACAAACGTGATGATATTCTTTACAGAAAAATACTGAGATTTAATGCAGTGCGAACTGAGGGATCAGAAGTCACGGGCAGTTATTGTTTGTTTTTGGCCTTTCTGATTATTTACAGAGTTTTTTTCTAGATTTTCTGAGTGTTTTGATGCGTGAACAGTAGGTGATGAAATTCCTATATATTTTTTTAATTTTCTTATCGAGAAATGTTATTCTTAAATCTTTGGATTTTCTTATGCAGTTTTGCACAGTGTGATGAACCTCACCCATCATTCCATGTATGTGATTGAGCTTTTAGAGCATGCACCATTAATAGCCAGTCATGACACATGTTTCCAATTAACCTGTTCACCTTTGGACAGTTTGAACATTTTGCTACCTTTCCTTGTCTTTTTTGGGTATGCTTCTTTTTTTTTAATATGTTTCAGTCATCAGATGCAAAATGAATGAATATATATATATATATAAAACGAAGACATTTATTTGTTTGAACATTAAATGTCTTGTCTTTGTAGTATATTCAAAAAAATATTCTTCTGAGGAAGCCCAGCATGCACCCACAGGTTTGCAACTAAATGAAAAACTAAAAAAATGTAACTCTATAAAAATCAATATTGGTCTAACTTAACTTGCCACCGTCATAAATTACTACACAAACTGTTAGTTAAACACAATAAACTCCTCCATCTCTGCAATAAAACTTCAGAGGCATTAACTTCCAGTTAGTGGTGCATGCAGGTGTGCGCCAGAGATTAATGTCTGAAGCATTTTGGAGGAGAAAGGGTTGATGGGAGGATAACAGATACAAAGAGCTCATGAATTATCTGCATATGCGAGCTGCTTATTTGATCAGTGATAAGGGGAATGAGTCCACTTGCTCTCCAGCAGGCGCTCACAGTGGAGCTCATGAGCACTGCGATAGCATCAATTTAGCTTCCAATGACAACTAGTCCTTAGCATGGATGAACACAGCTCTTTGCTATAAGCTATATGATAGGATTATGCGTGTGTTTGATATGCAGTGCATGGAATTAAAATAGATAAGTTCAAACCACTCCCTTACTTTAAAGCACAGGCTTTGGCTGAATACTCCACTGTACTCTTGGTTGTGCTGTAAATTGACTATTTTGCCCTTGAGGATCAATATAGGGGTGTTTTGTTTCTTCTGCGGTGGTTCTGTGCTGGTAGGGCCATCAGTGAGATATTTTCAGCAGGTCATTAATGTGAACCTGGAGAAGTAAATGCCTATTGCTGCACGTCTATTGGCTTTCAAACACAAATGAGTTCATTCTTTTTTACTAATAATTAAGCTTCCTTTGTTTCTTGGGATTTTTACAAAACCATTTGAATCAACATGTTATTGTGAGAAATGGTTCAAGATCAAAAAGAATTCTGGCAAACAGGCCTACTCTTCAAAACTCCATAATTATACACTATTTTTTTTTTTTAATTTATATCGACAACACATTTATTTTCCATTGAAGGTCCAAACAGCAATTTGTTTGATGAATGACATATGTGTGGTTGATTTTTTTTTTCTTAAACTTTGGACATTTTTCCTCAGAAACACTAGAAGCACTGTTGTACAGAAATATCTTACAAATGTTATAAACCACAAATGTAATACAAATCTGCAGCCTTTACAGAACATATTCAGCAGGTCTGATAAATTCCTAACAAATGCAATGGCACTAGCAATAGCATTTGTAATATGACAATTTCCCAAACTATGATTGTACAAATGTAATTACTTTTGCAGGATTTTGTTACAAATCAGGAAAAAATACTTCCCTCAAATTTTATGAAGTTGAGAAAATCATCTTTGGGCCATTTTTTGGGGGATTATTAATTCATACACATGCCACTTTGTTCCAGTTTACAACAATATCACAAGGAGGGCCATGGAGCCATTTGGCTACACTTTAACAACAGTCTTATTCCTGTCTTTTTTTTGGAATTTCCTGAAAAGCATGCCTAGTTTGGTGAGTTCTGGGTAAGTTAACATGGCAAAATATGAGATTTTGGGTGACAGAGAGAGAGAGAATAGCCACACAATTTTGGTGTTTCTTTGGTATTGATGAAAAGCTCAGAAACTAGTGCCCAAAGAATATGTGTTACGAAATATCACTGTTAAGGTGACAACTTACAACTTGGTCAGTGTTAATGGTTACTGGAATGCAAAATCAATTTTAAAAAGGCTATTGTCAAACTCTCTAGTGATCAAGGCAACATCTCCATCTCTGTATGACAACATCCCCCCCCCCCCCCCAAAAAAAAACCAACAACTGTTAAGTACTTTTAGTACTATATGCTTATGTTAGCATTTCTGCTTTAATCAAAAACAAATTTTAATCGATAATAACATCAAATACAATTTAAAGTTTTATTTTATACTTCATTAAGCCTTTGTCAAGCCCCACCCTTCACAGAAAGTGACCCTCTTTCAAGCCTCGCCCTCCCCAGTAACTTTTATTAAATTAGATAAAGCTGAAGTTGCCTGCTTTTCTTTTATTGTAAATAACTGAAAATAATAATAACAATAATGATAATTAATACTTCATAGTTTTATGTATTGTTTCAGACAAAACTACATTAGTTTGTACGTAGAAAACTCAAAATCATGAATCTTTATGAATAATAGTATGACCTTGGTGATGTTGCCTGTTGTTAGCATCAACAAAATCCCTTGATAATTTTTGCAATATATTCTGAAAGCACCAAACTGTGTCCATATTAGGTTTTTTTTCCTTACCTGAGAGTGCGGGTATGTTTTTTTTTTTTTTTTTTTTTGTAATTTTCAATGTTGAAGTACAAAGTATTAAGATAAAAACTTCACTACAAGGCACCAATTTAGACTCTTCCAACACAAAAAAGTTGTCTGACTGGAGTAACCCTGTTTTGATAAGGGGCCCTCTGATTCTAATTGGTTTGTCAGTAGACCAATCACAGAGCCAGCCAACAGAGGGTCAATTATGTTGAATAAGTTATCAGAAATACTGTGAACTTTCTGTACATGATGATGTGAAAATATGGTTCAAAATATTATCAAACAATCTTTGTTATCTATAACTATTTAGACTTATATAGCCTATTCAGAAGATTTCTGAAACAATTAATGCCGTACTCTTTATTTGGTATTTATCATCACTGGTAGTAAAGTCTGGAGTCCAGCAGTCTTGGGGATCACTTAAGCCTGTCTGGTGGGAACATAACTCTGGTCCTTCGGGTGTTTTGTTGATGCTGGTGAGTTCTGGGTTCAGAAAAAATGAGAGCCAGAGCTCCAGCTAACATGAGGCTAAGAGCAGACTCTTCAAAAAGGGCGGAAATGCCTCTGCACAATTGTGACTAATTGTGGCGTAAATTCACAATCGTGTCATAGCAGGCCTCACAGCATGAGGTCTGTCATGAGCGGTGGATGCCTTGCTCCCCATTTTCACCTGCCATTGCTCTCAATCAAACAAAGACAGAGGGGTGGAAGTTTCTTTTCATGTGTTCAAAGGTGACCTGTTACGAGCTTTTTTTCTCCTGTAATAGGAACAAGAAGTTTTTTTATTGGGAACAAATGTTGACATGTGGAGAATAAAGCAGCAGGTGAGAGAAAAGAAGGAGAAAAGAGGTACAGAGAGCAGTGTGGTTTGAGTCATTTAAGGCCTCAGGTAAAGACTAATTTGAAGTCCTCCATGTTTATAGGCATGTATCAAAGTTTTAACCTGCACAATATGGAGACTGTTCATTTGTATCTTATCTTGTGTTACGATAACAATTAATGATATTGCACAAATGAGTTAACAACTCTCAGAAAGGTGGTTGGAACTAGCAAGAACTGTTTCTCTCAGTTTCAGATGTTGTCCACAACTGTGCAATCTAGAGAGTGTCCATGAAGTTGCTGTCTTTCCAAATAAGAGAGCAATGCAAATGTTCAGGAAGTCTTAACGTGAAAGAAGAAAAGGAGTGGTTAAATACAAACATTTAAAAATGTTCATTTCTTTTAAAAAACTGACATTGTTTAATTTGCTCAAATAAGTTAGCTATATTTCACTTTAGGGGCGATACTTGTCCAAACATTGCCAACTTAATTGTGGAATGAAGTCAGTGTTAATGGTTTCTCTACAGATTTGAAGCTTGCAAGCACTAAAGTGAGAGGATAGTGTCCAAATTGCACTAGTAGGTCAGAAATGTTCATTCAAAGGCAGACCGTTTGAATAGGTTTCTATTAATAAGTTGATAATATTTGGACAAATAAGTAATTACTTGTTTTGGGGACTTAAGCACTGTTTTTATTTAATACTATATAATGACATTAGCATGTTCAATGACTTATCTTTGGAATTGGTGATGAAATATAGGTTGAGTTGAAACAGAGCAAATAGCAAGGACCAGTTTCACCATCTTTTCCCAAATATTGCCAACTTTCAACAAAATGCAGCAATTTACCTGCAATATTTTCTCTAAAAGAAAAAGCATCTTGAAAAATGCACAAATAACTTGTCAACATAAAAACAAGTTTGTGAAACTCACTCATTGCCAGAGTTAGCCAATTTTTCAAACATTTCCAACATAGTCATGAAGTTTTGACAGTATCATGTTTAAGGAATAAGATGCTGTTTGCAAAAGTAAATAGACTTTAATTTGTGATGAAGTTGTGCAATTATGTTGCCACTATAAGTTGATAGAACTAGCAAGAACAGAGGGCTTGTTCCACCCACTTATACCAATGTGCCCATACTTTTTGTGCAATTTAGATAAGGTGCAAGGATTTGCATATAATACATTTGATAGGGCTCATGAGCATAATTAATATTTTAAAAAAAGAGGGAGCATTCTGAAACCAAGTACAGTATGTTTGAAAGGTTTGAAATGTTTTACCAACACTCTTACAAGTGTGTGAAGCTTTCCCTTGTTTTCACACAGTTTGTTTAAAAGTTAGTTGTCAGGAGTTTGTTTGCAATTTTAAGTACAATTCAAGCATTAAAATCACGTACATTTTTAAAAAGTATTTCACTTTAATTAGTTATAAGATTGCAAACATACATTAGCAATATCTTTGAACTCAGAGGGGTTCAACAGTGGTGTCACCCACTTCTTTGAACATTGCCAATAGTGAGGTGGAATTTCAGTCATCTCATGGATGTTTTCAATACTTAAAACCAACAGGGAGTGCATTCTCTAAATAACACAAATGTACCTGTGACAGGGTTAAACTGCCAATGTCAACAAATTAGTTGTCAATTGTAAACATTGACAACTAATTAGAAAAAGGGGTTTGCTTTCTAATTATATTGAAACCGACTAATTATATTTTCAACACCATCTGCTTTTTCAAGCATTTGTTTTTTTTCTTTTTTTCAAATAGGTTGGTAGCTATACAACAGGAGGACCTTTCCATTTTCATAATTAACAAACATTGCAGACTTTTGCAGAAGAAAGACAAAATTTGTTGCCTTACTTTTTCTGTTATATGTAAGTAAACTTCTTGACAGTTCCATTGATTTTTGCAAATTTTCCAATCTGCCTTTGCAATCTAGACAATATATGTGAATTTGAATAAAAACCTTTTAACCAAAGGAGAGGGCTGTCTTAATTGCACAAATAAATCAGCAACATGAAAAAACAAACAATTTTGAAAAAAAATTAACCTCATGACTAAAACAGACTTACTCATGAGCAACTACAAAGCAGGCAAAACCAACTCGGATCCCTCTCCTCCAACAGTTGCCAACTAATTGAGGCAGTGTGCAGGAATTTGGCAGTATTTTTCAAACAAACAAAAAAGAAAATATTTCAATTCTTCATAGTATATAATAAGCAATTACCCTCACGTTGTTGGAATTGCGCAAATTATTATTCAACCTTTGGGCAAATATGTGCAACTAGCAGCCTTAACAACTTGACCAAAATTGGCAACAAATCAGTGTAACTTGGACAGTGTATGGTACATTTAAAATGCCTCAATCAATGACAATAGTTTAAAATCTGTATTTGGTGCTCCAATAAAACGACTTTATCTTGAGCCCCCTTTGAGCTCGGGGCTTAGGGCAGTTGACAATGTTTGCCTGATAGTACAACAGCCTCAATGAGGGGAGGAGAGGAAGGGGCCTCTGTATGCTTTGGAGAGGATATTTGACTAAAGGTGCTGAGTCCTCAGGCAGCCCACCTGAGAATAAAGCATGCATTTCAATAAATCTCCTTCCAATGAAAGCATTTGGGCTGAAGCTGGAGAAGCTGGCCAGGGGCTACAGCGTGAATGACTGCTCGAGTGAGAGAAAAACATAACATGAAATACATCAGTAACCGGAAGGAGAACAACCCCAATTCAAACACAAGTTCATATTTTCTCTTCTAAAGACTTCACTTTCATCACAGTCCTGACAGTGTGACAATATTCACTCTAAAGTACACCATGAATTCATGTGACAAAGCCTCCTGTCAGCCTGAAAGGAGGGTTAACTGAGTTTAGTTGGGTTTACCCTCCACTGCATCCCGGGTGGCAGCCAAATATTACTTCCTTGGATGAGCCAAGAGAGGAGAAGGAGGAGGAAACCAAGGTGAGGGGAGTCCCATGAGATTTGGACAACACTCCAGCTTAAATTCAACTGGAAAGTAAAGGATTAGCTTTTAGCCTGGCTGGGAGCGATGATGGAGGCCTCGGTTTGGAGGACGGAAATATTAGATATTTGATCTTTGAGGATTTTCACACCCTGTGAGGCCAAAGAGTGTGTGAAGAAATATTCTCAATGTGATAACAGCATGAAACGCTACTTTTAAAATAACTGAACTGTATATAATAAAATAAGAATGTTGGTTCTTTGATTATTAGTCTTGGTTAAAAGTGTTACTGTTGATTATTATCAACATTACTATTGATTGTCCCAAGGAATAATTTCCCTTGTCAGTGAGTTCTGATTGATTGAAGGTCTTTGTTGATGAAAAATAAACGTGCGATGTCCAGTAATTATGATAATAATGTAAATAATATTAAAAAGCAATATTATAACCTTTTACATAATATGTATTACTATATTCATTATTATCATTATTATTATGATCATTATTATTATTATTATTATTATTATTATTATTATTATCATCATTATTATTATTATTATCATCATTATTATTATTATTATCATTATTATTATTATTATTATTATTATTATTATTATTGTAATTGGTAGTAGTAGTAGTAGTAGTAGTAGTAATATATGAATACTGTTTTCATTGGAAGAAGAATGTAGAGGTGGTAGTATTGGTGAAAGAAGTCTTATTATGAAAATTAATAGTTGTGGTAAAAAAAATCATTGTGTGGTAAAGCAGTTGTAGGTGTTGTTTAAATCAATATTGTCCTTGTTAATGTTATCGTTGTTAATGATAATTTCTAAATATGGTTATTTGTATGTTGCTGTATTTGTATGATGTTTTGCTTGTAATACACAAATAATTGCATTATTATTATTACTATTATTATAATAATAATAATTATTATTATTATTATCATTATTATTATTATTATTATTATTATTGATATAGTGATTCATTGTTTTTTGAGCAGTGTTGCTGATTAAGTTAATATTATGTCATTGTTTTTATTGGATTTTCATTTTTTGATTATTTTTGATAGTGTTTCAACAGTTAGTATTTACAGTTTAATAATTAAAATTATTGTTATGAATAGTAGTAGTAGTAGTAGTAAAAGTTGTAGAAGAAGTCTAGCCCTATTAGTAGTCATAGTCATAGTGTAGCAGTAATACAAGTATAAGGTTAGTTTACTTTAGTTGTTTTTATTTTTATTGTTACAAGAATAATAATAATAATAATAATAATATTGTTATTATTATTATTATTATTATTATTATTATTATTATTATTATTATTATTATTGTTATATTATTATTATTATTATTATTAGTATTATTATTATTATTATTACTATTATTATTATTTTTATTACTATTATTATTAATCATAGTATTGTTGGTATTGTATTGGTTGATGTTGATTTGTTTTCACTGTTGTTTAATCACTGGTGATTTTATTTTTCAAATAAATTATCATTATCATAATAACAATAACAATAATATAGTATTATTATTATTATTATTATTATTATTATTATTATTATTATTATTATTATTATCATCATCATCATCATTATTATTATAATGTTGCTATTTCTATTATCCAAATAATTGCAATTATTCTTTCATTATGGAGAAAGAACTGTTGTTAGTTGCTCTTTTTTCTGATTGCTGTAGTTGTGGATTTTTCTTCTTGTCCTGTTATCTTTATTTTTTATTATAGCCTTTGCTGTGAAAATGACATTGTCATCATAAATACAAAAATCCGGACCCTATCAAGAATTATTTCAAACCACGTATCTTATGTTTGTACAACAGATCAAATAAATTTGAATTAGTAGCACCTTCTTATAAAAAAATCACAAAGTGAGTTTAGTCTGACATATATTTTAAACTATTTTAAAGCCATAGGCTGTATATTGCTATTTATCTATCCATTTAAGTTTGAGCTTTTCTTTAGCATACGGTGATTAGCACCATCCTGGAGCCTCAGCAGCAATAAAACACACACACTCTCACGGAGCCATCATGATGAAAAGCAGAGGAAAGCCTGTCCGATTAGGGCCCATCACACAGCCCATTGGAGCTGGCAGATGCTTAGATAGACTTTTATGGATTGCTCAATGCCGTGCCGTAATGAAGCAGGCAGGGCTGACCCATCCTGAACCAGGCAGGGGGGAGAAAAAGCTCCAGGGACGAGCCCCGCTGGGAACCCATAATGCCCGATGCGTCCCACGGTTTGTATTAATCACACTGAAAAATATATGTGCGCCAGGCTGGGAGAAAAAAAAAAAAAGAGGGGAGGGTAGAAAAATGAAATAAGTATGTCGTTTATCCCAATCAAGGTCGTGAAAATGTGACCGAGAGAGACCAGAATGAGGCCCTAAAGGAAAATGATGGTCCATTTAGACTGAATGGATTGAGCAATCTGTGAAAACTCATAATGTTTATGAAAAGCCAGATTCATCAAACATTTCCCATCTGCGTGTGACTGTCAGGATAAAAGCGCAATGAGAGCAGGGTGAATAAAGCAAAAAAATGTTAAACAAAGGTCTGTTATAAATAAAAGAATGACTCCCAAAGATTGATGTGATAGTTGGGAAAACAGTTTAATATTTTCTCCTTTTGAATAATGAATATCATCGATACCAGCGCGTTTTTTTTCTTTTATTTACATTCAAAGATATAAATTAGTAAAAGTTCTCCTGATAACAAGATTGTGTAGCTTTCCTCCCCACCAAATGCGTCTCAAATAAAAACCGTCCATCATATAGATATTTACAAAACGAACACACGATGTCAGTTTCCCATTTTTTTGCAATACAACTTGCATAAATTATAGGCATCATGTCGCCCTCATTTTAAAAAAATAAATATCAAATGTAGGCTATTCCACTTTGAAGTCCTCAAGTTCACGTCAGTTCCGTCCGCTGTGCGTCCCAAGACACTTCCTTTTTGTTTCACAGAAAGGCCAAATTATGTTTTTTTCACACGTATATATTCACTAAAATAATAATAATAATATACCGTGGCAAATAAGCAAACTATAGGAACCTGAGAAATAACAATGTCAATCACATATAATGGGAGATTTGTTTCAAACCAGCATATGAATCCACAATGCATCAAAACCATAAAATAACAAGAAAACAACTGAAATGATACACCGTAATAATAACTAAGTGTTGTGTCAGCCTCTGAGGAAGCAGTAGCAGCTTTTATTCCGTCTGTATGGTGGCACTAGATCCAGTCTGGAGTCGTAAAGGGTGATGGGGGTTAAAACACGGGGGCTAAAAGGTGGTGCCCTCACTCGCTTTATACTCAAAGCAATTGTGACACCTACCTGCAGAGCGTGGAAATAAAAAATAAATCCCACAAATCAAAAGAAAAGACAAAGTTTTCTGCAGGCTGGCTCCACAATAAGAAGGGCAGTCGTGAACTGCAAGTGCTTATTAAACCCCCCCCCCCTGCCTAATTACCGCTTTAGAAAAACGAGTGTTTGCTTTGCATGCGCACAACCAACCTCTGTGGCATGTTGAAGATGTGGAGAAAAAGAAGTTGCAGGGTGAACGAATGCACTATATGTTTGTTTTTTAGCTGACCATGTGT
Organism: Scarus forsteni; assembly: GCA_036419115.1. Classification (NCBI taxonomy): domain Eukaryota; kingdom Metazoa; phylum Chordata; class Actinopteri; order Labriformes; family Labridae; genus Scarus; species Scarus forsteni. The sequence continues at coordinate 638,118 of JAZDUH010000040.1, forward strand.
GATTTAAGTATCCTGATCCTGAAAGGTAAGATTCCGGGCTCATTGGGCACGCGCACAAGCGCTCAGAGCTGCGCGTAATGGTGGAAATATATATAAAATAAACGAATTCCTGCTCAAAGCTATGGCAACATTTCTTAGCTCATGCTGCCACGGTGTGTCTGTGAACCCGTTGTTGGATTGAATGTTGGAGGCCTGTTCTTTATGGGATTAGTTGAATGTCTCAATCTGCAGGTAGAGCCACTTCTACACAGAGATACCCGTGATTCACCTCGACGGAAGTGTGGTGCAAACTTTTTTGCAAAATACACCCTCCATTTGATTTATTGAAATTTTAGAGCTACAAATAATGTTAACACGTAAAGTAGATTTTTGTTTTGTTTTTTCATTTAAGAAAATACAGTGCTCTCCAACGTATTTGGGTCGTAATATGCCCAAATTTGCTCTCCAAAACTCCAGCTTAATGTGTAACAGTCTTAAATCGTTTTCTCCATAGATCAAGCAGAAATCTGAGAAAGTGTCCAAGCTATGACAACATTTCTCAAACTAGGCTGCCACTTTGTGTATCTGTGTGTAATTATTTGCTCGTATCTTTAAATTGATCGCTTTAATCTGCAAGTGGAGCAACTTTTATACATTTGTTTGCATACAATTCTAATTTTACCATGACTGTTTTGTGATATAAGATGCCTGCAAAATAAAGCTTCTTCTCCTTAAACCCAACAAGGTGGTTTGATACTGATATTGTGCAAACTGTTAAATAAAAGGAAAACCATTCTCAATCCAAATAAAGTCAAAGATTTATGCAGAAACCTGAAAACAGAATCCAAGCTATGGCAACATGTTCCAGTCCAGGTTTCCACTGACTGTGAGTACTTTACTGCTGATTCTGTCTTGTCCACCTGACTCAAAGTACTTAAAAATGCAACATTTGGATGAAAAGAACATTTTCTGTTGTTATGTTTTTAAGAAAACGTAGGCTATATGTGTTGTATTTCTTTAGGGTTTAATTTATCTAGGAGAAACCTGATAAGTTTTCAAACTGGTAGCAACATTGCTCAGGCTGCCAGAGTTAACTCAAGCACGTTTGCTGGTTAAATTATGGGGCCCTGGCTTCGATTTGGCTTTGTTAATGTCCGTTTCTGCAGACAGAGCTACTTTAACGCACATTCTCTTGATCTACAACGATATTTTTTAAGCAAGCCCTTGGTCCAGCTAAGTTACAAAATACCAAAACTATGCAATCTTGATTTAAAGAAGAACAATCTTGCTGATTGTTCATGAAAACGTCTAGGTTTTACGCTTTAATTTGTTTTTCAAAAGAATATATTGATGCAATTTACAGTCCGTAGAATCGTTCAACCTAAATCAAGAAAAACCTGAATATGCTACAGTTATGGCTGCATAGCCTAGCTGGGGCTGCCACTGTGTCGATGTGCACGTTGTTGGAAAGCCTTTTTAGTTGCTCCACTTTTAATTGGATTACTTTGATGAATCTGTCCACCGTTGGAACAACTTTTACGCACGCTTGCATATGAATATCTTAATTTACCTCAACTGGTTTAAATGTGATCTTTTCTGGTTTAGTGAGATTATAAAATACCCAGATAGGCCAATTAATAAAAGAACAACTGTGTGCTAGTTGTTATTTATAGGTCACTGTACGGGTTCATTTGTTTGCCTCAAGTCCAGCCTACTGTGTGACTTCACCATCATGTTTAGTTTTGAGAATCGTATTACATTCAGATTAAGTTGAAACTTCGAGGAGTTTCCAAGCTCTGGCATTTTTCTAGACTTAGGCTGCAACTGTGTGTCTATGTACACATTAATTTGGTGGTTTTGGGGCCTTTTTTTTTTTACAAATGAATTATTTTGATGACTTTATATGCAGTCGGTGCAACTCTTACGCAGACGTTTGCATTCCCTCAACATGCCTGGACGGATTTCTAAGCAATATTGCAGTTAAAAGCTCATATTTCTAACCCAATAAGAAGATTTAAGTTAGTGAAAGTGGTCATTTAAATAACAAATATTTGCTGATTATTTTAACACCATTTATGGACCAAAGCTCGCGATCATTTGGGCTCCAACAGTCCATCCTAATGTATGAATTTCAATTTATGACAGTCCTCAGAAACTTACTGAAAAAAAATCAAACTGAAACCAGGAAATGATGTCAGATAATGCCACTTGTTTTTAATGCAAACAATAAAAAAGTGTACTTGTCGAGAGAATGCGAAAGTAACCGGATCTTTGTATGGCATTGCTGCTTGAAAACATGAAAGTGACACCTTTGCATTGAAAACAAGTGGATTCATTCTCCTGTCACCATGTTCTTTAAGATAAAACACCCCCCTAAGATCCATCACCACCTTAAATGAGTTCTTGAAATCGTTCTAACAGGCCGTCGTGTTGTTATTACGTACCTTTTTTTGCCTCTAAATTTGCGGGTCTGAAATGTTGCTGCGGCTGCCCCTGCTCGACAACAACAATCTGGTTGGGGTTATTTTTAATGAGGGGGGAGTCAGGCCTGTGTTTTGGGTTTGTGCTCGCCTCCACGGCCTGCTGAGAGGAGCTCAGACCCTCGTTTGCTGCAGCAGCGGCGGCCACTGCTGCGGCCAGGCTCACTCCGGATGAGTTGGTGTAGCGCAGGATCCCTTGGCCCTGCAGGGGGCTGAAGTTGCCATAGTTTGTGTAATTGCTATAAAAGGGAGAAGTGTAATAAATAGGTCTTCCAAGGATGGAGGGGGCCGGGTAGAGGGAGGAGGAACTGGTGGTGGAAGGCGTGGAGGGCGTCAGGAGGCTACCGCTGGAGGAGGGGCAGCTCGGTTGCCCCCCGGGTTGCTGATGTTGCTGCTTTTGGTCCGAGGTAGCAATCTCCGCCAACGACCACAATTTGGGCTTGACTGCGGGGTTCTGAGAGGATGAGGCTCTGCTGTCGAGGCATGAGGACGGTTTACTGGTGGGAATATTAGTGCTGCTCGCGAGGCTCCGCGCCAAGTCCTCGCGCTCTCTGTGGAGCTGTTGAAGGTGATGGAGGTGGTGGTGGTGATGATGGTGGTGGTGGTTGCTGTTGTTGTGTGGGTGGTGGTGGTGGTGACCGAGGACCGGGGCTTCTACTCCCGTGAGAGGCGACGACGTGACGGGTTTTGGGGACAGCTGAGCGCGCGGGTCGTGCTGCTGCTCGTCGCCGTCTTCGTCGCACTTGTCGCCGGCCTGATCGGAGCTCAGGTCCCCTCCTCCTCCTCCTCCACCCACGCGACAGCTCACCTTCTCCACGTCAGACTCCGCCGAGCACGAGTGGTCAGTCAGGGTGTCCACGTGCAGGCTGATACCTGAGACGAATTAAGAAAATAAAAGACATGCCATTAGAAATGAAGCAGAAACAAAACGAGGCAATAGGAGAATATAAGGGTGAAAAGAAGAAAAAGGCTAGAATATATATTTTAAAAAAGTGAAACGGGGGAAGAAAGACGAAATATTTTTACTATGGAGAGAAAATCAAAATAAAATGAGTTAATTCTAAATAAAAAATATATACGATTGTTTAACTAACAACGTATATCGTTATTAAGGCTTGTGTTTAATATAAAAGTTTATCCAATCAGACCAATCACACCTCAATACGTAATACATTAAATATTTATCAATTTAAATGGAATCCTCTTATTGAGCCATTTTTAATTATGCTCATAATTTAACACAATCGAGTTGTTTCCCCTATTACAGAGAAATAAATCAAAATAAAAATGAAAACCTTACAATAAAACAACATACTTTTGTTGTTTTCCTAATTTAGGTCAATGTTTTGTCAATTTTGACCTTAAAGTACCATCGACAGTCTCAAATAAATTCTAAATAATTCTCTTGATAACTATTCACTGTCTGAAAAAATTATGTTTAAATACATCAAATCGTGTAGCTACAAAATGTATTCATTTCATTGTAAATATACTTTGTTTTACGTTTATTTTTCATTTTTTATGTTCAATACCATTCATAAAATCCATGTTGTTATTGGCTTACGGGTGAATATTTTATTCATTTATCAATGTATTTGTTTATGCATATGGAAGAAGGTTAAAATGACAGTGCACTAGCTCATTTAACAGGTATTCTTATTATTATTTTATTTTAAAAAAATACTTGAATATAAATAACGCTGTCACGCATGGATTGAATTATGTTTCCTAACTTCAGAGGTGTAAATGTGCTGAATGGTTCTGCATACTACTATACTTCATGGGATGTATTTTGGCACTAAATATCTTAAGCAGTAAATAAAAAGGGGTATCCACTCCTCCCCTCCGCCTGGCCCCCATCCTTCCCTGAATTCTTAAATGGATCATTGGCTCGGTCGTCGGATTATACCCCACCTTCATCCTCCGCTGAAGCCTCGCTGTTGTCCAGCGTTTTCTCCGATCGCTCCACCTCCTTCCTCTCCCCGTCCCCGTCCTCCTCGTCCTCGTCTTCGCTCTTATTCCGGGGCGCCCAGGTCATCTTGTTCTCCTTCTTGAGCCTCCTCCTGGCGTTGGCGAACCAGGTGGAGACCTGCGTCAGTGTCATCTTTGTGATGATGGCTAGCATGATCTTCTCGCCCTTGGTCGGGTACGGGTTCTTCCTGTGCTCCTGCAGCCAGGCCTTCAGGGTGGCCGTGGCGTCCCTGGTGGCGTTTTTGCGGTAAGCCGGGTCGTTGAGTTGGTAGGGGTAACCCGGGCTTCCGTATGGGTGGTAACTCAAAGCCCCCGCCATGCCTGTCGTGTGCGCGTCATATGGAGAGCTCTGAGGGAAAAGTTGGGAAATAAAGTCACGAGTGTGTGGGTGTTTAATTGCACCCAGTTTCCTTAAAGTTACTTTTATTGGGCTTGTGCGTAATTTGCAAAACAAATAAAAACAAAGTGGGTGAACTTAAAGGCCAAAAAATAAAAAGTAGAATAAAACCAAACCTGTCAGACAGTGGCAGATTTTATACAAGTTTTTTCCTTTTGTAAAACATGTCAAATTAAAACAAGACTCCCATGGATTTCTAGCTCAAGTTGAGTGTGCCTTTAAAAATAAACTAAATATAAATTCTTCATAACGTATGCTTCACGTTTTCTGCTCATGTTTTAAAAAATCACTTTCAAGTTGGTCAAAATGTCTGGACACACCGTGCGTAAAAGCAGGCCACAGAAAGACATGGACTAATGGTTAACTAATGGCTAAGATCATTATCGGATTAACTAATAACAAGGCTCTCGTTAATATGGCAGTAAAGATAATGAAAAGGAAATTTCAATTTATTGTAATCACCTCTGATTTTTTTCACAGCGGCTGCTCCTTTCTCTTTTTCTTTTTTGTTTTGTTGTGGCAGCCTCAGTGTGTTAACATATCTCCTCTTTGCAGCATTACAAATCCCATTAGCAAATCACTTGATATGCACCTTTCTCCCAAAACGCTTGAAGTGGCCCTGTGACATTATTGATGCGAGGCTTGCTTTTTTCATGTTTAAATTCCGTTTATTCAACTCACAATCGATTCATAAAGAGGCTCCGTCCCCGGTGTTTAATGACTTACCGAGGAAGAAAGAGTTATGGCGTGTGGTATATTAATTTTCTATGACATGTAAATTAACAGCTTAGGAGCTAGAGACTTAATAAAAATCGTAGTCGGTGTTCTGTTTTGCGTTATTAGCAGCGCAGTGAGTGTTAAGCGTTGGTCAAGCCTGCGCAATTTGCAGCACAAGCTTAAAAATCCCATTTAAGCCTAAAGGGTTAAAGATTTTACCCTGTGAAGCCGACAACTAGGCCACTAAGTTTGGTGAATTTCAGCTGCGCAATCAAAAGCATAGTTCATAATGCAGAGGTATCAGGATAAAACACACAATGTCATGAACTTGTGTGTTTAATTGCGACAAATGCCTGAGAATGGCGGCTGGACATTTTGCGCACGAACACGCTCAAACGAGGCGATGCATTTACCGACGGAAGAGCCTTTCACTGTAAAAGATAAACAAAATGAGAGATATTTTACCATGTAAGATGGAAATCCCGCAGTTGGATCCGTGGAGTATGACAGCGGACTGGAGAAACTTGCACCGGCCGACGCGGAGAAAGCAGCCGATCCGGGGTAAGGACTGAAGGCTGAGCCAGAGGACGACCTCGCCAAGTCTTCGTTCCGCGGGGCAGCCAGAGCCGAGGCCCCGTACGCCGGACACGAATAAAGAGCCAGAGAGCCCGGGGGCTGGTAGAGGTAACCCTGAGGATAGGACATTGGTGAGCGCGCCTTGGGTCGCCGAATCCAAAAAGGGGAGGAAAAAACGCGCAGGGCGTCGGGCAACAAGAGCCAAAATAATAAACAATCAACTCAATAATCAGCCGTGCAAAGAGTCATCAGACAATGAGAATAGAAAAAAAGTCCTCCCTCCACAGCCCCCTTACTGGGACACAAAAAAAGCCCCCGAAAGATCAGTTAAAGTGCCCTCATAGAGGCAATGTGGCATGCGTCTTGATCCCCTAGCGTCCGATGTTTTTAGTACGCAGCACTATGAAGTGAGGAGTTAGCAGGGAAGGAGCCAGTGGAGTTTCAGACACACAGAGCATTGGGGGAAACTGAAGCTGTCACTCCGGCTCATCTGAATATCCCATCCCCGCCCCCTTTCTGCCTCACAGAAATGGAGCCGAGGAACAAAACCAAGACTGCACGCTGCAAAAAGTAGGCTCGCTGCAAGAGCTGTTAGTGATTAGTGTGGAATTATGAAACACATTTTCTTGAATTAGGTCTTAAAATGTATTAGAGGACACAATCAAGAGCAGTTGCGCACGCATTGGAAAACAATGGGAGCTTCAAGTTTGCTTGTTTCCATTTGTTATTAAGAAATGTATTCCAAGTAACATCGTTAATATTTAAATATCTTTGTGACGGTCTCCAAAAAAGGGAAAGTGAAGAAATGGTTTATATCTAATGTGGCACAGGACATAAATTTATGCTTTTAGAGAGTATAATTAATACCGTTGACTGCCTTTTCTCAGAACTTTTGTCAGTTAATTTATTTTTTGGGGTCAAGTTGACACAAAGCCTCTGCATGTCTGATCAGAAGTTACACACAAATGCGTAAAAGAGAGGGTGGTAGAGAGAGTAGGGGGGAGAGAGAGGGAGTATAAAATGGCCTGAGATCTCCATTTGCAGCTGGTTGTCTCGTCAGTCCAGCTATTGCATGCGGACACAGCCATGAATGTATGTGTGAGCAACGATAAGCGCGCGCACTGGCCTCTTTAATTCCCACCAATTAGTGCGTCTCATACACAGTCCATCCCTTATTATAACAATGGCGTTCATTAGCCACAATAAAGCTGCTGCTGGTTTGTTATTGTCGCTTTATTAGGGACATTCTCTACTCCACCGCCAGCACTTTCCTTTAAAGTGTGTGTGGCAGCCTTTACGCACGAGTATCATGTACGTTTGACAGTTCTCTCCCCCTCTGCTCACGCTCACCTGTCCGCTGTATGTATCTCTGCGTGTGCGCCTTTGGACGTGTCTCCATGCAAACCAGGGCACAGCCTTGTCCTTTATTATTGTGATTACAGGCATTATGACCTCTGTTGGAGACAAGCGATACAGCACAGCATGCTGGAAACCTGAAACTGTGACAGCGGTGTCTTTTTTGGAACGGGCAGTCAAGGTGGCAACTGTTGGGCAAAGAAGAAGAAGACGAGTGGCCCCAGCCTCATCAGTATTCATCCGAATCAATGTATTCATCCATCAGGTGCTTGTTCCTGCACTGCAGAGTGGTCTGCCAGTGTTGTAAACAGCAACAGTACTGTTTGAAGAGGTGCAGTACAGCTGGCCTGTTTGCAGGAATGACTCATTTATTTATAACGCCTAACTACATGCATGCATTTTAATATATACACACTGCATATATGCCAGTGTTGTTAATTAATACACAAATTTGAAAGATGCTATTTGTTTACATCTTGATTTGATCGCATTCATAATGAGGGAATATTTGCAACTTGGGTCTGTGAAAGGAGAAGTGTTGGTTTTATGGCTGTCCATGAAAAGTGTCTCTTTCACTCCTTTATGTTAACTTTATCATGTCTATGTCTGAAGTGTCATTAAGTCTTGAATTTACCGTGTAAATATTTTCTGTATGGCCATTTTCCTTTTTTATCACATGCAAAAAGATAAATTGTTCTAGTTATATTGAAGTAATATGTACAGATACACTTGCCAAAATGAGTCTGTTTTCTGTATAGTGATGTAACAAAAAGTGCAGAAAATACAGTGTTCTGCAGTACTTAAGAGGCCCTAGGCAGTATTAAACACAAGTAGCATGCTATTAAAATAAAATATAAAAAATGTAAATATTGGTTTACTTGAACACCACTGAATTATATTAGCACACACATTACTCTCCTTCAAACAAAATACAAAATAAACCAACATTATTTTTTTTCAAAACTTCATTTAAATATTCTTCTATTCTTCTATTAGTGTTTTTGCTGTTTTGCCCCAAAATATCACAACTCATTACTTAACCAAGGCTACACACAGAGCACTCTTCTAAACTAAAATGGGCTCTGTACTTAAAGTAATCACATATTAAAAGACATACTAAAATCTATTTCAATCATGAACTTCTGATAACATACTAAATAAACAAAACCTTATTTATCCAACTTTTAATCACAAATGTTCTAAACTTTCTGCTATTTTGCTTAAAACATAACTGAAACGTGTTTTAGATTCCAACAAAACACATTGCACTTTTTCAAAATACAACCTGAATAAGCCAACCACATGTATGCATTTTACTTTTCAAATGGTGAAATGTCCACTTTTTAGCTCAGAAATTTTATAAATACACATATAACCAGCGTACACACATAGAACTATTTTAAAGTAGAATATGACACTCCATGAATTAAGCCATGTTTCTAAACAATCTGTTATCATAGGCTAAATAAACCATTGACATCACTAAAATACATTTTACATTTTGCTAAAAAGAACCAATACAAGTATTTATAAAACTTTATATTTTAAATCTGAAACTTAACTATTTAAATATAGTTTTTATTATATATTAGCATATTGTATATCCTCATCCAACTTCTACGATGGAGAATGGATGAAAGAATGGCCACTTACTGTAATCTGGGATATTTACATTCTGGTATTGCATGTATTGTTCATTGAGGTGCTTTATCTTCTGTTGTTTACACTTCCTTGAATAACACGAAGTCTTCCATAAAACAGCAGAATAAAAATATAAGTACGTTGTACAATATCTTATAAAAGAGGATTTACTTGTAAACACCTTGTACTAGAAACTAAACTTAGTCATCAGTCTGGTTAATAAAAGCTGGTGCACTGATAAAACTACATTTTAATTGTAATTTAAGATGAAACTCAAATAGCAAAATAACTTTTGCCACTTAATTTGTGCTGCAGTGCCACAAACTATCCTTATTTCAGAGTTTAGTTTTTTAAATTAACTGTAAAGCTCTTCTAAAAGGTTGATTATTTGAATCTTCTGCTTCTTCTATACAGGAAGTGATCATCATATTTAGGAGAAGGTGTTTGGTTCCTCTCAGACAGGACTAATCAATCCCAGAGGAGTAAATGGGTGCTTTTAATAAAGATTAGGTCAAGATGTGTGAGCGGGAGTTCTGTTGGGCCCACACCAGGGGGCACTGTCTCCTCTAAACACAGACCAAAGGCTAACCATCACTGTTGTACCACCACAGCTCAGGGGACTTAAGCATGTGTGTGTGGAGGTGTGTGTAAACGGTCTGTAACTCATATTTTCAGGGTTTGTGTAAACGTGTATAATGGTGAGTGTATAGGTGTGTGTGTGTAAACGTTTGGGTGTATATATGTTCAGTATATTGTCATTTTGAAAGTGCACCTGTAGGTGTATGACTGTATGAGAGTGTGCCTGAGTGTATGTGTGTGCATTCCAGGTCTCAGTTTCAGATGGTCTGGGGCTCCTCAGATATTTTAGTCCGGGCCTGATGGAGATATAGGAGATGGGAGCATGGAGACTGACAGACAGATGGATAGACAGGCAGAACGAAAGAAAGAGGGACGGATTTAGACAATATAGAAGGTATAGAGATGGGCATATGAAGAGCATTAAGTCAGAGCAACAGAGAGGCAGACAAGGGAATGCGATGTAGGGGCAGACAAAAAGACATATTTTCTTACATAACCCTGCCCCTCATTTAGACTTATGATAACTTAGATTTGAGTGGATTTACCAAACAAAGTAAAGGCTGGAGTTCAGGGAAAATGAAACAAACATCAAGAAACAGTATAGAGCAAGATCTTGAAAAGTTAAACTAAAGAAAAAGCAAAATGCAAACAAATAGGGTCAAGTATATGAGCAAATACTATGAACCAGATTCTTCTCAGTATCAAAGTAGATACTTAGAATAACAAAGCATCATCTAAATCCTCAAATAAACACAAGAGTTAATATTAACTCCACTAAACTGTCTTTCTGGGTCAACACCACAGTGTTGATTTAACTCTTTCAGGAAAGTTGGTAATTTAACACTAATCAGGTCTAGCTATTGCTTAATTTTGGAGTTAAAATGTAACATGTTAAACACTTTAAAAGTATGACCTTCATATCAACAACACAAAGTCTTTTTCATTTACATGATTATGAAAATGAAAAAAATGAAAAAAAAAAATGATGGCAGTCTTACAAACATAGAGCTCTAATTCTAATTGATGAAGACCACAAACCAGAAGAGACATTTTCACATTTGATTGTAACATAAATAGCCAATGCATCAAAATATATAGCACATATCATGAATCAAATCAACAAAGAGATAGATGTTGAGAATAATACAACAAAATCTACATGGTCGAAATGACACTGCCAGAGTTAAAATTAACACCAGTCAAGTTCCAGTCTAACTCCAGAGCACAAAGTGTTGAATAAACTCTTTCAGGAAACTTGGTACCTTGACACTAATCAGGTGTAGTTGAATTTGAAGTTAAAATGTAAAACTCTGTAACACTAAACAGTGTTACAGAGTCAAATTCAGAAATTGAGTTAAGAGTTTAACACATCTTAAACGTGAAATATCCACACACCATTTTAATATATTTTCAACCCCAACTCCTGCTTTACTAAAGCTTAAGTTCCCCTCACAATTTGCTGTGTTGGTAAATAAAAAAATAAACAGAATCAGAGAAAAAAAAAGCAAGAATAAATATCAATCAAGATTGTGTTTGGCTTAGACTTTTTGAACGTATTTCCTATAGAATGTTGTTGAAATGAGCGATAAAGACCCTCCTCGTACTGCACACAGCAGTCTACTGTATCATTTAACTTATGTTTTCACTGCGACAGTGACTTTAACTCGTGTTGGTGTTGCTCTGTTTGTTGTATTCTTTTTCAAAGTATGCATTTTGTTTGGCTTAGAGTTATGCCTTAATATTCACACACGTTACAATTTCAGGGAGTGGGTTATTGATAAAGAATTAATGGAATAAAGGGCAGTCAAATATATTCTTTCTTGTCCTTTTTAGCTTGTATAAACGGAGAGCTTAAGTGTTTGCAAGTGTAAGTCATTATCTTTCCCTCCTTTTACCACATTTTTATGTATTTGTTGTTTTTACATGTTTGAAATAAAGACATGAATTAAAGACATCAGTAAGCGTGCGTGTTTGTGCTCTGTGGTTTCTAATGGACCACCATGTTTAAACAGCCTCTCAAGTCAAAGTTCTGCCTTCGCAATTATTAACCCTTTTCTGACTTCAATTATGTTTCTTTATTGTTCATATTTATTTTTCTTTTTAGATCACTCAAAAGTCGACAGGGTGTTTATGTCTCATTTTAAATCTGGCGCCAGCTGCAACCATAGTCAAGGTTGTTGCTCCACTTGTTTTATTGCCTAGACTGTTTTATTAGAAATTATGTTTTACTCAAGAAAATCTTTTATTTACTTATTTGCAGACTTCTTATCTAGTGTCACACAGCTTACTTTCGCTGCATGTCACGAGTAAACTTGATGAGAGTCAAATATTTTATTTCGAATACCATCTTATCCATTCTTTTCTCTATACTCTTTAAGAGCAAATAACACCATCGTGCACCACTGTATATGTTTGGGTTAGAAACACACCTAGTATGTCTGAAAATGCGAAAAAATGAGAAATATAATACACAACAAAAATTTTAATAATAAAAAAAATGGTTTATCATCACATATTTTTTGCATAGGCAGGATATTGCTAACAATAAAATTGTGCATTTATTTTTTTTTTGACATTTTGGAGCAGAATTACATCCTTAATTAATTAATGTATTACTATTCTCAAGTTTAATTAAAGTGCTATTGAAATAATTGTTTTCTAAAATGATTTGTCTTGTGTTCTTAAAAATTCTCTGGTTTCTATGCATACATAAATCATTAAAATAGGTGAATATTTACACACATGATGTGATTCAGTTTCTTTCTATTCCTGAAGCTATTGTTCCAGATTTCAAAAACTTAAAATGAAGCACACATCACATTTTTATAGAGGGTCCTTGACATAGGCAGGTTCTCCTCTAGTCATTATTATTTTTAAATGCACTGTAATATACTGCAAAACGATGTTATAACAACCAATACTATATGTTGGCAAGAAAATTCATTGGCACGTCATGATGGAATTATTAAATAGCTTTGGTGAATTTGGTGAAGTAAGTAATGATAAACAATGTTGGAATGCATTTCTTCAAAATGAATAGTGCGTTACATCCTTCATTTTTACACAAAATAGTCTAGTGAACTCATATCATGGATTCTTGCTGATTAAGAATCTCTTTGTTTTTATTTTAATGAATTGATTTCGTTAGATGATGGAAAGAAAAAAATCAATGATTGCCACATAAAAACAATTTCTCTGGGACTTAAGCACCCCAGGACCATAAAAACACATCAAAATACATAAAAATGAAAATATTTGAAATCTATGAGCAAATACTAGGACAGTGAGATTAAATTACAGAAGAATCAAAACCATACTTTTCGCTGATTTCAAAGTGAAAATGTAGATCTGGATATTCTCTCCTTGAGCAGAGTAACTGCACCTGTAAACACTGTATTTATGAAAACAGCCATCCCTCATGAATGAAGGAAACAGCCATTGATTTTCCATTTATTCTCTCCCAAAAGAATTTACCGTTAAATAATGTACACCTGCTTTAGTTGCAGTATTATATTGTCTGATGATTGTGAGCTAACCCTTTTTGCTAAGGCAAATGGCCCAGAGTGGAGGGGTGAAGCTTTGGTGTCATGCCCTTTGTTTATTACACATGTGACTAAATAAATATTGATTTCTAATTTTTCATACAGGTTTGAACACTCTGCAGTGCAGCAGCTGTGGACCTTTTGCATGTAAAGTCATTGAATTGCATTGAAAAACAGAGCATCAGGGTTGACGTGTTAACTATGTGGGTGCATTTAAGGGCATTGTTGGAGACGGGTGAATGTGTAAATGCATATGTGTGTGTGTGTCAGTCTATCACTCTTAAATATGCATGGCTGTAGGTGCATGGCTAACAGTGCAGTGGTGCAGCAGAGAAATGGAGTAGTTATGTAGTCATATCGACCTAGAATGAATCAATACAGAGTGGAATAAAGCAGTACGATTAAAGCGCTGAGCCTGGATATTGTTCACTGTAATGTCATTGTGACTTATTAGAGCTGTGCACTGAGTTTTTCCACCTTGAGAGCATAATTTTTGTCCTCTGTTTGGATCTTAGCTCATTCTGCCATTTTTCAATGAGTAAGATGTACTTATTCTACTGAAACTTTTTTTGCATTCAGTATCAGTAAAGTTATCATGCTCTATTACAGGAGTGGGCAGCTGGGGGCTCAAATGCCAAATGCGGTCCTCGCCTTCTTGTTAAATGCAGCCTGCAAGTTTATTTCAAATATCAGTACATTGCATATGTGATGACAACATTATAAAATCTACTATTAAAAGATTAAAAAACAAAAATACCGTCTGATAGCTATGTCTCGTTCTTATCAGTAATTAACATACAATTGACAAAGATTGATTCTGCAAAACTCGTTTACATCAATAAATGTATTTGTGGAGGGAACTCTAGTTTAAAGTTGAAATCTACTAAAATAACCTGAAAAAATTGTAAAAGACATTAAACAGACTTAAAGTCTGTGTTTAGCCCCATTGAATTAAAGGGCCTTAATTTCATAGACCTGGCGCAGGGAGGCGCACCTGTGCAGCGCCAATGGAGTGTGTCAAGGGCAGTTTGCAATTTTCGTGGAGGGCGCAGTGTGCCGCAGCCAGGTGCACCTCAAGTCTCTGTCTCCCACTGGCACAGGGGAGGAGAATAGGTGTGAGTGGGTTAAACACATCTGAGTGTACTCTTCACCAATCAAATGAATGCCTCTCATTGCCTTTAAAAGCACTGTGGGCGAGGTGCAGTGACAATTTCAATCTCTCCTCCATTGACTCCAGCCTAGGTTAGGCTGGCAGATGCAGCCGTCCTCCACTGGTTTGAATCCCTGGACTAGGGGAGGTCAGCTTTCCTCAGGCTCCCTCCTTCCTTCTCCTACCACCAGTCAAAAGTGCGAGAGGAGGAAGAGGAAGGAGACCCATTGAAATATTTTATATATTTTATATATTTATTTTTCTCAAGAATGATTTTGTGTATCTTTAATGTGACTAAGTAAATTGAGGCCAAAACATGTATAAACAGTAGGCATATGAGCACTTTGAAGGATAGAGCTGTGCAGCCAGGTGTTCTCTCCTCTTCCATGTGCTCTGCTGCTCTCCCTGCTGATACGGCACATGCAATTTGGCCATTGTCCTGTAGTGTCTCCACCGTGAGGTCAAAGTGGCACCCATGGTGTAAGGCTATGTTGTGTAGCACGCAACATGCGACAAAGAATGCATTGATGCTATAAATCCCTGCCTCAGAGGTTTTGGTGACGTGTGCACAGCCAAATTACCACTGCACCGCGTGCGCTTTGCCTGTGCTGAGATTAGACCAAGTTGGAGCTTGCGAACTTTAAGTGCACCTTTGGCATGACATTGTCACTGCGCCAAGCTGAATCTGTTGATACCTCCTCCTGATGTGCCACCACACCCATCTCGATGCAGCCGGTCTACCAAATTTTCAAAGTGGCTGTGCACGGTGGTGTGCCAAATGAAATTACTACGGCGTGGGGAGCGCCAGGAAAGTAGATCTTAATTTTGGTTTTAGGTTTCAAAATTTGAATGTTGGTAAATTCAATTCTGTTAGCAGCTACAAGATTTTTCATTTTTTAAAATTTGTATTTTAACACAACTCTTCAATTGGAAGTATTATAAATTGTGTGAGAATTTGTTTCAGTTTCAAAGAAACATATAGTTGGTTGCCAATATCCGCTCCACAAATGGATAGTTCTCAGCTGGTCAGTGTTCCGAATGCAAAACCACCTCCTTCTTAGGACATCATGAAAAACACAACCTCTCTAATTTATTCAGTGTAACACTGTGTTTGAACTAACACTGAGTTTGTGTACTAAACACAAATTTCGGTTTGTAACGTGATGGAAATACATTGAAACTACATTGGAAGATGCAAAATTCCCAACAGAATTGTTGTGCAAGTGGTGCAAATTTTGCCTCTGTCAACAGAGTTGTAAATTTCCAACTTCTGTGACAAATTCAGCTGAAGCCAATAAACATCTAGAGTGAACAAACATGAGGATGACATCATAGACAGACAAAGAAGTAAACACTACTGCATGTCCAAATCAAAGCTCTTTTACATGTGTTTTTTTAGTGCCCTGAGACATAAACTTAGAGAGGAGAAACAGGGAGATAGCCACTGGAGAGTTTTGAGCAGTAAGTTCAGCTAATATTTTTGTATATCTTTAATGTGCTATAGTGTGACTGAAGTCTGCCAGCAAAACATCAAGCGAGCTACTGTTATAAGAATAGTAGTGGATCTTGGCCACTACTTAAGAAAAGAACAAGTCATGTTTGGCAGTACGGGGCCATAACTCTGACATGGTGAAACTCTCCATGTGTGGATATGAATAATCAATGGGTGTATATCTATTTCAGATTTTTTTCTGGGACATTTCGCTCTTCGGAGAAAGAACAAGAGGAAGGCAGTGGTTTCAGAAACATCCAACATGGTTGATGATGGATTAAGAAGGTGAAAATACACGTTGATATGGTAGACAAGCCCTCCCTCTCCTCTTATCCCTTTAAAGTCATGAAGGGCAAAAAGCTGCCTGAATAAATATGATCCGTTTGAACAGATGAAGACATGCACAAAATGTTGTCACGCAAAAACACAACATGGCTTTTTTTTGTGTGTTTGGTGTGAACACAGCTGCAGTTTAAACTTCAGGGCAGGACAAACCAAACTGTGTTTGCTGAGAGCAATACAATTGTGAAGAACATGAATGTATTTTATTTCATTTACCCATGTTAACATACACATTGATAATTCTGGTGATACTGGCTCATGATGATGGCAAAGAATATGCTACATGAATTGATATATAAATTAATAGCCCAAATGTTTTCATTATTGGAGAAAGAGTAAACTCGCCTAGCAGTCCCATGCTACTGTAAAGTATGTGCCTGGGCTGGGTCAGGAAGAAAGGCAAGCTGGTCTTTGGGGGATTTTTGGAAATCTTATTAGGGAAGAACAAGAAATCAAGTCATAATGGATTCCATCAATGTTGTTTTAAAGAAATGAACATGAGGCCCAAGGAACTTGATCATTGGCTTATGAACTTTAAAACCAATCAGTTCATTTAAGTTACTGGACATACACTGTCTGGCCAAAAATGTTGTCACCTGGATTTAACTATGCAAATACGGGAGAGCCTCCTATAGGATAAGTACTGCATGGGTGATTATCTTTCAGCTGGAAACAAGTTATTTAAAGGGACTGTGAGAAGTTTCTAAGTAATTACAAAAAAGTCTCACTTTTAGATATATGCCTGATCGAAATACACACTTTAAGATCAGTTTTTAAACGTCAAAATAGGTTATCTATAAATGCTATTCCTTAGTCTTCCGGTCGGGTCGGACAGGGCTGGACTGGCCTGGATACTCAACTTCGGGAACAGGACAATTAAAACTAGAGCAAATTTATATTATTCGGACACGTCTAAGAGCACCTGGCTGTAAGTAGCGATAAATAGCCGGCTACAAAACTACAATACTAAGTTTTCCAAAAAATGCTTGTTGTCACACATCAAAAGCTACCGCTACATAACTAGAAAGAGATACATTACCTCGTCGCTTTGCATCCCCTAAGTTGTTGAAAAAAGAAGTTGTAAAGCAATACAGAGTTCTGAGGAAGGTCCAAGCTGCATTTATTAGCATCACAACAAGCGCACGCTTTCGCTTGGGACTTTTGGTGCGTTCCAGTTGTAGTCAGAAGTAGGAATTTCAGAGTTTCGAGTAGGAAACTACAACTGGAACGTCCCCCGTAATTTCCTACTGGAAACTCGGAGAAACCTCGCCGATAAGTCGGAGATGATGTCACTCCCAGTTCCGAGGTTACTGGAACGCAGCATTACGACAGTTGCCGCATGTACTCATGGGTAGCACAGTCCTAATGACGCCGGTAATAGATTCTCCTCATAGCACCTTTAACCCCAGCTGATGCTATAAGTGGCTTCTCATTTCTTAAATAACCATATTGAAAGACGTATTCTAGTCGTGGAAAAGATAGTCTGTTTAAGAAGGGTCAAAACATTGGCATGCATCAAGCGGAGAATACATCCAAAGAGACTGCAGAAACTTCCAAAAAATGGGTTAAAAACTGTCCAGCACATTATTAAAAACTGGAAGTTTAATGGGGAACCATTTGCCTTCGAGGAAAAAATGTGGTCGGAAAAAAATCCAGAATGATAGATATCGACAATCACTTAAACGTTTAGCCAAATCAGATAGAAGAAAAACAACAGTTGAACTCAGGGGTATGCTCAATAGTGAAAGTAAGAGCATTTCCACATGAACAGTGTGATGAGAACTCAAGGTAATCAGTCAGGCTAACCAGAAACAAAGGGCTTTGGTTTGCTATGGAGCATAAAGATTGGACCCTGGAGGACTGGAAACAGGTCATGTGGTCTGATTAGTCCAGATTTACCCTGTTTCAGAGTGATGGGCACATCAGGGTAAGAAGAGAGGCAGGTGTAGTGATTCACCCATCATGCCAAGTGCCTACTGTACAAGCCTGTGGCGCAGTGCTATCCTCTAGGGTTGCTGCCGTTAGGTCTAGGTTCAGCAACAATATGTCCTCAAAGAATAAATATACTGATATTTTTTAATCCCTAATGGCAATGACAATGCCAGGGTTCATTGGGTTTAGACTGTGAAAGAGTGGTTCAGAGAGCATGACACATCATTTTCACACATGGATTTGCCACTACACAGAGTTAAGGTCTGGACCTTAACCCAATTGAGAATCTTTTGGATGTGCTAGAAGGAACTAGAAGGCTTTTTGCAATGGTCAGACTCTCCCATCATCAAAACAAGATCTTGGTGAAAATAATGCAACACTGGATGGAAATAAATCATGTGACATTGCTGAAATTTATAGAAACAATACCACAGCAAATGTGTGCTGTAATCAAAGCTAAAGGCAGTCCAGCAAAATAAAAGATTGTGTGACCTTTTTTTTTTGGTGGTGACTCCTTTTTGGTCAGGCAGTGTATGCCCCCATTTTAAAGAAAATTTGTGTGAGCATCAGCAAGTATTTTTTTTCACCTGCAAAATACTAGATGAATATAGCAATCTTCTAGTCCTACTTTTGGGTTACAATTTTTCCTTGACTCGGGGTGAAGATTTACACAAACTTTGAAGAAAATCCTTCAAATTATCCTTAATACAATTTGACAATTATCCATTAATCAAGGGATAACTTCCAAAATCAGATTTGTTAATTCTTGAATTAGAGCAGACATTTGAGAACATTTTGAAGAAAATCCTTAAAGCATTTTGGAATTATCACACACAATAATGGCCCAGAAAGACAGACAATCAATATTAGAAAACATTCCTCTAGCTGTTTGCAGTGGTTCCATGTAACCCTTTGAGAACAGATCCACGACCTACTTTTGGTTCCTAATGGACCAGTTGGTCACCCTTGCACATGAGTCTTAATTTTGGCACTAATTTCAGATTTGGGTTTCTTTCACATAAATTCAAAGGAATTGGTTAGGTTTAGGGGTAAAACTGCAGCATTTTCTTATTTTTTTGCAATTTTCATGAAGTTAGCTTTTACACTGTTCTTTGTCAGGGGGACCAAAGCCTGCCAAAACGGTATATATACTTACCCCCCACAAGAAGTAGGGTTGTAGTTGCAGTCGTTGTTCTTTTTTTAAGCAGCTGGATAGTATTTTGAACAATAACATAAAGAAAAAGCTGCATTTGAGCAATGCCAGGGGACTAGTGTAATTGTTCTCTACATAGACTTGTTAATGTTGATCTGTTGGGCAGGCGGTAGACCGACTGTGCTTGCAGTACTATCAGAAGCCACGCTGCTAGATTTTGTCCATGACCACTATGTTAGCTCGCTTTCTGTGGTGATATCCAGCCATTTTAAAGCCACAGAGTACCAAACTCTGGTTTACTTGAAGGCAGACCAAGCCCCTGTTTTAGGTGGACCAGAGTTTGGTCTTTTGGTCGTCACCAAGGTTCATGTAAGCTTTAACACAACCCCAAGCCAAACAAACTTCCAACAAAGGCAAACCAGAGCTTTTATAGATCAGACCAAACATGCAAAGCGAGATACACATTAAAGGCTTTTTGGCCTGGTGTCTGCAGATCTCGCTTTAAATAAAAATCATCAAATGGCCAATTATATGGACATCCTAAAAACAATCTTATCTGATCATTCCATGGTGTGAGGTGTGCAAAGAGTTATTTTATCATCTAAGATAAGGAAATGGGATGCCGCAACTTTAAATCTTAAATATTTGACGTGTTCAGTATTTACAATCAGGTATCCTCTGTGTGGAGTGCACCCAAGTCAGCTGAGAAAGTCCTCTGTGTTTTGTCACATTGGACAGAACAAAGCCAATCAGGTAGCAAGCTGACTGAGACTGGAAGCAGATCTAGTCATGGCAATGCTAGTAAAGGCTAAGCATTAAGTTAGGAAACAGAGGACAGACTCATTGGTATGTGGTAAAATATAACTTTCTAAACAGCTTAACCTGTAAATTATGTATGCCAGTCTGATAAGAGGAGGAGATTTATGGAAATCATAACCACCTATCATAGGATGCTAATCACTAGTAGTATGAAGCTTAGCAATTCCTGCTTATGTTGTCCGCTATGTTTGTTAACATTTAAGTTGGATTTGATTCTGAGACTTTACAAGAAGCAAGAGCAGGTTGGTTGGTGCTGAAAGAATTGGTGATGTGTGGTGTACTATGTTTCTCTCCTTGTTGAGAAAACGTACCACAAAAAATAATCTGTTAAATCTGACATCATCTTAATTACTCATTCAGATTTTAGCATTTTTTTTCCAATGTACCAACCCTTTGAATCAAAGCAACTTAGTCCTTATTCTCACTTAAAAATGGGTTTCATTGTGATCAAAAGTGTGTCATTTATGATGGACAGACAAACTAAAGAATTGACGAAGTCATCTCAGCAAACATAAATATATTTTGTACATTTTTTTGAGTAAAATTTTACGAAATTACAATTGGAGTAAAATGTTTTGTGTGTTTAAACTACTTAGATATGCAAGATTGTAAAACTGATGTGATTCAGTTTTTACAATTAATTAACTCAATTCAAAATGAAATGATTAAGATTAAATCCAATTTTTAATGAAGGGCCTCTGCTTAAATAGTAATGACTCCTGGGGTTAGTTTTCATTGATAAGAACATCCTAACTGATATGCCTTTAAGTCTTCATACTATCATCAATACTTTTGCTGCGGTGCAAGGATCAAACATTGGGTTTTTAGCAATGCACTTTATTAGCCTCTTATTTTCTGTTATTTGTCACATTTGTCATTTTTATTGACATAATTACTGCTGCCCGAAGATCATTTAGGGTCTGAATATACAATGAAGAGCAGTACACCTTTTTAGAGTTTGAAATGAAATATTATTAGTACTGCATTCTAATACAAATCTCTACTCTAACTATCCCATCCCCAATTTGAGTTTAATGAAAAAATATATATGGGTTTTTTTTGTACACCAGGGAGGGCTCACAAGGGGAGGGGGGCAATCGTGGGGATGCAGGGTCGGGTGGCAGACTGGCGACAGGCCGTCATCTCTCTCCCCGCCTGGCATCTGCCCGCTGCTGCCAACCCTCCTCTAATCAGCAGCCGTCCATGCGCTTGGCAGTGGAGGGGGTTTCAAACAGCTTCTCGCCCCCGAGTTAAAAACCCTAAGCCCTATCACTTTGTAAACGGGTACCTTTAGGGCGACTGAAGCGGGGGAAGTGCGGGAAGCGCCTCTGATGTCGCTGGAGTGGAGAACATTGGTTGCCACATTGCCTCAGATTTTGTTCTGCTGCTAGCGCTGTTCTTGTTCTTGTTTATCATAGTTGTTTTCTTTCACTTCAAAAATAACAAAATCACAAGGCAGCTTTTTCTTTAAGTTTGATTTGTTTAACATGCCGCTAACTGACATGGATGTTGGGAAAAACAGTTCTCGGGGAAGGAAAGTAAAGCAGCCAGCGATGGGCTTGAAGTGTAATTCCTCTTGAAAAAAAGAGAGGGAAACAACAGGCGCACTTGTAGTGAAACACAAGTCTTTATTCCCGCTGTTTTCTGACATGCTGTCTGACTTGGTAAGACAAGGAGAACAATGTTTCTGCTTTCTAATTCATAGCTAAAAACCTATCCTTTTCTTTTCTCTCAAAAGTGCTGTACATGAAGTGTGAACATAAAAACCCTTTGACACAGTACTTTCCCAGGACACAATGCACTGAGTTTAAAGATGGTGACAAAATGGGGTCCATTTAAAAAGTGAAAATGAGACCCTCTAAATCAGTTTTTTTCAAATGGTTTATCAAAACACACTGGTGCACCTTGACGCAGGTGTGCCTTTGGATCTTAAACATAAATTATTTTTAGGTGAATACATTTCCTTATCCAGCAGCAAATCCAGTTACTTCCAACTATCCCTATAAACCATCAACAGGACAACAGCATTAAAGGAAAAGTTCGGTTCCTGCAGCTTTTACATTGTTTATAGAATGAAGAACAACAATCTACTCACCCAGAAGGCTTTCCTGATGCAAACGGTGCTTCGGGAGATATTTAGATCCAAAATCGAGCAGCGGACACCGATATAATGGTAGCCTGTAGGGCATGTTAGCGCCGCTCCTAAAACTGCATTAATCGTCCAAAAACTCCTGTTTTTCACCAATATTCCATCATGATTTCCTCCGAATGGACCGCCATTGCAGCCTGTGTCTCTCCACACAGCGCTGTGTGGCTGAACTAACCTCTGAACTGACGGCTTTGTTTACATGCCCTTTGCGCATGCGCAGTGCGGCTCATTGCTTCAGGGGAAGACCGGCAGCTACAAATCAACTTTCTTCTTCCAGTTTTGTGCAAAATGAACGAATGTCTATGGGATGAAGATGTTGTGGAGGAGGACTTTGAATATGATGGGTGTCCTTACAGTTTGGAGCCACAGTATACAGATAAGGAGCTCTTAGAAATGAAGAAGCGATCGCAACGCTCCGGAGAGTACTGCGCATGCGCAGTGGTACCCGGTCTTCTTCGTCAGTTCAGAGGTTAGTTCAGCCACACAGCGCTGTGTGGAGAGACACAGGCTGCAATGGCGGTCCATTCGGAGGAAATCATGATGGAATATTGGTGAAAAACATGAGTTTTTGGACGATTAATGCTGTTTTAGGAGCGGCGCTAACATGCCCTACAGGCTACCATTATATTGGTGTCCGCTGCTCGATTTTGGATCTAAATATCTCCCGAAGCATCTCCCGTTTGCATCAGGAAAGCGTTCTGGGTGAGTATATTGTTGTTCTTCATTCTATAAACAATGTAAAAGGTGCAGGAACCGAACTTTTCCTTTAACAGTAAAAAGAATAAGATGGTAGAGAAAGTTATCTTTTCTCTCCGATTGAGCTCTTCAAATTCAATTGAACATAGCCTTTCAACTTTAAATGTGAGTTAATGAGTTTTTTTTAAAAAAAGGTTTCCATATTTTTATTGCAATCGAATACTAGTAATAGAAAAAAAGCTTCTGTGCGACTTGTCTTGAACATTAAGATAGTGTAATGCATGTTGAAGGGGTTATTTTGCATTTCTAGGAGTACAGTCTGCCTTGAGATGTAGACTTGTTTTTGGGAGTGCCTCGGGCAAAAAAATGATTGGAATGATTGCTAAATCACCTTTTAAAAAAAAGTTTACATTGCTGCCCAATTTAAACTTAAAAATCTGCTGGGGCCCAGAACAGTCAAAATTGAACTCCTTTTGTTTGTCACAGAATTACAGTATCACTTGGAACAAAATGTGATGTTATTTTTAAATGTGGAATGTGACAAATGCAAGCATCATCATTGCTATCACTGCTAGCCTTAGGTCCTGCTGACAATTGAACGGCAATTGCTCTGTGGCAGATATGTGGTTACTGCTGCTCCATTTAAGTGGTCATATGTGAGTGTTACCTTACAAAACTCAAGTACAACTTTGGTCATTTTCCAATTTAAAGTTTGGTGTGGCCCACAAGTTGGGACCACAGCTGCAGTATTTGTTTCCACGACTCATAGTTGCATGATTACCTGGGACTATATACAACCAGGCTTCAAGAAATAACAATAAACCTGCATTTACACTGTTTCAACAGAAGCAATGTGAACAATATTTCACATGGTTTTGTAGACATTTATTTGTGAAGAGGACCAGCTGTGAGCATTTTATCAGTGACTGTTACATAAGTTTGCTTGCCACTGCTATATTTGGTTAAATTTAATACTTAATTCATTGCTTTTTGCTGTTCACTTGCCTTGTTTGGTACTTGTTGGGTCTGGATGGCTTTCACACTCACGGAAAACCAAACTCTGAAGGTAGACAAAGGCCTGCTGGCACTTTGGTCTGTACCAGAATTTAACAAACAAATGTTCTAAAAAGCAAATTAGAGGATGTTTATGATAGACCAGACATGTTAGCTGTAAAAGCAACCTTAATCATCATTTTTTTTGGGTACCAAAATACTGCCAATCTGCAAGGCTCCTACTATTGATAGCCATTCATTTTATAGGCATTCATTTTAAAGGCATTTTTTTTATGTCTAGCTAAGAGGGCATTCCTGCAGATAGACAGCAGTAAGCTACATTGGTTACTTATGGTGAACTGCTGTGTCACAGTGTAGACAGACCATTTGACCAAAACTCAGGCCTGTACTGTTAAAAAAGTAAAGATTTTGCCTGACCGTCTTGTAAATCTGGTGCTCACATTTTTATCAACCAGCTGAACCATTTAGCTATTCATCAACATTCCTGGTTAACTTGCAGACTTTTTTTTGCCTTAATAAGTATTTTTAATTTGAACATTGCGCTACAAAGAAAGAGTTTAGTGTGCCAAGCTCTTGGAGGTAAAATAAACAAGCCACCACAATTTACTTGTGTTTAGTATCTCAACTAGAAAGTAGGGCAACACGGTGGCGCAACAGGTTGTGCATGTGCCTCACGGCAAGAAGGTCACCAGTTTGATCCCTGGGCTGGAGCCTTTTTGTGTGGAGTTTGCATGTTCTTCCCATGTTCATGTGGGTTCTCTCGGGGAACTCAGGGTTCTTATAAGGCATAGACCAAAAACATGTACATTAGGTTAACTGATTACTCCAAATTGCCCTTAGGTATGAGTGGATAGGTTCCATTTATGATTGCTAGATTAGTTGGAGGTTAGCTTGAAATAAAAAAATATACAGTATATATATACTATTAAATGTTTGAGGATATAGTTGTCATATCTATTATTCCTACTCTTACCCCCTCATTCTTCATATTTATCCACAAGTCATAAGTCTGAGTTTAGACAATCATGGACAGTATCAAGCCATTAACACTCAAATACAAGATTATGCAAGGAACTGCAACAACCTCTATGGAAAACAGTAAAAGAGCCACTTAGCTGCTTTTATACTTTTCTTTTTGATAATCATACAGCTGACATTGTTTCACTCATTTGGGTCCCCCCAAACCAAAGAGGAAACATTCAAACGGACCTCAGGACTACAAGCTTCTCTCCTCTGTTACTTCTTAACACTGGAAAACAAATCTCATGGCGAGCAGCATGAAGCTGCAAGGCTCATGTATCTTCAGGGTGGAAGGATGAGGACGGGGGGATTTAGGTGGGATGGCTGTTGGCTTCAGAAGTAACAAGCACAAAGAACGGGCTTTATGTGGAAGAGGAAGGTGAAAAAATCCACAAATTATAGGAATTATGTGCAGCATGGGTTTCAGACACACACACATCCCGACAGGCTGATTGATGAACCAAACGAGTCGCCGAAAATCAAAGAGGGGAAATAAAGGGAGACACAAAGGGGGAACAATTTGAAATGGACTCACCCTCTCCGGTGGCTCTGAAGCCAAGGGTTGGCCAGATAGGGTTGCCTAGAAAGAGTCTGCTGACAGCCAGTGTCACTGGGCTTTGTAATCATTGTGCTGGACCTGATAGGGTTACTAGCGGCTAATCCAGGCTGACCTTGGTTAGGTGCCCTGAATGAGGATGGCTTTGTACAGTTGGGACAAGCTAACAGTATGACGGGGATGCTGACATATAATGTCTGCGTGGGGACTTGCCACCGCAGCTCCTTTGTTGTGCTATCGAGTTGCGAGTCTTAGCTACATGCACACACACTCACTCACACACACAAAATGTTTTTTTCTCTGTCTGCGGGTGGAAGAAAGGTGGCATTTAAATCATCACCAGGGAGTAGGTAAGGTTGTATCTCAGCGGGTCAAGAGGTCAGCTCCTGTGTTGGATGGTGTTCGAATGGCTTCAAAACAAATCCTATCGTGATGAAATTTCATGTTGTTGCCACGCAATGACCCGTGTGTGGGTGTGTGTTACTGCATGAGAGTGTGTCTGATAGAAATGCCAAAACACATCTACAACATGATCCTACAAACAGTATCTCTTAGAGCAGTGCTTCTCAACGGGTGAAGCTTCAAGATCCACCACCTCTACTGGCCCTCTACCACTATGTCATTTTTGCAGATACCAAAAAATAAAACAAAACAGAAAACTAATAAATATATGTGCTTCTGCTTCTTGATGCTTCACCTAATAAAATTAAACTCTGATACACATTTCTGTGCTCTGCTTTCCAGACCTATTTTGTGTTTGTAACAAAGTGGTGTAGTAAGCAGACAAGGCTTATGTCAGGAGTAGACAAACAGCAGCACAGGTGCCACATGTGGCTCTCCACCCCACTCAATGCAGCCCACCAGTCATTTCCAAATAAATCAGAAACATCAAGAAAACATAACAAGAGCTGCCAAATGTTATTCAACCTGAGATATTAGTAGAATGCCATGCACAAGTAGGGGTATGATAGAAGTAGTCTTTAAGTAGTGTTTTAACTTTTGTTGAAATGCTTTTAAACTATGTTTTGTACGGCGTCCTTGGGTGTCTTGAAAGGCGTCTTGAAATAAAATGTATTATTATTATTATTATTATTGTTATTATCATTATCATTATTCAACATTTATTTTCTTATTATTTCTTCCAGGGAGGTTATGTTTTTCCCCTCCTTACTTTTTTGTTCATTTGTTTATTTGTGAACAGGATGACTCAAAAAATATTAATGGATTTGATACAATTCTAAGAATGATAGTCATTGTACATGGAAAAAGTGATTACATCTTGTTGGTGAGTCAAAACCTAGATGTGCACCCAGGATTTTTTTTCAAGGTTTTCTTAAAGGAGACATATCATGCTTGTTTCTCCTTTTCACTATGCCAGACTAGGATGCCTGTAAAGCATTTTTGCCCTCAGTACAAGTCATTTAGTTCCTCCATTGCCCCACAATAGCGTTCTCAAAATCCTCATTTTAGGCCATTATCATGCTCTCGTTGAAACGCTCGGTTTCCAGGCTGACCTACAGTTACCTCGCAGCGTCATAGCCCTTTGTGCTCTGATTGGTCAGTTCTGTCAGAGCTGCCGAGAGGGTTGAGCCAGCCTGTCCTTCTTCTTCTACTGTATTTTCCGGTAGGCTCAAAGCAGCGACCGCGTATTGAGTTCCCCTACAGACCAGAGCTGGTAATGAGTGAATGTGAGCTAGGGAGCTATATACTGCTGCTGGTGGATGTGTTCCTCGGTGACGGTTTTGTGGCTAACGGACATCACAGAGGAGGAAGTGTTTTATCAGATTACTCCAATAAAAAGAAAGGTACCTCGTGTCGTCAGGACGATTTAAATCTTGCAGACATCTCGCAATGACCTATTTTCAGAGGTATCAAATCTCGTTCTAGGATATCAGAAAAAATACAATATCTAATTTTTTGAAAATTAAGGGGGTGTAAGGTCTTGTTTTCAAATTTATTATATCATATGTAAGTATTAAATCATGCATCAGCATGATATGTCTCCTTTAGCAGTCTGAGAGGGCAGTTTTTCACATTTCCAGGTAATGTTGGTCATTGCACAAGGAAGACGTGATTAGATTTTGATGGTGACCTGAATCCAGTTGTGTTTTAAGCATTTTTCAAAGATGTCTTAAAAGTGTAAAATGGAGCATTTTTGGACAACAACTCACCCAACAATGTTGGAAATGCCTTGGTGGGGGTTTGTGCTCTCTGACACTTGTTTACATTTTCTTTGAATTAATTCAGAGTTACATTACATTTTGTTCGACTCCAATGCCTACTAGCTTGCCACAGCAAGCAGGTTTCAGCATTTTATAATCAAAACAAAAATGCTACAAAAAATCTCAAAGAAGTCAATTAATAAATTAACAAAGAACACACATACACCTGACACACACACACACACACACACACACACACACACACAAACAGATTAAATGAGATTTTAAGATAGTTTAAAAACACAAATAGAAGAACGTGGTAAAGAGCAAAAACTGAATTCATTGTTGGAAATCATACACAACACATCCATGAACTGTCTTCATATACTAACAACAAAATACACAAGCACCCAAACAGACATACACACACTCACACACACACACACACACCTTCAGGCTCCAACCGGTGTGAAGGCAGCAGAGAGAAGGCATCCTTGCCTTTCTTCCTGCCAGGGAGAGCTGTAAACGGGAATGGGATTCCCATCCCCTGGAGCCTGCTACTAATCCACAACAGGCCCACTGCTGGATTACTGGGGACATCAGCTGACATGCCAGCTACTGCGCACACATGTGTGTGCATGCACACGCACACAGGGGGCACAAACACACGTGCACACTCACCTATGCACAAGCAGGATCTGACACAGACTCACACATATGTTCCCTCACATGCAGACACATCAGTGGTCAGATGTACAAGCATGGACAGAAGCCCACTCAGACCAAAATGCAAACACAAAAACAGAGAAATCACACACATAATCAAGACCTGGAATGCAGCTCGTGGCTTTAATACATTGGCAGGACAATATAGAGATTGCCATATTTCTACAGTCAGGATTTGGCAGTATGGGCAAAGTCTGTCCTCTATTGTCCCTGTTGGTCTGGATGTAGCTGGATGTATACGCTTTGTGGAGTTCCTTTCTGTGCAATTATACACATCTATCCTGCATTATAGATGATAATGTGCTTTGTGATCCCTGAGATTATTTTTTTCAACTTGGGCTCAACATTCATTATCACAGGTTTTCTGTCTGCAGAACAACAAAACCATATTTGAAGTGCTCAAAAAGGTAATAGGAAATAGGGTTAACACACACATATGCACGGGACAGACTGGTCACACAAACAAGTGATTATGTGCTGCAGCAAATACTTTTACTTAACCTTGGACCAAGTGTAAATGCTTATTTGATTATGTTTGATTTGCTCCTCTTTGCCAAACAAATGCATTTGTAAAATTCCTAAATGTCAATTAAAGCCTCCATAATAATTTACACATTTTGACCAGTCACCACTCAGTCAGAGATAACATTTTGCATATATTTTTTAAAATTAAACTTAAACCAAATCCTTAATTAACAGACAACCAAGGTATTATGGAAACAGTCCACACACCAGGACATGGGACCTTTGAAGGTATGTAGTCACAATGTCAACAGTTGGTTGTTAAATTAAACATGTCCTTCACAGGACTGTTAAGTTAGTTGACTTAATTAGTAAATTATGGCATTGCTCTAAGCTTGCATCAAAGCAACAATATGTACCAATTAAGTGATGTGACTCTGGTTTAAACTGCAGACCATTGAGTGTAACTGCATTGTGTAAAACAACACTTTCACCTCTTCCTTCTCAACAATGTTTATTTGATAAAATACAAAGGGAGCTGAAACTGGCTGGCAAGCCATAAGATGAAAGACAGCAGTGAAAAGTATCAAATGATACAGATCTAATTTTATTTTGTGCAAATATGTATTATTTGTGCCAACTGTTCATTGTTCATTTACCCATGGAGTATGTATATGTAATCAACTGTTACCATGATATCTACAGTCTTTTTGTGTGACAAAGGCCACTTTAGAGAGGCAAACGTGTCACATGCTTGTTGAGATCCTGTGGGCTAAACAGGTTCACAATAGAGATGACTTGGTTACACGATAACAGATCTGAAAAGAAAAACAAAAAAGCTGTTACCATTAAACTTCTCTTACCAAAAGCAAAATAACCAGCTCAGCATATCGGTTATGAACTCTCTTTATTGAAGCTGTCACAACTTGCAAAAGCTTATCAAATATTTTCTGTGGTCCGGTCTTGCTTCATCATTTCCTTTTTACCGTCTTCTTTTGTCTCTTGACCTCGGGTGGATCCGAGTAGTCTTTCCTAAGTCCTTTCCTATCCACTTTACCTTAACCCCGATAAAAAACGCCACAGGGTCAAGGGAAAAGGACGAGAGGAAAGGAGAACTGCGACCAAAGAGGAATTCAACTGCACTTTTAATTTGATGTCATATTTATGTGACGTCGATTACTTGTGACGTAGGTAAGCCACGACGAACTACAATGTTCCGAAAATGAACTACAAGAAGCGCATTCATCTTCTGCCTTATCTCACAGGGTTGTTTCTTGTCGTCACTGGCTAACATTAACAATCCATGATCAGAGGATTTTCCTGTGATGGTGTTTTATCTTTGGTCATGCAGTGTGTGTTTCCTGCTCACAGCTATGAGGTTCGTGAGAGCATCTATAAATGTTGACGTCTTTAGCAGGCACTGACAATCCGAAGCCTGATATACAGCAGACCGTCAGACGCACTATTCCCCCTGTTTCATTCACATATATCATCATGAACATTGTTGAATTTATTATATTTGGCGTATTGTAAAAGTCCTCATTTGTCCTTTTATTGATTTTTTTTAATAAATGTTATTAGGCCTCATCGTTCTGTCCCTTCTCCATCATAAGTTTCCGTAAACTTTCGGCAGCAGCCGTATTTATACACGTCACATGCTGAAAGGCATTATGGGGCGTTTTCTTCTCCTTTCCTTTTGAAAAGGATGGTCCAGTGTTTCCTAAGCTAAAGGAGATATTAAAGGAAGCAACGACCCTCCTTTCCTGAACTTTTGGAGAATTCGAACAGCACTTATCATGGCCAATGCTTAAATGCTTCCGGGTCATTTCTTCAGTGAGGAAGGTTCCTTATCAAAAAAGGACTATTTTGGATGCACCCCTCGGCTCTGGTGGGGCACAGTTTGAAAAGTACCTCCTCCTTTAAGTGGCTTCCTGTAGCTTAGGACAACTTTGTGTCATGAGGTGGTATGTGCTTCGGATGACAAGAGCTATTTACCGGACGTACATAGTGCAATTTGCAGGTGGCTCGGCTATTCAGAGAAGACAGACATCACTGTCTTTGTTACAAGTCCTCCTATTATAAGATCCACACTAAAATGGGGAAATTACAAATCATATGTCTAAGAGTACCAGCACTGCTAGCATTTGTAGCATTGCAATATGCAGTGGTTAGCTAGTCCATAGTTGAAATCCACTAATGCAAGGTCGCATACTGTTGCTGTAGTGCCAAAACCTTGTACCTGAATTTTTCCTGATTTTTGTTATTTGTTGTGAGGTTCTTAACTGACAACAACAATATGTGTGAATCAGTAACAGTTTTCAAGCCTAAAAGGTTTAGATAATTTTTCTCTCACAATAGAGAACATCCCTAATATGCCCTACCTCTGCTCTTCTGGGTGAAAAAAAGACTGATCAGTAAAAAGGGAATCCGACTCTATCAAACTTAACATGCAGCACACTGGAACAGCTTTAAGGGTGTAGTGGATAAAGTTTCCATTCCTGCACAGGAAGGGTTCATGTGTGAACAGTTCCAAAGATATACAGTAAATCATAAAGTAGTTGTAGTTGCATTCCTTCTAATGCTACGGCCACACTGCATGCGAATTCGCAAAGACGCGCGTTGAGATTACATACAAAGTCAATGCAAAGACGCGTTTGGACGCAGATTCGCCCCGGGCAGCGCATTGGACGCATTTGGCGCGGCGTGTATGGAGCGTCTGGTGCGTTTGGGGCATCAAACGCCTCTACGCTCGAGTTGAAAATATTGAACTTTTGATGCAAATTCGCATGACGCTGTGCCGAGGCAGCCAATCAGCGATGACATTCCCCACGATGTCATTGATTTGATGACGTGTGACACTCCAGCCACCTGCTTCAGCTCAAACCCCTCTGAAAGATGGAGGAGAGGTTGATCTGCGCTGTTTGCCATCATCAAGAGCTATACGATTTGACGTGTGTACTCTACAGAGACCGAAACAAAAAGGAGCAGGCTTGGGTGAAAGTCGCTGAGGAGACAGGTTTTTAAGGTAAGTTCTGTAAATATTCGTTTCCGGCTGGATTTGCCTGCATGGGTCATCACTGAGTCCGACTGGCTCCGGCTCTCTACTCCGCCTGCGCAGTGACGCGCGTAATCCCTCAGCTCAGAATGGTCCAGCATCCAGCCTCGGGCGTTACATGCGGCGCGTCACAGGCACTACGAGCATTTAAATACGCCAATTTGTGTCTGGTGTGGCCGTAGCGTAAGTGTCCAAAATAAGCTACTAAGGACTTATCAGCAGATCAAATTCATTCTGATGCAAATGGCAGGAGATTAAACCTAACAAGGTTTAATTAACCCTAAGACACATAAGTTGGGGCAAAAAATTACCCATGTGTTTTCTGGGTGTTTTTTTTTTTTGCAATATCTTTGTAATTTAAATTTTGTATTGCTTAATTTTCCATGTATTCCTCAAATAGGTTGTCTTTGACATGAGGCTGTTTGGGTATGTATCTCATTGTTTTTTTTTTTGTTTTTTTTTTTGAGTCATTGCATTATTTTATGTATATTTTTTTACATGTGGGGTCAAAAATGACCCCAAGCATTTCATTTAGAATTTTAAATGCTGACTCTGGGAACCTTTGATTTGTGTCAACTGTAACTATCAGCTATATACTCATCATCTCTGTCATCCAATGACAGTAGTCTCACTTCCCTGAATATGATTTTACACAGAAAACTAAATGTAAGTATATTATCATTTTTATACCTCATAATACATTTAAAACACTGCTTTGCGTTATTACAGATTTAAAAAAAAAAAATGTAAGCCATGAGGTGACCATTTTTGTATTAGTAATCACTCAATGATATTATACGTGTGGGTCTGGCATGTGTTTGTATGTGCTTATGCTACATATTTATTCATATTTTGTCTGCCAGTCAAAAAAAATCATTGTTTATGTCCTCACCCAGAGTATCATGTTTGTTGCTGGGGATGTTGTCACTCTTTCTTCCTTTTTCGCCAAAATCGTTGGAAAAAGAAAACAACGAAAAGAAATTGGTTTGAAAAGAAATGTGACCTGCCATTGGTCAGATTTCCCTGAAAATGAATTACAGCAGTGACCTAATACTTTCCAACAATCCTTTGTGATCAAAAGTATTTTACTGTGTACCACTTAGAGAAAGGAACTGATGATATCACAGTTAAATACTGTTGAACTTACAAAAAATCTTTGGAGTTTGAGCAGTCAAAGATTAACAGAAAGCTGGAGTTATTTATCATTTCCCAAAAGACAAAAACAATTTTTGATTGAGGTATGTTGCCTTTTTCAACATCTGAGAGAAACATGCTTCCAATTGGCACAAATGTAAGAAATCAAAATATAATCATCTTTAACCAAAATGAATTTAAAAAAAGTTTACACCATAAAATGCAATAATTATAACTGGGGTCATTTTTGACCCCACTCATAGAAGAGTGTAGGTACTGATAGGTCTATGCATCTAATGCTGTGTTCACACCGCAAGCAACCCAGCTACCAAAATCGTGTCGCCCACTGAAGTATCGTTGCGCGTCTATAAATACCTCATTTTGGTCACTGTTGCCGTCGGCTGTCGCTCGGTGACGTCACTTCCGCTCGACTTTCACCACGATCATATCATATATCATATAATAGGATGTATAAGCTGACATTATTCCAGCTGTATCCTTTTCATTCACTTATCAACCACAAAACACTGCAGCTGATGATGCAGCAGCATGATCTGTGAGTTTACCGCAGTCCATCTGGGTGGAACTAATGTCCTCACTGACTAATGTTTCCCACACGGACATAAATTGTTCCTCTGTAGTCCGGTTGAAAAAACTGCCTGTCATGGGTATCATCACATACGCACACACCCCTGATTGGCTGTTGCCGCAAAGCCACACGACATCACCTGAAAAGATCAACTTTTTCAACTTTGACATTGCGCGACAAGTGAAGAGATCATCTTGTATGTAGCAAACGCATCGCGGGAGGGTTAGCCCTGCTCAATCACGGCTGTACATTGACTTTGCATGGAGAGTGATCGCCAAGGTAGTACGAGTAGCGTGCGGTGTGAACGCAGCATAAGGGTTAAAAATGGAGGAAACTCCAATGCCACATGGTAGAAACACAATGTGCTACTCCAACTATTGCAGTTCTTTCTTCCTTGCACACTTTGTGCAACTCACCTGGATGCCCCCATGGATGCCATTTTTTTAATAGGGAACTTAACTACAAAAGAAGAGCATGATCATCTCACTGAGCTTGCGTACGAAAGTGTAAGCAGCAGTTTTTGGTGACTGTACGTATAAAACTATACACACAGTTTTAACAAATCAAAGATGCAAAGTAAAAGAAGCTTTTCCAGATTGTGGCTCTTACTGTGGCGTTCAACTGGTAATCAACTTTTTCCTCATTTAGTTGTAACTAAACTAGAGCTTTAACAATAGTGGCTACATTGTTTAACAGTCTAACAACTGTTTCAGGTATCAAATACAGCACTAATTCAAAATAGACAGCAGCTTGATTGCAGCAAACTGTAAGCCTCAACACACAAATCAGCTGTAACACATTTCAAATGCAGTCAGGTAAATCTCAGCCCATGATTAGGTCAAGCGTGGTGGCGGTATTTGTGGTAAACACTGTTCCGCTCTGGGGGCTAAACGTTTGTGTCAGTAAAGAATAATTACACCCTTCCACGTTGTATCTATCGTGTTAATCTCAGGCCACAGAAGCCACTTTATTCTCTCGTTTGTTTAATAGCTCACGAGCAGCTTTATTGTTTCAAAGTGCTCAATAGCAAACCTGTAAATTCTCTGTTCAACATTTGCCCCTGTGGCGTCGTGGTTCACCAGCGCTGAATGCTAGAATAAAGCAAACAGTCATTGATCTGCAATCAAAGATCCAGGACAAGAGGTCATTTACATGTAGAGAGGAAAGCCATTAGGAACTGTGCTGCAAGGCATGTGAGCAGTTAGATTCATTTAGCAGGGACTGGCTGCAGTTATTGACTGACCTATACAAAATATGCTTAAAATAGAGGGGAAAAATCACTAGGCTGTCGTAAAATATTGTGTGTAGTATTTGTAGATGCTATTTGCTGCTAATGAGAAATGAATGTGCATGTGAGCAGCTCAAAACAAAGCCAAGTTAATAATTCAGGGACCAAGAGAAGGACAAACATTTTACCATGGACTACCACGTAGGAGGCAAATGGTTCAAAAAAATTATCGACATAAACCTTTTATTGACAGTTGGTCAACTTTGCAACTGTCCGAGGAGTCCCAAGTGCTTATGCAGTGTGTTGCAGCTTCTATTAAAATTTGACAATTAAATGGGCAAATACTTCCTAGATTTGTAGATGTAGAGTGGCGCCTGTTTATTTTATTTATTCATAGTGTGGATATGAATAATTTAGCAGTCAGCAGTTTTTGTGTCAGAGGAGGATCATCATTAAATGTGGCAGGCTAAAGGTTTGTGATTTCTGCATTTGACACTCCTCAGCTGTATTGACAGCCATCAAAGTCTGTCAGGGTCATCCTACCAAGTTTGCTTCGAAAGCAAAAAATTGTCTTGGAAGCTGCTTGAACAGGTTGTCATATAGGCCAGTGACTGACTTGTCAAATCTCTGTCCTTTGTAATATGCATGTTTTGTGGACATTTTTTTGACAATTTTAAAAAGATTTATATCTGTTTTGACTTTGGCAGCAAACTGTATGAATAGATTTTTGCAATGAAAAACTTTTATCCATACAAAATATTTCAGTTGTAGAAGAGAATTGAATTTTCATGGTGAATAACGCTAAACAATGCAAAACAACACCCCTTTCAAAAATAAACTTACCTACAGCAAACAGAATTAATTTTTGGCCAAAAAAATCTATTTTCTTATGTAAGAAATGCAAATTCTTTCGAGTCAATGCATTCTGCTAATTCGATATGCGATATGTTGATAGAAATAATAAGAACAGGGATTCAACTTCACCCAGATAGAAGTCCAACAACTACAGAAGTGCATATCTGCTCCTCTGTCCATTGTTGATGAGGATCAAACCAAGATAGAACAGGGCATCTTTATTATTAAAGTCACTGTGGACCATCCACACTTTATCAAGCCTTCTCCTCCTAACAGTAAAAACATGGTGTTTTCGAAAGTTTGTCAACATATGCCATTATCAGACTTTTCAGGGTCACTGCTCTGTGAAAAGCTTCATAAACAAAAATTCAAACAGTTTAGGAACAATATTTCCCAATGCACAATTGCAAGGAATTTAGGGATTTTATCGTCTGAGTCCACAAAATCATCAAAATCTTCAGAGTATCCAGAGAAATATCTTCACTTAACTGGCAAGCTGAAAACCAACATTGCATACCTCTGACTTTCAATCCCTCATGCGGCACTGCATTAAAAACAAATATAATTCTTTAAAGGATATTATCATGTAGGCTTAGGAGCACTTTGGAAAGCCATCTTCAGTTTACACAGTTCATTGCTTGTTCAAGTACAAGTTAAACTCTACCTTGCAAAGCAAAGCCACATATCAACAACACCCAGAAATGCAGCCAGCTATTCTGGGCCGAGCTCATACTTTCAAAGTAGAAAGTGTGCTGTGATGTGACAAGTCAAGATGTCAAACTAGTTTTGGAAATCATGGACAACTTGTTCTCGGTTGAACAGTTGTTAACAGCCTACAGTCAGAAGCCAGCATCTGTGATGATATGAGATTGTGTTAGTGCCCATATATATTTTACAATTTCTAATTTTGTTTTAGTTATGTAATTGTTCATTAAATTCTTTCCATCCATGTTTCTTTTAACTACATGTTAAGATTACTTTGCATTTTCTTAAGCTGTGGTTGATTGATGTAATATGCACAAACTGTATTAGAGTTTAATTTGACTTTAACAAAGGGGACCTAAAACAAACATTTTTTTCAGATCAATACAAAAAAGCCTTTTACCAAAATAACACATATTTAAGTAGCATAAGGTATTAAATGATTCCTTTTATCTCATATTTATACCTAAAGCAACCTAAGGTCCAACTATACAGTCTTAAAATACAACCGTGGTATTTCCTCTTTAGTATTTCTAAGGACGGGTTAACTTAAACATTCAGAGGGATGTCCCCCCCTCTTCCTTTTTTTCCTACAAGTGTCGACTGTCCTACACTCAGGCAAGGTCAATTGAGTTCTTCAGCCTGTTATCAGCATGCTTTTTGATGGAATAGTGTAGATAACAGAGTACTCAGAAAAGATGGAAGGAAACAGGAGATCAAGAACTGCTGCTCCTCAAATAATTATCACACCTTCTCCACACTGCAACAGATTTACTTCTAACCTTTAACAAACCATCAGCCTGTAGCTCTCAGTGCACCCAAAGCCGAAGATGGACTTATTGGACTATTGGTTTGGAAATAGCTTGAAGTGGTGGGCTGATTTCACAGAAAAGTAGATATAGATTTTGAATGTTACTTGTCCTTTCCTATTTTAATCCTGCTCAGAACATTGTGACTTATTGACATCAAGATTCTGGATGAAACAGTCAAATTAAAACAAAAATGAAGGGCTGAGACAAATCAATATAACTGCAAGTTTAGAGATTTGCTTCTCTCAAAGGCTTGGCAATACTCTTACATAAATGTCTACAAAAAAGGAGTCTGTTTTCAAGATGCAATCTCTCTGTGCCAACAAAGACATGTCTGATGCTCTACCAGCAGGCTATCCATCAAGCAACACATTGAATGGACGGGATTGAAAATGTTTATCCAAGCCAGAGATCAGTAAAATTGTCTCTATTTTGTCAGTAACTCTGACATTTATTAGTTTTTATCTCAGCTTGCAATGACAGAGTTGTTTTGGCTAATTAGCAACATACTGCATATACTAAGTAAAACTAAGTCTCATGCAATACCAGTTTAAAATAGACAAATGAGGATCTTCGGGGAAAAAAAAAAACCTGGAACTTCTTCAAACTGCTATTCTTGAGATGCAAGCTGAGGTTGGCTCCAAGGGCTCTAATTTCATAGACCAGGCACAGGCATGGCGCACCTGCCCTATGCCATGCCAACGGGGTGTGTCCAATACACCAAATCTTTGACAAATTTACCACTGCGCGGGATGCCACCACCTTGTGCCACCCTGCGTTGCCCCACGAAATTAGGGGCCCCATCACTAGGTTGATCCCTGTAAGCCAACTTTGAAACATAAAAAGGTATTGACAGAAAAATGGGATGCAAGTGGGATACAAGTGTTTGAGCTGATGAAAAGCAACAGCATAACTCCTGAGATATATTAAAATGGGACAGTTAAAAAAGCTAAAGCTAAAAACAGTCAAAATTATATTCAAAGATAACAATACAGTTATTGGGTTTGATCTATGTATAAGAAGCCTGCTTATTAGATTTTAAAGATGGCCAATCCTGGACTGTGAAAGACATAGAAGGTCCATTAGATCTTAGAGCCCGGATTAAATTCATGAATTGCACAGGGTAGCATTTACTGACTAACAGCAATCAGTAACAATTTAAAACCAGTTTCACAATTCTGTAGTAGCCATTACATGCAAGTTAATCATCTTGGAACAATTCTTTAGATCAGCTGGAGATTTATGATTTTCACTAAGATTAAGAGTAGTCTAAACATGATTAAATAAAAGCATGAATTATCCTCCTCTAAATAAACATGGCATGAAAATGCCTTAGGAAAGTAAGACTGCACAACTCCACTATAATTTGTTCATGAAAGGACAGTTTACAGGACCATTTGACTCGCAATTTTTTTTTACACTACATTTGATAATAAGCACTGCAAGGGATAAAACACACACACACATGCATATATATATATATATATAGATATATATATATATATATATATATACATATATATATATACATATATATATATATATATATATATATATATATATATATATATATATATATATATATATATATATATATATATATATATATATATATATATATATATATATATATATATATATATATATATATATATATATATATACAGTCTCACAATCTACAAGTTTGTGAGTCCTAACTTGGCACTGCCCAATCAGCATCCTCTAGAGCAGGAAGACATGGAAGCAAGACAACAGCAGGAATTGACTGCTTGTACAGAGTTTAGCATAGATGCTAACAGCCTCAGCAGCTATATCAGATCTGGACTGCATTTATTCACTAAATTAAGAACAAATAACACTGAAATTACTGCTCAATGAAAATGTCATTTTCACATTGAAAAATTATTGAGTGATCCATCTGGTGTGTCAGGTGAGTCAAAGAAACATTGTGGTGATAGATTATTAAATGTATCTTATTGATCGATTTTTTTTCTTTCATTTCACAAAAGTTCTCAACAAGTGATTTATCATTAAGTAATTATGTCAGTAAGGTGAGAAATTCGTCATTTGCATTTTCCAGTAATGAGAGATCTTTGTTGAATCAAACTCTGTATTTGGCTATCTGCTTCAGCTAACTTAGTACTAACCCACTTTGAAACAATATGTTAAGAGATATGAAAGCCTACACTTGTTTTATGATCCAGTTATTTATGTATGTGTCTATTTAATTATTGTGAGAAGGAGGAGCATTAACATGATTGCTTCTGCAGTACCCTTATTTTGTAAGGTCCATTCTAAAATATCTGATTTTTGTGAAGATTGACATCACAATACAATCTAAAAATATTTTCTCCTAACATATTGAAATGTCCAACTTGTAATAAAGTTTCAAAACAGGCATAATTCCAGCTGAGATGAAAGTGAGCTAGCAGGAGAGTTCAGAATGGCCACCTTTGGTCTTTTTCGTCCAGAAAATAAACAACTAAATTCAGCCAACAGCCCCACAAGAATGGGCCAGTATGTCAATCTCAGGCTTCTGAACCCCAGTTGAAAAAACAGTAGGTGTTAAACCAAAAGCCTGTCCCATTAATTTTGAAGACAGTGATTACCAACAAACATTACCTTGAATTTTATAACATGGAACAAACATGTTTGAAAGCTTCTCTTTTTTTAGCTCTGGGGGGAAAAGACAAACAACGGTAAAACCATTGTTTCAGTATTTTACAGCTACCACAGTGCACAAACACACACACACACCTGCACAGACTGTAATCAGGACCAGCCTCATCCGATGGGATCATCACTAAAAAGTACCGACAACACTTTGACGGGGCTCGATCTAACCAGGCCCTTTCCCATCACAGTGCGATTATGTGACTAGCCTGGAGTTACAAGCAATAAAAGAAATGTCTCTCTTTTTTATTACATCTCCCAATCTTGAACAATGGAAGGTTTGCCTCTGAGCCATTTATTCAGCTCTGATGTATGATTAGCACAGGGCAAATCAATACCATGTTGGATGATCTTAACGGAAAAGTACTGTGATTTCCCCTCCGTCACAGAGCCCAGCGCTGATATTTGTCTGTCAGCAGTGACATGCTATCTCTCGCAGGGGCACTGGGGCCAAAACACAGGTATTGATCCTGTCAACATTGATGGTCCTAATGGTATAGAGGATGAGGAAAACTGCCTGCCACTGGAAATGTAATGCAGTGTAAGGAACCACCTTCTAAACCAGTGAACGGAACACAAAGATTATCTATTTTTACAGAAAATTATGCAGTTAAAATTCTGCAGACTAGAACTAAACATGCAACCAAAGTGGCTTGAATCCTTGCAGCTGTATATCTGCATGCCAGACATGTTGGGAACAAATGTGCTCTTTTTGTTTTCTTAATATATTATGTTAAAAGAAAGATAAGACTAATGGATTGTTGTGGATTTTTTTTTCAAATATCCACATAGAACTTTTATTTATGTATACTTTTTTCATTGTTCATTCACTATGTGTTTTATGCTGTCTCTGCAGGGCACATTCATTTTCTTTTTGAAATATATTTATTATGCAGTTGCCCTCTTTACAAATGCCTCCATGTAGTTAAAAAACATATATAATTATTAGGACTGTATCTCTTTCCCCAAGCATAAAATGTCTAAATTTTTGCTGCTCATATTGATGGTCAACTTTCCATAGAGACATACACAAAGGAAATGGTGGTGACGGAGGTAATCTAGGTTCTTTTATAGCAAGAAAAATCATTATCTCAAAGATTTTGATTAACACTTTGATAAAGTTAATCAACATGATTATATACTGATTTCACAACATCTGCCTCACAGGGATTCACTGACTGTATACACTAACACATAATGAATGCTCTAAAAACCAAACAATGAAAAACATGAAGGGATAAAATCAGTGACTAAATAAAATGTGTTTAACTTTTTTTCATTCATTGCTTGATTTTAAGAGCAACCATCATCAATCGTTTATTCTTCTTAATCTCCTGAACCTTGGGCCCATTTGTGCATTTTCCTAAAGCAGTGGCACACAGTATAGTTGCCAACAACATTTATACATGAGGCACTTTTTTTCTGCACATACTTAATGGGGACTGTCTTTTAAAATGACATGAGATAATATAAATATTTTGGTTTAATTAGCAAATAATTGCATTATTTTCCCCAATTTTTACGTATTTCCTAGCTTTTATCAAATCAAAGGTCCCTATCACCCCCACTCCTGCCAGAAAATGAGGCAATTAAGAAATTCTGGCTTCTTTTTTCTGGTGTCAATGTTTCTATACCAAAGGTTGACTCCTAAATTTGAACATACTTGCTTTCAGGTTAAATGTTGGCTAATAATGGCTTACCGGTGGATTCCTGCAAAACAAATGGAACAAAGTCACTTGATAAAAATGCTTCAACTACTATTGTTTTAGGGGATTTGGTAAGAGCTGTAGAAAAAAAATAACAGAAATATTCCCTTAAAAACATTGGTAACACTTTACAATTACAATAATTTGTAAGCAATTTATAAGCTATGAGTAGATATTAGTAGATAGTTAATCAATCATGAACAAACTAAATAAATACATTTGTATTAAATCATTTACAACTTCAGTTACAAGACATCTATAAGCTATCAACAGGTATTAGTAGATAGCCAATCGTGAAAAAAAAAAGATTGGTTAATTAACCATAACCCGAATGATTTCATAATCTTTCATAAATGATTTAGTTATCATTTACAAATGTATGTGGTTAATTCGTAATTAGTTCATTATCTACTAATAGCTTTTACATGTCTTGTAACTTAAGTTATAAATGATTTAATAATCATATTCAAATACATATAAGTGATTTCTTTATGATTAGTCAACTATTAACTGACTTTTAATAGCTTATAGATGTCTTACAAATGATCGTTATACCAAAACATTTTATCTGAATCTGACAATACTCTGGCACAGATTACAGTCACTGGGGTCCTGATTTTGCCCCTGGTCCTGAGTTTGCTTTCTTGAGTGATAGATTTCATGTAGTCAGTGGCAGTTGCTGTAAATAATTTCCAAACGTATAACCAAATATTAAAAATATGTAAATAAATACATGTCATGTATATGAAGAAAAGTATGAGGCTAGCATAGAGGCTTCTTTATCTCTGAACTGAGACTATCTCTGACTTCTAGCTCTTTTGTGCTGTTGATACTCCAGAGACAAATGTATACATGAGAAGTATCAGAGACTTTCCTCAACAGATTCCTGCATGTGTTGTTTTTTTGTTTGCATATTGATTTCCAGCAGCTTTAATTTGATTCTGCGAGGGAAAGGGAGCTTTAAAGAGATGTAAAACAAGCAAACCTTTATCAAAAAGCAAGCAGCTGCACTCCAGAACCATGTTGTACTCCCGCCCTGTACACACAATCTCATATTTATAATTGAAAAGCATGGTGAGAAGCCTGGCTAAGGAGTTAATCCTTCAGTTTGGCTGAAGTTGGGAGAAAAATATGAAAAAAGGGTGTAATGAGCACGACCTGCCTCAAGGGGCCAATGCCTTTCGTCCAAAGAATCAAAACTCCATGAGCCTCTGGTTTGTTAAAACAGTTGGCATGCTGACCATTTATGTTACAGTGTGTGCGTTTGGCTGGCAGATACATATGGATCAAAAGTATTGGTATGCATCTGCAGCGCATGTCCATGTCTGTGTGTTCATCTGTGTTGCATTAGTTTGTGTGTGTGTGTAAGTGTGTGAGTATCCAGTGCCCCTGGCTAAGTCTCTTCAGATCTTCCCTTGTTTATGTATTTCCCTTTTCTAGACTCAGGGCCCCAGGATAAAGCTGGAGGCTAAACAGACACAGCAAAAAAGGAAGAACATTTTATTTATTTATTGTCAGGAGTTATCACTCAGCATTAATATCAATGTGGCCAAAGCTTGGGAAGGTCAGATTTCTGATAGCATGCAAATGGTGGTGACTTACAGCTGGAGATATGAAGGATTTGATGTGTTACGTTATAGATGAAATATTGCAGCAAACAGAGCTTCACACAGTTACACCAAGATAGTTGCAAATGAGGTTTCAAGGCAAAATTGGATGTAACATGTTGCAATCCATGAGCGGCAATGAAAAAAAGTCTAAATAGGAAAAAATAAAATATCTAGTCAAGATATTTTGTAGTTGCTATGGTAACTGATTAGTCATTATCTGTGGGTATTAATACAGGAAGAGGAAATAAAACCATATTTTATTTTTTCCAACAACACCATTAACAGATACTGTATTTATTTACCATAAAGCAAGTTAGAGCATGGTGTATTTTATGTGGTGATTTCTTCATTTATGCCACAGTTTGAGAGATTTGTTGTACATTTTGCTCCACTTCATGCTTTTGGAAGACATTTTTGATAAGATGTACAGATGAATAGTTGCTGATGTTTTAATGTGGATGAAGTTGGAAATGTGATCACCCCTTCGCAGAATTTGCAAGCTAATAAAGAAAGGACAGTATATATTTCTTTCTTGTATGTCTTAATAGTTTTCATTTAATTCCCATTCATCATTTGGTCCTTTTTAGTCATTGGACTGAATAAAATGGTGCTTTCAGCTAAGGTTATGCTTACTGTAATCATTTGTATTTTTCTTTAACTTTTCTGAAAGCTGTAAGTTCATGACTTATAAGATTTTGTTTTTTTTTAAGAGCATGTTAGGCTTTTCTCTTATCTCCTTTAAAGTAGGAACACCTCTATGATCTTGACAAAAGGCTGCGGCATCAGGACTTCTCTCTCTCCCAATGTCTATGGTCCAAGCAGCTAAAAAAGTCCTGTTCCGCCAGCCTCCATTTATAAACATACCAGTGTGATGCCCAGCAATTTTTTCATCATTGGCTTAAAACCATTTGTTCGCTGTAGCAAGTCCATGCAGAGAGCTGTTGGAAACAAACAGATTGAGCCACTTAAATATTCCCTACTTTCCTTGACTTAGAAGTGACTGGTCCATGACTGAAACATGCTGAAACCTGGCCACCATCTTGACTATAATAATTTCCCTTTCAGTCACTTCACAAACTCCTGGTGACAAGTTAATGCTTATGCTACTCCAATAAAAGCTAAGGTTGAAATCCACTGGATGTGTTCTTGTGGGGAAGCGCCAACTCATAGAGGAACCCTGAAACTGCTTGAATGGGTGCATTCATAGTTAAATATAGGAATACCCCCTGAAAGTCTGGAGGCACTCTCAGAGGCTGTAAATTGGCTGGTAATTGCCTGGAACTTAGCTGGTATATGGCAGGAAGGGGAAAATTAGAGTGGCTGCACTGTAGCGCTAAGCAGCTCTAAAATGGCACACCACCACAAAGCTGACCTGCAAACCAACAACAGCGGAATATACCCATATGAGGAAGGGAGCCTGACCTCTTCAATAATGGCTGAACACATGGACACCAGTTCTTACTGGTCCATGTCAAAAAGCCACACTGAAAACTGTTTTGCATGGAGAAGATATTTTGTCTCTCTTCTAACACGA
Organism: Scarus forsteni; assembly: GCA_036419115.1. Taxonomy (NCBI): domain Eukaryota; kingdom Metazoa; phylum Chordata; class Actinopteri; order Labriformes; family Labridae; genus Scarus; species Scarus forsteni. The sequence goes on from JAZDUH010000040.1 coordinate 682,924, forward strand.
AGGAGATGTGATTCACAATCTGGCTTGTGTTATGTTCTGTTCTCCTTGAAAGTAGCGCCTGTCTCCTAAATCGTCTTATTTGCCCACGATGAATGCCATAGTCAGGACAATTGTCAAATCATCCTTCAGTTATGAGTATGAAAGTTTCTGCTCTCACTAAACAATTTTTATAGACTGCCGCCCAGATGGACAAGTGAAATTTTTACCCAAATATATACTGAACTGCCAATGTGGTGTCAAGTAAGGGGAATGGCTCTTCTGGCAATTCACCATTTCAAGGTTTTTACCTCAATCAAGGAGGCTATGTTTTGTCTGCTTGCTAGCAGGATTACACAAAAACTGCAGGATGGATTTTGCTGAATTTTTCAGGTGATGTTGGTAATGGCCCAATTTAAATTGTTTTATTGTTTTCACTCAGTAACTGTCAACATAATAATGATATCAACATGATTCCAAGTATTATGGGTAGGTTTTCAGGGTCAAGGAATCACATTATAAGGGTTACTACTTCATGATGGACCTATTGCTTGTAGGTGTACCATCAGTATTTAAGCTACCTTGGCAGAAATATGCACTCTCCACTACCCCTAATGTAAATTATTTTTTATTCTGTATTTTTCCAAATGGTATGGGGGTCTGCCCTTATGGACAATATAGTGTGGTATATATACCCATCAAGTTGGGGTTCAGAGTGTGAAAAGCTATCCCTTAACTCCACACCCCTTCAACACAAAATACTTGATCAGACTGTCACAGGAAAATGACATCAAATCTGTAAACAACAGAAATAAAACTTTAAAATAGGTTATTTTGCTTAAGCTTGGCTTTTAGCTTGATTTTGATGTGTGATGCTGCACGATGTTTAAATTGTGGCCTTCTCACATTGAATTAAGTTTTGGTCTTTTGTTTCATAAAATATTGACGGTAATTAAAAATAAATAGATGAATAACATGTATGGCTTTAACACGCTCTTTTGAAAAATGTCTTGAGATTACACTTCTCAACATTTGGCAGCATACAAATACACTTTGATTGATTGAGTGCTACCATCACCATGTGCTGGCCATATTCTTGTTTGCCATCACACTGCTTATTCCTGCACCTCAACTTTTGAAGCAAAAGGCATCATTGAGGTTAAGCCACAGTACATAACACAGAGCACAATGCCATCAGATATCTTGTCAGTCATGGACAGCTGGAAAAAGACACACACACACACTAATGCTCCTGCTAAGACGTGCCAACACAAACTGTGAGTGCTTCTGGATAGAAACAGAGAGTGACAGTGATAGAATTTACTGTGATGCTATCAGCAAAGCAGCCATCACAGCTTTGGCAGATTGGAAGGCCATCAGGACCCATCTCCCTGGCTCTGATCAGTGTTCGCATCCTGACATCAGCCTGCGATGTTAACTCCAGGCCCTGAAAAGGGGCTATGAACCATGATCAGCGATATCAAGCCACCAGAAATAGAAATCCATTTTCCTGCCTGGAGGAGAAAAAAGGGGAAGGGGATGAATGAATATCAGTGGCCTCCTGCTCTGCTCTGCTCTGGTCTGGCGGGGTCTTAGTCGGGGTGTCTGTCTCTCTCTCCTTCTGCTTCACCATGCGGGGCCCTTCAGCTGTTTTTCCCTCTCCTCTTGTTCTGAAGGTTAAAGGATTAGGAGCTGTGTTTTCAAACCGGATTGCTGTCCTGGCATGGATTTAGATTTTGGCCACACACACACAAGAAAGTAGAGCTTTGACACACGCAGGTGCACATATGTACACGCATACACACATACATGCATACACGGACCACAAGCACAGCTGAGCAGGAGGTTGTGAGGATTAGCAGAAAATACCACAAGATGGTGGCCAAAGCAGTTTTTCTCTTTCTTAAATGGAGCTAAATAACAAAACTACAATTTCCCCTCAAGCAGTTTAATGGGAGGTATCCAACTGCTAGACAGTTAAGGTATGGTAGTGGGTCATGGAGAGGGGCTGGTGTCTGCAGTAGTGGACTTTAGAGAACTCTTAAGCAAGAGAAGAAATGGTCAAAAATACCCTGACCCCTAACATCCAAAATCTGATCACTTCATTGTTTGGTCAGAGTAGACATTTGTGCAACGTTCTTTGAAAATCCTTCGAAGTGTTTTTAACATATTCCATTTACAAGCAAGATACCTTGACCTTTGACATCTAAATCAGTTCATCCTTGAGCCTTATGTTTTACCTCCTTCGAGTTATAAGATTCTATTGGACTATTTTGTCCAAACTGAGCCATTGTTTTATATTTTTAACTTCATGGGAACACATTAACACTATGTAATGTGTTTTGTAGAAGTTGGGGGCATTTAATTAAACAAGCAAAGGACTTAACATTTTATTTCAAATCTTTAAAGCTTGGTTTCTTAAAGCTGCACTAAATGTGCAGAAAACGTCATTCAGAAAATTTAAATTCCAAAGAGATGGTGTGTAAAAAGTTTGGCAAAAATATCTAGAATGCTTGAGGTATCATGTTCACAAAGACCTTTACCTCGAAATCAGGTTATTTTAACCATCAGTTGGAGTGAGCATTTTAGCAAAACTTGAATAAAATTCCTTGGTGTAATCATTGTTTTTTCTATTTTAAAGCACTGAGAAAAATCTTTGCAGTTCATCCATAGTTCAGAGGTTCTTGAGATATTTTCACAATGAGTAGAATTCCAAAATGACTTCATATGCATCTCTGACAGCTGCAATTTTGTAGGCTCATCCTGGCAAAAAAGTCATTATTTCACTTTTTTAAGATATAACACTCGATAGCAGGGGGTTGTCAAACCTTGACATTTAGGGTGAATTCCAATTCCTCCCTTAACCCTCAATCTCAAAAATGCGCTGCTAGTGCTGTCCCGATTCTCAGAATGTTAAGTTGAGGGACAAGTTTGAGGGCTGTACGGCCCCTCAAATTGAGATTTTCTGCCACCATCCTTGGGAGTAAGGGCTACCCAGAATGTATTGCGTATTTTCACCAGCTTCACCACAACCAAGATGGCATCCAAAGCGGCGAAAAAAACAAGCTACAAATGTAAGTATTTCCATCAATATGAAATACAAATATATTACAAAACCATTGTGTCATCTTATTTAAGCCCTCTTCATGGATTTTTGACCTCATTGTTGCATAACATTCATTTTATTTGACGATGTTTGCCAGCTGGACTGGCGGTCCCGGTTTCAGTGCACAGCCTTATTCATAACCTAAAGTTACGGTAGCGGAGATGGATGGAACATTTCGTCATTGTTGCTGGAGTCGGCGGGAAAGGACTATGGATGACAGAAATGGCTTCTTCTCCTTTATTTTTTTTAAATGGCAGACTGAATGCAGTTTGGCCAGAGTGCTGCCCCCACAGTCTGAAGACGTAACTGCATTTAAGGGGTGTCCCATTTGTAAGTCACCAAATAGCCCTTAACACTTGGTTTTGAGTGTCACTGAGATTGAGGGTTAAGGGAGGAATTGGAATTCACCCTTAAACTATATAATCTAACCAAATCTTAGACATTGTGCAAAGTTTGACAACAATCCCTGAAAGCATTCTCAAATTATTACAACCACAAGGGCATACGCCATGAAGCACCAAGAACACATCCCGTGAGCTTTAACTTTTGACCTCATGGTGCGTCCCATTTGAGCTCGGAAGTCGGAATGTCCAAGTTTTTTTTTTGTTTTGTTTTGTTTTATAACCGTAAACAATCAAATCAGTTCATCCTTCACTCATAGAGGAGGGCAAAACTGAACAAAAATCCCCTTTGACTTTCCTTAGATATTGGTGAAGCCCAGTGACTTTGACATCTTAATTCCAGATTCTGGTCAGTTTGGCTCAATAATAATTACCAAATCTGTTCATTTTATTATTGAGTTAGAGTGAGAAATTGTGCATTGTTACAAGCAATGGATGAATATGAGACCTAATCGGCTCATATCAGCTCACCCTTTAGTCGATATGAAGGTATGTGCAGTTTAAAAAAAAAAAAAAAAAGTCTTAAAAGCATTTAAAGAGACTGTGAGGAGTTTCTAAGTAATTACAAAAAAGTTTCACATATAGATATATGCCTGATCTAAATACACACTTTAAGATGAGTTTTATAGCATCAAAAAAGGTTATCTATAAATGCTATTCCTTAGCTTCGCGGTTGGGTCGGACAGGGCTGAACTGGCCTGGATACTCAACTTCAGGATCAAGACAATTAAAACTAGAGCAAATTCATATTATTTGGACACGTCTTAGAGCACCGGGCTGTAAGTAAGTAGCGATAAATAGCTGGCTACAAAACTACAATACTGAGATTTCCAAAAATTGCTTGTTGTCACCTATCAAAAACTACCGCTACATAACTAGAAAGAGACACATTACCTTGTCGCTTTACATCCTGCAAGTTGCTGAAAAAAGAAGTTGTAAAGCAATGCAGAGTTCTGAGGAAGGTCTGAGCTGCATTCATTAGCATCACAACAAACACACGCTTTGGCTTGGGTCAAGTCTTATGGTGTGTTCCAGTTGGAATCAAAAGTAGGAATTTCCAGGTTCTGAGTAAGAAACTGCAACTGGAACGTCCCCCGAAATCATAATTTCCAACTGGGAACTCAGTGAAACCTCACCACCCCCGAGTTGACAATCGAAGATGGATGCCCCCAGTGTGAACAGTTATTTAGCTCCTGTAATAATCAATTTATTTGCACTTCTGATGGGTGTGTCGCTCTAGATCAGCTGTATACATAGTATTGTTAGACTTATATTAACAAAAATGCTACCATAGTGATAATCACATTCTTCATGTGATATTTGTGAACAACAACGCAGTGCTAACAACAGCTACAATAGCCTGGTAGATTGGCATGGTTTTTTCCGACTTCAACTGGAACGCCGTTAAGTTGGAGAGGATGTCACTCCCAGTTCCGAGGTTACTGGAACACAGCATTATGACAGTCGCCGCGCATGCTCATGGGTAGCAGAGTCTTAATGTCGCTGGTAATAGATTCTCCTCATGGCACCTTTAAGACCCCCATAATCTGACCAGTTAGCAGCAGAATCAGGGTGCACATATGTGCAATATTCCTTTAAATCTTCTTGAGATCCAGTTCAAATCCATGGATAATCATGAAGATCAATTCCTTTTATAAACTTTGACCTCAACATAGTTTCCCTATTTCCTGTGTTAAGAGGGGAATTTTTGTGTACAAAATACCACAGGTCTTAAAGGCATTTGTTTAGAATGAACATGAACATTACCTTTCTTTAGACATATGACCTTATAAATCTTAGCAATAAATTCTCAGATCAGAACATTAAGTTAAAAAAAAAAAGTTTTTGAGAAATTCACTGATATGTTCTTGAGATTCTGCATTACCAAGAACGACCTGAATATACAGGTGAACCAAATAGATGGTGTCATTGGCTCTCACCATTTCCTACATGGTTACACAAAGAAAGCAAACCAAAGGTGCTTGAACAAAGTTGTAATACATCCTCCTTCTGCCTATCTAAGCTTACTGACCTCGTGCATTGTGGCATTTCAAAAGCAAAAATAAGAAACATGGCGTACATACTTCAGTGTGTGTTCCTCTCATCTCTGTGCTTTTATTTGATTCTTTCCTACTTTTGCTTCAAAACTTATCGAGATGCCTGTATAGCCAGGCAAAGTCGTGATGAATTATTGATCGCCAACAGCTTCATCAAAGCGATGCGTAGTACACGTACTTGGCATTTCTTACCGCTGAATTTACAGAGAACCGACACTAATGCGCTCATGTCGTTCAAACTTGTTTACAAATTGGGGCAAGACGGCAGACCTTGCACTTTGTGAAAAAAAAAACCTGACGTCCAGGTACTGACAGACCTGGCCTGAAAGCATTGACAAGTGCAGGGAGGAGAAGGGGAGGAAGGGTGGAGTTTTCTCGTCTGTTTGTATGACTGTGTGTTTGGGTTTGCATGAGGGAACATACACCAGACTTTAAAAAATGTATGAAGAACACAGCCTTTTTCTTTCAGCGAGAAAAGAAAGCAAACGGTTCCCAGAATGCCAGGGGAAAACACAGTTCAAATAGTGTGAGGGCGAAGGGAGCAGATCAGAGAGAAAGCTGTTTGCAGTTCAGGCCTACAAGGCAATTCTTCCCCCGACTCCCAGGTGAGAGAGCTCAAAGAGAAAGAAACCTGAGGTACCAATTTGCTGAGTTTTGTTCAATAGATGGGCGAGTGCCTAGAGAATTTACCCCAAGTGCACATGGAGCCGGGGCCAGTAAACAAAATTACTTAAGGATGGTTACATATTCTCTCTGTCTTCCCTCATGCTTGAAGGAGACAAACTCTTTGTCTTTGCTCTTGCCCAACTTGTGTTTTATGCGAGTGCACACAGATAGAGTGCGGACGACACATGCTCTATCATCTCAATCTCGACAACTTCTGGGTTGCTTTCCTTGTCTGGTCTACAAACCCTCTTCTTCACTCCCAAGTAAAGCAGACTGGAGTGAGATGAAAACTTTATCAAAGCTGATTTTTTTAAACTTTGGAGGTCTGTGAGGTTTCCTTTTTCTACCTCCACGGCTTTGCAGGTACTTCTTTCTTATCTGGTGTGCATTTTTATGTAGCTGTGTGTTGATTTTCATAATGTGATGCTGATTTATGTACACACGATTGCGTCCAACTTTTCATGCGCCGTATCTTCTCCAAGCGTACGCATGAATGTGAGACAGGAGCCATGCAGGTTTTTGAATAATTGCGGCAATGAATATTCTGCAGCAAAAGATAACACACGGGCGTTATTTCAAACCTCACAGAAGTTTCATCATAATGCTTGTGATAAAACTGACTGTGACATACATCGCAGGACACCTACAGCCCATTTTTACAATATGCCCTCCTGTGCTAAACACCGAAATGAATCCTCGCATGTCAACCTGGACCTCTCATTTGGAATAATCCATTCATTCAGGCAGATCATAATCTGCACAGATTCAATTATTCCTGAAACCATAACCATAATACAAAGCTATGACAGGGCCATATATTCAAACCAATATTTATTTGTGATAATGCCAGCACTCTTTCTGTCAAAGCCCAGGCAGACGGTGGAAAAGGCACCGAGCGGAAACAGGACATAGCCTATTGAAAGGCCCTGCTGATTTATTAATGCTCACCCATTTAAAAGTCACTTCATTTTGCCATGCCTTCAGTCCACATAAGCCTATACATGTGAGTGTTTTTGTCCTTGAATCAGAGCTGCTGAATCAAACATCCTTGTTCCTCTTGGTATGCAAAAGCCGTATCATTTCAGAGAAGTTCACACAAAGCTCCAAACATGAGGTTTGTATTGCTTGTGTTTAAATATTTTGATGAAACCCTCCACACAGTGGTGATGCTTGAGAGGCCAGCAAGAGGCAGAATTTGGCATATATTTTTTTTTCTATGATTGACTGCAAGGGGAGAAAGAAAGAAAAAGAAAAGATAAATGGCTGCGAATTAGAGAGAGAAAGTGAGTGAATGCCTCAGAGACCACTCCGAGATGTAGAATTCAGATGTATGGTAACAGATGGCAAACCATGCAGAAATCAAAAAATAGTTTTCATTTTTCTTTGATTTGCCACTCGTAATATTAGATGCAAATGGAACCCATACTACAGAATGGATGGTCTCGCGAAACAAAGACAAACATCGCTTGAAGTCTGCTTTCTCCCCGGCGCCGCATTCTCGCGAAAATGAGTATTGCAGATTGCTTCACCTGTTTGTGTTGAGCACATTCAAGCTGGAAACTACAGAGGAGCAGACTCCAAACAATCATCTGTCAAAATGTAGAGAAGGGCCTGGAAAAAAGCCACCATTGTTTACACTTGACCAACATTACCAAAGCCACACGCAGAATGAATAAAGTGGGAAAAAAAATCCAGCAGACACGTGAGCGCACAGAGATGTATAACTCCTCTCGGAGTTGTTTGATCCTAATTGCAATATGTCTCAAAATAAAGCCAGGGCCTCGGCATAGCACGGAGCGTAGTTGTTTTCAGAGTGGGAGAAATTAATTCTCATTGTGTTGGCTGTTGTAATGTCACAGATGAGGACCACCCTGACCTGAGCTTGAACTCATCAGTTGAAATGAAGTTGTTCACTCAGCTGTAGAAGACAAACCATAGTCTTTGCGGATTAATCAACCCCATCAGGGCGCAGGGTGCAATCGAGGGCTTGCGCAGGAAATGGCTCCAGCAGCTTTTTTTCCACTTTGACCCCAGGAAATGTTGAATTAGAGGGAGTGTGCATGAGTAAAGACAGTGGCGCACACTTATGATATACTAAATTATACAGACACTTAAATTAGATGTCCAATCTAATGTGTGGTTGTGGATCGGTGTGTGCATGAGCATGGTTTATGGAGCACTTTTCATGTTGTCCATGGTTTTCTTTTGTCATTGTGTGTGTATAAGGGAGCATTTTTACAACACAATTACAGCAGCGGCCATGTTATGATTTGCGTATGATTTTCATGCAAGACCATATGTGGCACAGCTGTCAAAAAAGTGCAAAAATACTGTAAGCTTTTTTTGACGGCTCTGCTTTCCAGATGTCCTTGAAAACACTTCAGACCAAAAAGGAGAAAACGAGTTTTGGAAGGAGACGCAGAGGAAGTGTGAGCTGGATATTCATCTGTCAGCTGGAAGTGTCTTCGCTGAATTTTTAGATGGTGGTATACCAAGATGGTATTGTACACATTTTAAGCAGCAGTAGTTAGACAAACAATGTACAGTATGTGTGACATCCAAATAATTTCTGAGGCTGTTTTTTGAGGCTCATTACTTTGTAAACTCAAAATAAATACACAAATCTTTGCTGAAAAAGCTGCTCCATGAAAGCTTAAAAAGCAATGCATTTCACTTATATTTTTTTTAAAGGAGACATATCATGCTGATGCATGATTTAATACTTACATATAATATAATAAATTTGAAAACAAGAACTTACACCCCCTTAATTTTCAAAAAATGAGGTATTGTATTTTTTCTGATATCATGAGATTTGATGCCTCTGAAAATAGGTCATTGCGAGATGTCCGCGAGATTTAAATCGTCGTGACGACACGAGATACATTTCTTTTTATTGGAGTAATCTGATAAAACACTTCCTCCTCTGTGATGTCCGTTAGCCACAAAACCGTCACTGAGGAACACATTCATCCAGCAGCAGTATATAGATCCCTAGCTCACGCTCACTCATTACCAGCTCTGGCCTGTAGGGGGACTCAATACGTGGTCGCTGCTTTGAGCCTGCCTGAAAATACAGTAGAAGAAGAAGGACAGGCTGACTCTATCCCCGATAGAACCGACCTATCAGAGCACAAAGGGCTGTGACGTTGCGAGGTAACTTTAGGTCATCCTGAGATCCTCGTGTTTCAACGAGAGCTTGATAATGGCCTAAAATGAGGATTTTGAGAACGCTATTGTGGGGCAATGAAGGAACTAAATGACTTGTACTGAGGGCAGAAATGCTTTACAGGCATCCTAGTCTGGCATAGTGAAAAGGAGAAACAAGCATGATATGTCTCCTTTAAGTACTTGCTATGCAGTAGAATACAACTTTTTGTGTCCATACCAACACCAGAGGGTTGTCCGTTCACCCTTAACATTGCAAAGCAGCTGGATCCACGATTCAATGTCTGTAATCAGGTAGATCCATTTTGCCAAGCTCCAGTCTATAATGCCTGTTAGCAGCCCAAGCAGCATCATGTTTCAATCAGTGTATGACCAGTCATTTTTCATTAAAGCAGAAAGAGGTGGGAGTTACACACTACACCAGGAGATTACTGCTCAGACAGAGATTAGCATAAAGCATAAATGCTAAGTGCTTCTATAGCAGTTTTGTCAGACCTGAAATGCTTTATGACAAAAACTGAAACAACAACACTGAAAAAGCACTTCTTGATAGAATGGAAATGTTGTCTCTACATGATTTGGTAAGAGTTTGTTCTTGGAAGTGGTTTGCATTTAGTATTTTACGCTACGGCAAAAGTGACCATTATCAACCAGTCACCTACCAGATATGCTTTGAAAAGTTCTACCCTTTCCCAACCTTTTTTCATGAGCTATCTCCTGAATGAACTGGTGAAATATCTTACAATGTCCTTCTGGTGTGTCAGGCCTGTCCCTCAGCTTGTCTGCCATGGCCATTCCTGTGAACCTGACAATTTGAGGGACTGAAAACTTTGTACAATGTCCTTTTTGATTCTGCTATGAACTGACCCATGTTGATGTCTTGCAAGCTTTGCACAAATCCCTTTTAACTAAATTAATCTCATTAGACTTTGTCTTTCTTTAGGACAAAGTCATTGGGCATACTGTATGTACTGTCCTCCCTAATCTATTTCACACATCACAACCATTAATAGCACCATAGCCCCTTCTTGTGACTGCTCAGTCACTTCGTAGTCAGAAATCTGTAAACCATGCAGAAGCATAAAACATCAGGTGGTAGTTCTAGTTGAGGGTGTTGTTGGCAGCATGTAGGTTAGCATACGATGTGATGGGGCTTCACACACTAGATACAGAAAGCCATACATTATGTAGTTGTCAAGTTCATTTGGAATTTACTGGGTATTGAAACTAGAAGCCTTTTATGCTTTTGTATGAAACTTTGATAGGCGGAAGAGAGTGGAATATGATCCTATTATTTTCTGGCTTTACACAAGCCTGACCATATGATTTACTCACTGCCTTCTAAACACGGAGAGAGGAAGTGCGAGGGGAAAGAAAGGAAACCAGAGAGAGTGAGAGAGTAAGGCAAGCAATGTGCTCCAGTCATTGCATTTGCACGCATTAGAGTTTGCAAGACTAATGTTTTGGAAAACAAGAATAGGGGAAAAAAGTAGAATGCTGCAAATGGCTCTGCGTGACTGGATTTGGTTTGAAAAGGATATGCACGCTTCTGGGTAGGAAATAAAGGTTCCCAGTGTTATATCCAACTGAAAATTTTTAATCTCACAGCTGAAAACTTTAAATACAAAAGCTGCTCTTCAGGTTCACTCATTCTGTTTGGATTCACAGCTTACAGTATAAAAAGCGATTACTCCTTCCAACTCATGCCATTGTTTCTGAAAACTTAAACAATATGGGGGAAATTTCTTAAAATGCTTGACTCCAAACAATACTATCCAAATATGTCAGTTGTATTGCCTAAACTACACTGATTAATTGCACCATCGGTTATATATAGTCAATATTTTTTCTCCCGTTTACATGAAAGAATCAGTAAACATTGGCTGAGGATAAGTGCAGTCGGATTGTTGTTTTCCAAAGCTGCTGGGCGATGTAACAATACGGAGAGCACTTCACGTCTCCATCCAGCTCCAAATCTCTTCCAGTGTTTGTCATACACACCATTGTTGAAGTACTTACAAAGATTGAAGATTATCTCCCCCTCGCTGGGCAATGCATGTTTGCAGCACAGTCTCACATGTATAATTCATCGGCAAAATAAATTGTCAAGACTTTAAGGAAACACAATGCATTTTGTACTGGGCAACACTTTGCTTTTTAGCCTCCAAATAATTTATTGTTTCCTGTGCTCCCTCGGGCCTCGGCCTGACCTCAAGTAACTTCTAATTGGCTATGCTGCCATGCTGTTCCGCTATGTGTTTACACCCCCCACCCTACCCTCCTCTGGTGTTAAGTGGCACACAATCCAATTTGAGTTCTGCAGCGGCCTTATGCTTAAATATCTAGGTGTTACACAAAGAACTAATAGATTAATGGTTACCTCTATTAATATTAAAGATAAAGCCACAACTGCTGAAAGTAAATCAACGTTTGTGCATAAAGGCACCTCGATTTCATATATATACTGCCCCTTGCTGTATTCTCAGTTTGTCTGAGATACTGTGTTAGAGCTCCTGTCTCTTTAAGGCCCCCTTCCTCATATGGGCCTAGTCTATTTTGATTGATTGACAGGTCTAATCTGAGGGCAATCGGTCAGTTCAGTGCTGCTTGGGGCCCTGTTGTCAACAACTCTGCATTCATTGTAACATCTATTCTGTGCAGTGGGCCTGGTAAACCCAATGGGCCTAAACTAAAGGCTGTAATGAAGCTTTTCTTTTAAACATCCTAAACTGTAAATGTCTTGCTTTTTTAGAGACAGCTTTTCACATCTCAAGAGAGAAACAAATTACACATACAGTTACAACTACAACACTGTGAAGTCAAATTACAGAAAAAAAGAGACAAATTTATTTACTGTTTATAATTGATTTTCTCTCTGTTTTTCATCTTTCTCTCCTCTCTTATGTCAATGATTTACTCTTGCTGGGTTGTTTAATTATGTGCCTCCTAAATTAGTGAATTTTAGTATGTTAAGATCAATGTTTTCACCCACCAGAGGGCAGCGCTGCAAAAATGCAATGATTTAATCTGTCCCAGGAAGTCACTCCAGGTTAACCAGCTGTACTGAGAGCATTTAATTGCCCCAGGCAGGTACCAATTGTTCTTTTGTGTCTGAAAGCTGTAACATCCAGAAATCCCTGTTGAAAGGAGAGAACCAGAGATGCCACTGGTAGGTGTTTGATACATTGTGTAAATGTCTATTCATTGGAATTTTATGTATTTAAAATTGTTCAAGTGAGTTGGTGCTGAACTTAAGTTTTATGCTAAGCAGTTCACAGCCATATTTTGAGGTGGTCAATTAGAGACAAAATGTCTGGCGGTAGAATTTGATGAAACCTTTATTAAAGAACAGTTTAAATGCACACATAGATTAATTAGGCTTAGGGCATTTACTGAGTTAAATATAGTTTATTTTTGTTGACAGGCAAAATGGGATTAAGGATTTATTTCATAGAAGATAGATAAACGATTTGTTTTTAAAAGAGGATATTTGCAGATATTTTTGAAATACAGTTTATAGGAGTAAGTTAAAACATTCAAGGACACACTCACATTTTAGTTATGTCACCATTTTACATTGTATGATTAATAATACGTTTTTTTGAGAAAAAGTAGAGTATAAAGGGTACTTCAAAATAAAATGGAAATATATTCAAAACTTAATGTGTCTATACATATTGCTGTAATAATAAATTGAACTGAAAACTTTAAAATTGTAAACATTCCTTAATAAGGCTTGTTTTGTTTGAAGGTCTAGAAACTCATTCAAATTTAAATTAAAAAATTGAGCTCTATTGAAAGAGTGATCTGATTGAACTTGTGTTTAAATTGAAAATTGTCAACCATATTTTTTATTTAAATGTAATTTTTAATTTGTTGTCATCAAGTTCATCAATTGATTTAGAGTTTGAGATGATTAAATAGGTAATCAAATAAATTAAATAGTAAAAGCATCCATATGATTTCAAAGTTCTGGTAAATGTTATAGCTTAGCTTTGCAAGTGCCTTGCTTGACTAAATTGCATTTGAATGTGTTTCACTAAAAATTACTTTTCCTTACATTTTAATAAGCTGCCAATGGCGCTACTGCTACTTTTGCTACTGATAATACTTCTAAAACTACTACTGTTTCTGCGACAGCTGCTAATGCTGCAATAAATGTCAAACCAAGGTAAAACCATATTGTGCTTGGCGTCCTCTGTCCTCTCAAGCTCTGGCAAAATGAAAACCACAAAAATTTCAAAGAACTTGACAATCACTGAAAAATGGACATAAAGATTTAATAAAATCATTATGTCCATTGTTTTGTCCATTGTTGTTGGGCTTGTCATGCAATAAAATGCATGATCCCCTTAATTTTTAATACCCTGATATTGAGTGGCGAAGGGATGACACATTTTGAAGGCCATTGTGGAAGTTAGCAATGTGCCATTTCCTCAGATCCAAGTTTCCAAAAAGATATAGGATTTTTTTTTATTGTTTTAGATCAGTGCTATCTCTGTATTGCACAAAAATTATTAAACTGATATGTTCTTTGAAAATTTGAACAAACATACTTCTCCGAATGTTTTTAGCTTAAACTTAATGTAAAAGCTACTGGTAAGCTACAGTGAAGCTATATCATGGCAGTTCAACTTAGAAGCAACTAATGTATGACACCTTATTGTAACCTCTTGTGAGTTCCTTATAAATAAGTGGCCTGATCCAGTTGATCCTCATGGCTGTAGCAGTAGTTTATAAATTATCGATTACTAAACACACATTGGTTTAGGGTTCAAAAGCAGGTTACATCAGATGCATGTTTTTTCCCGGTAATCACTAAAAATCTCACTTGCATATGCTCACAATAAACCTTGTTTCTGGTATTTATCCAAAATTGCTATGCTAAATCCCATTACTCAGGAGGGGTGGGAACCGGGGAGTACTAAATGCCAACTCACTTAAGCAGGGTACCCACAACCCCACAATCGGGTTATCTTTTGGCTCAGATCCCTGCTCTTGATCAAATTCAGCAAAGGCCTGATCATCCAGAGGTCTAAAATGTTATCTTAGCTGATTATCCAGTGGTGTGAGTTGTGTCAAGTCAGTAAAGGCAAAGCATCAAGTCAGACAGACCTCAAAATAGAGGTCCAACTTGTTGATTTGTTTGTAAAAGACATGATAATCTAAAGACGATAAGCTGTAAATTTTATATAACAGAATAAACTGAGAAGATGGAAGAAAATCAAAACTGCCAAGGATGTTACAGGAAGCTAACCACTAGCTGCATTTAGCCTCCTGATTTTGTCCACAGTGTTTTACACTGAAGTAGTGTGATGATGCAAGATCACAAAGTGCAACAGCAGAGGCGCTGCCATCTTGATAAATGAATCAGTTCGTGGTGACCAGGAGCAAAACCATTTCATCTGACATCAGTTAAGATGTTAAAAATCTAAATGCACTTGATCCTGCACAACTCTAATATTTTTTAATTAATCTGCTACTGAAGTCAGAATAATTTTGATTTCCTTATATTTTGAGAGGGCAACACTTCATAGGTGTTAATTAACATTTAAATGCCAAATATCTAACAAAATACGTACAGGGAACAACTCTTCATCTATTTGTCCCATAGGGCAAGCCAACTGCACAAGTAGGCCTTCCACCCATTATGCAGCAAAATGCCTGATGCTTAAAGGCTTCAGCCCTGAAGAAGACATTAAAATAACTCTAATTTGCAACAAGCTTTCAGGAAGCATGTTTAAAAGAAAATCACTCAAGTGTAGATTCTCTGACACATATCCTCAGACAACCCAATGAGAAAACTTTACAGACTAATAGAATAATCTGAGCCACTCTCTATTTGAAGAGACGACACATCCATCATGCTGCTTTTACACAAACAAAAAAGCAAAGAGAGATAGAAGCAGCAGCATCTCATAGTGTAATTATATAAACAATAATATGTGATATGTTATTAGGAGTAGAGGGGGGAGTTTTGGGGAAGGGGGAGAAGGGGGGTAGACTCCTGAGGTCTTTGTAATTCCCTATTTGATAGCAAGGCTTACAGCAATTAAGATGTTTAATTTAAGGATTTAAGCACTAAGGATTCAGACGAGAAGACAGGAGGAAAAAAAATAATAATCATGTGTGTGGTGGCTGAAGTTTGGGCTCGATCTGACTGCATTTGAATGTTGATTATTCTCTTTATCCCTCCTCTGCCTCCCTCCCCTCCCTTTATATTCTGCGTTTACTTCCCCCTATCATGGTCCTTTTCTCTCTCTCCCCTCCCTCCCTCCCTCGGTCCCCACTTGAAGTCTCAGAGGGACCGAGAGGATGTGAGGAGAGTTGATCATTGCATTGCACTGATAAGCAAAAATGTTTCCAGAGCGTAAAAGAACTCTGTGGTGTGTGAGAGGGATAAACTATAATCTGCCACTGCACACTGAACTTGACTGCTAATATTTGCATTGGAAATCAGACGGAAGTTATGCTAAGCTTTCCCCCCATTATAGCCCGGCGCCGTGTGAAAGGTCTTCCCCTCCTTCATTTGAATACGGCCTCCCATGCATTAGAAAAAATACACGTTTGGATGAGTGGAGGATGGGATGACAATTTGTGAGGGTGCGTTTTTGAAATGATCTCTTAGCGAGGTGTGCCCCCCACCACACACACACATACACACACCTCTGGCTCATTCTTTGGCTCACCTCTGCTTTATATAGTGTATATAAAGCTATTTAAAAAGCAGGTGAGTTGCATTATTGTCAAATATGTGGCTGAATATTTGGAACTTTTATTTAAGTACTTTCTTCCTCGAAACAAAAAATGCTTATTTATACCAATGGAAGGACATTGTCATCATTACCTCAGTCAGGGATGTAAAGTTAAAAGTTCTCAACATATTTTGATAAGGAAGTTGGTGATTAAACTTGGTGGTGATCCGAATCCAGAAGTGGATCCAATTGAAGAATTTTAGTGGTGATCTAAATAAGAATGTGGATCCTGGATGTCTGTTACATGATTTGTTTTGCAAGAAAGGACAGTTTTTCTAAATTTTTCAGTTTTCAAAGTTCTCAGATTTTTATGAATTTTGTAACATGACACACCGGACGGACAGTTCCATATATCCACCCTAGAAAAATTTAACTATTCCATGTGAGGAAGACCCTATAGAAATGTTTTCAGAGAGCAGAACCTTCAAAAACAAGTTTAGCTGGTCAATGGATGATTGTTCAGCTCATCCCACTCATCACAGATCAATCCACAGTACTATGTAGCAGCTAGACCCTGTTGTGAGTCGTTAGCTCAAACTATGTTTCAGTCCTTATGCTGCGTTCACACCGCAAGCGACCCAGCTACCAAAATCACGTCGCCCACTGACGTAGCGTCGCGCGTCTATAAATACCTCATTTTGGTCACTGTTGCCATTGCTGAGTGACATCACATCCGCTCGAGTTTCACCGCGATCATATCATATATCATATAATAGGATGCATAAGCGGACATTATTTCAGCTGTATCTTTTTCACTCACTTATCAAACACAAAACACTGCAGCTGATGATGCAGCAGCATTGTCGGTGAGTTTACCGCGGTCCGTTTAGGCGGGACTAATGTCCTCACTGACTAATGTTTCCCACATAAACATGGATTGTTACTCTGTAGTCCAGGTGAATAACTGTCTGTCGAGGATACCGTCACACGTGCACACACTGCTGATTGGCTGTTGCCGCACAGCCACACATGACATCGCCTGAAAAGATCAACTTTTCTGTCACCTTTTAATGGGGATAATTAAAACACCAGTGCTGCAGCATATCATTGTGACACTAGATGACTCCCATTTTGCACTCTAGCCCTCCACACAGATCACTTGACAAAAACCTATCAGTATCCACACTCAGATGAGCTGATAGCTCAGGTTGTTATATCCCCAAAAGATTCAGCATTATAGTTTTAGTTTAAATGCCCCTGATTTTAGCAACCGTAAACTTGAAACCTCTACTTTTGTTCATTTTCTTTAATTTTCTGTATTTGTAGATTTTTTTTCATTAATCCCCTGTTTCCTTAGTCTGAGGCCCACCACAGAAAATGTGTTCATTTGATCAACTCGTGTTGCACAGAGTTGATAAGATTAGCAATCAAAGACATTTGCGTTCAAAGCATTACAACAAAAGTCCTCATTATTTCAACCCAGTAAATTAAAAGAAGTGTTTCCAGAGAGGAAATTACACCATCGCCAGCATGAATATCTGGTAACATGAAGAAGCACATTGCAGAGGGTAAAGCTGATAGAGAATACTCAAGTCTGAAACTACTGGATATTTTATTGATTTCATTTACTATTTCCTAAACACTACAACAATATTCATTTTATATAATATATATCTCTTCTCTCCTTGTAAATGAACGTTAATTAACATCAGGATCCACAGTGATTTATAAGCCAGCCCACTAACTGTGTTTTTCTGTCATCAGCTCTAATGTGGATGTTTGAATCAGCATGTTTGGACCACACAGACGGCTCCTCATATCAGATAGTAATTAACTCTATGACTTACCTTTTAATTATTGTTTTAAATCCCCTGCCCACAGGACGTCTGTCGAATGACTCCATGTACAAGAAAGGTAGTTTCAGTCTACAGTTTGGACATGTATTATACTTGAATACAACCCTTTTATTTGTGCAACATCTGCACAAACACAAAAACATCTTTTATTTTAATATATTTAACACATTCTAGTGAGACCCAGAATAGTTCAAACTGTTTGTTTGTGTCCATGACATGGGTAACTTGCACATCTGTACATACACCATTATAGCTGAAGCTACATGCAAATTTTGAAGCAGCACATGCTGTCATCCAAACCATGTACTTTTCGGGAACACCCCTGCTTAGTAAGAGCGTGGGTACTAGACTGGCCTGCCTGTAGTCCAGACCTGGCTCTTGTTGAACATTTCTGGCATATTATGAAGCCAAAAACAGGACAACAGACACCCAGAGATTTGAGCAACTGAAGATGTAAATCAAGAAGGGATGGGAAAGAATTCAACCAACAAATCTTCAACAATCCCCACTTCCCAAACATGTTGAGTATTGTTAAAAGTAAAGGTGATGTGTCACAGTGGTAAACATGCTCATGTCCAATCTTATTTTGGTGCATACTACAGGCTTCAAATTCAAAATTAGTAAATATTTTCCTATAAAATACAATACAGCCCACCAGTTTGAACATTAAAAAGCCTGTCTTTGCAGTATATATACTTGCATGCATGTAGAATGGTACTTAAAATAATTGTATTCTGTTTTCATTTCCATTTTACAGCGTCCCAAATGTATTGTAATTGGGGTTTTTACTTGACTAGAAAAAACACCACAGTTTAGGTAAAACTCGCAAATCCTAAACACACAAATGTAACACTTAAATCTTAGCACGACTACTCATTCATTGTATTTTTTCAAATTCTAAACCAAACTCTTGAATTGAACATCCTGAATTTCTTTGATACATCCATCACATCCAACTTCCACAATGAAGAACCTTTGCATTCTCAACTCCCCAATTATAACAGCATCAATTAGTCAAAATATTTAGAAATGGCCTATAAGAAATAATTACAGCAACACAATATTAATCTGTTTAGCCACTTAAGATAATATATCATATATGATAACCTGCAGTGACACAAAATATCAATAATAGCCTTTACATGGAAGGTAGCTTCCACAGTAATGGACTGAACTATTTCTTATTAAAAATTGGCAGTAACAGTCCTAAGAGTTTCATGCCTTTTCTATTTTTCTCCTAATACAAGTTTAACCTAACAACTGTACTGCCTCCATACACTATAAACAGGGTGCTCGTTCAGTTTTAACCCTGGCTGATTACATACTTATTTTCACTTGATTTGAAAGCATTTCCACATGACCACACATCAAGAGAAACACCATCTGAACTGCATCCACACTAAGCCGGGCTTTAAAGTGATTAAAATAATAATTTCAATAATGAAATGTCATTGAGAATCATACAGGGGAAAAAAAACTGTGTGAAATTGTGCAGATAATCGGCTAAATCTCTCAACATGAAAGATAATTGCTCCAGAAATTAGCTGTACCTGAGGTCCATTTGTTTGGTCATGGCTAGTTTCATATATGGCAATGATCGGATATTAGCACTAATTAGAGCCGGGTCAGAGTTCTTGAAGGTCGGACGTTAATGTGTTGGATCATTGAAATGCTAATTATAAACAGATTAGAAAGTTACGCTTCTTTATGGGGGGCTATTTGGTAATTTAACACTCGACTCTGTGTTATGAAGGCTAATCCATAAGCAGGGGAAATTAAGCTTTACTTCTTTTATGATTCAGTTTTAAATTAATTGTTTTTCCATGTGTTTTTTTTCTTATTCTCACAACTCATCAAACAGATTTGAAAACTGCAATACTTGCTCCACTTAACTTCATCTTAAAATGCCTCCCTGGCCTGATTTTGAATGTTGGCAGCGCTTTGTTTCTCCTTTTTTGTAAAGGCAGCACTGGTATTACCCAACTGTCACCTTGCAGGAAATCCACACTGGCCTCTGTCCGACTCGATTGTCTCCCTCTCTTCACCTCCCTCAGACCTCAAGCTTCTTCTTATCCGTAGAGGAACTTTCCATCAAGGGCTAACTGAAAACCGTTTATTTACTGCTGTTGCCAAGGCCGTCTGCTTTTACAGCAGAGGAAACCACACTCTGTCTGTGTTCCTTTGTGCACTTCCACACGCAGGCTCTTTCAAACATGCACAATCTTCAGATACTGAGACTGTGGGCACCTTTGTTATTCTTTCAGGTCATTTCTCTTGCTTCTCTCATTTCTTCCTTTTATTTTAACTTAATAAAAATATGATTGGTGATCTAGATTTCTTTAAGTGTGAAGGCATGCTTTCCTAACAGCAATATGTCCTCTACTCCAAACATGCAGCTAAATAAGCACACGGAATGTTTTGAAGATACATATATATATATATATATATACACATATACATACATATATACATACATATATATATATATATATATGTGTATATATATATATATATATGTATATATATATATATATATATATATATATATATATATATATATATATATATATATATATATATATATATATATGTATATATATATATATATATGTATATATATATATATGTATATATATATGTATGTGTGTATATATATATATATATGTATGTATATATATATGTATGTATATATATATGTATATATATGTGTGTGTGTGTACATATATATGTATGTATATATATATATGTATATGTGTGTGTGTATATATATATATGTATATATGTATATATATATATATATATGTATATATGTATATATATGTGTGTATATATATATATGTATATATATATGTGTGTGTATATATATATATATATATGTATATATATATTTACATGTATATTTATATATGTATATATATGTATGTATATATATATATATATATATATATATATATATATATATATATATATATATATATATATATATATATATATATATATATATATATATATATATATATATGTATGTATGTGTATATATATATATATATATATATGTATATATATATATGATATATATATATATGTGCTGTATGTATTAGCCTTAGAACATGATATCAGTCCTTGTCACCCATACTGCTGCCCAAAAGTGATATATTTTGCCTCTTATTATAAGGGCTGTTGTTTATTCCATCCCCAGATTTGACACTAATAAAGTATCACCATTTGGTGGAATATTCACTAATAACAGCTGAAGGATGTTTATATTAAACAGATTTGATATTAAAGTAATTCCAGATAAGACTTGCACTGCTTTTAGCAAGTTCATTCATATCATTTCAAATCGAGTATACTCATATGTTACATATATTCTTTACTTACTAAAATTGTATACTCATTTGATAAGTCTAAATGGGCATCTTAATACCAGGGATAACACAAACAAAAAAAAAACACTAAATCACCTGTAATTGTCAGAAAATATATCCCAATGACAAAAACTTAATTTTACTCTTTCAGGTTCTTAAAGTCAGGTGTAATAATAAATGTTTTAACAAGCAATTCAGGCTTTATCCTTTGTTTTATATACTGAAATAAGATTTGTAGCAGGGCATGTCAGGCAATTTTGGCTTATGATAAGTCTAGTGGGATTTTTAGACTTGAACTTGGAAACATAAACTTCCTCAGAGTTTAGTTTTTGCAGTGTGTTTGTTCCTTGTTTAGGAGGTTGCTTAGATGAGAGGATTAAATTTCAGAAGATAGATACTTGGGAGAGCAATTTCTTATCCTCCTCACATTTTCCACATTTGGAAATATTGGGGACAAATGGAAGGCTGTTGGGTGTTCGATGAGGTCCTTGGGCTTCCAGCTGATGATCAGTGGAATGGGCATATGTTCAGATGCATGTAAGACCATTGTTTTTTGTGTTTGTTTCTTTTTTCTTTTTTTGCACAAACATGAGAACATTCTCAGAGATATTTGCAGACATGTTTCATAAAAGGAACTTTCCTCACACTAAAATAGCATTTTGTTCATTCAAAAAACAAACATAAATGGACACAGATAGTTACCATGACTTTTACACCCAAGTTAACAATTGTAAAGCAAAACTACCTGCATAAATTGGAAATGTCAGGGGAGGCTTTTACAACATACAAAGAGTCCAATGTCAGGTCAGTAGCCTTCATTCTCCTCCTTACCAGCAGCATGATTTCTCACTGGTACGACTACAAAGCTTTCTCAATTGGCTCCAGACAGCCTCTCTCCCTCTCTTGCTCTTGCTCCCTCTCTCGAACCATATTCCCCCAGTCTGCACTCCATCTCTCTGATTTCCAGTAAAAAGGAAGCAAGAAGTCTTAAGGGGCTTGGGCTGACTCAGCAGGTCAGCAGAGGGAAAAGCGCTGCTGCTCGCTTGGAGGCTGTCTGTGCTTGTGTGAGTGTGCTTGTTGTGTTTGTGGTTTTTGTGTGAGCATGTGGTGGTAGGGTGGCAGCATGCCTTTTTTTGTTAGGAGCGTGTGCTTGTGTGCTTTTTGCCAGAAGGTTTGTAACACGCTGCCTCCCTCCCTCTCAATGAAATTGTCATCATAACATGAAAGCGTCAGAACATCAAACAGGACCTTTAATTGTGCGTGTGCATGTTGCTCGTGCGTGTGTTGAGAGGTGGTGTTTGGTATCATGTGTGTATCTTGTCTGCAGACAGGTGACTTTTTGTGTTTATATCTGAAGGCCTCAGTCAATTTTAATGTTTAGTACATGTCAGTACATGTCATTTTGTGTGGTTGGTACTTGTGACATTTTCAAGGCATGTGACTCACAGTAAATGTCTACAACCTACCTTTCTTTCATGTTGAGCAAGAACACAGAACAGAGAGCATGAATTTGGTTGATCCCATTTGTTTTATCCTTAGATTGACCTTATAATGAGGACAGTAGAAGTACATTACACCTTTTAAATTGTTTTGAATATTGTGGGACTTGTGGGCATGATTCAGTGAAATATAACTTTGATCAGGGCATCAGCACATTTCATACAGTGCCTTTTGTGTGTTCTCTGTCTTTGGTTAGACATAAAATAGGACAAAATGATCTGGCTGGATTATGACTTAAACACACAAAAGTCTTCCCTTAAACAGATATTTTTGTAGAATTTTTGAAGTGGTGTTGTATGAGCTCCATAGGGCTACAAAGTACATTAGATGCTGTGGAACATTCTCTCCTCTCCCTTGGTGAGCCACATTCTGTAAGAGTCTGTTATGTGGAACCAGCTGCAAACAGGGAAGTTTTGCACCAAATACAAAGGGTATGTATATATGTATCTATGCATATATGTGTATCCACAAAATGAAGAGCTTTTGCTCTATTGTAAAGTGTCTTGAGATAACACTTGTTTTGAATTGGCACAATACAAATAAAGATTGATTGATTGATTGATGTTCTCTGCATTCAAGAACTTACATCAAAAATAATATCACAGTTTAAGAGTAAGCTATATATATATTTTTTTTAATGAATTACCTTTTGCAAAAATAAACGTCTGGGACTAACCAACTAATGCACTGTATTTATTTTTTGAAAAGTTAATGAAATTAAAATGAATTCTAGGTAGTATGTACTCTTAAACTGCGGTATTATTTTTTGATGGGAGTTTTTGTATGCGGAAAACATACCGTTTGTATTTGGTACAATACTGTTTGTGGCTGGTTCTGCATCACAAACTTTAAAAAATGTTGCTTATTGAGGGAGAGAAGGTAACTTTTTTACTGCATTTAATTAACTTAGTGGCTATATGAAGCTCATCCAACCCCCCTTTAAAAATACTGAATTATCCCTTTAATATAACAAGGCACCACCTGATTTTCAATGGAATGGGATCTGACTGGTTTTAGCCATGTTACACTTAAAAAAAACAACATATATAATCAATGCATATTTTTCTCTTTGCACTCTGAGCCTGGCATTACATTGACATTAATCATTCTGGAAAAAAACAAATTAAAGATCAACATGCCCCAAACCACTGTGATCCCTGTCCCTTCTAATAACAAACTCCAGGTCATCAAAACAGGGCTCAGACAAGGAAGGTGGACCTACTACTGAATTCTGCACTTGTATCATGTATTACATATATGTTTTAAGCTGCTTTTGTAATGAACCACAAATATTCTCCAGCGACTGTTGGTTTTGTTACTCAACCTATAACTCTATTCATCAACCGCTATTGATGATCAAACTTGATGTTTCTAACTCTAGAGTTCTACTTTCAACTCTGCCATTGGTTACATTTTTGTTGAAACTGAGGTCTCTTTTTTCTGAAGAGAAAGACATTATTTCCATTTTTGGATTAATGTCATGCAAAGGTTGGCTTTCTAGTAGGCACTGGTTGTATTATAAACTAGAAAAATACTTTTAATGAGCCTTTCTTCCTCATCACATTAAATTAATCAATACAACAGATGTGTTGCTTTTCCCATTGGTAAATCCTCCTTGTAAAGTGCTGTTATTGTTAATCAAGTCCTCACTTTAAACAAGGGAACTGTGAGGGTGGTTGGAAGTAACAGCAGGTCAGTCTCATATTTTCTTTCGTCTCTGGGTAGTCTCTTTTGGCCATTGCTTGTCTTTGTTTGGCTTTGGACTCCCTTGAGCATTTATTTACAGAGTGTGCATTTAAAAGATTACTTACAACTAGTGCTGTCAGACGATTAAAAACATGAATCTAATTAATTACCAGATTTATAATTAATTAATCTAATTAATCGCATTTTAATCTCATATCTGCTTAAAGTCCCCAAATAAAGAATTTGAATTCTAGGATACTTTAAAATTGTAGCGCATGACTAATCAAATGAATACACTAAGAAGTGAAGATTTGTAAATCCACATTTTTATTGGTGACTAAATAAAACCAAAGTCAGGGCAACTTATCCAGAAAATTCTAAGCTCAATCAGGCAACTCAAATTACACTTTAAGTGTGTTTCATAAATCGAATTCAGAATAAGAAAAAGGTCAAGGACATTCATCAAACCAATTAGGCCTGATGCATTATTAAAGAATTCAGTAAATGCAGATGAATAAATTCAAAAATAAAATAAGACTAAGTCTTAAATATGCCATTCCGGTTGTCACCTGGGCTTTGTTTGGTTTGACTAGAGACGCATGTGTGAAGTGACACTGCCATGTACGGGTCCTCCAGCTGGCCAATATCAAAATGTTTGTGTGCTATGATTAATCTTGTGATTGATTAATAGTTCTAATTAATGCACTAAAGTGACAGCCTTACTTACAACTTATGTTGCTGTGTTATATATTGTATAAATACCTCTGTTTCTCCAAATTTTAAAGCCAGATCCCACCAACCATTCACACAAATGTCACTTAAAGGTGATGTGAAGAGAATCTATTTTCGGCGACATAAAGACTCTGCTACCCATGAACACGCGCGGCGACTGTCGTAAAGACATGACCCAAGCCAAAGCTTGCATTTGTTGTGATGGTAATGAATGCAGCTTGGACCTTTCTCAGAACTCTGCATTGCTTTTCAACAACTTACAGGATGCAAAACTACAAGGTAATGTATCTCTTTCTAGTTACAAAGCAGTAGTTTTTGATGTGTGACAACAAGCAATTTTTGGAAAACTAGTATCGCTACTTACAGCCCGTGCTCTAAGATGTGTCTGAATAATATAAATTTGCTCTAGTTTTAATCGTCTTGTTCCTGAAGTTGAGTATCTAGGCTAGTCCAGCCCTATCCGACCTGACCGCGAAGCTCAGGAATAGCATTTATAGATAACCTATTTTCATGCTATAAAACTCATCTTAAAGTTTGTATCAATCAGGCAGATATCTAAAAGTGAGACTTTTTTGTAATTACTTAGAAACTCTTCGTAGCATCTTTAATGGTAATTGTAGTAACAATGTAAGGTGCCCATTAGCATTAGCTCATCATAGTCATATATGTGCAAACCCATTCACATGCCACTGGCATAGCAGGTGGAGTATGGGGTTAAGTTTTTAGACTTAATACACAACATGTGACTGCAGGAGTTAGGTTCCAGGAGCTGGGATTGCCTTCCTCCACCCCTCACATGCCTATCATATGGTCCTTCTGTCCCACCATCCCTCTGCCCATACATCCATTTGTCCGCCTGTCAGTCAGTCTGTCCACGACAAAGACAGACAAGCCTGAGCATCTCTGATCACACCAGTCCCACACACACACATGCACACCACCCTCTGAACCCCCCTCCCACCCACTAGTTCTGCCGCGGCGAGATTAAACAACAAAGTGGCTCGATTAATCCATTTGAAGTGATGTGGCATTAGGGCTTGGAAGGAGATGGGCTAACAAACACAGTGCGTCGCAGCTGTGTGGGCTGCAGATAGAGAGAGAGGGGGGAGTGAAATTAATTGACCTCCACGGTGGCAATTAAAAACAAAGAGGGGAGAAAACAAAACAAAACATGGGCTTGTGCCTGTGAAACAACGTGGTACTGCCTGGATGAAGAGAAATGGGAATGAGTCTGAAGTGTGGTTGATTAGTTAAAGGAGAAGGAGGGACTGGGAGTTTGGCAGCTGTGCGTATGGACATCCTGTCTGATAAACAGAGTAAAGATATACTCTAGTATGCATGTGAGAACAAACAGCAAAACACACACTAGAGGGCTGTAGTTGTTGTTTAAAGTAGGAGGTCTGTGACTGTTTTTCTGACACCCTAAGCGTCATATTCAATCACTCTCAACAATCTTAAGACAGACTAAAACAGGGTATTGTCAAGCTCTTGCTAAGAGTTTAATAATAAAAAAAAGGTCTTTGTGATGGAAAAATAGCAATGTGAATAAAAAACAAAAAACTTCAGTTCCTAAAGTGTCCTCTTGAGGCTGACTCCAAAAATGAAGGAATCCCTGTTGGACCTTGTCTTAAGTTTCCCATTTTGACAACAAACATAAAAATGCCAATGGCTTGGTTCACACACAGTTGTATCCACTTCAGTGTAACTATGGACCGAGTTCCAGTTAATTACTCGCTAACTTCGAGCCAACTGGAAGTCCCTTCCACCTCTTTGAAGGTGTGCCTGAATTCCACCATTAACACACCCATGCATGCAATAGAAGGGTGTCCTAATTAGATGGCACTTCCCTCACAAGAACATATCCACTGGACTTTAACCTTTGCCCATGCAGTGGGTTTCATTTGATCTTGGAGGTCAGAATGTTGGAGCTGCTTATTAGATAGATCATCCGTAACTCCCATTTGGTCAGAATTTTTACTCAGGGGCTGGACGATCCCCAGTTACCAGCTTGCAACTGGAAGTCATTTATCTAGGATGTAACGAAATGCCCAGTTTCCACATCCGAGTCTCAATCTCAATACATCTCGTTATAGCCATGATGGTAAGCAGGCCCCGGTACATTCCAGTCACGGACAATAACTGCTTGCGTTGTAAGAGTTAAGCAAAATGTGTCATTTGTTGATCTGCCTTTCCTGACCAACATTAACCTTGAGTAATAAGTTAATTTTGGGTTTGCCATGGTTTTTGTTTGTTTGTGACAAAAGAAAACTCAAAGTTCTGCACAAGCTTTTATGAAATTTTGTGACAACAGTGGTCATTGCACAAGAGAGAAGGGATTACATTTTTGTGGGGTTTACATCAGGATTAAGATCCAGGAATGAGTTACAGGATTTAATTATATGTTGCAACAAGGCAGTTATCCACATTTTGCAAAGAATTCACCTAAGAATGTCAGAAATGCCTTGGCAGAGATCTGTTCTTTCTGAGCACTTCCAGGTATTTATGTCAATATTGCTGTTGACTATTGAATATCAGTATGGTTGTGTAAAAACGATTAAGACTATAATTAATTTGTGTAAAGACCTGGATGAAAAGTACTATTTTATAATGATATATTGTGTCACACTTGCCAGTAACCAATCAAACCTTTTCATCATGTTGAATTAATAAAATGAATGTTGAATTTGTTCCCCATCCATACCTGGGAGTATCACTGTTTATCACAAAGTAACTTTAAAACCCTGAAAATGTTCAGTTGTTTTCTGTTTCCTCTGCAAATGCCACTAGAATTTAAAAATACATGTATGACGAATTAGGTAACTTAAATTCCAGGACAAGAAATGTTTTAACATGGTATCAAGACTGTTAATGTCACAGTTAGGTGACACCAATCATGTGTCTTCGAAGGAATTTTGTTCATGCCGTTGGCGTGTGGACATGGCCAAAGCAGCACCTCCTTTCATCATGGATTTATTATTTTGTTGTAACCAAGTGATGTAACTACTTTACTTAAAGTGCATACAGGATGACAGCTGGGAGCACAACTAATGAAAAAAATGAAAGCAGAGAGAATCAAGAAACTTTCTTGACTTAAAGGTCTTGAGGTTACCTGACCTGAAGTGTTAAAGAGCCCCAGAGTTACACAACACAGAATCTAATGCAACTATTGTTACGATGGCTTGTCTTTAAGTTAAGTAGAAAAAATACCAGCTCTCAGACCAGTAAACACATCTTAACACCACAGCATGTTTACACCATTACATATTTGCAGGATTTAAAGAATCAGAGATTTAAAGTCCTGTATCAGACTCTCTTCAAACCTCTTCACTGATGTCTCTCCGCCTGAGCATTCAAACTGAACCACAGAACACCTCCTTCATCCAGCCTGTTGTTTCTTGTGTAAATGATGTTGTGTGTTCAAGAATTCGTTTATTCTTAATCCTCACCTTATCCTTCCTGATATAAAGTGGTGATTTGTTTTCCCTTATTCTGGCAGCGGGGTCGGCAGCACAGCAGAGGCATGCCAGTGGTGGAGTCTGTCTTTGATCCTTCATCTCAACCACACACCTGAGTGATGATGGCTCTGCTTGTACCGTTATCCCTCTGTACTCCAAGTCTTTCATTACGTACCCCTCCCATGAATGCTGGCATTGATGGCCGGTGGAGACACCCATGTTTAATGTGCTTATAGGCATTTAGAGGAGATCATTTTTTTGGAGCTGATGTTTTGTCATACAACCCCTGAGCACTGATCACAGCTCCAGGAGGGGGTTCAAACTCTTAATAGCTTCTGTTTGGGAAACAAGCTGCCTGTTTGCAAAGAGTATATGAATAAGTACTGTTGTCCTGTGATGTGTCTTACTTTTTAACATGCCGTCTTGCATTTTCACTACACAGTTACTGTATGATTTTTTTAGAACTGGATAAAAAGTAAGCATACGAAAGTACCAACATAAATCCATTTCAACATAATAAATCTTTATGAAATAATGAAATGAAACATGCCTGGGTAAAAACTTGATGCATTTGTACAGTACTTCCAATTCTGCACATATTCCACTAAAACTTTGGCAGCAGTTTTAGATTGAGATCTAAATTATAAACATCTATCTATCTATCTATCTATCTATCTATCTATCTATCTATCTATCTATCTATATATATATATATATATATATATATATATATATATATATATATATATATATATATATATATATATATATATATATATATATATATATATATATATATATATATATATATATATATATATATATATATATATATATATATATATATATATATACACACATATATATATATTTAAAAATGGGACATTATGCACTTATTAACATTTACATGTAAATGCATGGGATTATGGCTGGATGGCTAATTTCCATGCAGTTTCATTAGTACGTTGGTGTCAACTAATAAAACAAACATCACTGATAGAAATAAACCCAATGAGCATTTATTAAAAGTTAAGCAACATACATAAACCGTAGACAACATAAGTGACATACAGCCCAAAAATTAAACAAGCTGAGAGTTTGGGGGGGAAGGGGGGAGGGATTGGGAACTATACACAATGTATCATAAAGTGCTGAAGTTCTAACTAAAGTGCCATTGTGCCAAAAAGCCAAATGCTAAAGTGCAGAGTGCTAGCTGCCTTGGAGCTCAGGTTCTCGTTATATTGCACATTGCCCAATATTGCACCAGAAATAAAAGTTCCTGTTGCATTCCACATTACCCTACTGCCCAGGGTTATAAAGTCCCAGACTGAATATAAAATTGCATAATGCCCATAGCACATGGTAACAGATGCAGATGTGTGAGTAGGTTTTTGATTCTTGGTTTCCTATGAGGCCTTCTCAGGTGGATCTACTGGAGTTCCTTTCTACACACTCTTGAAATGGTTGAATCTTATAGACAGGTACCAAATCAGTATATCTAATTGGGTTGTCCCAGCTAACATGTTCATTCTTTTCCATTATCAGGCAGTGTTGGTACGATTTGGGCTTATTATCTAAAACTTTAATGCCTATTTATAGACCATTTGATCTAACTTCAGGGTTGTTTAACAGGCAGATGCTCTGCTGGTCAGGCAGTATGACGTGTGGCATAATCATTGCATCACAGTATAGCTTGGCAGACACTGGGGTTAGGTTGTTCCTGAAAAATCTCAAGTTGGACAGGCTATGTTTCAGTCTACTCACAACCCTTTTAACCTGCTGTTTGAAATGTTGAGAGTCTAAGATGACACCAAGGAATTTAAGGTGTCTAAGGTGAACTACCTTGATCTTTTTACCCTTTACAAAATTGGGATCACTGTTGCTCCCTTTTTTTGAGAAGTACTTACAGACAGTTCTAGAGATGTTGAGATGCAGCTGAGAGTTCTCAAGCTACTGATATGCGTTTAGTCATGGCACCTTGCTCACTATGTTTTGCATGAACATACAGAGTTGTGTCATCTGCATGCATTTGACAGATCAAATTTATATGACAACAACTTGGGAGGTCAAACCAGTTCAAAGCAAGACCAGGATCACTCTTCTATTTCAAATTAAGCAGTGTAAACACAAAAAAGTAAGTTTGTGGTATTTGTGGTTATTGAGACTTTATGGCAAATTGGCTGAGAATTTAAAGCTAGTAGGCCACTAGCCAAGAATTACCATTCTTTATATTACTTAACTGAAATGGCATAGTGCCGGTGGTTCATGTTTTGATTTACAAAAATTGCAAAAACTAACAAAGAAGATCAGTTATTGAGGGGAGGAACAGATCTCACAACATTTAAGTTGATCAGGACTACTGACCAGATAACACACATTTTTTTGTAAAAACCTTGAACCTCTTGTTGTTTTTGTATTAATTTTGTGTCTTGTGTTATAGATAGAAGGAACCAAAAATCATAACTTATTTTTTTAAAAGAAACAAGAATAACTGACACAAAACAAATATTCTGTTGAATTAGTTCTTCTGTATTGAGGCTCTTTACCCAAATGTGTGACTGTAAGGACGTTATTACACGGTAGCCAATTGAATCATTGTCTTTGTGCTGTTGTTGAGAAAGCCATCAATCCAGACTCCCCATTACTGGATAACTGAGTGACAAGAAAGTAGCCAACCATGTTCATTTGTCAACATTGTGAAGTTTTAAAACAAACCGACTGTTAACAGCATCTTAAGTGTTCATTTGTGTTTCTTGTGTGACAAACCATGGGATTTTTTTTTTAAAAAAGGGGTTTGCCAGGAAATTTAGCATTTGACATGAAAACCATAGCTACATCTGTCTTTTATTTGCATTCTTAATACTTTTAAGCCATCTGTATATTACCACTGGTGTTCTCAGCTGACTCAAATGAGAAAAATGTACTGAGCTTTCACTTCTGTTTCCTCCCATTTAAGATTATGTCATTTTGATATACGCACAGTGAAATATGGAATATATCAGCTTTCTCCTCGACCAATTTCAACATTTTTCATTTCTTATGGCCCCTAATCCATCTCCATTGGAGCATCAGGTTATTGTGTTACAGACATATGTCTTTAGTCTACTCTCTACTGAGAAGAGGAAATTGGATTTATGACAGACAAAACACTGCAGGGGAATTAACTGTTCACCAGAAACTTGTACAGATTTGTTTGCTAGTTACTGCTTGTCATGCAGTGAGAATTTCTCTGAGTACAGCGGGATGTCTTAGGAGGGCCACATATTTTGTGGTGCTTGTGTTTCTGAAACACGTTGTACAGTGGTCAGACATGAGCTGAACAATGTGAGGAAAAGGCCCCAGGAGAAACTGGGAATATTTTCTTTCAGCAGTCCTCTGTGTAAAACAAAAGCGTGCAAAGTTGATAATTGGAAGTGAGGGTAAATAAAACGGTGATTAACTTGTTCATGAGCTCATATAGAAGTGATATGGGTGTATGAGCTATGAGTGCAATACAGTGACGAATTGAGGAAAACAAACTCAGTGATATAACAGAAACATGTGATTGTAATTCATTTTTATGTTACATATGCAGAGGTCAGCTCACACTCTTTGTTCATTTACTTTTTTGTCTGCTGTAACACTCACTGTGTAAGACAAAGTGATCACAGCTCCATAGTTCCATAACGTGACTTGACAGGCAGGACAGACCAATAAGAGGGGCAGGGCTAGATGACAAACGAAAGGAGACTGGAAACAAACACGTTATATACATATTTTGCTGTTTTGATCATATACACAAACATTATTATAAAAGATGTATTAGCATCATGCTAATGCTAAAGGAAAGTAATCTGTGACAATTCCTGCAAACAAGAAGTCTATTGATAGAAGCTTTTTTCCTAAAATATGCAGTTTAAGCATGAAACATAAATTTTGGTTTGCTGTACAAAAAAAAAAAAAAAAGTACATACTGTAAAATACCAAATAATAGCTGGGGTGTTTATTTGTTTAAATCACTGAGTAGACCAGGCATTTATTTGGGACCAGGCGACTATTTGGAACAGGCGTTTAATTCCTTTTCCCACAAAAATCTTGCTTAGCAAAAAACGAAAAAAATGGTAAATGTAATCAAATTATTTATTTACACCAGTATGAATATCATCCTTACAGCAACACTACAGTACTGTAGTTATATTCTTGTCTTCTTCTTTCAACTCAGCACTCTCTAAACACTCTTACTACTGGTAAGGAACCTTACCAGTAGTAAGTAGTTAAGTTAAGCTCTTACTTCAGTTTTTTGGCTGCACCGGGCCATGGAGAATAAGCAGCAATGTCCAGCCAACTGACGTGTCCAGTCTCCTGACGTGAAGGGAAAATAACCTGCAGCGGCAGCGGCGACATCTTCTTCTTTGGATTTGTGAAAGCCTAGTGTGTAAGATTCCGGCTTTTTGCGCTCTAGTGCCCTCTGTGGTTGTTGAGTGTAACTGCACTGTTGTGAAACAGCGCTGCACACCAACGTGCATTTTGTTGTCATACAGAGGGAGAAGAAGCGAGCCAACAGGACATCCAGAGAGACAAATAAACCATGCAGACTAATCAGGTACAGTCTGATCATGTTTCTTTTCAAGCGTGCACTGTCAGCGGTGAGCTCAGCGTTCGCATGTGTGTTCTGTAACCTTGACCGTAGCTCGTAGGCTGCGCTGAATAAATTACACTGTGCGTTTATTTGGAATGGGTGTCTATTTGTCAGAATGTACTGCTACACTCAGTGTTTATTTGGAAACCGGCGATTAATTAGCGTTTATTTGGTATTTTACAGTAATTTAAAAATAGTGCGAGTGGTCAGATAACAAATGGTCTCTTCTTTGAAATGTCTGATTGGACCATTCCATTACAGGAAGGAGGATGTGGTCACTCGTTACCAAGGGATTTTGGTGACAGATTGGATAGCAGTCAGAGAATTATCATGGTCCCTCTCAAGTAAACAGAGCAAAACATGAATGTGACACAAAAACAGAACAGCAGCATTAAGTTGGAGGTGCTGCAGAACTCTTTAGCATCTTCAGGTGACCGAAACAAATGCATTCAGTGTGAAACAGGCCTTCCAATAGTGAAATAATTGAAATTATAGAAAATGCCAGGTTTGCGGCGCATTGTTTTTGTGTTGCAAAATTCAGTTTTTTTTCTCTTTTTCTCATTTCTTGACGGCATGTCGTAAGGGCTAGCTTCATCCGGGACACACAGAGGTTTTTCAGACTGCTTCCAACAATGATAATTTCATCCATCCCACTGTGTGTGTTGTCATGTGATTCACTCAAGAATCTTGTTAAAGTTAGCACTCAGCCCTTACATTTAAAAGAAAAGAATCAAATGAAATTGAACAGTTGTGTTCAGTATAGATTTTTGCATTTATTCACATCTATAACGTGCTATATACTTAAAAAATACATCGTCACATCTGGATGTCATTAGATTTTGTCATCCTAAATTACAGCTCACTTGACTGTTCATAAAAAAATAATCAGTCTGTCAAGTTGTGTTATTTTATCCGATGTTTCTTGTCATCTTGGACATAAAGAGTGTTCTTGGATTAACTCAGCATATTTCCTGCACTTTCAAACAGCCCTCTTTCGCTCTCATCCTAACAGGTACCTTTGTTACTAAATAGCAAATGGTGTGTGCAAGCATTTATTATTTCAGCACTTAATAACAGACAACCCTAATAGGTCCCTGATGAATGCTGTATCTGTGTGTGTGTGAGTGGGTGGGTGGGGATATGGAATGGGTAACCAACAAGAGTAAAAGAGGGGAAAAAATGAAAAGGGGTTAATTTGGTTTGGCTCAGGTGAGGTAATTATTCCTTTCCCCCACTTCACTGCACACCCATAATGATTATTAACAAGCTTAAAGTACTCCAGGAGCACTGGGAGCTGGTGGCTAACAACACAAGGCCCAAGCAAAGGAGGGAGGGATGGCAGGGTGGAGGGAAAGAATAGGGAGGATGGGAAATCATTATGCTAATGAGGCTGGCCTTAATCACACGGTGCCCATGATAATCTGCTGGGAGGAACCCAGGTTACTTGGGTCACTGGTTTGTTCCACAGCAGCTTCTCATTTAACTGTTTTCTCTTTCACTCCTTTTCTTTTTCACATATGTGCCCATTTTTCACTTACACACTACCCTTCTACCATTTATATTTCTTCTCTTGTTAATGTGTGGTTTGGATTTTAGGTTACAAGGTTAGAGTTTTACTATCCAGCTGTGGTTTTATCAGCTCCATGTATTCAAAGTTGTGGGTAGATTCAGGTCAGTCCTTCAGTTTCAGGAACGTAGCAAACTGAATGGTCTTTAATCCAATTACCCAAAATAGAGTTTTCATAGCGGGTATGGATGATCAGGAGCAATTTTAAATAAAGTCTTATGACTTAATAGATGATTGGAGACATAACATGTCCTTGCCATCAACACAAACTAAAAAAAAAACTCTTCAAAGGTAACCCTAAGCTCATGAATAAACTAACCAACCTGATGTTACACTTCAACAGTAGCCTGCTCAAACTGACATGATCTACTTAAGGGAATGTGGGAGTGTTTTGGAAAGCAAGAAAGGTCCCAAATTTCTTTATCCTACAGTGATTTTGGGAAATCTCAGTTTCAATTGGTGTGTTTTAGCACCTCATGTTTTTATCTTAAATGAAACAAAGCTAGTTTTAAGTTGAACTAGATGTATTAACCAAGAAGAAAAACTTTGAGTTACTTCTGTTTAGCCTCATCTCCATAGGAAAACATAATGTAAAGCAGGTAGCTGCTAAACACTAACAGACAATCTGTTTCCCTTTAAGAACTGACAGTGCCAAATACACTGTGTAGCACCAGAGACAAATTATACTTAAAACATTAATAATGATCTTTTTTCCAAGTTTTCTACAAATATAATGTTTACACAGTTAATATGGATTTTTCTCCCACAATAATCACGAGGTGAAAATATTCATTTCTGAAAGAGTGTCCAGGTGTAAGGGTCACACTTAATTTTATTTTACAGTTTCTCTGCAATCATCAGGTGTAAATGTACATTATTTAGAAGAGATAATACATTAAAAAGCTATGTACCACTACCTTAGCAAGTGATCAGTGCTTTCTAAACTCTTTCAGTCCAACTAATGGTCCTGTGACTGAAACCTATCAATTAGACACCATCAGTTTAAGACACAAGACTGACTCCAGATTTCAACGAGTCACAACAAAAGCTCCTCGGTGGCAGGGCTCCGGGGGTGGATGAGATCCGCCCGGAGTTCCTTAAGGCCCTGGATGTTGTAGGGCTGTCTTGGTTGACATGTCTTTGCAGCATCGCGTGGACATCGGGGACAGTGCCACTGGATTGGCAGACTGGGGTGGTGGTTCCTCTTTTCAAGAAGGGGGACTGGAGGGTGTGTTCCAATTACAGGGGGATCACACTCCTCAGCCTCCCCGGGAAGGTTTATTCAGGGGTACTGGAGAGGAGGGTCCGTCAGATTGTTGAACCTCGGATTCAGGAGGAGCAATGTGGTTTTCGTCCTGGTCGTGGAACTGTGGACCAGCTCTATACTCTCCATAGGGTCCTCAAGGGTGCATGGGAGTTTGCCCAACCAGTCCACATGTGCTTTGTGGACTTGGAGAAGACATTCGACCGTGTTCCTTGTGGGGTCTTGTGGGGGGTGCTCCGGGAGTATGGGGTAGCGGGCTCCCTGTTACGGGCCGTCCGTTCTCTGTATGACCGGTGTCAGAGTCTGGTTCGCATTGCCGGCAGTACATCTGAGTCGTTTCCAGTGGGGGTTGGACTCCGCCAGGGCTGCCCTTTGTCATCGATTCTGTTCATTACTTTTATGGACAGAATTTCTAGGCGCAGTCAGGGCGTTGAGGGGTTCTGGTTTGGTGACCTCAGGATCGGGTCTCTGCTTTTTGCAGATGATGTGGTCCTGTTGGCTTCGTCGAACCGTGACCTCCAGCTCTCACTGGATCGGTTCGCAGCTGAGTGTGAAGCGGCTGGGATGAGAATCAGCACCTCCAAATCCGAGTCCATGGTCCTAACCCGTTAGAGGGTGGAGTGCTCTCTCCGGGTTGGGGAAGAGATTCTGCCCCAAGTGGAGGAGTTTAAGTACCTCGGGGTCTTGTTCACGAGCGGAGGAAGGGTGGATCGGGAGATCGATAGGCGGATCGGTGCGGCGTCAGCAGTAATGCGGGCTCTGCACCGGTCTGTCGTGGTAAAAAGGGAACTGAGCCGCAAGGCGAAGCTCTCCTCGATGATCGGGTCGACCACCCCTATCCTCATATATGGTCACGAGCTCTGGGTTGTGACCGAGTAAACAAGATCGCGAGTACAAGCGGCCGAAATGGGTTTCCTTCGCAGGGTGGCTGGGCTCTCCCTTAGAGATAGGGTGAGAAGTTCGGTCATTCGGGAGGAGCTCGGAGCAGAGCCACTGCTCCTACGCGTTGAGAGGAGCCAGATGAGGTGGCTCGGGCATCTGGTCGGGATGCCTCCTGGACGCCTCCCTGGTGAGGTGTTCCGGGCACGTCCCACCGGAAGGCAGCCCTGGGGTAGACCCAGGACACGCTGGAGAGACTATGTCTCTCGGCTGGCCTGGGAACACCTCGGGATCCCCCGGGAAGAGCTGGACGAGGTGGCTGGGGAGAGGCAAGTCTTGGCTTCCCTGCTTAGGCTGCTGCCCCCGCGACCCGATCACGGATAAGTGGGAGAAGATGTGAGACAACAAAACTTTAACATGAGCAAAGAAATATGGAGTCATATGGGTCATATTTTGCCTCAAGGGGTTAGTATATATAGGTTTCTTGACTGCTAGAGTATGTTTATAACTGCGAACTGAAAAAAGTTTCAAGGTTTCAAGGTAAAAGTTTCAAAGTAGTTTAAAAATAGTACATGAGTACCTGAGAACATTTTAGGCAACTACTGGTACTGCAACCAGAGGGAGAGGGAGAAGTTCTGAT
The DNA here is from genome assembly GCA_036419115.1 of Scarus forsteni. Taxonomy (NCBI): domain Eukaryota; kingdom Metazoa; phylum Chordata; class Actinopteri; order Labriformes; family Labridae; genus Scarus; species Scarus forsteni. Next base: position 720,558 of record JAZDUH010000040.1, read on the forward strand.
GCTGCAGACTTTTTGTCTTCTATGTAGAAGTACTTTATTAAGCAAAAAAATAATAATAAGTCAAACACACCAAGAGGCATACACAATTTGAAAAAGCACACTTGTGGTTCTTGAGAAATCATTTTGCTTCTCTCGCAATGAAAGCAGTTATGACATTTCTTTATAGAAATAAAAACCAAATTTTAAGTATCAGGACAACTAACCCCATACACTGTGACCGTTAACTCAGTGTTGAAGTTGGTTGTCACAACTTGCCAGAGCATCCTGAATGGTTTTAAATGACTGCTTGAATTGTCCAGAAAAAAATTAAAAGATACCTACTTCACTGAAAGAACATCACGCTTCCATTTAATAAAAGCATGGCTGTTTTAGATATCATGACCATATTCACATGTGATTGAAAGTGTGATAACCAACCTCTGCTCACCTCTACATGATTATTATTTCTTCAAAATCCAGTTCTCTATGATTTGGCGAATCAGAGCATATAGTTAAAAAGTATGTGTGTAAAAAGCACAGTAGTTTGTAGTTAGTGGTAAATTATAGAAATGTTTGTAAAGTTAGTTAAGAGGACATCCTACCAACTTGGTCACAATAGCATTTTGATTATAAAGATATATTTTTGTGAGAAGTTCTCACATTTTTATTCAAATACATGACACTTTGGCCTTTCGTGTGAATGTAGACCTTCATCCTCCTGTGTTGTCATGTCTAATGGTTGAAGACTAAAAAGCTCTCATTACAAAAAACAAACAAGCACAAAAAAACATCACACATCATTACACATCAGTATATATATCAGAGTGGAGAACAACGACCCAAAGAGAGTTTGGCATTGATAATTTTTTTAAGAAAGTCATGTCTTTGCAATAATCCAGGATTCTACCATTATTTGAGGTTGGTCTCTTTACTCTATATATAGTACCTTGCTGAATACAAACAATGCTTGCAAATATATAATACAGACACTGTCTCAAGAAAACTAAATCTTAAACCCCCGAATTTTGTCAGGAAATAGGTTCTTGTTTTGCAAAGACTCCGCAAGTAAAGATTACAAGACAACTTTTGTGTATATAGAGAATATGTGTCTCAAGCTAATATTCAGCTTATAATTTCAGTTTACATCTCAGAGACACTGCAGCAAAATAACCTTTGTTATTTTAAGATTTTGTGAGTGGAATGATAATAATCCCAAATGTTGTAGGGACACAAAAACCATAAGCTTAGAAACACAGGTTTTCAAATCTCTGAAAGGATTCCACATTTTCCAGACGGCACCAGCAGATCCTACGGTTCACCTAATCTGCCTCCATGTGCTTCCTCTTTGCATCTCTTCTTCATCTTCTCATCCCTTCCTCTCCTTTTCTCTTTCTCTCACTCCTTTTCTCTCATTGGGCTGGTATTTCTTGGACATCTGTTCTTGGCAACTGCAGCGGCGGCACTAGTACTGCACCCGCTCCCTGGAGGACCAGGAGGGGTGTAGACAAGGAGGTTTTAAGGGGAAGGGGGGTGCAGAGGGAGAACAGAAAACAAGTGAGTGAAAAGGATAGAGGAAGAGGGGAAAAACTCACCACACATGGCAATGAAAGCAGTCAAAGGCAGCAATATGGAAGTGGTGAGGCTGTTTTTGGGGAGGCTGTATGTGGTAAATGGAAGAAAGGGGACCACAGTGGGGAGGCTGCCCTTTGGGTCACACAACGGCACCGGACAGGCTGTCAGGGCCCGGAAAGGAGTTACAGGGGTGGCATGATTTAAATAAGTGCAGTTTTCTGTGGAAATATTATATGTTTGAATGATCAAGGGAATAAGCATTTTGACAGTATTTAGCACAAAACTTACTCCCAAAAACAGATTAAATAGAACAGAATCATATAAAGTTTGATATTCATAAGGAAGTGTTTTAAATGTCAAAATGTTGTACTACCGCCAAACATGTGGTGTGAAGCTGAAGCTAAAACTAGTTTCATAAAAAAGAAGAAAAAGACCAAACTAAGTTCCTAAAAAATAATTTAAAAATACTTATTTTATTCACATAATGCCTGTTTGATCAACATGTGCTTTCAACACAAGTGTGAACTGCAGAAAGAGTTGACCTTGGCTTACCTTCAACACCCTCAGTCACAGCTGTGTTAATTTCTCTTGCAGCTCTAGCTGCTTCCTCTGAAGGTCTAGACTTCTGCATGACTTGGGAAACCCTTTTGGTAACAGCTTTCTTCCATCCTCTAATTATTATGCATGTGGTGAAATGGAACATACTTTTTCTTTATATGGCTTTTGTTGAGTTATGTTGCAATAGTGTTGTACAACATTCAGTGGCACCAAGATACATTAGGCCAAAGTTCCCCTAAGTTGAGTATGCTAGAGATGCGAACGTTCAAAATCTATCTGCAATTAGTCAGGGAGCCATCAGGAAACATCAGACCAGCACAACATATCACTGTACTTTAAATAAGCCAACCTGTGTTGAACATATCAATATGTACCCCATATATATACTTTTGCCAGAATTCAAATGATTCCTCAACAGTTCGTTAACGTCAGACAATATACATTCATGTGTGAATGGGCCTTTAAGAAACACTTTACTATATGAACCATTTTATTTGAATCAGTCCAATAATAAATTTCGTTTGAAAATAGAAAAAAAAAGTTGTTTTTGAAATTTGAATAAGCATGAACTTTTGTTACAATGCCAACTTTTTTGGTGCTTTTCTATTTGTGATATCCACTCAACTTGGCTGGACTCTACATAGTTTGTATATGACCCACTTTGTCTTCCATTACAGTAATGACATTGCTAATTACCCTTCTAGACAGGTGCTGTGCCAAACAACTGTGCTGTCCTTTTAGAGCTGCCAGCCCTCGCATAACTTTTGACACAGTAAGAAGTTCATATTTAGTCAAAGATGGTTGGAAGCAGCAAAAAACTATTAAAGAAATTTGGGAAGTCATACAGCACCACAGAGCCAATGACAGGAGGTGTTTCATAGCCATTTTAGATACCCCCAACTTGTGGTGATACTCTGACCATTCAGAGGTCAGAGTATTCCATGTCAAATTTTAGTGTGGACTGAGCGTGCTTGGAACCTGGGTGAAAGGGGTTACAAAAAAACTGTTGTAGATACTGGCACAGTCCCTAATGGGAAAGCAAAAAAAAACAGTTAAAGTTGTGATAGTTGTTGAGCTTATTTCAAATGCTGGAACAACCCCCTTCGACTTGTTTGACACTTTCATCTACTGGATCAAAAACTGAATGCCTCCAGGGGTTGGTGTCAGTTTTTTTGCTTACTTTAACAACCTTAAGTAATAAAAAATGTGTCATGAGGAAAACTTTCTTTTTTATATTAATGTGGTCAAGGACAGTGTTTTGTGACAGCTCATTAAACTTTGAAAGCCTATATTACTTTTTTCTTTACATTTAATCCACTTCTCTGACCAATAAATGAAATACTTTAAACAAACAAAAACATTTGAGACTTCACATTTACAATAGCTATGTTCTTATAAAATAAAGAGGGAGTTTGAAACTAACATGTTACTGTAATGCTAACACTACATGTATGTCCCACTAGTAGCCTTTAACACTAATCTTCTAGCAGGCTACCAGTGGGATAGCATGTTATGCTGTCATATATTTTGGAACAGTGTTTACCAAAGAGATGCTTGCTGAGGTTTGATGGGTTTGCTTGCTTGTATTATACAGTTTTCTAGCATCTTTAGCACACAGTTACTACACATCATCAGGTTTACCATGACGTCTATCTCTTAAAATACTGAATCATTACAACTGACTGTCAAAGTGACTTTTCAGTGAGTAATTTCCCTTAGAATGTTAAACCAAAGTTCACAAAATAAATAAGGCTGATGGCCTTGTTTCTAGGAAATCAACGTATTACTAACTTTCAATTGATTTTTGCGCTCGCCACAAAATAATTTCCCCAACACTGCCTTCCTTTTAAGCAACCTGAACCCCACAAAGCCCGGCAAAATTCAAGAATGTTGAACTGTCGGGGTTCAAAGTAACATTTTTAAACAAATACAGATGGTAGTTTTTGGGAGAGAGACAGGGGTCAAAACTCAAACTAAAAGGTAGTGGAATCATCTGGACATGTAATTGACAGGCAATTCAGCAACGGGAGGGAGATGGAGTGAGCTGTATCTTGACAGGCTTCATGTTGAAATGATTAATTACCTCCAAGGCTTCTGTGGGCCTGGCAACTTCCTCTGGTTGCCGCTGAGTTGTGTGCTGTAGGGACCTGAGGCCCTGGACTTGAGGTGATGCTGTCATAGTTGCCTCTTTTTTCAATCCTGGGGCTATATCTGTCTACATTCAATGTACCCTTACTTGCCCATCTGCCCATTTAACACCTCTGTCCTTCTATTTTTTGTTACAGCATGGCGAACTGGATGGTATTCAATTCCATTTGTCATCGGTCAACACAAAGTTAATGTCAGAGAGGACAGGGTTTTGAACATAAAGTTATCAGGGACAAGACAGAGTATATGTTTTTTCTCTACTTCTGGCCTTTAGAGTGACATTTCTGGAGGTATGATCATAATATCTCCAAAGAAATCTTTCAAAATATTAAGCATTTTTTATTTATGTTTTTGTTGACCATCATATAATGGTCTCAATTTATCTTAGACATCAGAACAAGTTACATCTTATCCCAATTAAATGTGTTTCAGGTACAAGCTTGTTACTTTGAGTTATCTGGAGATCATCTAACCAAAAACGCAACTCTTACTTATCTTAATCATCACTGTTGCCTTGTGACACCAATAGTAGAGCTTGCTAACATACCAAGAAACAAAAAGTTTGGATTATTATTTGATTATGATACAAGGTTTCTGAGCCATTTTTTTAAGATTAGAAGTTGTGCCTTTCACTTACATAAACAAAAAAGTGCATCACACAGCTGCTTTAAAGTCAAAACACTTGTTAAAAATGAGACCCCATCAGCTGATGAGGCCCATGTACTGTGCCTAGGAAGTGTGTAGGGAGGGGCATGCCAACTCAGGACCAATAAAAGTGCCGAAATTGAATGTATGGGAAAGAGAGGAAAGAAGCATTGACCAGGGTCACTCCATTGTTCCTGAGCAGTTTTTGATTGAGGAAGGTTTTGAGCATCCAATCTTCTTATTCAGCCATTTACTTCTCATTTGCAGATCTTGTGGGAGAGCATATAGGAACTTCAGTGCATGTGCCAAAGTGACAAAACATTGATTTTTTACACTAATTTCAAAATAATATAAACTATTTTTTTTGTAGAGCAAGATGAGGCACATGGAGAGGGCAGAGAGAAAGATATAGACACAAAAAATGTAGGACATAAAAGTGCTGGATGAAGTCCTGTCTTTTGTAATGATATTTTCGGTCACTTCTAGTTGCTACCCTCTGTGTCTTGCTTTATTTTCTCTTATTTAAGCACATTTTAACAAGAGGGCTCTCTATTTATCTTCTTCTATCTTCCCCTCCACCACTTTTATCACCCTCTAACTCGCTGTCTCGCTCTAACTCTCATTCTCTACCTCTTTCTTCATGTACCCTTATACCACCCCTCATTTTTTTTCCCCTAGAAGAATTTTTGGTTTGTAATTTATTATTTGCAAGAGAAACTGTTATCAGAGTCAGTTTGCTATCGTGGGCCACTTCATTAATCACCCATCCCTTTCTCCTCATTTGTTCCCAGATAGGCTGTGGTTTGCTGGATTCCAGGCACTGATATAAATATGGAGGTATAAGAACACTCCTCACCTCTGTTTATCACCAAATGGAAAAAAATAACAGAAAGTTCAGCAATATATTAAAGAAAAGTACCTTTTTGTTGTTTTCCCTAAGCAAGAAAAACACTCTTTGTGAGGCTTTTTGGGCTGAAGTCAGGAGAAAATTTAATTTGTGTTCAACTCTTTGTTTTTATTTCCCTAAGGACACTTTGTTAAAAATTGGTAAAAGGACTACACGGGCATCCGAGTGTGACCCCAGCATATGGGACTGATCAGGGTTGGTCACAAAGAAGTAGAATAAACAGAACAAAGATACCACGTAAAGTAATCCCTTGGTGGTTTGGTGTCTTAAGAAAAAAGAAAAACTTCAAACTGCCATTTTACACAGATGACAATATTATTTATTAATCAGCACAATTCTAAAGAAAATTGTTGATCACAAAAATAAAGAGTTCAACATTTTTTCTGATAGCTTTTATTTAATCGAAATATGTTGCACAATTTAAAAGTCATAACCAAGATGAAATTGTAAATAAGGTTTCAATCTGTTCCATCTAACTCTATGTCTGTGCATATCCAGTGACCCACAAGGGATTATGGGGTAGTGAGTGAAAAGTGGCCTTGAACTGTAAGGGGATAATCCTATTTGATACCTCACAAAGAACCCCAGACCCAATTTAGCGTCCCAACAACTGCAAGCCTGACTGTTTTTGTTAGGATAGGTGAACTTGCAATGCGGTTCTTTCTTTTATTTCCTGAGTCCTTTTTTTGTCTTTTGGTTTTGCCTTTCTTTCCTATTTTCCATGCTCCGTCATGTGTCAATTTCTTTGTTTCTACTCTGATTCTTCCTCTCTGTTTGCATGATGTAACCATATTGGGAGAGTTGGATTGGTAGCGGGTATCTTGGCAACATTAGGTCAACTGGCGGATAAGGTTTTTCATATAGCCAGGTCCAATCACCCTAATAAAACAGTTCAGTGCCTGGTTTTTAAATAGATCCACAGAAACTTTTGAAGATCTAGCTGTGTTTGAAGCCTCTGGGGAGTTGTACCCTAGGGATTGTAATGTTTACTCTCAGAGAAATGTCAAAAAGTTGCTTCATTTGGCAAAAGCAAAGTAGCTTTTACATAAATATGAAGAGTTGTGATTTTAAGCGCTTGATGTAGAAACTGGGCTTTGTCCGGGACAACAATTTTATTTATTTCATTCACAGTCATGATGCCAAATTCAAGTGAGGTTTTCTTTGTTCCTTCAAAGTTGGCATTGATTGGTGAAAAACATCATTTATTCAAGATGTATGTTGACAGAGCTGGCTATAAACTAAAACTCTCAACTTTTAGGAAGATTCTATCCAAAAATGTTTCTGCCAATGTGAGACTTGCTATCTTTTATGGAGTAAAAGATATAAAAAGTACTCAAAAAAATATTTTTGAGAAAGTAAAACAAAGTGACTGAATTTTGTTTTGCTTCCTGTACTTTACAAAAATGACCCTGATAACAGTTGCATTTGTTTTGACTTTTTTTTTAGCTCTTTTAGAAGGTCAGAACTGTTCAGCTTCTTGCTAAATTGCTCAAACAAGGTTGTCTAACACCTGACGTTGAATCTGACATGGATTAATTACATATTTAATCTCATTTATATTGTCCCTCATTTTGGTTTCATCTGCCTTTGCTTTTGACTTAAACCTATGATAAAGTTTTTAGGGTTTAATTTGTTTTTTAAGGAATGCATCAGACCTCAGGGATTTGCAGTGTGACAATATACCTGGGTCGGTGGCACAACAGGCAGCGCATGTGACTCACAGCAAGACGGCTGCTAGTCTGAACCTTGTGTAAGCCGGGACCTTTCTGTGTGGGGTTTGCATGTTCACCCCATTCATGCATGGGTTCCCACCATGCATTCCAGCTTCCTTCCACAGACCTTAGTTATGGGTGTGAGTGGAAATGGTTGTGTGTCTCTCTATGCTGCTTGGCGAATGGCTTGCCCCCAGTCCAGGGTGTACCCTGCCCCTAGCCCAGTGTCAGCTGAGAAAGGCACCAGTCACCCATTAACCATGAAAGCATAAATGGAACAGATCATGTATCAATGGACAATATGCCTTTCAAGCAATGGACATCACATCTCAGTCTGCCTTTAAAAGAAGCACAAGGTACTTTTACGATGTGCCTCAGAGTGAGACAGTTGCTGGTTCAGAGTTTGAATGTTCTCCTTGTGCATGTGCGGGTTCTCTTCAGACACTCTGGATTGATCCCACAGACCATAAAATGCTCACTAGGTCAATTGGTGACTTCAAATTGCCTTTAGATATGAATGAGAGCATGTGTGGTTGTCTGTCTCTCCATGTGGCCTTGTAATTAGATGGCGACTGATTGAGGGTGTACCCCGCCTCGTGCCCAATGTCAGCTACCCTACCCTCCTACCCCCCATGACCCTGAGTAGGCCAATGAGGAATAAGTGGAATAAATAATGGATGGATGGATGGATGGATGGACAAGATAATTTTGCCATAATTAACAGGTGAGCACTCATAGTAAAGACCGCTGACAACACTTACATCCCAGTACATTACTGAAAAGTTGCATGATTTACCACAAGCTTGATTGACACAGTAGTGCCACATTCAACAGATCCAGGCTCTGTATATGTAAGCTTCCTGTAAGCTTCAGGAAGTGTCAGTACTTATGCTGTCTACTCCACCATAAGACCTGCGATGTGGACTGATGAGCAGCAAAAGCCACCAACTGGGGACTTCTGTTTCAAGTCAAATTTGCATAATACAAAGAATCTGGGCAGTGGACTTCAGTGTTTCAGGGCCACTTCCCTCTGTCCTAACTGTCACCAACCCCATACCATACAAATGCCACCACAGTTCAAACAGTATCATCATCTTCAACAGAGCCAGGATTTTTTTTACTTTCCCTGGTCCATAGTTTTCTCAAATAAATATCGTAAATATTAACCATTAAAGCATACTATCACCTAATATAAAATATTTACTATATTAATAAAAAAGAGAAAAAGGAGACAAGTTACAAAAGACTTCAAAGATAAGACAACAGAGAGAAAGTCCAAGAATGTCTGAATCAAAATACCATTAAGATGGACAGTTACATTCAGCATAATTTGAAGTGACCACACCCCTACTCTGCAAACCAAGGTTTGGAGGTGAAATTCAAAGTTTTAGAAAGTCTCATGAATGTCTTCTTGGTTTTTGTACTGTTTTCTGTCATTTTCCCTTTCCCCCCTACAAATCCAGTTAGGACTGCTAATGATGTACAAACAGATTGTTCAGTCATGAGGATACATTTCCTTAATATATGCATCAATTTACCTTAGAATGGCACTTATCTTATTCATCATCATCATCATGTGCAATGCAGGCCTCAGAGAGGAGGAAGAAAAAGAAAGTCTGTGGCAGAAGTTAAAACTTCTCATCTCTCTCAACTAACTTTTTGCTGAAGCTGATGCAATAAAAGGCTTGTAATGGGTTACCCACAGCCTATTTTTTTAGCTGAGTAGGAAGAGGGATCTAAACCCTGCTCTGTCAAGGTGAGTTAGGTAATGGGCAATGGCAACATTAGTAAGGGGCATACTGCCTACCAGTATAAAAAGGCAAATATTTGTCACTACCACAGAGGCTTTGTGTGAATACTTCTTGACTAACAGGAGTTTTGTTGTTGAGTGCCACTAGAGGGAAGATAGCTGGTATATTTAAAATTTGTCTCCATAATCATATACATTTTTTGTGTGTTTTTCTGTAACTTTGACTTTTCTGCATCATTGTGGTTTATGTTTGTACAACCAGTATAAACATTTTACACAAACACATATCCCATTGGTCAGCGCCTTTCCATGTGAAATTCGAATGTTCTTCCCATATGTGAATGGGACCATTTCAGGCACTTGCTTCATTCCACAGGCCAAAAAAAAAACATGTCTGTCAGGTTAACTGGTCACTCTAAATTTCCCTTAGGTGTGGGTGAGTGTGTGTCTCTTTATGTGGCCCTGTGGTTGCCTGGCGACTGTTCCAGGCAGTACTCTGCCTCTTGCCCAGTGTTAGCCAGGATAGTCTCCAGCCTCCTGTGACACTGGAATGGACAAGCAGTACAGGTAATGGATATATTTTTTTATTCTCATAAATAACTAATCAAAACTTTGCAGATGCCTAATGTTTCAAACTATTTAAAAATTACTGCCATTGTAGAAAATAGACAGAGTTGGTGTTTTATACCCTACGCTGCAGACAGTCAACTGGAGGAGCCTTAAATATTTTGTCTTCACACCAAGGTGGCAGTTGCTTTAATCCATCTATATACAGTCTATCCTTTTAAAGGCAGCATTAAAGTGCTGCATAATTACATAAACTTTCTATGGTTTCTTTATTCTGCATGAAAATTGTATTTAGACCATATTAAACCCCAGAAAAACACTATTTATACAAGCAGCCTGCTTTTGTATGTAAATTTGAACTATAAATAAACACATGCATGGTGCAATTCAGCTTGCAAAACTGGCAACTCCAAATATCAGGAATAATTCCATTTCTCAAATCCTTTTATTCCCTGGCTGTATCAGTGATGAGCTTTGGTAATGATTGGTTTCACTGGGTATTTGTGCTTATGGTGATTTGTTTTTTTTTTCAACCTTGCTTTCTCAAAATGTGCTAATTTACTTAGCCTCAACAGTGGCTTTGTATTGAGAGGAAGTGTTATTGTATTCTAGCGCAAGATAAGAATGCAAGGGGGTTTTCAAGGGATTCCCCAGATGTGGGTTCAAGCACACTCTTAGACACAGATAGAGTCACTCCCTCGGGTGGCATAGAGCTTGAGGGGAGACCTTTGGGGGTTAGTAGAAATGTAGATGAGATTGACAATCTTAGGAGTGGAAAATGGTGGAAAATTAAAATTAAATTAAAATAAAACAGGAATCAAAAATGGGGTAGAGCAATTGGAGTGGGATCATTAAATTAAGAAGGTGTTCTTACACAATTCAATAACAGGACGTGATAGGTTTGTAGAACTTACCAATTGCTGTTAAAGCTGCCGCAAATTGACTGCGGAGCTGCAATGAACGCAAATCATGTTTAACTCTGAGTGACTATTCTAATGACGGGGATTATTGTGCCGCTGGAATGGAAATAAAACTTTAATTCCCCAGGCTGAGCTAATCTGTATGCTTCGTTGTGCTCTCCCTAAGAAAACAGGAGAATGATGGTTGGTAAAACTGAGGAAGGAGGAGAGAGTGTGGAGTCAGGGGGTGTGGGTTTGGGGTGTTGAGGCTTGGTGGTGGTGGAGGGGATTGTAGTGATTCCCAGAGCACTCAGCTGCACAGATCATATGGTGCAAAAAAGAGTGTGTTGCTTTCAGTTTGTGAAGGTAATGAGAATCTAATGAGGCTTGACTTTTTTTCCCTCTCAGCGTTTGCAGCTTTTTGACTCCACAACAGGTTCCCAGAGGAGGTCTTGCAAAACCGAAAAAACAGTTAGGCCTTTTCAAATTCAGGGTGCGTTGATGGATAGAGAGGAGGATAAATGGATGGAGGGTGATGACCAGAAACAAGAAGTTAAACATAAGATCAGAGTATGAGTTGTATAAGGAAGTAACAGAAGAAATGAAAGAAATATTATGGAAAGAGGGGTTAAGATCTTTCTTGAGTCTTTTTTGTTCTTCTGACTCGCGAGAGTTGTCGGTGAATTATTGTATGTAAAAGGTGCTGCTAAAGGTTGCAGCTTGGTTTGCACTGATGAGATGATGACGGGCAAAAGTGGTCTGTTACTATGAATAGTTAGTTTTGTGAGATTTATATCCAGCAAAAAATTAAGAAAGTCATGGCAAGCTTTTATTAAGAGCCTATAAAATACAAAGAGCCCATGGTATGCTTTTACAAAAATGTAAGCCTTTGAATGTGTTTAAGATTTGAGCAAGCACCTCCATGACAGTGGCGGCTGCTGGTCAGTCGAGGAGGGGAAGCTCATTTTTTTCCAGCCTACATCATACATTTTTTTATTTATTTAAATGTAAATTCTACCCTCCATTCCTTTTCAAGAAAATGATCTGTGACCCAGTCGTACCAACTAGGTGTCTGTTCCAGGGATTTTACCAGTGTTCTCTCAATGGCCAGCAGAGCTAGACTGCTTAAATGACCTTGGCCCATTGTGTTGCGGGTGTAAGACTTGAGCCGCTTTAAACAGGAGAAGCTCCTCTCCAGAACAACTGAATGTAAAACTTTAGAAGATGCTCCGGTGGAGGGTTATACTTCAAGATCGCTGATTGGCTTATTTCACTGTCAATCAAAAAGGTATTCGGCCTCAGACAGATCATCCAATCATCATGGAGAAGCTGAGCATCCAGGCCTGCCCACTGCCTCATAGACCCCCAGATACGCTGAGCGTCCGATGGGCGGGACAAAGCCCAGCGTTTATCCAATGACCGTCCAGTTTCAACAGTGGAACAACCCACTCTACGCTTCCCCATCAAAGTCAGCAGACGCTCAGCGTCCGACTGTGTTAAAGCGCTGAGACGCTGCGGGGATGAATGAGAAGGAAGTCGCGCCAGTTACCTGTGATAAGTAGCTGATTCAAAACAAAAGATGAAGGTATTCTAGCGCATATTTAGTCAATGAAATGTACACACAGCAGTACATATCATCACTTTTTTTGGGGACATTTTAGGGGAAGCTGAGCTTCCCTTGCAGTCTTAGAGCAATCGCCACTGCTCCATGAACAATACAAAAATTCCCCGGCATTAAGATCTCTCACTCTCCCCTTCTCCTCCTGGCGCCAATAGCTGCCTTAAATGTCCCTCCGCCTCCTGGAATAGGCCTCCCAGTGTTACATCATGCCTTTGTTTCATCATCAGTTTAAGCCCATTGGTTCATAATGGCAGGCCCAAATGAATGCAGATTCCTTGACAACACGTCACCAAGCAGAGCTGAACTGACCTGCCAGCACAGAGTTGACCTGTAAACCAAATTGAGTGGACTGGGCCCCCGCTGGGAAGGGGGCTCTAACAGGGGGTTTCAGACAGTCAGAGAATAAAGCCCCACCAGGGTTGCTCTGTATATGACATACATACTTTTTTTTAACATTAGTGATTCTGAACATACCTACCCTGACATGCCAGATGGACAGTTCCATATATACACCATGCAAATAATTCCCGAGTCCATCTGGAGAACAGCCAGGAGAAAATTCTGTCAGTTGGCAAAACCTTTACAAACAACTGCACCTCATTCTGCTAGTGACACTCAGCACAGACCAATCCATATCAAACCACAGTATGATGTAGTAGCTAGACCATGTTGTTAGCTATTAGGCTTAAGCTATGTTTCAGTTCTTAGACTATTGTCTTACATTAAATTATACCACACAGATGTGTGATTTTCCATTTATATTTGACAACAGCTTTGTCAATGACAATCCCCACCAAATGTCATGGTAAATTCATGAGGAAAGTATACTTTGCCAGGTATGGTGTAGCTATGGTTCAGGGCTAGGTACAGACTAACTGGCCTTGAATGCCGAGGATTTTCACATTCTCTGCCAGTTTCCCAGCAATGGTTCCCAGTTGGGAGAAGGGCACAAACATGGTTTCCTGTAAGAAAAGTTTTAAGTGATATTTGCTGCTCTTTTAAAGAAGAAGTTGAGTACATTTCAGATAAGCCTGCAAATATTGCAGCATTCACGGAGACCACTTCAAGAGCTGCCTTTGCTTTAAAACATGCAATCACTTACCTCTGTTGTCATGTCTCAGTTTCCACCTGTCTTCCATGATTGGGCCCAGAATTTGGCTGATTGGGCCGTTCAGACTTTGGCTGCAAAGTCATTGAAGCTTGGTGAGATGGATCTGTGTGATTTCAGAATCAGGCAGGTCCATCTGCACTACAAGGTTAGAGCATACCCTAGCAGCCATCAAAAATGAATTTATTAACCTAATATGGGAAATTATGATATCTTGAAGCTATGTTGACAATGCAGGACTCTTAAATTGTGTAACAGCAAGGGAGATACTGTTAGTGAAGGCAATATGGCAATGTGCATTGCACAGGTTCTAACTGATTTTGTTTGTTTTGTTATTTTGTCAAGTTTTATTTTTTTTGTTGTTGTTGTTTGTTTGTTTGTTTTTGTTTAGTTTTCATTTTGATTTAATTTGTTGTAAAGTTAGATAAGCTGTCTTGACTGGAGTGGGTCCCAAAAATGAATTTATTAACCTAATATGGGGAAATTATGATATCTTGAAGCTATTCATATTTGATATTTTAGTGGTGTCCAAGTACTTAAAGTAACAGGATGTATATTTCTTTTATATACAGCAGACAGAACAACATCCATCCCATTTCCTCATGGCACCCCGGTCACCTGCATCTAGCACTTTGTCAGTTTGGCAGTGAGCTATAGTCATCTTCCGAGTCTTGTTTACTGCTTTACAGCACAAGAGAATTTGTTCCATCTCTAATATGTTGTTTTATAAAGAGAAAGAGACAAAAGAAGAGACTAACAGGATTGTGAGGGAAGAGGATAGTAAACGAGAAAGAGGGAGTGACCTAGCAAGAAACCAAACTTCAGGAAAAGTTGGAAAGACTTTTACAGGCTGGCAAGATCTCCACAAAACAAAAGGTAGCTGTTTCCATTGGACAGGAGAGTAAAGTTGTCATTTTAAACCTTTAATCCAGTTTTGGAGATCTACTATCATGTCATGTTTTTTATTCAAGAAAGACATTTTCATAAACCCCCTAACCCACACAAAACCGAATAATACTGATCCTTAATGTGTAACAGCAATTGTTTTACATAAACAGTTACACAGTTATACTAAAAGGTCTTTAGTGGGAATGAGACATTCACAAAACAGACCTCTTGAGGTCTTCAAAGCGGGGCATGCTCATATACTGCCAGACAAACATCGTGCAGCTCGGAGTCCTTCAGACGGTTTTAGCGGGCCTCAGCGGGGCGTAATCTCTGCAGAGAATCGCTTCGTCTCTACCACAGCCCGGTTTGTCATTGCAGAGAAATCCTCCAGAGTAGTCAGACATATATTCCTGGATAGATCCATACGCGTGTCAGCCGGTTTCAAGTCCCACTCTGAGCAGCTAACACACATTTTGCCCTATAAGGAGCTTCAGCGCGGAACATAATCTCTGCAAAATCGCTCATTTCGGCTGTATTTTCTCATCCATCGCCAGTGTTATCATAAAGTCAGCTCATCTACCGTCTTCAGGTGGGTCAGCTGACCTGGTAAACAAACTTTTGATGACGTCATAGCCGCGCGACACAAAGGTACAGCTGACCTACTTTTAGCCGGCAGTGCTGAGCAACATGGCAGAATATTTATCTGATGTCGAAGAGTCAGACTACGACGACCGGTTTGAGTCTGAGTACACGGACGAGGAGCTCCATGAGAGAAGAATGGAGAGGGAGAGAGACGAACAGCTGGCTCGAGAACAACAAACAGGAGCACGTCCACGACTCAATGCTAACTGGTGGTGCGCTTGTGGACAGTGTTCGCCTATAGCAACAGAAGAGGAGTGTGTTTGCTGCTCAGAGTGGGACTTGAAACCGGCTGACACGCGTATGGATCTATCCAGGAATATATGTCTGACTACTCTGGAGGATTTCTCTGCAATGACAAACCGGGCTGTGGTAGAGACGAGCGATTTTGCAGAGATTATGTCCCGCGCTGAAGCTCCGTTGCCGTGGCCCCCGCTAAGTGCGGCTACATCGGTTGGATCTAAATAACTTCTGAAGGACTCCGAGCTGCACGATGTTTGTCTGAGTGAGTATATGAGCATGCACAAACCTAAAAATAAGGTCCAGGTGTCAAAATACCGGAGTTTCCCTTTAAGACCCTGAGAGCCAACCAAAGAGAACTTACTGTGTCGAGTGGGTTGAGTGACTTTGTGATTTTGTGCATTTCCATATCCAGAAATCAAACAATGCTGAAGCACTGTCACACATAGATACAAACTGACATTGTGCACAACCAAATACCTGAGTAATGGCATCAAATATTTAAACTTAAAGCTGTAACTCAAACTTCAAACATTGCAAAAAGGTAAGAATGATTGTCTTTTGAGATAACTAAAAGATTTTTACACTCCTTAATATTTGATGTTTTGAGAATACTTTCACCCTCTGTTTTCTTTCCAGAGAGTTTAAGAAGTTTGCTTGAAAGTTTGATGGAAGAACTTTCTTTGCCTAATGAGGACGCAGAGCTCATAAACAGTTTGGGTGTTTTGTTAGTTTGCCAGAAATGCCATCACATCCCAGGGTGTGCAGATTTTTTCTTCCACTCACTGTACTCGTTCAACATTTTTCACCAAATGGTAGACATGTGAGTAATGGCTCGGGTCATTACTGCTGTGCCTATTTAGTGACTGAAGCATCATTACAGAACATTATCTAGTGTATTTCATAAACAAGTTTCTTATCTATATTAGGTTGCTTTTTTTGTCTGTGGTGAACTTAACATTTTCTAGAGCTAGAGGGAATCAGATTGTTTTTGAGATGTCATAGAATAACAGCATAATACTTGAGCTTAGCATTTGGTTGGCTGATGGAGCTGCTGGCCCTTCCCTTTTCACAAAAGAATCCTTATTATAATGGATTTTTTTTTTTTTTACATTAAGGTTTCCTTCGGCCAAGCCATCTAAATATCTTGATTTTATAATACAACTCCATCTCCGTACAAAAAAAGAGCAGTAATGTGTGGGTAATAATCTAGATTCAAATATGCAGGTCACTGAAGAAGTCAAAACTATAGAGCAAATATTATTTCAGACCATGAGGAATATAATAAGGTGATATCTTCGAGCCAAGCTGGCAACAGCTGGGCTTATTTGGTAACATTCATGCATACAACTTCAGCTATACCACTGTGTAAACTTACTTATAGGGTGTCAGTAAATGTTAATTTCATCATCTTGTTTTATCTGTTCTCTGTTATTGTTTATTCAACTTTAATAAAAGCAGTTTTCATTGGTCATCAATGTACTTTTCTCTAAGTTAATGACTGTTTTTATTTTGGCATCTGTGTTTTACATTTTGTTATTTTTGCATTCATTGTTACTTTTACCGTATATTTTTGAGCAAAAGCACAAGTCCACACCACTTTAACCTCCTCCATTGTCAATTAATGTCAATGTGTTCAGGTCAACAGTAAGCATCACCAACTTCTCTGCTCCCCCCCCTCTAAACCTTCCTGATGATGTTTGACTCTGACTTTATCTGCTCAATTAGCCTGATGAAAAGATCTGTGTGGTCCTATCCCTGTTGTTGACCTTGTGTTACACTGCCCCGGCCACGATGACTCTTCATCCTCACATTTCCCCCCTCTACCACCGCCACCTGCTCCTCCTTCACTTTGACTTTAAAAGTCAGGGGTACACTCATGCTTTCAGGCTGCCTTAATGAGGCCTCCAATCGTTTGCTGCTGATACGACTGTTAATGAGAGAGACATCTGAAAGAGTGGAGAGAGCGAGGGAGGGAGGGAGGGAGGGAGGGCGGGCTGGTTGTAAAGGAGGAGGAGGGGGAAAACAAAGAGTCAAAGGCTGTACCAGGTAAGCATGGACACCGCTTTAGATCTTCTGTGTAATTTAAGTCAAGGCTTTTTTCTACAAATTGTTTGAGTTGTTTGGTGTGTGTAGAAGTGTGTGAGTGTGGGAGAAAACCTTGGGCCCTTTTAAGAGCATTTTGCTGGCATCCTCGTTGAGAATTGATTGTCTTTGTTGTGGTAATCTGAAATTAATTTGCACTTGAACCCATCTTTCTTCTGGGCTCAATTTTGAAACGCCGTTATAATTACGTGCCCCCCACATGAAAACCAAGAACTAAGACACTGATATGATGAGCCGGAATATTTTAATTCCCCAGGTACTTAAGAGCCCCCTTTCTCTCTCTCTCTCTCTCTTTTCCCCCTCCCCTCTCCCCCTCTGTCTTCACTTGCGACTTATCTTGCATGGTAATAAAACAAAATGTTCCCATGCGTGGGGGCTTAAGCAAAAGGTATTTGCCTGAGGGGGAACAGTAATAAGCGCTGTATTGCTACACATTTACTCATGTACTTTCTCAGTAGGTCATCTCGTGCTCTTGAATGATGTCAAACTTTGGTTAATGCAAACTGATGCCCAGCTGAGTGTTGTCAATGAAAAGCGGCTCTGTGATGGAGAGCACTGGAGAACAGGCAGCCTATACAGAAAAAAACACACCTTAAGCACTCGTGCCACTATGAGGATATCCAGAGTACAGCAAACAGTCATACTATAATGACTATTGAACTGATAAATGACATTTTTAATGTTAATATTGCATTTTTCAGATATTAACCACCTTGGAAAATTGTGAAGTGATGTCTCTAAAAAGAGTTAAGTCAAACCCTGTGTTTGTTGTTCACAGATCAGTGTTAACACACATGCTGTATTAGACAACCCTGATAATTATTAAAGTCATGTTAATTTGATTCCTGATAACAGGGATGAAAATGGCCATATACTGTTATACTGTACTCTTCTGATCACATCATCGTCAGATTGTCATCATGATAAACACTCATGAAGGGCATCATGTCTTTTGGATGTTAAAAACAGTTCTGTGGTAAAGCACCAAGAGGTAACTGGTTGAAGAACTCCAAATACATTCTTGTTGTAAGGAGAAAAAATACATTTTGCAAGCCAAGTTATCCATTGTTCATCAATTTTGTCACAGCATTAACAGGTTACTGAACATAATTGTCCTGTATCATTTCCAGGTTTGTTTTTGTGTTACAATACTGCACTGTCTGTTTCTCTCCTGTTGGTGTGTCAGCACAGACCTGCATGTCAGCAAAAGCTAAAAAGGCTGTCAGAGCAGTGGGCTCCCTCCATGATGAGACTGACACATATGAACACATGCACTTCATTGATAAGTTCCCCTCCATTCTCCTGCTCTTGGGCTGTCGCTGTTGTAGCAATGTGGTATAGCTTCCTCCACTGCATCTTCTTCCATAACATTTGCGATAGCCTCCTTGGTTTCACCTGGCTCATGTGCACTCCTCAGATCAGCTTTTTTAAGCTTACTCTTTAAAAGTTCATCAGAAGGTTTTTGTTTTTGGATCAAATGCCTCGCCAGTTCCCTCTTTTTGTCTCCTTTATTTTTTGCATCCCATGTATGTTCAGGTCCTGGTAATGTTAAAACCAGTCCACCAAAACCTACACAACAGTCTGTAACCACCCTGTACTTTAAGAGTACATAGAAAGGAAAAAAGAAAAACAGCTGTGGGTTTAAATCTTTCTAACTTTTCTATGATATACAATAAATATAAATGTTACTTTTATTGACATGCTATGTTTGATATTTTTAGCTTTAAATGTGTTTTGACTGTCATTGCGCAAACACAGTGACTGTATCATTGCTGACCTCCCGAGGGTGCCCCCTCTGTGGCTGGGCCCCAGAAAGCTCTCCCATTCATCACCTCCTTATAGCCTACCTTGGCCATATTTATAACAAACAGAGAAAAGAGTTCATGGGGTTGTTTTAAGTAATGCATAAGTTCTCTTAGTTGGTAAAGAAAAATGTAAGAGACTTCCTGTAAAAGTCGAGCCAGTCTAGTTATAAAGCAACAGAGTTAAAGATTACGGGAAGTAAACTTGGCTGTAGACCGACATGCTACCTTGGTGATACGACAAATATATGTGATCAGTTGCAAAAAGGTTTTATTTCCCTTAAATTTGACAAGGTACTTTTAAACAGTAACATTAGTTTAATGTAAATAAATGTAATATTTTAACTTTGCTAAGCAGCTTATCTTGTGGTCACATATTACACTGTATGATAAGTTTTTGGTAGTTATTTGTAGGTTGTGCTAAATACCCCTGTAGGGGCTCAAACCCATGCAGGCTCACACACATATTGGGCTTGTTAACAAGATTTGTTTTGCATTAGTCCCTTCTGTCAGGGGGTATTTGTAATATAAAACTATTTAAGACTACCTGCTAACATCTGCTATTGATCTAAGCTGTGTGCCTCCCCCTTTGTTCCCAGCATGAGCAGCTAATAACCTTATCAGCCATCTTTTAGTTTTAGCTCAGCCTGCTGTTTGTTGTTAGGGATTTTTTTTTCTACTTTGAGGGAGGGGAGGGGGTGGTATTATCTGGCTAAATGCCGCAGGAACCATCTTCAGTGATTTCCTGTGGTGTTGCGTTGTGCTAAAAGGGCCTCAGAGGTCAGCGGCCCTGGGCAGAAATTCTTTCAGTGTGACACCTCATGTGGGAGAGGGAGAGATAAGCAAACAGAGAGGCGGACCCACTGCTGAACATAATTAGTGAAAACAAACATTTCTCCAGCAGCGATATTACTGTCTGAACTGATTTTGAGGAATGAGATGAAATTGGCTTTAAGGGGTGATAACTGTCTCATGTTACAGTGCAAACTAACTTAATTTGTCATTCTTCTGTTGTAACACGAGGTGCTTAAAATTAATAAATACACCTCCAGCTTTTGGACAGTTTTATAGAGTAGGGGTTACTGAACTCGACATCCTGCAACCCCTAAAATAACAGTGCCCAAGACTGGGAACCCTCAGTACCCCTGAGGTGAGTAAAGTATGTGATGTTGTACACAACCATGCAGACTGATCCAACAACTTGATCTAAGCAGCACAAAAAAATACCACAGCCCAAAACCTGTATTATCAAATTGAAACTTATCAAGGCCAAAAGAAGAAAACAAACAAAGCATGTACAGAGAATGCAAGCTCTACACACAGAAGTGTGTAGAGCTCACAGGACACAAATATTTTAACTATTTTGTGGTGCATCTTTTTAGGTGTTAAATGTCTTTAAATTTTTGCACATGACATTCCTTTTGAAAAAATTCTCACTTCATGACTTTACTCTTATTTAATAATAAAAGCATTCATCACTTTATTTACAGAAGTGGATTGAGAAACAAGTTAGTAAATCAATGATCTCATTATTTTTGAAATACAAAGTATGATGGAAAAATGTGCAAAATTATCTGTGTCATTGTTATTAATGTTTTGGAACAAGTACTCCTTTTGTGGTTTCTTTAAATTACACTATCATGTTTTTATATTATTTTTTTATACTATCTACACGACACCATTTCTCTGAAAATTTGAAAAGTACTCCTTTTCATATACAAATTAATCAATGATATAATTATCTTTACAATCATAGACACATCTTGAAAAAAAAATCAATTAAAAATTTGTTTTTCAGAATTGCAGATGTCTCTTTATATGAGTTTGGGGGACAAAAAATAAATTCTGCATTTTTTTTCCTGAAGTCTATAGCATCATTATTTATGATTAATAAGATACAGTCTGCAAAGAAAAAGTATATAACTGTATTGCACTGCTCTTTAATTGCACTATGATGACATAATTACAGGATATGACTGTTGAAAAGTTACATTTTGTTGTGTTTTCCTAAATTAATGCCATAAATCACAAATGTGAAACATCATAGGTGGTGACAAAAGTTAAAAAAGATGAAAACATTATGTAACTTTCAATGGGGTAATTTGACATGTTACATTAATAGGAGACATAAAGGCAATACAACTAAGCAATGTTTTTTTTCTGATTGAATGACATCATTATTCACGATCTGCATTTCACAACACATCACTTTAAATTGAGGTAATGATGTTTATGATAACAGAAAAAAGCAGAATTTTGTTTTGTCAAAACTTGTATCTTACAGTTCTAAGATAAACTCAGAGAAGCAGAGAAGAATGATAGTTTTTTTTTTTAAATAACACATACTTTAATATGAAGATAATGATGTCAATACCGCAAAAAAAGGGAGCATAGTATTTTCAACATAGCTCATGAGATTCCTACTCCAAAACCTTAGCACTTAGAACCCCTCTTTGAAAACTACAGATTTGGAACTTTATGTCTGTCTTTTTTTCTCTTTTATTATGAAACTTTTTCTTATTGACATTGTGCATTTCTTTAAATAGCTTTTTCAAAAAAAGCAGTTCCACACAACAGTTTTTCCTTTTTGTAGACAATCAAAGTGTTGTTCTGTTACTTCTAAATTGAAGAAATGTTGATTTGAAATGTGTGTTATTCAATCATTGTTTTTAATCATGCATAAAACAACCTGTCTTCAGACATTTCCTCCTCTTAGTCTCCTCATACTCCCAACAGCACACCCATACTTCATGTAAACAATCTAATGATGCAAAACTGCTGTGCAGAATATGGAAAAGTCGGCTAATTGTCTGTCTCCCCGTTGATTGAAGGCTAAGTGTGTGTGTAAGGAGTCTCCCCTACAGTGAGAGCGGCTCTCCGCTGACAGACATGGCCTGCTGCTAAAGCCATTGCAATAATCATAAAGATTAGGTTAACAGTGGGAAACGGCCGGGGAAGACAAGTGTTCACAGTGGGCTGTTATTTTTGCAGTGGTGCTCAGAAAAACATAACAACCTGAAGCTGCAGGTATGCGTGCTGTTTTAGGCAGAACACCAGAGCATGTGAGAGTGTGTGAGTGTTTCCACTCTTGAGGTTTACATGGACAAGAATGCACACGTATATCATTATCTACATGCATTTTATGAACATGTTAAATACCAGTTAGTAAATTCATAGAACATGTGCAGAGATGCATACTGGATTTTATTGGTTGTAAACGTGAGAGGTGCAATGAGAGCCCATGTAATAGTGACCCATATAAGCAGATCATGCAGGGAGATTCAATGTGATTACATTAGGTAAAGCATCATAATGATCTAGTGATGAAACTAAAACTATAGCCTTTCAATTACATGACTCTGCAAGGTATACAACTGCCAAAATATAATGTAGATCCACAGGAACCTTTAAAGCAAGGGATGAGCATGAAGCCTGGTGACGATGGTATCTGTGTGTGTTTAAGAATGGCATTGTAGCTCAATGACATTGACATGTGATCCCACAGGTTTGAAACTAATTCTTAAAATCATTCTCCATATGTTAGGGATGAGCATGAGGCTCAGTGACCTTGACCTCTATTCAAAGTCAGGATGGACATATGTGCAAAGTCTATGAAAATTACCCCCCAAAGAATTCAAGATATGTAACTTTCAAAATGTTTCGACAAACACATTATTAACACATTGAGACTTATTTGCCTGAGACTATTGAGTCAGAGCATATGTTTGTACAAAGTTTAAAGAAAATCCTTCGGAGCATTCTTGAGTCATACCTCTACAAGTAAGGGGTGACCATTTCACAAATTGACCTTGATTTGACCCGACTATATAAATCTACTAAAACTGTTCTTTCATAACAGTGTTGAATTATGAACTCCGGCAAATATATTCTTCTTCATTGGGTCACAGTGGGCATTTGTGCAAATTCTGAAAAAATCGCTATTACCAATTTTCAGATACTGTGCTCAGAATTAAGTATAGTAAACAGTGAACATGACTTCTGACCTCTTAAAGCTGG
This sequence comes from Scarus forsteni, assembly GCA_036419115.1. Taxonomy (NCBI): domain Eukaryota; kingdom Metazoa; phylum Chordata; class Actinopteri; order Labriformes; family Labridae; genus Scarus; species Scarus forsteni. Next base: position 743,716 of record JAZDUH010000040.1, read on the forward strand.
GGTTGGCGATTTTGGAAAACTAGCATGAATTTGAAAGTAGCATCTCCTCAGGGCTCCCCCCCCCCCCCCCCCCCAAGCACAACGTATTTGTTTTACACTACACCAAGTCATGTCTCAGTCAGCGGTAAGAAAACACCAAACAAACATGTAAAGTTAGTTAGTACTCACAGCCGATGTTGATCGGGGTATAGTTCCTCTGACATTCTCCACATAGCTGTTAAATCTCCTGTTTTGGCCATGAAACTACCGTATTTTCTGTATCAGTATTCTCCCGTAAATCTCCCGTGTGATGATATAATAATAAAAACTTTCCTCTACCTCTCCAAACTGAGCTCTGTCTCTCGCCTGAATGGGGCTATAATGCTCCAAAATGATGGGTGCCAACCACCGTAAAACCGAAGAAGAAAAAAGGCAGTAGCCTGGGTGGCAGCTATCGCAGATTAGAGCAGCAGCACAAACTTAGAAAAACAAAGAGTTTATTTTAGATTTCTTGTAAATCTTTGTGGCTCACGGCGGGCTTCCCTATTTTCAAAGACAAAACTTGAAAGGTAAGCATTCTCCGGCGGACTCTGATACGTATGAGCTCGGCTACACGCACCGAGTCTGTGCACGCCGGGAAAATGCACGCACAGTAGGCGGGCAGAATGGCGATGGGATTTGATTGGTTTAAAAACAGGTGTCCCAGCATGATTATTGGTTGGGGTTTTCCCTGTTTTACTCCTGCTGTAGATAGCGGATATTTTTCGCTCTGTTATAAGAACACATTATGAGTTGATTACCGTCGGGTCATGAAGACCATTTTAACCAGTATTACAAAAAGTGTATCTAAATCAAATCGCCAACCCCAGCTTTAAGTCAAATCAGTTAACGCAGAGTGGACCTATATCACTTTCCTTCAAAGTATTCTTGAGGTATGGTGTTTATAGCATGGATATATATGCAGTCCAATAACACTAACCTCTGACCTGTGCTCTTAAAAACTGATTCCTGTCACTCTTGGTTCTGCATGAACACTGTAGTTAGTATCTGAAGAAAATTCATCCAGTGGTTCTCAAGATTTTCCTTTGACAAAAAAAGCTTGCACTGACAGGTGGATTAAAATCAGACTTTCTTTTCCAAGAACTTGGATTTAAGTCTTTAAACTCTGTTACCTGCAGAAATGGAGGAGTGATTAAACTGGATTTATGCAGTGTATTACACTCTGCATCGTGTTTGCATTTTAAAGGGATGTAATCTACATAAACAACTTTGTTTATACACTCATCCATTCATTGCAGAAATAGCAAGACACTGCACACAATCAAAGGCACAACACACTGTCGAAGCAAACTGCTCTCAAAGCTCGACACTGAGAAACTTGTCATGCAAATGTGTGTGACAGATCTCTTCATAGAGAGACCAGAACAAAGTCACAAGCACAACAATGCTTACCAGATACAAAACTTGTGAGGATGACGCTCAGTCTCTAATTGAATCTGATGGCGGGACAGAAATAGAGAAATGTTGTTCATTTGTTATACAAAAACAAATTTTATTATACATAATTCACTTTATGCACATTTTGCCAGTGCAACTCTCTCTGCATTACTCTCTGAATTATCATTATATGCAAGAGCCTCTCTGAATATGCAATAGCCTTTAATAATTTAGCACGTCAGTGTTTATTTTCCACATGCCACAGTTGAAAAGAATTTGTTTGAATTTTGTCTCAGTTTTGTTTATTTTCTCTTTTGATATCAAGTGTTTTCTTCCTCTGGCAGAAAGTATGTCAGCGGATGAAACAGTTTTAGATCCACAACTAAATCAACATTCCTCTTGAGTTAGAGTGAATATTAAGAAGCTGTCTTCAGAGTTAACAAATGAATACTCCATGCTTAAAACCTTACACTGAAGTCACTGTATTCCCCGACTTTCCATTTTATTCTCAGTTTCATTATCATCCTGAAGAAAATGTGAGCCACAGCAGGCAGTGTACAGAAGACAAAATCAGAAATACTTTTTCACAGAAAACCCCCAGCTACAGCAAAAAACCAAAGGTGCTTTAACCATATTGTACCAAAAAGTGAAGCTGGTCAGACTCATAACATAAAAGCAAATGTCCAAGCTCCACTGTTGGTTGACCATAATTCAGTCACTTTAGTTATGAAAAAACATGTTGAGCAAAAGAACCCACAGGAGAAAGGGCTTCCAGCAAGCACTACCTTTAAGGAGAACTAGCTCAGACTAACAGTAAGGTACATTCCTGTGGATGGGTTCAGTTACAGATGCAGCTGTTCCAAGTTTCCCCTGCCCTACTGTTCAGTGCTGCCAAGTTCCAGCCACTGAAAGTCCCCCAACCTCTCTGGGGCATTCCTATGTTCAACCATAAATGCATTTAAGCAGTTGCAAGGTTCCCCAATGAGTTGACACTTCCTTGACAAGACAACATCCAGTGGGTTTTAACCTGTGCCCTTATTGGAATAGAGTAAGCATTAACCAATCACTTTGTGTTTGTAGGATAAACCATTATTTTCACAGTGGCATATTTTACATAACTGAATGTGTTTAACATAAAATTGTGCCACAGATTATGTTGGTAAGAATGTTAAATTTGGCAAAACATTTCAGAGCCCTTCTTCCCTGAAGTCTCTGAGTTTGGCAGTACTTCACAATGTAGCAAATGGCTGTATTCTTCCACCACACAAGTTATTCCGAAAGCTGATGTCAATGAAGTGTTGGCATTTTGATGGTGTATCTATCTGGTCATGCATTATTGGGGTGGCACTTTGATGATATGTCTGTTTGGTTCAATATACCTAATGTAATGATTCAGTTATGTTATCTTATGTTTAAATTATGCTACTTTTGCTCTTCTTTCTGAAATAATTTTGAAAAATGTGTCTTTTAGGTCATCTGATGCAAGGAATATCTGTTCAGGGACAAGCTATATTCTAGTTTGTTTACTTTTGCTGTATGGTGATGTACATGGACTTTCACTGCCCCCTCTTAAACAGTAACCAACCAAGCAAATACGAAATGAGTAAATAAATAAAGTAATTTTTGATACTGCGTAGCCCCTCGGTTGCCAGTTTCCTCAACTCTGATTTAGAGTAATCATGCTAACACAGAGAAAAAAAATAACCTTCCAAAAATCAAAGAGTGAGTCTAAAACTGAATTTGGAGAAATGAACTGCAAAATAATTGCAGGGGAATTGTGTTTTTTTAGTTCAACAAGACAAATAGATTCTTCAGCACATCTTGTTTGGGTTTTAGCCTTTTCATCACTTGAAGCATGGCTACATGATGTTCCCGCTGTATAAGACACTCCACATTTCTTTTAATCACTTTCAATATTTCTTGAGACTGTCTCTCTGCCCGTGAAGCGCTCTGGTCCAGCATGTGGCAAACAGCTTTTGACTGTTATGTATTTGACACAAACCACAGTGAGTCACCAAACAACAGAAGCCACATTATTCTTCCACTTAACACTGCCTGCTTTTACTGATAACATCAGGCACTCAGAGTTTTCACCAGCACCGACCTCAAAACAGACCTGCCACATGCACACTGCAGTCTCCCCTTTCTATCACTCTTTTCTTTCAAATGAAAAAAGCAGACACACTCATGATAGCATCTTTGAGTCACAGCTGGGCTTTGCTCCTGTTAGCATTTGGTCACATTTATTTCCTGAGTAGCAGAAAAGGGAGGAAACTGATATTTTGACTGTATATCATGCATGTATATCATGTTCATGTATGGACACTTGGACAAAATTAAAGTACTGTGCAAGTCTGACTGAGGCTGGACTTTTAAATTACATATAAACTTATCAACTGAAATCACTGTAGGGGTGCTTGAACAGCTTCTTTTCTTTGTACCAACACAAATGTTAAAATTGTTGCATATTATATTTGGTCTGTTATGTCTTCATACTGCAGTTTGCCAAAGAGAACCAAGCCATTCAACAACAGAGGGATATCACAATCTACTTTTCTCCTTTCATAGGTTAACAAATGCAATTCACACTAGGCTGCAACTTGCATTATGGGGCACTATTTAGCATGACAACCAACAAAATGAACAAAGAATAGGGTGGATGGATAAGCATATTTAGTCTATTTGTGTTAGAAATTATATTATTATAACATATATTACTTTTATTATTATACGAAAAACAAAATATATATTCATAAATTATATTTTTATTTCTTAAAGCAGGCTCTCAGTGACGATATGCTAAACCACTATGGCATATTTGTGTGTTCTACCAAACCTACATTCAACGTATGGGATAAGTTTGACCACTGTGGGTTGCCAAAATATGGCTTCAGATTTTAGCAACAGTTCTTGATCATCCAATGCCATTAATCAGCTTCGTAGGCAAATATTTGCTAATACCATTATAACTTGGTGTCTAATAAATATCATTTACTTAATATCCCAAATAAGTTCAAAAATGTGCTAATACAAACATAATGCAGCAGGATATCAATTTCAATCATGCATGTAAACTTCTAAATAAGACAAAAAAATGGACAAGGTGCAAAAGCCAGGCCATCATCTTCCCTTTAAATATTATTATGTTCTGTGAGGATACTTTTCATCATATTTGCATGAAGTGTAGGATATTCTTTTGATGCCTTGACCTACAAAAAGTATTCATTACGTGGCCATACTACATAATACCTTTAAGCTGCTTGCAAACTCGTTAACAGGATTGACCAGAACTAAGTCTATGCTAACTATCTGGAAGGTTGGGCATGTTATTACTTAGAGTGGCAGAGTTTGCCAAACAGTTAGTTATTACTGTCTTCTTTCAAAGCGCATATATGCTGTGGCAGACACACTTTACTAATTAAAATCTCAAAGGGAATAACTTTGAAAAACTAAAGGAACATTTCATTGTATTTTGTTCTTAAAACAACAGTGGAAATAGACTATGAATCAAATGCATTACTGTACAAAGCAAAGTCAAAAAGTTACAACAGTGTTAAAAAATAAAATCAGAGGAAGCTTGAAGCTAAAGAGGGAACAAATCCCTGTAAGGAAACCAAAACAGGCATCTGCTACAAGAACCTTGTCTTGTATTATGTGTATTACAGCCTTTCTCCATGTATCTGACCATATGGTGTTACACATGTATATTTATGTGAGGAAATGAGGAATTCTCTTTGACCTCGCCACTGGCCAATGCATACAAATTCAGGATATTTTCTCCAGTTAAAAAAACTCCACTATTGAAATTAACATAATAAAAATCAAACAAATTATATTCATTTGAGGCATGACGTACAATCCTTTGTAGTAAAGCAGAATAGAATACAGTAGTATATCTGTTTATTGTCATGGTTACAGTTTTATGTCATACTCTGTCAACTTTATGTCATAAAGCTCCTAAACTTCTCCTCTGGGGATCAATAAAGGATTATCGTAACAACAGAATTATGGCGAATATAAAGATAAAAAAAAAATGAAAGTACTGAAATTTCACAAAGTTGTTATACACATGTTATACACACACTCACACTTGCTCAAAATATATACACATAAAACATATTGACCAAACAGTATCTTAATGATCCTACAGTCTTACTGGAACAATTGGAAAAAAAACTCTTGATTTAATGAAATGTCATTCATAATAAATGTATTTGATCTCTTTAAAGTTCGACCTTAGTGAATTAATAAAGACTTAAGTAATATAAGTTGAATGACAGGAATCTCAAAATCTTGAGGTGAATGACTGCAGTGATGTCATCTTACATCTGCTGTTCAGGAAAACAAAATGCTTTATTTGTTTTCTTCTAAATAGTCCTTAAAAATCAACTTTTGTCAATACCTAATTGTTTCTCTTACTTTTGAGCGTAGAAATTTTTTCTGTGATTTTCAACCTTGAAGTAACGACTACTATAACAATTTCACCACAATGCATTGACGTAGATTTTGCCAACACAACAGTCTTTTGGCTGGGGTTGCCCAGCAATGTCTGCTTTGAGGAGGAGTTCTTTGATTCTGGTGGATTGGTCAGAAAACTAATCAGAGAGCCAACAAAAGCACCTTTAACATTTAACAGCATCATTAACATTTCTGAATAACTTTTGCCAATGTAAACATAAACATCAAGCTGTGTTAAACGCTTAATATGCCATTTGTTGAGCGATATTACATTATGTTTGAACAACATTCAGCAGCATCAAGCTCTGATAGGCAAGACCTCCCCAAAGTTGATGCCTTACACATAAGTTACACCTCTATTGGGGAATATTTAAAATCCATCTACAAGTATTCAATGGACCATCAGGAAACACATATTCTCCATTAGCACAAAATCTCTACTTAAGATTTTCTGACTTGATTGGACAAAGTCACTGCCCTCCCCACAATGTACTCACACTGATATTTTGCCGATTTCTCTTTAGCATTAGGATTTATGTAGCAAATAACAGACACATTACAAACACTGTAGTGCCTGTTATCTACCAAGATTTACCTTGCCTATTTTTCAAAGTAATGATATCTACCTTTAATTTTGAATAAAGTGTATCTAATTTTGTCATTTATTACTAAAATGTAAGCCTTCTGGCCTTTACTGTAAAGCAGCAGCAAATACATGACAGCTTCATGTTAGGACTGTATAATAGAGAGGAGGACAGATGCCGTGCTCTTTTACACCTGCCATGATACGGGAGGCCATGGAGCTACAGCGCAGTGAAACGGTCATGATGGTAGATTGTGAGAGTTAGTATGGATTTGCTGTCAGTTGACGGTGCACTTCTGCTGCCTCTGACTGACTGATGGGCTGAGGCCTCAGGTAGAAAGACAGGTCGGAGTTAAGCGCTACTTACTGTCTGACTGGCTTGCTGGATATAGACTCTCCCTCTGTATCCGTCTCCTGTCTCTCTGTTTCTCCTCTTTACACATACACTTCAAACCTGAACCCCCTCTGCACAGATGGATGGACACACATAAGCAGCAATGCACATGCGCACATCTGAAGATATGCACATGCATACCTCAAACCTGAAACACACACTCCTAACAAAAGCACACACTTACTCCCAGTGACACATACACACACATACAGAGGAGCTCCAGCAGGCGTGATGACATGATGGATTGCTCGTGTCAGTGTCAGAACAGTCAGAATCAGCCGGGCGCTGATAAGGTGCGCTAGACTAGACCCACCCCACCCACAACCAATGCAGCTCTAATAGCTTTCTTCCTTTTGTGACCCTGCAACACAACCACTGTGTAAGTCAACATGTGGTTTTGAATTTATTTGTAGTTTGTTGTTTTAAAGCAGACTAAAGATGCTCATAGGCTAAAGTGAATCAACTGACATTTTAGAATAAAGGGGTTTCTTGGGAGATGAATGGTAAACTATGTGACTGAAAAATCCCTGGTTAGCACCTGATGTGATTTAGTGTTGTGTTTAAATGGAAGTTAAAATATAACAGCACTGCAGGAGGCTGTTAAACTGACACAACAGATGGATTCAACATATTTCATCAGTCTATCTGTGTAAAACCATCAAAAAGTGTTTGGAAATGAGCAGAACCTTTCAAAAGCATATCCAGCAGGCGATCATATGATTGGTATTTCAATTCATGGAGGGCCTATCAGATAATGTAGTTGGTGGATGCTAGCAGTGTAAAGGACAGAACATGAGCCATTTGTAGACAAAACTTTTGTCAAATATGTCGACAGTGGAGTAAACATATCCTTGCTATATTGTGAAGTTTGTGGTGTTATCATCATTTAATACAGAAATATGGCCTTGATCTGACAAAACTGCTACTGAAGCTGTTAGCATCTATTCTAATCTCTGTAACAGCAGTCACTTATGGCTATCGTCTTGCTCATAATGCACCCATTTCTTCCTGCTATAATAGATGCTTGTTGGGCTGTCCAACTTTGGGCTGCTCACAATCGATGCACATTGGAGCTTAACAAGACGGATCTGCCTGATACCAAACAGTGAATCAGGCAGTTTCATCTGCACTACAAGGTTAGTGGGCTGTGGTGCCAATTGAATGCTGGATCGACCAGTGTTCTCAGTTGTTGTACAATGTGCTTCATCTTCAGTTAGTGTTTACATGACCCTCTTATCTTAGTTGAGTTGTCATAGAGCAGCTGTATGAATTTGACATCCAAACAAAACAACAAAGGAAGAAATTAAGACAAAAGCATGGTTGACTCTTTGTGGCTTTTTTGACACTGCAAGATGTCACGGTTTGCACAAGGGATGTTTGTCAGCAGCAGCACAACTGTGTTTAAGAAGTCCAAAAGCATTATGGAGCAGACCAGAAGGGATTTTACATCTTTCAGATATTGTTATTCTGTTGTGGGTATACTGTTTCCAATGAGTTGTCAGGAGTGACTCCATGTCACATTTTTTTATCAGCTCAGCATGCTGAGAATCTCCCGAAAGATGATACAAAAATGTATTAAAGTGCCCATATTTTGCCAAACTTGTGGCACATTTAGTCTATTTCAAGACTACTGGAGTATGTTCAAAATACCTTGTGTTAAAAACAAAACATCAGATTATTACATACTCAGAACTCCCGATTCACCCCTGACATCTCAGGAGCCCTCCACAGTTTAGGAGAATCTGCAATTGTAGTATTTTGTATTCGTTTTTTTATCATATGGATGTTTGGTCCACATGAAGCCTGCATTTCAGGAGGCCAAAATGCACATTTTTAAAACCAGGTCCCAGGGTAAAAACATCTGAAAACCCTGCCCTTGTGTTCAGGAATTATAAACCTTTTCAGAAATTGTGATATCCTGACCTCTTTCTTAAAACATCCTTTTATTGTGTCAGTTGTAGTCGAGAAATATTTGTCTGTTGGGTGCCTGAAGTGCACCCATAACATCTCTGTATTTTAACCATAGGTGATGACTCTTGCATGTGCCACAGCAAAGGCATTTTTGTCATTTTGCCATGCAAAAGACACTGCAGAAATACCCTTCAGATAGATGTGACTTCAACCTCTTTCTGTGGTAATTTTCAAAGGAAACTTTATTTACTTTTATCAACAAACCATTATGAACTCACTCATAATGCAAGCACCAGCCGATCATGCAACTTAAGCACATAAATTGTTCACATTGGCTGTGTTCAGAAATGTTTCAGTGCACACAGTATGACTGAAAAACCACCAAGACAAATTGCAGTGGAATTTCACAGTTTATACCTGGTTGAAGTTTATTTGAGTCAAGCCAATACAACACCGTGGAAATGCACCAGTAATTATTAACAGATAATGTCTGTTGGTTTATATTTCATGGTACCATCAACCAGAGATGTCTTTAGGAGAACCTTTGAACAGAACATTTCCCAATAGTTCTTCCCATGAGTGCCTCTTGTATTAGAAAAAGCAGTTTTTGACAAACGCAGGTTTGATTGAGTACGTGCAGCATCTTCCCACCTGTCATCGGTTATCCATCAAATGAGGTGACACCCCAGCATCAGTTATTGATGATGTGTATGGTAATTCTACCTCTATCACTTTAGTGATAAGAAGCTGATATCTCAATGAAAAAATGCGGATGATTCTAAATCTACTCCATTACTTTTGTGAATAGTTCCTTCAAACTGTGCACCTATCTCATTGACCTTGACAAATTTAGGGATGCATTTTAAATCATACATATGCGCACATTCAAGAGCAATTTTCAATTAAGTGTTCATTTGTATGTCCAATTTATAGGTCTTGGCGTTTTTCCCTCAGCAGTGTTGCATGAGTTCAGACAGGGACACCTCTGTATACAAAGTAAGGGAGCTTGTTTGGTATTGTGTTCTCATTTGCCCAATTAGACCAGCAACACTGTGCTCTCCCTAGGTGCTAACTCGCTAAATGGGAAATTACACCATAAAGATAAGGGAGTGTCGGAGAATGTTTAGGGTCTCAGAGTAGAGCTTTCAGCACGGCTGCTCAGCACAGCCTGAGAAGAATTAATGAACCCTCTGTGGTGGCTTCCTGATGCATTTTTAAACAGCTTCTTTTCATTCCTGCAATGACATTTTGATTGCATTTGTTTCAGCAATGACTGCACGAGAGCGAGTGAGGAAAACAGGCAGAGAGAGAGAGTAAAACCCCCTAAAAATAAATACATCACTGTTCCGCCAAAGTGACTCTGACATGGGTTGTACAGGCAGATATCACATTTAATATGAAGACAGAAATAATGGGTTCTGCAGCAAACTGTAATTTGATAGCAACAAATTTTAAATTCTGTGAGCGTGGCATCATGAATTATAAAAGCTGATACACAATATGGCCTCCTAGTGAGACAAAACAAGAAAATCCTGTTGCATCAGGAAGTCTGGCAGCTGGATCAGACGGTGCAAATCTGGTCAGATTTTGACCCAAATACATTGTCATTGCAAAATTGTGAAAGATCAACACTCCTCTTGTCTTGTTTGATAATCAGATGCACCGTGGTTCTTAAATTGCATGGCCCCTTTTAAGTCACCTTGCAAGTCCTTCCTATACCATATGTCATGTTTGCTTATCTAAATTCCTTGACACCACATTCACATACTGATGGTTGTGCTGCTATTTAATGCATGCTTTTGGTTAATTAAAGTCAAAACTAGAGTTTTTGTGTGGTTTGGATCTGTTTACATGGGTCTTATATTTTGGCACGTCCAAAAACCCCTACGTTTAAACCCTGCTCAGAACAGGCTATTTTAATGTAAATCCTCATGGTATGTGTCTGACCATGTGCTTCTCAAGAAACTTACCTAAATGTGCGTTCCTTCCACCAGAGCCAGTTGTTAACCAGGCTCAGGGAATGTCAATCGGCTAGGGGCAATGCCATAACCCCTTGTGACATCAACAGGAGCAGAATGTAGAACAGTCTGTTTGGGTACATGTTATCTAAAAGACAGATTGGGCTTGATTTATGATCAGAGGTGGGATTCGTTGGCAGAAGGGTGCTTTCTTTGGGATGATGTAATCTGCCATTAGTCCATTATAGCATATTTGGGAGTGGGGGCTTCTTGTTTACATTCCACTGTCTTGCCAAAGAGCACACCCTGACTCTTTGTTCAAAAAACAACTTAACCCATGATCAGTCAGCCAAGATATTCCATAACTGTGATGCCACAAAACTGGCATGTCAGGATTTTTCTTGCATCTTGCATAAGCTTGACATCCTGACCTGAGGACAACATCCTCGTGCTTTTCGCCAAGCAACACATAGCAAGACCTAATCTGGTATAACCAGCCCATTATAACCAGTCTAACCAGCCTATTTTATTCACTTTTGATCAAGGCATTGTGTTTTCAAGTTGTTGTAACATATGTGTAGGCTTAGTCTTGCGAAGATACCTCAAAACACTGGTGATGTTCATCAGTTTGCACAACTGTCCTCAAGGATTCAATCGATTTGGTGAGTGAAAGTTCAAGCTCATGGAACCAAGAGTTCAACCCTAACAAGTTAATGCAGTACCTGAGAAACGCTCAGAGGGAATTCCATCAAGCTGAAGACAAACGTTCACCTCAAATCCAGAAAAAAAAAAAGATTATGCCTCAGTAATCCTGGTATAAAGATCAAAGTAAAATAGTCTCTTGGTCATGATTTAGCTTTTGAGTATGACATTTTAGGACTTCTCTAGACTCCAATAAAGCTAATTTCAAATGTTTTGTCTGGCTCTGGAATGAGCTTTGACTTTGGGGGTCACATATCAAAGGTTGGTGTCACAGTGTCTCCTGACCATCTTTTGGCTTTGAAGGTAGTATACTGTCTAAAGGGATTTCCCTCAAGCCTAGTAAAATGTCCACTCTGACTCAGGGAATGAATGGCCTTTTGAGGTCATTGGCCTCGATTGAGCCGCATTGTAAGTTATACAAGAAAGCCTAGTGTTTAAATGGTGTTTGCAAACACAATATTTCAAGAAAACTATAAAGGAATCTCATTAAAATTTCAAGGATAAATTGATTGGTAGTTCAAGTGGATTGCTGATCATCATTTTGGTTTATATGTGATTTCTTTAGGCTGCTTTAAGGGACTTCAATCAAATCTTGCACAAATTTCCACAGTGACTCAGGGATAAGCATATTAGATTTTCTGTCATTTGTCAAAGGTCAGAATCTACTGGTCATCCTTTCCTCATCCTATCTCAAGACAGCTTTTAGGGATTTATGTCAAACTGCACAATTTTCTCCCCTGAATGAAGAAAAACTTCTTTGATTTGGAGATCATAGGTCAGAGGTGAAGGTCATGGAGTCTACCAGAAATCCATTGTGAAAGCATATCTCAAGAAAGCTCTAAGGGACCTAGTAAAACTTTGTAAATCTCTACCAGAAAGAAAATCATATTTTATTTAAATGTTGTAGATCAGAGGTTATCGTCATGAAGCCTACTGGTCATGTTGTTTGTGACCGCAAAATCCTAAGATTGCCTTCAGGATTGCCTACATTTTCAGTGATCTACAACACAAACATGCAGTTGCAAAGACCACATATACAGTCTTGACAAATTTTACAATGATTCGGCAAGACCCATGCTACTCTTTTGGCCAATACAGCAATAATTCAATATTGTAGCCTGGGATGATGCCACAGATAAAACAAAACTAATTATATCTGTTTTTAAATAAAAAGATTTGCTAATTGCACTTTGTGTGGTAGTTTTGACATAAGCAGATGTACAATACTAATAAATACATATTTGGAGCACAGTTGAAGAGTGGGACAAACATGTGGTTTAATGACTCTACAATTAGTAACCACAGAAAGGGAACATTTCCAGAATAATACTGCACCCCTCTGACAGGGCAGCCCTGATATTTGAATAGGTAAGTGCCCTGAGAGTGATATACAGAGAGAGAAATGGGGGGAAAAATCTAAGGTCACTGATATTGCAAGGCACCGCAGGATAATAAGCAGCACAAGCTCTGGTTACACATTGTTTTTAAATTCTTTTAATTGCATCTTCCTTGCACTCATCAGGGATGGAGACCCTAGAAGTGGGGTACGGGGTCATTCTCCAGCAGCAGCCTTTGAAGCCCTGGTGCCTGCCTCTCTCCCTCTCCCCACCGCTTTGTGTGGCCTTGAATTGCAAATTGTTTTAAAATACGCATAATGAGCACGGTGGCAAAATGTTGAGGGTCTTTGTCTTTGCCTCACTCAGCCTTTAGCACAACTAAATGAGTTAAGATTGCTCTATTGAATTACAAACGATTATTTTACTACTCCTACTGGGCCAGCGCATGCATAATGAAAGAGAAGAAGAAGACAGTGATTGTGACTGTGTGGACTGTGAACTACAGGCATGTTCATGATAATTTTAATGATGCTACCTGAGGTTATTGTGGAGTAAACTGTCAGGGAATGTGTGCAATTAAACACAAAAATAAAGTTTTTATATTGGCACACGATATACATATACTGTATTACAGCCAGCTTCTTTGATAGTCAGCCTGCATGCATAAAAAATCTTTGTTACTGCTCTTAAAACAAATCAAGCCAGACTGACTATCTTGGTTCTGTGGCACAGTGAGAAACAATTAATTTAATGACACATTTAATCTCTTTATAATGAATGGAATCCAATCATTAATATCCATTCATTTTCAAACCATAGGACAAGCAAAAAACAGTTGCAATATTTTGTTTACTGCCAAGCTGTCACATATTTTCTAGAAATCAATCAGAAATCCATTAATTAAAATCTCTTAAATGTTGCATTCTAAAGTGCAAGTCTTACAGATGTTGAAAGACATAGTTGCTCTTTGATCATAGAAAATAAAATATTTTTGTAAAGAATGGAAAAGCAAATACCCTGTCTCTTTATCATGATGGAATGAATTAGATTACCCATTAGTTGTTGCATTACAAGAGCAAAATTATCATTAAGCCAACCTCAACTGTTATCACTTGAAAATATATATGTAATAAAAAATATTTATATGAGTTTTTTTTGCGAGCTTTAGTTGTTATTACTTGCAATTCACTAAATACTAGTTTACAGTTTTCTCTCTTATGTCTGATTAATCATCATCATTATTTGATATAGACTGGATCAACACAGGAGTCAAAATCAATTCTGATCGAACTCTCCTCCCCACAGAGAAAACTATCAAAAAACAAGAGTTTGTATTCATGTGTGGCTAATTAAAGATAAGCAAAGGAAAAACTAAGAGACTGTTAAAAGGTTGTTGGCTCAGCCGTTCAGTGTATAACTCTGTGGGCTAAAGGTAACTGACGGTCAAGTTATCTTTCTCTCTTAAGTACTGAGTTTGTCTTTGTACCTAAAACAACACCTTTTCACTACCTCATGCACAACTTTGATTAAAGGTTTCTCAAAGGGCTCCACATGCGAAAAACTACAATTATCTAACAGCAGGCTGTAAAGCTGTTAGTAATCCACAGAGCTGACCCTCAAAGTCCAGTTCGCTTTGATACTATTAGTAAGTTTAACAAGACTGTGTGTTCACAGTCTTTAACATTCCAAAAATCTTCGAGTGTTCATAAACTTAGTACCACTGATCTAGCTGTATTCTTAGTCTGTCTGGGATGCTCTGTTAGAGCCTATCACTATAGGACCTTCCCCATGTGGGCCCAGTCTACTTTAAGGCCATATTTATACAACAACATTTTCACCAAAAACAGGAAGGTTTTTTCTTTGCTTAAACTCGTTGACAGAGACAGAGATGCGTGACTGAATGACTGAAAGCACTGTAGTGTGCATGCCAGTCCAGTAGATGGTGATGTAGGTTTGCAGAGAAACAGCGGTATTATGCTACGGCCACACCGGATGCGAATTGGTGTATTTAAATGCTCATAGTGCCTGTGACGTGCTGCACGTAATGCCGGAGGCTGGACGCTGGACCATTTTGACAAGCTGAGAGGTGATGAGCGTCATTGCACAGGCACAGTAGAGAGCCAGAGCTTGTTGGACTCAGTGATGACCCGTGCAGGCAAATCCAGCCGGAAACGAATATTTACAGAACTTACCTTCAAAACCTGTCTCCTCAGCGACTTTCACCCAAGCCTGCTCCTTTTTGTTCCGGTCTCTGTAGAGTACAAACATCGAATTGTATAGCTCCGGATGATGGCAAACAGCGCAGATCAACCTCTCCTCCATCTTTCAGGGAGGTTTGAACAGGAGCCGGTGGCCTGAGCATCACACGTCATCAAATCAATGACGTCGGGGGGGGGAATGTCATCGTTGATTGGCTGCCGCTGCACAGCATCACGCAAATTGCATCGAAAGTTCAATATTTTCAACTCAAGCGTAGAGGCATTTGATGCCCCAAACGCGCCGGACGCTCCATACACGCTGCGCCAAACACGTCCAACGCGCCGCCCGGGGCGAATCTGCGTCCAATTGCATCTTTTCATTTACTTTGTTTGTAATCTCGACACGCGTCTTTGTGAATTCGCATCCGGTGTGGCTGCAACATTAAGTCACACGTACTTTCTGATGCATACAAACTTCACAAACAACAATGGCGAGTGGACAAAGACCCTGAGGTTTCTTTTCTGGACAACAAATCTGTCTGGATAGTTTTGTCTAGATAACAAACCAAGCACTGTAAGCAGCAGACTTGTTGCTCGGTAGATGGCCAAAGTTGTTTTTGCTCATGTGAAAGTGTACTACCTAGATCGCCAAACTACTGGCCTGGCATGCACGCTACTTTGTTTTCAGTTGATCTCAGGGATCCTTGTGAACGCATATCAGTTTCACATCGTTTCCATGTGAACACGGAGCACCTTTGAAAAGCAAAGGAAAAACCCTTCCATTTCTGGTGCCAATGTCGCCATGTAAAGAGGGCCTTGGAGTCAATGGGCTTAAACTTCAGATGAGACGAAGGTGGGACATCACACTGGTTGATCTATTGAGGGGAGGAGGCATGGGAACAACCCCCTTCAGGCAGCTAATTGGGCTGTAAACATGGGGAGAGGGAGAAGTCCAGATGCCACTGACTTTTTGTCAAGTGCATAAAGGCAGTCTATCTTGCAAAGCAGTGGTGGAATGAGTTACCAAACTCTGAGATCTGAAAAGTCTGTATCTACTTTCACTTCTCAATTGTTCAGGGAACACTTATGCACTCATGAACTCTGTAGTTCTCAGTGATAAAATGTGTTAGAAGGTTTAAGACCCAGCTCTTTGGGAACAACTCAGTCCTGACCATGTTGATGATTAATGTGATTGGCTTGAGGACTTGATGATCACCTGAGGATTACATTGAGGTGACTTGACAAGATATTCTTTCAAAGTTTGTCATTTAAAAATGTGCCTCTAGCACTCCAAACACTCTTACTAATGTTGTTCCCACAAGTCTAGATATTTTTTGTGTTTCACGTACAGTCAGATAAACATTGCTTTAGACTTTGTAACAGAGGAAACATGTAAAACACACAAAGAAACATAACAAATCGAAAGTATGACATGAGCTCCTAAACACAAGAATCCTCTGTTTGTTATTTTTTTATTAATCTCCAATGATCTGGTTAATTCTTGTAAAATACTAAAGTACAGTGCTTGAGATTTCATCTTACATCAACAGTCCTTCTACAGAACATCCACGACGACAAAGCATCAATTAAAGGGTTATCAGCATTAGACATACAAGGAGCAAGCTCAAAGTCCAGTTTTCAGATCTTAAATTTAACTACTAACTATTAATTGAGATAGAATCTACCAACCAAAATGTGTCTTTGTAGTAATTTAACTGAGTTTGGGCCTAATACTATTTTCAAATTGTTGAATCTTGTTTTTATTTACATTATACACATTGTCCCAGGTGGATTTTACTAACTGAGGCACAACTCTAGAGATGTAAGTTAGTAATGCATTTCACTTAATGTTGGTTCAAAAACTTTTATTTTGCTTTAGCCCAATCAGACATTCAGGTAGACTAGTGATAAGAAGCAGACATCTATGAAAGTTAAATGTTATATGATTGTGTCTTCAGGAGTTAAACTTATAATTATGAAACCTACCTTTTTGTCAAAACACTTTAAATCTGTCCTTACATGCAGCCTGCAGGTCAAACCTGATATATTTGTATTTTTTATCCATGATCACTTTATCGGAAAACCTAGTAGATGTGCATACCAGAAAGCTCCTGCTATGAGGTATGAACATCCTCTAAAAGAAGCCCTCAGTGCTTAACCAAACATTTCAATTCAGCCAAACAAACCACTCAAGTAATCAGTCATTTACAAAGCTGGCAGATTTATCAATAACGGCTTAATTCAGCTCCGCAGGCCAGGAGGTCAAAGCTCTGCCGCTGCAGGCTCATTGTCTCCTCTCTGCTTTTTTAAATCTGGACTTGAATTGTCCCACCGTCCCATCAATAACTGACTCCACACTCTCTTTGACACCTACACAGTGGACAAGATGGCTACACGCCTTTCTGGGAAGCGATTAAGCTTGTCTTTGGGAGAGCCGTGGTGACATCATCAGTGGTTCAAAAAGGCGCCTCAAAAAACTGAAAAAAAAGAGCATTAGAATGCATTTCATGCTTGGCTCAGAGAAAAGTGCCGAGCTGAAATTTACACCTTATTTGATGTCCGTCTCCCCGCTGTTAATTGGTAAAAGGATCCCTGACCCTTTTGATCTCCTGCACAATCCCCTAAATGCCCAAGTCTGCTAAACTGTTCTGCAGGAGATATACCCTGCAGTGGCCCAGCAATGTAAAGACTCCCTCTCGCTCGCTCGCTCTCTCCTTTCACTGCCCTCCTCCCCCCTGCCTCCTCTTCTTCTTCTTCTCTTTTTTTTTTCTTACTCCATCCTTTTCAGCTTTCTTGCCTTTGGTTTACGTCCAGGCTGTGGAGAAATAAGAGATGACAGTTGTTACAGATATGCCAGTTTAATTACTTGTCAGCTTATAGCCCATATCTCTGCTGCCCAACGCTGAAGCTTAACTTTTTCTAGTAGCTTAAAGCATGACCAGCCTCCAGTGCTTTAGTATTTAGCCATAAAACCCAGGAAATCTGGAAGATAAAAAAGCCACGAACAGCTTTTCTAATTTTATGGGGGAAGAGTGGGCAGTTTTCTGTCACTGTTGGAATTGGCTTCCTCTCTCTGTTCCCCCCTCTGTGCCATGGTGACAGAAGAAGAGGGGCAAAAAGGGAGAATCTTGTAGAGAATGAAATTACATCACATGAAGGGGTGCATTGGTGTAGGATAAGCAAAACGTTTCTTATGGCTTGTGCGCCACTGTTGACACTTTTAAGTCGGTTTGCAAATTGATAGATGTGCTCAAGACCATTTTTTTCTTTTTTTTGCCTCTCTTTCTTTTGGAGGAGGGCCATCCCAGACTCTCAAATCCAGTTAAGGCTAGCTAGAAAACACAGCTGCTTATTTTGCAAGTCTCACCGTTTTGGCTATTGTCGCTGCAGGCGGCTGGTTTCTGCAGGTGTATACTTATGAAATTTAACACCCGGTGGGTTATTGAGTTTGGGGATTTAAGCATGTTACAATGACGCAGATGGATTTTAGAGTAAAAAAAAAAAAAAAAAGGTGTGCACATCTTTTTCCACCATGCGAGTAGGCAGGAATGAAAGGACTTCAATGTAAATCATGACCTGAAGTTATATCAGCTGAAGCTTTGATGCTTGCAGACATAATGGAAATATTTACCGCCATCATATTCAATTAAATTATTATTAATGACATCAATGCAGTGATTGAACTGTAGATTAAATCATGATACATGTGCGGGAAAGCAAAGCTGATTGATTGTGTTAGAAATGCAATCAACAGCTCAGTGTGTTTCATGTGTGGTGATTTATTATTCATTTCCACACCTCAGGCAGCTGTTTTTTCTTCAGCTACATCAATACCTTAACACCAAATCCTCATGTAAGTGTTTATTTTTTTTTGTATGTGCTGCAAAATCGTCCAACTCTGCCATCAAAGCCACACAATTAATAACAAGAAGCCAAATTGCAGTGAAAGGACACTCGGCATTGCAACACGTGTAATTCTTTTATTTGGTATTGTTCAAAATTTAATGTTATATGTATGCTTTGGATGCCGTTTAGTCTCACATTAAAACAGCACAGGCAACCACTTTGAGGCTATTTTTTTTTCCAGGAAATAGAATAGAATTTTCCGGAGCCACATAGGGACAGGGATGGATGGCAGCGAGCAAAAAGAGCAGCAGAGTTTTGGACACACGCCTGCTTAGGGGCCCCATTGTTCAGGCTTCCCTCAGTGTTTATCCCTGGCTTTGTCTCCCACCATGATACATACTTTTCATTGAGGCAAAAGAGATTATTTGTTACCATAGTTTCACCATTGCTCAGGGTTTTTCTTTTTTTTTTTAAATACAGGACAGGATGAAAAGGTTTTAAAGAGAGCATGGGGTTGGGGGGTGGACGGGTAAAAGCCTCCATTTTGGAAAGAACAAAAATAAAAAATATCAAAGATTAACTGCTCTTTTCATCACTGATGATCACATTGTTAGTGTCTGGCAGAAGCTTTGGTCATTTTTTCAGGAATGTGAACGCTCTTGGTAAACATGTACATGGTATAAATTAATTGCAAGCTATTAAGAAGTTTTATGTCCACACATTGGGTATGTTTTATTATAGATCAAGTCAGTAAGGAAGGTAAACAGGAAAGAGAGAGGTGAGGAATGACATACAGCACAGGACCAGGGCTGGAGTTGAATCTGAGAACTGAGAAGATGGTTTCCTCTGTGTACTTTGGGCAAACTGTCCAGCGACAGTTTAGCTCTTTGATCATTTTATTCTAAAATATTTCAGGGCTGTCAACATAAAGACTTGATATCATGTTCCAAAAATGAATGGGTAAACTTTTATAAAAGCACAGATTGTAAAGTGTTTTGTGTTTCACAGTTTGATTAAGCAGTCAGGAAATTGATCAATCCGAAAAGCAATTAAGTAATTTATATGATTAATTCAGTCATTAAATTGTTGATTTAAATCAATCAACATAATCAGTCAGTAAATCCTCCAATAATCAGTAAATCAACCATCTACCATCTTTAAGTCGCTCAGTTCATCTCCAGTGAAACTCTTTAAATGTATTAAAAAGAAAAACCAAACAATAATGAATTCATTTAATAACTGAAACAACTGTGCTTGTCTTAAATCAATAATATAATTAAACTTTTGATAGTTATTGTATCAAATAATTAATTATTGTTGGTGTCAAATAACTATTTAAGCATATTGCCTTAAACTAATACAACAATCAAATGTTCACCTCAA
Source organism: Scarus forsteni (assembly GCA_036419115.1). Classification (NCBI taxonomy): domain Eukaryota; kingdom Metazoa; phylum Chordata; class Actinopteri; order Labriformes; family Labridae; genus Scarus; species Scarus forsteni. Next base: position 763,902 of record JAZDUH010000040.1, read on the forward strand.
TGAAATATACAAATCAGTACTGGGTTACATCATTTGAACAGTTAAATCTCCTCTGTAATTCTTGTCATTAATTGAATCAATTAATCAATCAATTCACTAGTATTTAAAGAAACAAATCAAAGTGTTCTTATTGTTAATCAACCATAAAACCCATCAAACAATTGCCAGGGGCCTTATGAAACTTGAGGCTCATTGATTGAAAAAATATGCTCATTATGATTTCAAAACCGTCAATCAAATCCATCAAATTTGTCCATCAAATTTGTCCATCAAATTTATATGAAGAGCAAAACCTTGGGAAAGTTATTTGGCTTGTTTCTCTGACTTTTATTGCATCTGACTTTCATATGTAATACCCTTTTCAAAAGCTTTACACTACACTCATATGTCCCTAGTACATGCTTTAAAAAGGTTCTTGCCTTAAAATCAGGCCTTCTCAGAACAGGCACACACTTGATGTAATTTCTTTAATATCACTTTAATAGTGATAAATATAATAAACTGCTTTTGCCACCTTTCCACATGGCAGTGCAGCACATTATCTTAAAACTATGTTGTTGAAATTAGCTTGTAAGTCCATGCACCATTGACTGTCTTTTCATAAAGTAGGCATGTTTGGTCAGATTTGACAATATTTTTCTACCAGAATATGTTATGTTTAATCTTGCACTGTCCATACGTCCCCTCCTATCCAATCTCTATCTTACTGTATGCATTACATTGTCACATAAAAGCATATTGTCTCATGCGTCATCCTACCTCCACTGTGCTGTATAGCTGCTCCAGTGTTAGCCTACAAATCGTGCTGATGATCACCCTGCATGGCTGAGCTGTAAGGTTTTTATACATAGTCGTAATGGTATTATTTTATGGCCATCATTTCAATGGGTTTTCGAATGGATCATAAAGCAAAACAGTTTGCACTTCCTGTGCGCAGACCCTCCACCCTAATCATGAAAAGCCAAGATCAGCTGACTGTTAACTCTATTTACAAGTGCACATAATTCCATTGTGGCAGTGCTATCAGAGTAAATACGCTTAGCCCAGTGATGCATACCCCATAGAAAATGAAAGCAAGATGAGATAGAGGTCACGTGATGGAAGAAAACACCTTTTAAAACACTTAATGTGCCTTAGCTGATGTCCGAAGCATGTAGGTTATTACTGCAGTTGTGAGGAAGCTAATTAATGGATAATTTGAATGATAATCAGGACGCTTCGCCTGCACAGTCGGTGGCTTTGACCTTCGTAGCCCTGATCATTTCTCACCCTGGGCTGTGGTTTTCTTTTTCCACTGAGACAGGCTATCATCTGATGTCTGCTTATTTTTTGATCAGGCTTCAATTGAGAAAGTGCCTCTGAGGACAGTATGAAGAGGAGGTGGCCATGTGTAAACTGAAAATGCTAAGACTCCTGTGCAAGTCGATGTTAACACTTAATCAATGCTCACTTTACAGTGAAAACAAAACTAAACTAAAAGTTAGAGAAAACATGATTATAAAGTGGTTTAATACCTCTGATGAGCCATCTTCTGGCCAAGTATTGTATTATAAAAAAATAAAACAAAGACATACAAAAGAATGCAACCCACAAACTTTGGAAGCTGGGTTCTATTGCAGGGAAATACATTAAGTTTTGAAGCTATTTCAGTACAACACTGAATGAGCAGGCTCAGGACTGGTGTGCTACTGAGAGAATGTTAATAAGAGTGGTATTGTACAGGTTTCATTTATGTCAATGCAATAATATTAATTGGTTTTCAAATTCTATTCATTCATTTTGATGCTATAATTACAGATAGGAAATCACAGATAATTGAATATACAATACAAATCCGGTGAATGTAATCTCCTTACTGCTTGATCATCCGTAACAAGTAATCTTTCAGGATTAAACCAATAAAATTAAACCTGGAAAATCCAAACATACCATAAAACAACAGAATTGACTTTAAGAGGCATTGCCCTGTTTTGTAACACTGTGAAAAAAATAGAAACCTTAAAATTTTTGTGGGTCCAAACAGTCACATTGGAATCTAGAAGCAAACTTCTGCGCACTGCCTCGCTGGTTCAAAAATTTTTATGATATTGCCTTATATGTGGTTTTCACCATGTTTTCAAGTTCCATAGACTTGTCCATATGTTGCCACTAAATTAAACTATTTTACCCAGCACTTTCTCTTTAGTTTGAAAATGTAACAGAAGATTATCAGAAGCCTATATTTTTTCTTAACCCAAGTTCAAAAATCCATGAAATATATATATTTTTCCCAGAAATTTGAACACATTGTTGCTATTAAATAAACACACCATATATTCAGACAATATATTGTTAATATTTTATTCATAAGTCATATAAACCGGAAAGCTGTCTCATAGCTATCTCCATATTATATTACATTGGTGCGTTAATTTTTAGGTTTATGACACTATCTTAAGTCATGCAAAATATTTGCAGTGCCTTAAATTTGATAATCTCCAAACTTCTAGCACCAAAAATTCTTAAATCTGTTAATTTTATGTAAATTAGGTCCTATATTATATTTTGTCTGGCCTTAAATAATGTGTGTAAATTTACCACTTCCTTTATTGCTCACCTTTTTTAAAAATCTATTTACTTGTTAAAATAACTAAAATTAAAACAGGAAAAAAAACATCTGAAAAATTAAATTACATTTAAAAACAACATTTTTAATATCAGTGACACACACTCACTCACTCCATTGTATATATTACATTTGTTCTTGATTGATATGGACGGTTCTGTGGCAATAAGCATTGTTAGTTTGAAAGCAATTTTGCGACTGCAATTTTCCTTACTTTCTTTGACTTTATGTAGAGGTTAATTTTTATCAAAATGGTCTGCACATTTATAAATCATTGGAAGTAGTAAAGCTGCAATTTTGTAAATGGCTGATAGAAATGGGATAAAAATATTGTCATGATGATAAGTTAGGCTTCAAATCTCTATCATTATGTACAAACTATGCTGAGTGTCACCTATTAAGGCCAAGCACACAGCCGATGCAGCAAGCCCCCCTTCCCTTTGCAAAATGGAATAAATGCTGGATTGTTTTATGCTATGGCAGGCTGGAACTGGACTCGACTTACCATGGGTGCTTCTTACTTTCACATTCATGTCAGATAAGGAGATGGCTGCTCCTTTGAAGGTCTGATTTCAACTCAAATAAACCCTCAAAGTGCTTAGTGGACATGTTCAGAGCAATCCAAACCTTTTATTATCAAATTATTATTATCTATATCCCCCTTCAGCTGGTATTGTTTGGATTTTGGATCCATTGTAAGTTGTTTGTCAGTGTCTGGGCTAATGTTGCCACATAACAGAAGTTCCTATTTTCCCTTTCAAAATAAATACAAGTTTTCATCAAGGCAGGGAATGTTTAGCTAAATTGTTAAAACCAACAGTGTTTCTTACACAGAAATAAAACAACTACACTGAAACCTCTGGAAAGTCTAATTTCTGTCCCGTTAACAGAGGATGGGTGACAGTGACTCATTTTAAATATCTGCATATTTCTTCATGTATAACATTGCAAATGATGTATTTGACACAATAATCACTTTGAAACTGTCTCCTACCTCTGTGTTATAGTTTCACACATTGATGTTGAATCAAATATAACATTTATTTCTCTGTAGTCATTTCTTAAAATGGGTTAAAATTGGTGAGAATTGCATCACTTTATCAATGCAATCTTGAAAACCGCACAAAGTGACACAAATCTAAACCCACAATTAAATGTATTTAATCAATAGTAACTTTCAAAAGGTTTAATAATGATAAAACATGAAATAAACACCTCTGAAAAATGCATGTTATGTATCACCTTCAGCTGAAAGATATGATTTTGGTCTGTGTCGCCCGTCCCTATTAAGCACACATATCAGGGATTTTCTTTCTCATTCCAGTGAGCGAGCGAATGAGTAGGGAGGCACAGAGAGAGAGGGAGAGCGAGGGAGGGGAATATCTTTTAATATTGCTCCAAGCAAAGATATCCCATTTAGACATCGTTCAAACAGTTATTAACAGTATTGATTTATGTTTGAGTGATTGGAAGCCAGGGGAGGGAGATGAAGTCAACCGTCATGACCCTTCGCCTGGGGACGGAAACTGGCTGACACAGATCACGGCTGTCTCACATGTGAAACGAACAGCTTCTGCCTCTGACATCTTAGATGACTGGATACAGGCTCAGTGTGATAACTGAGCGTGTGTGATATTGGACCAGTGTGTTTTAAACACATTTCTCTTTGTTGAAATATGTTCTCTGGGCCTGCTTTCATTGTGGGACTTTAAGACAAAGACGATGCCTGTTTCTTATATTTGTGACAATTATAACCTGAACCATGACTACTGATTTATTTGATATGCTTTTATTACACATGCTGTGATTTTTTTTATGTCTTTGCAAAATGTCTTGTGTAAAATTTCAGGTCGACTTTGCCAGAATAATTGGTACAGCAGATTAAATAGTTGTCTTGGGTATAACAGTGTGTCTTTCCAAGCTGATGATGATAAAATTCTCTAATGCAAAGCGATCACAACATTCAAAAACAAAGCTGGAGGCAGTTACCATATGAGGATTAATTGCACATCAGCTCATTGTTTTCCCCTGAAAAAGACAGCTGACAGTGTGCCTATTAAACCGCAAATTCAATATATTATTTTCGTGATTATTTTGGCATTTTCCCCATCTCTCCTTTTTCTTGGTCTCCATCCCATTAACTAGACTGGAGGAGCTTAGCATACCAAATCTGCTCTTAATTATTTCTTTAAAAAAAAAAAAAAAACACTCCCCCGGATTTGTAGCCGTGCCCACCCAAAATATGTGTGGAGTTGTCTAAAAAGAGAAAAAAACAGCACAAAAGAAGATGATCTATTTCAAAAGCGTAACTGAGCTGTTAGAGATCATAAAACATTAGTGCAGCATGTCATTAGGTTATTACAGGCTTATCCAGTAATTATATTAAGTACATTACCATGCAAGCATTTAAAGAAAGGAGCAGTTTCCAGAAATAGGATTTTATAGCCCTCTAATGACTTGCCCTCAGTAAGAAGCCACAGGACAAATGTCAATTAAGTGGCTGTTGGATGAAGTTAGGAATCAGAGAATAGAAACAAATCCTTGTCTAAAACAGGGACGCTAAAAAATATATATACGGACTTTAAGGTTTAAGCTGTATAAGCTGTATTATTGCATGTTTGCAAAAATGTTAAAGGATTAGTTCCAACATATTTGTTTGCAAAATTAATAGGGTCCATGATGATATGATCAGGACCATGTCAATTAAGAGGTATAAAGTGGCATGGGTCCTGGAATCTCATGGTGCATTCCCTGCACTAAGTGATAGGCAAAATTTATACAATACATATACAAATGTGTGCAAAATTGTTGGTACCCTTCTGTTAAAGAAAGAAAACCCACAATGGCCACTGAAAAAACTTGAACCTGAACAAGACTATCAAGGCATCCTGGAGTGAGAAGTGCGGCCCAGTATCAGGAAGCTTGTCTCAGCCACGAGTGGACCAAAATACCTGTCGACAGGTGCAGAGGTCTCATTGGATTTAGAGAAAATGCCTCATTGCCTCCAGAGGTTGTGCAATAAAATCTGAAGTTAAGAGTACCATTCTTTTTTATCAGGCTGGTGTCATTAGTTAGTTTTTTTAAAACAATTCTGTTGAACCACAATTAAAAAGCAATGTCTGATTTTCATTAGTTAATTTTCAGTACATTTTAGGTTCAAGTTATTTCAGTGACCATTGTTTATTCACGCACTTCAACAGAAGGGTAGCTACCAACAAGTCTGCAAATGTGCATATGTTATTTTTCAATACTGATAATGGCACAGACACCAATTATCTCTAACAGTGCATACATAATGTAAATGAATTGTGCCTTTTATCGACCAAAAGCACACAAAGAGAACATGAAGTCTTCACATTAGACCATGCAATCCTAAAGTGAGTTTAAAGTCTTAGTCCAAAAAAATACATTTAGCAAAGTAGTAAAGTCTGAAAACAAAATGTTGCACAACTTAAAGCCGCACTATGTAAGATTCCAGCTGTCAGCTCTCTAGGGAACTCTGTGGTTGTTGAGTGTAACTGCACTGTCGTAAAACAGAGCGCCTCACGCCAAAGTGCATTTGTTGACATACAGAGGGAGGCAAAGCATGCCGACAGGACTTTCCAAGAGACAAGTAAACCATGAATGATAAGGTACAATCTGATCATGTTTCTTTTCGAATAAATCATTACGTACTTGTCCAACAGTAACAGGGCAAATCACCATCGGTCGGACATCCCTCCTTGTCTTTCAGCTCATGCCAGACAGTTAACGCAGAGAAATATTTTATCCCTGTCCGGGCATTGAGCTTGTTACACTCCCACTCTCCTTTTAGCTTTCTTCTTCTTCTTGTTTAACGGCGGGTGGTATCCAGTACCAGAGGAGCAATCCTTTCACCCTTATGCAGGACTGTGTGCCAGAGGTCCCTATTTCCATTAGGAAAATAAGTGTATATTTACGTTTAGCCTTCACCTTGGGGGGGAAGTGACGTATGCCGTAAAGCAGTAAAAATGTGTAGTTTTTAAGTGTGGAAGGGCTGCTACCATCCACATTGAAGTTACATAGAGGTGTCATTTAACATTTTGCAAGGTGATGTACCATCACAATGACTCTAGAAATATTATATTAGGGTGGAAAAACTATTTAGTGTTGATTAAAGTCTTTTGTGTCCAGGGAGAATTTCGTTTTTTATTCATCGGCATTGTGCAAAAGCATTTTGTTTTGTTTAAAGACAGCATTGTCTGTTACTCTGGGCATTTAACTTTGATGGCCTGGATTTTGGTGAGGCTGGAGTGAACACATGTTGCAGGGGCAGGCGGGAGTGAACAACATGGACAGATGGAGATGGCAGTAATGCTCAGAAATCCAGTGTAAGTGGGCAGGAACAGGACTAAGAAAGCAGTCTCGTGCAGGGCTCTTCCAGCAACCCTTTTAATATTTTTCACCGATTGTCACACATTCATAGACCACTCCCCAAGCTGGAAAGAAATCCGCTTTCGACTATGAAGAAGTTGACGGTCCTGTTCGGATTATTTATTTAGAATCCCACGACTGTCATATTATGATTACAATCACCAATGTTTAAAAGAAACCTTCAAATTTCCAGATATACAGATGACCTTGATCCAGCTGCATGCTCAGTCCATCGAAGAAGCTCTGATGGAGTCTCCATCTTTTGAAGGCTCCCTTCCCCTTTACCACTTGACCAGCCAACTCTGTGGTTGCTGGTTAGTTCAGTGTTGTTCAGTGCCACTTTTCATTTTTACGGCATTCTGTCTGTGGTCTATGGTCTATGGGCAGAGGGCTTGCTACCCCAAGCCAGAGAGCTTACACTGCTGACTAAGCAATAGTAGGACATAACTGTAGTAACTCTCTTTGGAGATGCTTTGGAAAGCTGTTTCACTGGACCTTCAAATAGGTGTCTTTAAACTCTGCGGTAGGCAAGAACTTGTGTTAAGACTGGACTATGTTTGAACCTAAGCAGACGTACCGAAACCCATGGCTGAAATACAACCCCAGGCAAAAAGTGTGGAGACACTCCTGTTATAATCATTGGTTTGGGTCTTTTAAGTAAGAACTCTCTCTTAGCATTCATTGTCTGTCATTATGTTTCATATTTTGTTGCTGTGACTCAACAGTAATTTTGCATACCTGAGTTGTCAGATAGGTAAAAAAAAATTACCTGATGTGGTTTACATCTGTTGAAGGAATATGCCTCGAACTAATTGGCAGTTGTTGTTTTATGCTGAAATAGCTTGTTCCTTTCTGTCTTTGAACAAGTGGCATTTCAGGCAGCAGTCTGCGCCCTCCACAAGTTATTGAGCCGGCTGATTGAAAAAAGGAGTTCCCTTTCAAGAAATCAAACCCAGCGACGGAATTCTCCACGGTCAAAAGGTTAAGCTTTTGATCCGAAGCAGAGAGACGCTTTGAGGGGGGAGAAAAAAAAATAAATATTGTTAAATGAATACATGTTTGCATTCAACCCTTACCTTTTTTTCTGCCGAGCACACACTCTTTGAAGTCTTGTTTGTTCGGAAACACTCCCATCTCATTCCAGTCCAGGAAATTCCCCACCGTACTAGTGCCTAGATTAGAGGTAGTAATCCAAAGTAACCCCAGAAATTCAAAGAACAGGCTCCAAACTAATATTTGAGCTCATGTCTCACAAGCGAGCCCATTGTTAGTTTGTGACTCATAAAAAGAAGTGCTGTCATCTTGAGTCTGCCTATGATAGATGGAGCGATTTAGGCATAAGCGCTGATCTTTTACAAACATGGCAACCTCAACCTCAAAGAAGTCTGGTATAATGCTCCATAGGCCCACAACTGTGTGTTTTGGCTGGAAGTGAAGCTCTCTGCACGCTTTAATAATGATCCCATTAAGGTGTTTAACCTAAAAGGAACAAGACACACAGAGTCTGTGTATGTATTACAGCAGAGTCAATTTCATTGACAAAAAGATGGGCAACATATGCTTGTCAGATTTTATTTATTACAACTGTTACCAACCACGAAAATATTACAATGCAATTTCATTTTTTGTTCACAGTACATCAGTATTTATTTAAATATTTTCATGCCGGGCTTATATTGTCAACAAAAAAATGACTAAAAACGTTTTGAGACTCATTTTACTCACAAAAATCAAGGCACAGGGTGCAGGTTTGGTAGACAGGGTAGCAGCCTTGTATTTGTTATGAGGTGAGGCTCTTTTCTTCTGCAGCCAGTCCATGATCAATCCAACTACATCAGTATGTAGAAACTCTTTAACAAAAAAATATATTTTAAATGCTAAAATCTGATTCTAAAGGACATCATTATCAACAAATTAGGGTGGTGAGTGAAAGTTGTTTATTTGCATTCCTAAACAGAAAAAAAAGTAATAGTGGTTGAATTTTATGCTTGATTAATTTATGACTTCTCAGAAAAACCCAGTGAGTCAGCTGAAATTTTTGAATAAAATGGTGACACTGTATTTAACAAAATTCGGTTTTACAATTCAGCTTTACATCTGAGTTTAATAAGAAAAATGTTTAATCAAAGGTAAATGACTAACAATGTGATACTGTTTATGTGACTAATATCTGACTTTAATGTTATTAAGCGTTTGTTGTCAAACCTTTGGACCTCTTGTAGAATTATATTTTGGCAACAATAAACATAGCTTTAAATGTTGTTGTATAGCCTTTTCCATGACAAAAATATCAGGAAAGTACACTTGCATAAGTTTTACAACTTGTCTGATTAAGTTATTCCAAAAGAGAGCACATTTTGACCAAGAATTATGACTTCAATGCAATGACTTTCTATTCGACCTAAACTTCATCAAATTGTTTTATAGTTTTGTCAACTAAAACACAACAATTTCCCCATAGTCTGACTGTGGAGCATCATGTTCAGGCAGCTGCTTTGCTGTGACCGATGGCAGGCGTCCACACCCACCGGGAGCATTATCAAAATGCTGCACAGCGGAGTGTAGGCCTCGAAACTTGATACTCAAGATCAGAAAAGAACCACAATTTCCCAAGGTTATTGTGGCTTTACAAGGAGAGTAACACGTAAACAATAGGTTATATTTTATTCCTGACATTTATTTGCTGACATTATTTCCACTATTCCACTGCCCTTTAAAACAACTCGGGAACTCTCAGAGCTTGTTTTCCTGTGATGGTCAATTTGATTGGTAGGGGTTGATGCTAAACTGAAGCAGCTCCCACTGAAAACAAGCTAGCTAGTGACCAGCAGATGGGGAGAAGCACAGACTATGGAAACAGGCTAATTGATGAGATTGGGAGCGATTTACTGTGCTGATTATTGACAAAAATATCACTCGATAGAGTGAGTGGGTCTTGTGACTTAATGACTTAACCAATTTCATGCTACAGATGTTGGTGGTGTGCGTGCCGCTGCGCTTCCAGTGATGTTGCTAGCCTCAGTCGAAACAAAACCATGGCTCCAGGAGCAGTGCTGGGCTTTCTCCATTGACAAAAATTTCTCCTCTCTGCTGCCTGTGAGCAGAACTGTGCATGCAAAGCTCTCAGTGCTGATTGGCTGATCAATGTGCTCTGCGTGTAACCAGAGCATGTAACCAATTGGATGGTGCTGTGGGTGGGACGATGCTTGAGACAGAGTAGAGACAGCAGACGAAGCTCCTTGGAGAACTCCTGTGCTGGCATTGCAAGTGAAGCAGGAAAATGTTGGGACATTGGCTTAAAAAACTAGACGTCAGTTTGCTTATAAACTACAATTCCCACAATGCTGTAAATGATTGGGATTTGCTGTTCTAAACTTTAAAAAAGGGGTTTTGTGACGTCAATCTGGATTAGATCAGCACCAAAATGTTTTGTCTTCTTTTTTTGGACCAAACCACATCTCTGGTCAAATTTTCATGTAAATCCATCCAGTAGTTTTTTGCATTATCTTGCTGACAGACAAACAAACAAATGCACAAACAGACAGACAAATGTAACCTCCTTGGCGGAGCCAATTAAAACAGCACAGAGTCATTAGTCATGGAGTGAGCCATAGTACAGGTGATAAAGAGACAAAACTTTGTTTTATCATCTGTTCTGATGTTTCTTATTTTATCTGAGAGCAGATCAGACAGGAGCAGGCTGTTCACTGATTGATGCTGCCTTGTGGAAACATACGGTGGTGCTCAGGATGAAAAAGACAACAGCGGATCATGCAGTCATTCGTGATCCGTTAATTATAAAAAGCTCAGCAAGACATTTGTATGAACCTTTGCTGTGAACTGTCTGTCTATTTCTTTGTGGAGAGCTGTTAAAAGATGCTGTCAGAATGAATTTTCCTCAATTTTGCAATAAATTAGTAAAAATATCTGACTTTCCATGTCCTGAAAACTGTTATTTCTGCCCTGATGAATCCCTTTAAAAAGTGTTGTTACAGTGTTAATGAACTAGGTTTATCAGATATCATAATACAAGCAGTATACAGATGTATAACTCAGGTATTTTTTTTATTCTGTGCATAATATAGATACCAAGAGTTGATCGTACCAGTCCTCTCTAACTGTCCCTCGTCACTCTTGCTCTCTCTCTCTCTCTCTCTCTCCCCTCTCCTTTTTACATAGTCTAATGCTTGCAGGGTCAAAACTCAACTAAAACTCTTTATTTTAGGAAAACAAGGGTAGCGATTTTTAATAATCATCTCTATATATGAACCTCTGCTTATGTTCTCTCCAAGCAATAAAGTGACTTGAAAAAAAATGGAACAAGGCCAAACTTAATTGCTGACCCCTGGTCTACAATGTAATGGAAACTGAGGTGGCAATATCCAAACTGTGTAGTTGAGCAATTACCAGAAAGGGAAAGTCCCACCAGACGCGCCTCTCAATCACTCAAAACAAGGTTGCTGATAATGTCAAAACAGAAATAGTCAGTAATAACAGAAGTCTGCGTGTGTGTGAGTGTAAAACCTAACCCCCTGGATTCCACGCCTCAGAGTGGAGGCGCAGAGCACCAAAGCTCCATGGTTTTGCTCTCACTAACACTGTGGTGCATACACACCACTAACATCTGTACAAGCAGCAGCAAATTGGTTTAGTGAACAAGTCACAAGACTGACTACTAACTAGGTCACTCTATTGGATATTTATATCAACAATAATCACACTTATTACAGATTTATGTTTTTCATTCCACAATGTGTGTATAAAATGAATATAGGACTTTAACTATAATTGGAAATCACATTTAACATGTGGAACTTGGCTGCATGGTACAGGTCAGTGCTCTTTCAGTGATTTTCTAGTTTAGTATGTACTTAACAGATAATTCATTAACACAAACCTCTCTTATCCTGTTGGTTATATCTGCATGTAATGTAGAAGTGTCGAGAACATACATTTGATTATTTGTGATGTTGTGGGAATGCTTCAGTGAAAATATAACTTTGATTTGACTCTCAATATATTTTATAATCTGTCTTTGGTGTTGTATTTGTTTGGTATAATAAAATGAGAAGAAATAAATGAATGTGCCAGACCAAATTATGGAATAATGAATAAAACAGAAGACAAGACAGTAGGTACATTGATTGGTTGTGCTAAAAACACACCTTTGCACAATCAAGGACCTTAAACCATCACGTTGTTATCTAAAAAGCAAGATTTGAATCGACACACGTCAACTCCTGTGCACCGCAAACTTTTTGTCAAGCCCCTTCATACTGTCAAAAAAGGGCCCTAAATCTTTGGAGGGAAGACATTTAGGAAATGTCATTAAAACTAAAACAGGATTTTGTCTAATGAAGATAAGGACTGTATGTAAATACCTGCAAAAATTAGTACTGCACTAAAGGACCACACACCTCTTCCTGCGTGTGTCACATGGCTGGCCTTCTTTTCTGAGGTCAGGGAGGAGAGCAGTGAGGGGAAATCACATTCGCTGGAGCGCCACAGAAGATGATTCCAGATGATTCCTCGGCATGCTGCTGTCAGAGGCAGCCATGATGGATGAAAGGGCTCCGGTGGGCCTCTCTGTTTATTTAGACCTCTTGTTTCTGACACAGTTCCCGCACACAGAACCAGCGCTCGAGTGTCCCGGCATTAAAACATAACCTTACCAGACTACAATCAGCCACCAGGGGCTTTCACTCCCTCTCTTCGTTTTTCCCTAATCCAACAGAAAAGCCTGATTGTTCTCCATTGTGGAATTCAGGACTGAGACCTGTTCAGGAGCAGCAGTGAGGGGCAGCCGACTGTGGAAAGCTTTCCAGTACATTAGGAGTATATGAAAGAGCGAGTGACCAGGCTTAGATTGATACGGCTGTGTCTGCACAGGACAACATATGGGAAAGCAGTAATCCTCTCTCTGTGCTGGAACTGTGGGTATTTTTCTTGGGGATTTGAGTATAACAGAGACAAATATGGATGGCCCTGCAGTCCTTGGAAATGGCACAGACAGCTGCTGCTGCTTTGTGGATGTGTATCCTGATAAATAATTGTTTCCTATCTGTCAAAGCTGTCTGGAAAAATGCTCTCTCTAATAATATTACACCTTTGCTTTCTATGTAACATGCCAGGAATATTTCTGTGGGGAAAGTTGTTTGCTTTCTTTCTCCATGCCAAAACAGAGGCAATAATTACTTTAAAAGGAAATCTTTGATAATAAACACTTTTTTTAAAGTACGAGACATGGAGATTTGATAATGAGATTTAGCTTATGAGGATGAAGGCATGTGGTTCACAGTCAAATTTAGTGTTTTATTAAAGATTGGTACTCACAAACAACTGCTGTAAGTGTCGGGCAGAGCTGACCTTCGCCTCACTCCTGCAAGTAATGGATAACATCTACAAGGTGAATAACTATAATAACAATTGAAAAGTTTTAACTTTTATTCAAATTATTCATATCATCAACAATCAGGATAAAAGGTAAGACTTGTGTAGCTGCTGTGGTTTTTATGTAACTGTTTTTATTCAAAGCAGACTCCTGGATTCAGGAAAATCAAAGCCTGACTCCAAAAAGAGAGCTGCTGAACCTAGACACTTATTAGATGCTAATAAGTGGTCTGAGATGTGAGATGTGCCCTAATCGGTCAATCAGTAATGTGAGCCGTGGTATGGATTGCTGATCTTACCTGCTTGGGGCCTCGCTGTGTTGTATAGAGCGGTTTCTGAAGTCCTGTGGAGTGAGATCTTTAAGAGGAGAAAAGCAACAAAATTACTGAAAATCTAAACTTTTTTATTTAAAGGTCGTCATATCTCAAGAGGTTAGGCAATAATACACTCAAAACTCTCCTCAAAAGTTAAAAGAACTTATTGAGAAAGCAAAACATTGAACAAACTTTGGTTATTTACATTGAGTTTTAAAATCATAATAAAAAAATCAAGGCAAAAACAGGAATAAAAACTTGTAGAAATAAAAAAATTATCATAATCGTATCTCTGTGAGGCCAAGTCTCACAGATCATTCATAAGTTTCAGGAGGGTGAGGCTAATACCTTAATGGCCTTTGCCAGGTTTCAAAGTGACATGAGGCATTCTTAAAAGTTACAAGAAGCTAATCAGGATGTTTCTGCTGTGCATTTTATACTCTAACTGGGTTCTAACATTTAAGATGGTGCCTCTACCCTCCTGGAAACTGTGCAACTCTTCAAGACTTGTTAAAGTATGTCCACACAAGGTCAGCCAATGACATCACCATATTCTAACAATGGAAAAACACTATAACACCGGTAAGAGAGACATTACATAGATGTCTGTGCAGAAAGCCAAATCCTGTTGAGATGTACCAATGATATTTGATGAGATATGCTTGAATGTAATTATTCCTTCGTCAAATGCCGTGATATTTACACATTTAGACTCTTTCAGTGTTGCAAGTATTAAGTGAGGGTATTTGCAGACTTTAAAGACCTTGTGAATTAAGTATGTTTGAAATAATTGTTAAAAGAGCATTATAGTTTCTTTTGCAGAAATCTGCAAATAATTAGCAGAACAATATAAAACGATATAAACTGCATAAAGGTGAATATATCAGGGTTTTACAGAACAAGCAATATTATAAGTGTAGATTATTTGAAAAATTACATTAAAAAAATATTAGATAAAAACATGAAAAAATATCTACTTAAACTAAGTGGTTTAGAGTTTTGAACATCAAAACTTTGGAGGACAAAACTTAAAAGTGACATAAACTATTTTTTTTTTTTTTTTTTTTGTGCTAGGCCAAAGACTTCATCCAAAAATATCTGCCAAGATAAACACTGCAGATAAATATTTGTTTACCATTCGTCAAAGCCTCCCTTTTTGGCTGGGAACTGCAGGAAAATGCTCCCTTTCATGATGTTACACCTTATCTCTGTATGTAGCATGCATGTAAAACATTCCTCCTTTTCCTTAAATGCATAATGTATCACTGTTTCCCTCTTTGAACACAGCACAGGCATTTATCGCCGCCTTCTTCGTTTCAGGTTCATGTTGTCATGGCTCCTTCCAAGCATGTGTCGAACGTTCGCTTCCTTATTGTCTACTGCGATCATGACAAATCATCATTTTGGAGTAGTGGCGGCATCATACACAAAGTCAACAACGGGTCTATTCAAGATCACCACCATGCTAAAAGAGACTTAACGTGAGATACACACACTGCGCCTTAAGATATTGACTTTGTGCTTTGTTTTCACTCCAAAAAAAATCACAAATGTGATGCAGATAGATTGAAGGACTGGCATTTTTTTCTGGTCTGTCTGCTGGAAAAAAACAAGTGAATAGGATGTGATGCAACATGGTGCGTTTTGGAGCACTTCAAAGATGCCTTTCTTTGAAAAAGGTTTTGTTGACAAGCTCCGTTCCCTCTCAGAATAAATGATGAGGAAGAGAGTGTGGTTAAAAAAAAATAGGAGCGACTAAGTATGAATATGCATATTCCAACAGTCAGAGTCGACTCCAAATCTCCTTTCATGGGGGAGCATGTGCACATTTTTCTCCCGTTTATTAATTCCAAATCCTATTCATGGCAAAAGAATGGAGGTGAGTATAATTGTGTATTTTGTCGAATGTGATCAAATTAAACTGGAAGCGGAATAAATTCTGCGTATTTGTATGCTCGTTTTTCAGAAGTGGTGTCCTGGTTTTTAAATCCCTGAGTCTCAAGTGGGCACATCACAAAACCAACACAGTTTGGCAGCAAGCTGGCAGTCTTTGCTCGTACGAGGCCCAGAATTTAATGAGCATGAATAATGAATACTGCTCAACATGCTGGTGACTGAGTAGGCTGCCAGTTATTAGGTCAATGAAGGCGTTGTTTAGCAGGGAACGCTCACTGTCTCCCTGAATGACGGACTCCCACCATCCACTGGAAATAACTTTTTCTAACATGGCAAATCAGCAGATGGCGGCATACACGTCAGGGCCACATTTCAACTGTCCGTGATGTCTGTTGGGATGTTTTGGTGCTGATGGCATGCACTGTGGATTGATACAGCTTGAGCTAAAATTCTCTGGCATTTGGAGCGTGTTACAAGCTGAATTAAGTAAGGGAATGTGCACTAGCAGGCTGTATGGATGCTGATAGCTCATGTGCCTCCACTAAAGCTCAGCTGGCTATTTTCCAGCTCTGCCATTTAAATGATTTTGTCATTGTTTGACTAAAATGTATCACACCACTGAATTTCCTCAGGAAACCAACGTTATTATGAGGGAGTTATCAATATATACAACTTTTGTGTTGTTGGTGAACCTATAATGCACCTGGGTGACATGACATTATAATTCCACACCTCTAAGCATCAACTGATATTTCAATTGACATTTACAAAGCATAATGAGTATTCAGCTTGTTATATAAAATCACTTATGGGTTCATTAATAAAGCATATTTAATACTACCCTTTTTGCGTATGGAGCACTATTAGCCATTTTAACTCCTAATATTGACAACACAATAAAAAAACATTTGTTAAACTTCAATTAAGCATTAATAAAGCTTAACTTAGTCTCATTAAGGCATTACATATCAGTGATAGGTAATTTTAAATAAATTTCAAAATAAAAGCACTATTTCTTGTTTTTATTGTTTTAGTCAAACATAATGTTTACTGCGATGTTATATTGTGTGTGTTGAGTTTTTACTTATTCTCCTTAATTACATGAATCACCTGTCTTGGTCAGACATTGGACAAAACATCCATGAGATAGTTGCTTGGTTATTATTTTTCGTAAATACGGGTGCTCCCATTTATTGTCCTGTTCTGTGACCCATGATTCCTATCTTTTAATCCAAATTTTTGACAGATTTTATTGGGTCTTTTAACAAACAGACCGAACCCAAACCTAAACTTTTATGCATCACCCGATCATTTATAGAATATTAGTTATTTTACGAATAGAGTCCACATGGGAATTCATAATTAGAGGTGATTATTTGTCTTAATTACAAATTATTTTCAAAAACAATGAAAAAACCCTGATTTTATGAAGTAATAACACAGTATTGACAACAAAGCCTCATGTGGGCAAGGGTGGCCTTCACGTTTGAATTGTCCCTGTTTACCTCTGACAGTCAGATCAACTCTGAATAATTTGTTGAAGAGTTACCATTGGATCAACTAGTCATTTGCAGAAGTGTGCATTTGATTAATGGGGCATTATTGGAACATTGGGATCAATTTGACAAGTGGTTTGATTGCAAATATCATTCACGATTTAAGAGTATGAGTAACTTATTGCACAATTTCCCAATTCATAAAAAAAATAATAAAAAAATAAAACATTGATGTTGATCAGTATCAATCAATCAATCAATCAATCTTTATTTGTATAGCGCCAATTCATAACAAGTAGGGGGACAGTTAGCCTGAACAGCAAGTGAATTATATGGACAAGGGTGTCTTGGGCAAGAGTCAAAGTTACATATTAGACTATTATTATCCCACACTTTTAAATTGGCTGTAATAAAGTTATTAAAAAAGTTGTAAAAGAAGTTAATTGGACTTTACCTTCTCCACCATTTATATTGATAACTTGCCACAATCTCAGCCTGAAACCTTACCCAAGCCCTAACTCTTTAATCATCTACAAATCTATTATAGCTGTAGATCTAAGTGTTATAAACATGGCTTTAGGATGCTTTAATGATGACTAGTGGAGTGTTTACAAATCCTTTACTCATACTTAATGTCATGAAGTTGTCATTAAGTCTTACCAGTGCTGGTTACCCCGGATAACCTTTCACATACCGAATTCCAATGCAAAGAGGTGCTTTTCTTGCCCTGCAGCCACAGCTCCCATGCAATAGATGCCATGCCTTGCAGAGGATTTAAAGAATGAAGAGAGTTAGATGGAGGAATACAGTGAAGAGAGAGAGAGAGAGAGAGCGAGAGTACAAAGTGTCAGTGTGGTAAGAGCCAAAGCATGCAGATCAAATGCTCCAAATCTGTCAATCATAACAGTTGTCATTTCAACAGCCGCAGCATCAAGCGATCAGATGATTAATTATTGACATCCATCGTCTTTGTTGCTCTCTCACACCTACTCCCTGTCTCTCTCTCTTTCTGTCTGTGTCGGTGTCTCTCCCTTCCCTCACTCCTTTTCTCTCCCAAAGATTAGACACAGGCTCCGACATGAAAGCTGCCGACCTGTGTTTGGGTCTGTCACAAGTGATTTCGCTGCTGGTGCCATACCCCCTCAGCACCCCAATTCTCCCCTCCTTTTAAACAGGATATCCTCTCTCTGTCACTCTCCCTCTCTCCCCATGTCGGTCCCTTCTATCTTCCCACCCCTCTGTTGCTATGGCACCTGCCAGGTCGCCACAGGGACCCTCATATCTCCACTCATCCGCCTGCTCAACCCCGGTGTCGATTCTATCCAACCCGGCTTCATGTCAGAGAAAAGCAGGAGTAAGACCCCTCGCTGTTTAACACTCCACAAGTTAACCGGGGTCTCTCTCACTCTATCTCCCTCTCTCTTTCTTTCTCAGCTGTCCTCTCTCACCTTCTCCAGAAACGACACACTATTTTTCTTCAGTGGACATAAAAAGGGGACATTCTTGGCATATTGAAAGAAAAGACTTTTGTGGCACAGGTAATACAGACAATATTAAATCTACTTTTTGGGTCTTTGTTGTTTGTCAGCCAGAGAATGATTGAAATTAAAATGGTAAAAAGAACACTTGAATTTTAAGTTTAAGTTACTTTCAATGTTTTGATGTCCTACATGTGTGGATACAACATTCATCGTATATGTTGCCTTATTACCTCCGCCAAGGAGGTTATGTTTTCTGGAGAGTTTGGTTGTCTGTCTGTCTGTCTGTGAACAAAATAACTCAAAAAGTTATGGATGGATTTTGATGAAATTTTCAGGAAATGTTCAGCATGGGAAAAGGAAGAAGTGATTCAATTTTGGTTTTGAAGCGGATCACGGTCTGGGACAGGAAACAAGTCATGTTTGGCCAAAAACATGACACTCTGTGCCGGCCTCTCCTTAGATGTCACTCTGTGACAATATTACTGCTGTTTACGCTGCAGTGTAAAGATGACATAATTGGTAAAAAACTGTCCTTTAACATGTACTCTGGTGGTACTGATTACAGATCTACTGGTTAAATTCTACTGACTGTTTCCAAAATGCCTCTCTCTATACTGTCTGACTCAAGTGACTGTGGAGACTAACCAGGACTTACAAACAGCAAGATCTAATGGTCTTATGTCTAGACTACATGTGTCTTTAGATATTTTTGGTTGATGAGAAATGTCAAATTCTTAAACATAATGTCTTCTTTACCAGTAACTGTATCAAAAATATTACAGGGAAAGCATCTTCATTGTAACCCTTTGAAAAAGTGTTATTGACCATAACTGGACTTTGTTTAACTGTTGCTGTTAAGTGTTGACATCTGGAAATTAACATGATCAGAGATACGTTCTGCCTTTCCTTCGCTATGATGCTGCTTTAAAAACAGTGTGACAATACAACGGTAACATTTTGAACAAGACATGGTGTTATTGCTTCCTAAGTGATTGTGCTGATTGGTGACCTTTGCCTGCTTGTAGCCATGTCTACCAGCAGATGTTGAACCAATAAGAGAACCTGAAAAGCTCATAACAGCACAATTTGATGAAGATTATCAGATTTGTCTTTAACTGAAATGTATATGAAGAAATAGTTACTCAATATGCCAGAAAACATAAATTATTATGGCCACAAAATAAACCATAACACCAGTCAAAGATGTGATTATAGTGGATGTGAAAAGGAAACTGCATTGGTATAGAAATAATAATACTAAAAAACAAATCAAAACAAAAAAGTTGCATATCACAGTCATCGTAATATGGTAATAAACAGTGGAAGAATCGTCTTCATATGAACGGGGATGTTTGCAAACAGTTATTTGTGTGGTGGACGGGATTTGTTTGGCAAAGACAAGACAAAAAACACTTAAAATACCTGCCTACATGTGGACTTCTGCAAACTAAGCATTTCAATTCCTCCACCCAGCCCACCCCTTGATGACCCATCAGTGTGTGCACATGCTTAAATGGTCTGACATTCTTCCTGCTGTTACTTTAATGTCTCCTTCATAAGAAGCTTTGTGTGAGATGGTTACAAACAGGGTTGATTTGTTGTTAGTCAGGACATAAAAAAATGTAATAATGCCCGGGTTGCCATGTCGCTCACCATCAGACAAACCCTCTGTCACAAACCCTCCACTGTGGCTCCTGACGGAACCGCAGTCCATCCAGGTAACAGCCCCTTTTTTCCTGTCTGGTGCCATATGTTTCTGCTATTTCTGTCAGTGAAATCCCATTTACAAGCACCACCGCTGGTTGTTTACAGAAGTTTCAGCTCCTCTGATACATTCCTGCTTGTTTGCATGCTTTTTAGCCCCATAGATAATACATGAGCCTGTTCACTTCTTTTTTTTTTTTAATGAAGGGGAGATGCTGCCATATGCATGGAAGAATAAACGAAGAGCCAAACTGACAGCACCATCTGCCAAACACAGTCGACTTCAGGAGAGTGGCCCCTGCTCAACATTTTGCCCGGCTCTCAGGAGGATGCCACATTGTCATCAGTGCTAATACTAAATATTAATAATTTGTTGACCCCAAAGTGTTTAGAAATCACTGATGCAGACACATATTGCCCTTCTGAATGGCATATGCAGATGTCAGGTGAGCTCCACCGTGCTGCCGGACTGTGCCGCTGCTGCTGCTCAGGGTGTGTGTGTCTGTGTGTTTGTGAGTGTGTGGTGTATTCCTGGAGCTCTGAGACGAGACAACTTCCAGCAGGACTGTCATGAATATTACATACACACATAGCTCCTCCTACCTCTCTCTCTCACTGTCTCTCTTACTGTTTCTCTCTTCCTCTCTCAAATATCTGTGGAGGAGAAAAAAACAATTCTTATGTAGGTAAGAAACTGATAACAATTAAAAAGTGTGCAGCATTTAAAAATTGCACAAATGCAAAGGTGTACGATGTAATATGTGAGTAAAACAGCAAAATCCCTCAAAGCATAGTATTTGTCTTCAGCAACAATTATTGGGGATTATCTCTGAACTCAACATTATCAAACTGCTTATACACAAAGCATACAATAAAATGAATATTTAAGATTATTTATTGATAATGCAATGCATACAAAGGCTGCATTAAGACAACTTTGCTAAATGAAGAAAATATATTAAACTATGCCTGAAATTATCTAAGTCAATTTTATTTGACTTAGATAGATAGTTTAATTCATTGTGTTAAAGATGATAAATTACAGACCAAACAGTTTATCAATATATTTACTTAATAAAGCTAAGACAATATTCAAATATGGTGAAATTATAGTCAAATTTAAATTAAATGAGTGCCAAATTTGAGGCAAAAATGCACCTCCTGCTGTTTCTTTTGTCTTAATATTTACCATAATAATGCCAATATAGGACTTCCATTGTAATTGAAAACCTCCAGTCGACTTATTCTGAAGTTTTCATATGCTTTGTGATAAACCTTCGCTTGAAATGTTTAAAGTATGGTTTGGGTTTGTTCATAATACACTGCCTGAATTTATTGAATTAATTTTATTGCTTGAACTTGTTGCAGTTTTTGTCATTGTACTTGCTTCCATTATGTGTGTTATTTTGTTTTGTTATGATGCCATCTTTAATCTGTTTAAGTATGTTGTTTTATCCCTCTCTGGGTGTTTATTTTAGTTTGTGAAGTTGGGTTAAAATTACTGAAAAATATTGGCTTTTTCTTCTCCTTACTGCACTAAACACTTGGTGATAAAAAAAAAAATCTGAAAGATACTAAAAATAAATAACACACTTTTCTTAGGCTTATTGGAAATGCACATTTGAATCAAACACACAGAATCATTTTTCTTTTAATTTTCTTTCTTTTTTTAACCTCAGGCTAGCTGCATCTTTGATAAAAAAAGATAAGTTATTTTCATTGCTCCATCCATCATCTGTATTGTGCCGTTGTGGGATGTTGGAGCTTATCCCAGCTGACACTGAGCGAAAGGCAGAGTTCACCATGGGCTGGTCGCCAGCCAATCGCAGGGCCACATAGTGGGACAGACAAACATTCACACACTCATCCACAACTACGGCAATTTAAAGTCACCATTTACCTAAAAAAGCATGTTTTGATCTGTGGCCCAGAAAGAACCCACACATTACAGGGGAGAACATGAAACCCCAGGAAGGCCCTGCCAACATAGGGTTTGAACCAGCAACCTTTGTGCTGTGAGGCAGGTGCAACAACCAGCTGCATTCCTGTGCCACCCTGTTAATGATTTCTGTGAGGAAAAATAATATTAATGTTGTAATTTATTTGACCTTGTCAATCCCGAACCAGCAGAAGTGTTTCAACATTATGCCTCCAGAGGCACCCTGAGTGACTCTGTGTAACGTGAAGAGACGTTCAAAAATTTAACTTCCACCGTGAATTCAGCAGTTATATTAATATTAATATATTAATCATAATTCTGTATAGATATAGTGAAAAGGGCTTGGTCTTATTTAATTGTTTATTTACTTCAACAACAAATACATTTTGGCCTAAAAAGTTTGGATTAGAGTTTGGATCATAGTGATGATAACAAGCACGATCTAAATCACTGCGGGTCTCTAGTAAATGTTACTTTACCTGATTTTATAGTCATCATTGTGATTTACAAAAAAAAGAAAGTGGGCTTAAGGGACTTTTTTGACATCAAAATCAGATTTCAGAGAAGAAGTTGCATATGGCACTGATGTAAGTACAAAGCAGTAAATAATAAACAATACAATGACTGAATATACAAAACCAAGGTGCTAATTATTTCCCGTCATTAAAATCCAACTCTGATGCTTTTTGAGTCTGAGATTTAAAAACTCTCTGACTCTGGCAATGATTCCTGATGGGCTCCTCCGACCTGACACATCTCTCCAGACACTAGATGCATTTCACCTTGGCATCTGCTGTGATCGCTTCTGTTTTCCTCCCATACGTCTTTATTAGTTCCTAACTGATGGGGACACCGCGGGATGTCACTTGATGAGAGGCACCATGTCAGTGAGACTGATTTATTCCCAGCATTTGCTCTGCAGCACTGCCAACTGACCCAGTCCAACCCACCCCGCGTTCACTCACTCCAAACCCCATACACACACACGGATGCGAACATCTCCAACAGCTCTGCTTACCCTCAGAATAGGACCCGTCCCAGCAAGGTGCAGAAACTTTAGATGTAAAACCGTCCCGGAGTCATTACAGATATCTGATTGAATTTCGCCAGAGATGTGACTTGATGATGCAATGAGTGATTCCACACGCGGTCAGCATATGACAGTTTTCTGCTGACGCTTTGACCATGAGTTATAGCAGTACGAACAACGAGACGCTCTGGCAATAATCCTCGGATCACAAGTGTGTTCCAATGGGACAGCGAGCTTCACATGTTTGACAGAATGGTGGACCGCAAGAGTATGGCGAGTGGCGAGCATGGATCATGTTGCTAAAATCTGTTGAGTGCTGTTTTGGCCATTAAATGGTGACATTTAATGATGTTCGCTAGACAGAGCCAGATATTAATTTAGTTGAGTGCAGGAGACAACATAAAGACCCTCTTACTTACTGATATGCTTAATTTAACACATATCCATTACTTTTCCAATTTCAAACATTGTAATCCACAAAAGCTACAATGAAAAGTTCATTGCTGATTATCAAACTGACCTGGAATAAAATGAATATCTTTTTGATGACTTAGATTGACAAAAAAAAGCCCATTAACTGCTTACCTCTACAGTTACTAGTAATGCCTGGAACTTGTACCAGAAAGAAGGTTGTATTCAGCTGCATACACCAAAATGCCTGCATTGTTTTTTGATTGTTTTTTCACTGCTAAAGTGCAACTCTGAGACCCACAAATGTAGCTTATTTGGTTGTAGTCAGTGATTTTGCTTATATTGCAATTTTATTTTTTCGTGAGAGCTATTGATCTTTTTATTTCCTAGAAAATAATATGTATTTTGAAAGGATACATTATGCATGTATGCAAATGTAAACTCAAAATAATGAAGTCATTGATTTACAAGAAAGCAAACTTTGTGCAACAGATGGATCTCACTGATTGGATGTCCGTAATCAGCCAGATCTGTCCTACCAATCTCCAGTTTACAACCATGATGAGCTGCCCAAAGTGGCATGTCCTAGTCAATGTACTTTGGAGTAGGAAAATATACGTGCTGTGAGCGAGATGACAGCAGGTAGTGTCTGCTTGTTCAGACAGAAGGATAGAAGCTAACAGCTTCAGTGGCAGTTTTCTGATCTGATTGGTCCATAATGAATGTGATTGACAGTGTAATCATCCAGTCACCTGCCAGCTAGGCTTCTGAGAGGTTCTGTCCTTCCTAAACTTTTTTAGTGGCTCTTTCCCAGATGGACTACTAAAATACACTTAACAGGCTTGAAGGTATGCCATGTCAGCAGGTGAAACCATGCACTCTACATTAAGTTTAAAGGAAATACTTGTTCAACGTGGCGCTCTGTTTCACCTCTGGTTGAAGAATTCATGCTGTGCAGCATAGATTAAACAAAAGAGGCACTTCATTGTCATTGTAGCTTTCTTTGTAGTAATCTCATCAGCAGTCTCACCAACTTTTCAGTCATGTTAAATTAATAAAAATATCCATGTTTACATTTGGACATAGAGAAATTCTCATGCCACATTAGAGACTAATATCTGAGAAATTAGAGGATATTCAGTTTACCAGTTAGTGGCTGAAGTAAAGTTAAGTTTGGTGTTAAATCACTTCCAGTTCTGATGTCTGAGCTCTGAGGAAAGTTGAGTACATCACTATCCCAGGGTTATCATATCATTTAAGGCATCCAGAAGTTTAAGAAACGTTGTCATGATGTGTCACTTTTAAAGCCATGATATAAAAAACAATCCTCAAAAATAAGTTTCTTCTTTTCATCAATAATATAATTTCCAAGAGGGGTGCTTATTCTTAACTTTAATTTTGTCATATAATTAATTCAAACTTTTAAGTTTCAATCATTAGTACATATGTACTACTTTGCTGTTTAAGTCTAAGACTTTGAAACTTTGAGGCACCAGTAGTCATCCCTGATGGACCCCTTTGATCTGACAGTAGACATATTTTGCTTGCATCCTCCTCCTTTCGAAATGTCAAGATCATTAATAATGCACAGGTATAACATTTTACAATGCTGAGGTCTATTTGAATGCAGCAGTGTCAAATTCCCATTACACTGAGAGTTGCTTCCAATTCTGATAAGATTTTTTTTCCAATTTTATCAAATTGTATTTTATTCCCTTTAGAATGTTTGCCATTACTATATCATAGTTTTTTTAAGTTAATACCTCTGTGAATGTTTTTCAACTTTCTTTTGAATGTAAAACATGTAATTAGATAAGGGATGGGCAACTTTGATAACTAAGACATTCAGGTTAAAGTTATACTTATTGTCTGCAGGTCAATGTTTTGCCATTGAAGGGATGCACATATATATCCAGTCTCAGCTACTTTCTCATGTATGAAACAGAGAATTAACTGGTTACTAAAGTATAACTTATTTATTCAAATATATTTTCATGAAAACTTTGAAATTTTATTCTCTCAAGGCATATTTTGTCACTCATCTTCTGTGTATGATTGTTTATTAATATTTTGAACTAACTGGTAGGCTGAATTTAGGAAAAGGGGCTGCATGTGGTCCCGAGACCACCGGCTGCCCACCCCAGATTTAGATTAAGGTCTCTATTGGGTTTCTTAATAGCATACAATTCATATTGATGTAGGTCAAAGTTCTTTATATTGTGAGTAATATTATAGGAATACATGAATGAATTAATCTGCTTGATCCTAAATAATACACAAAATCAAATCAATATCAATTTGTTTGATTACAGAAAGTAAGAATACTGAGTACAATGGCAAATAAAGCTAAATATACTTTCAAAATTTAAAGCTTTAAGTGAGTGTCATGGATATTGAATGTTAACATACATTATAACAAAGAGAAAGTTCGTTGTTACTTCTGTACAATTTTAGTGGACAAAATTGTTTGTGTTGGAATTCTAAATAGGATGGAGGATTCCTCTGCTATTTGGGCCCTTATGCTTTTTGTTCTTGCTCCAGGGTTAATTTCAGTGTAGATATCCGTGCCATGGAAGTATTGGTGGATGAGCCGAGTTTGGCAGGAGAAGCTTGGCTGTCACCGTTCAGGAAGCAACAGCTCTATTACCCCGCTAACATAAGAGTTCTGGGCGTTTATACAGTCCCCCCATTGATTGCAGGGAGTCACACAGCTGAAATGCATTCGTTGGCAGGCGGCAGTGGCAGACACAGAAAAAAGCATGGGTGGGTGTCAGCTTTTAATTGTAACTGTCTTGCAGAATGGGTGTTGTTTTAATATCCTGTATAGATTTCTATGTAATACACTTACTTGTGCAAGGCAGCCCCGAGCAAGAATCAATTCAGCGGCGTTCAAGATCCCGTCCTCCTCCCCTTTTTGTTAAAAGCCAATCTTGTTTTAATGATGCATGAAGAAATATTCAAGCATTGACATTTCACTGTCAGGTTTCTTTAGAAAAATCAATTAAGATAATACAGCTTTGACCCAGTTATCCAGTTAATGCTTATTAGGGATGTAATATGATTTACTGTCAGCATTTATAATTCTTTGCATCTCATCCCATTAGCCCTGTGACTGTTTCATAGAGCGCTGTACAACGGTCACTTCTAGGAAACTACAGTCGCTGGGAGCTGATAAAACGGAGTGGAAACGAGTAATGACATTGATTGGGATTGGTGGGCAGGTTAAATGCAAGCCCCTCAGGCATTTTCTCTCTCTCTCTCTCTCTCTCTCTCTCTAGCTTTCACTCTCTCTGTCTCCTTCTGTTTTTTCCATATTATACCAACTGTAACATGATTGTGTTATGAATACTCTGCACATTTACACTTAAGCCAGCGGTGCAGGCAGGGGTTTGTCCAGATAATTTCTGCCAGAATGGCCCAAATTGTGCACTGATGTACACCATGGTGACATTTTTGCACACGGACACCAATGAATAATCTGTCCTCTCCAGTCATATTCACATTCAAAAACAGACAGAACATGGCAACACATATTATATTAGCAAAAATGTATTAGCACTCCAATGCAGATGTTTTGACCACAGTCACTACTGAAACCACCTTAACAGTTTCCAGAAAATCACTGCCCACTCTTCCTTGTAAACGCTTGGTGATGTCCATTTCCTGGTTATAAACATATATTTTTCTTTTAGAGAAAGAATGTTTTGTGTTTTATCTTAATGACTACATATTAAAGTCTATTTTCCATTTATTATTAGCACAGTAATGCAAAAAAAAATGCAAATTAGAAACATAAACCAAAATTTACTAGTTAAACACAAAAATGTCAATGAAAAGTGCATTCATACTTTTTTTACATTCCACACAAAGATAACTTGCATCAAACTGAATCAGAATACATGGACAGAATCTGTGCAGTTCTTTCATTCAAACGCTTTATTTAAGCAGGAGAGAGAGGGGTAATAAAAGGGGAACACAGATAAATATCCTGCTAAATGAGTGCTGCTGTGCACAGCAGGAACAAAAAAGCACTGTGTCCCCGAGGGGCACAGTCGAAGAGCACTGATGTCTCCATAACAGAAAATGTTAAACCTGTTTTACATCGGTAAATGTTTTTTTCCCTCACTTGAAGTGCCGACATTCTGTGTTGTAAGAACTAATTGTCGCATTGGGAGGAGGAAGTCAGGCTTTGAGTCGCTGTTTCTGCACCCTGTTCAACTTCACGGCATTTCAAAGTTGACAGGAGTGAACTTAGAGAGGTGCAACGTCACCGCTCAACATTAAAGGACGAGCATCAATATGACACACTTGGCCGCAGGAACAGGAAGTGTTCAGAGTCTGCTAGAATGATTAAACAGGGCCCCTTCTCAATATTCACACAATAAGAAGTATTTCAGTTTTTAAGATCACAATATGCTAAACGTGCTTCCTCCTTTGTACAAGTATGGTTCACTACATGGCTAAGTCTGTGTTAGCAGTTTGTTGCACTAATGCTGGCCCTTTCATGAGCAGTCATGTATCATTTTTTGAACCAAAAAAAACCCCACTGATTAATTGTATTTTTTTGTTTCCTATTAACATGATAAATTTTCATGATGATTCTTATTTACCAATTCACAGTCCTTATCTTTGGGTGTATGCTGCCCAAAGGCTGCTTGATGACAGCATTCACATTTAAAAGAAAGAGCAATCCGTCTGATTGAACACAGTAAGTAGCTGAATTTACATCTGCATGGCACATTTATTTATCATTTCACAACACTCTCAACATGTCAGCACTTACAACTATTTTACAATGCAGTAAAAAATGTAGATATTAAATTATCTGGACAACTGATGAATGAGGAAAAAGGAATTCACTTTATGTTAGCAATTCTGAACTCTCACTTATTTTATGTTCACTCTGAGAAGCTGCAGTTCTCATTACCTAATTTGCTAGTTCTGTTTCGGTATTTCAGTACTTAAGCTCTACTAACTCTGCACATTATTATTCTCATGATATCAGATTCAGCTGACACTCATAATAATTTTAACTCCAATACTATCTGTTGTATGCAGATTTAATACTTTAGACATAATTACCAATGGCATATATATTGATGGTATTTAAAGATGCATTAACAACAGACCAACATCAGCTAAAGGTTATTCTTTATTTGCTAATATATAAATCCATCCTTTTCCTTTTAACTTTAGATGCACACACACACACACAAGCACACACACTCTTTTTAAGGGTTGAAGGGTTGTCTAAGGGGGGATCTGGACATAGCAGCGGAACTGATATTCTGATATTATTGAATTGTAATATAATATAAGCCTCACTGTTCACTCCTTACAAATAACAGTTGTACTAAAAATACATGAGTGCGCAAGTAAATTATATCACAAATGAAGAATCAGACCTTGTGATTATCTCTTGCATATAAGCCCGTAAAACAGAAGTTAATAAAAGAGGGATAATTGTGCTTTAAAAAAAGATACTAAGTGAATGTAATTCAAGTCTTCCATGTGCTCCTCATGTAGCTAACTGCCTGCTCCTGCTATCATCTTTCTTAAGGTTAGGGGGTTAAGTGTCAGAGAAAGTGATGCTGTCTTCCTCTGCCCTTTAAAACATGTAGAGAAAGGAGGCAACACTAAATGAGGTCTGAATCCTGTCAGCTCTGAATTAAAATGCACCTTGCCGGGATTTTTTTTTTTTTTTTTTTTTTTGCTGTAGACACTGCAATAGAAGTGGAAGAGCAAAGGATGTTTTTCCTTTATAGTCTGTGTTCAAATCTTAATGTAACAACTCTAAAATTGGTGATGTACATCATGAAGCATCCTATACACCGTGGAGGATGGCATTGCCTACAAAGCTGCTGCTAATTGTGGTGCTCCGGAGACCAAACAGAACAGATATAGCTGTGGCAAAGTGTACAAAGGGTGCCTGTTGTTTCATTTAGGATATGCAAACTCAATTACAATGCTTACAACCAAGGAAAACCAAACTAAAGTAATTTAAACCAACCGGTGTGAGTGAATCCCCTAAAACACTCATCTTTAAACTAACTCCTGTTACCCTGCTGCTTCCTCTTTTGCTTCCTCCTGCAGAAAGCGGCCAAAAAAAAAAAAAAAAAAGCAGCCCACATCCCTCCCTTGCTACCTAAATGCATATCGCCAATCCACTGACACAAAGGCATCATCTGCCTGTGTGTACAGAGCAGCAGCAGCCACTTTGGATCCTGAATCTCAATGGGCTCATAGTGCCTCCGACGCCCATCTGTTCCAAGGCAGCCAGCGAGCCACTAAGCACCAAACTTTGATCCCCGTGTAGGTTTTTTTTTTCTTTCCCAAACCCATCCGGATTTGCCTGCTGCCCCTTAAGAGCCATTGTGACGCTGCCCCTGAGTACAAATTCAAGATTCATTATGAGTGTGGGCGGCAACCTTTGTATTCCCCAAAGCGCATGTATGCAGACGACATATTGCTATTTGGTAGCATGAAAGCATGAGCTCTATTGTTTATTGTTGGTTCATATATCACAAGTAGCACTCCAATGAAGAAGAGCACTTGTCGGGGAAATACTTGTGGTTGACATTAACCAGTAAAGATGTGTTTTCTTCTTCTCTGCATCACTCATACTTAACCTTAACAACTATCTGTTTCATCTTTGCATGTTGGTTTATTGATGAAGGCCTCAGTTAGGCTAGTATTTAATCTACAGATGACTACATACTTGCAGTGCTTTTTCCATTTGATCATTGCTTTCTCATGTCCCTATATTTTTATAAAGCATCAAATGTAGCTTACAATTTGGGGAAATTTCAAAAGTTATCTGCTTTGACTGTGCCATTTTTATTAAAAGAAGATGTGTTTTAATTTGTTAGAGATGATGTGATTCAACCCTATTTTAGTACAGACCACGATGCTGAGGTGCTGCATTTAAGAGATCATTGCTCAGATTCACAGTATTTTAGCCTAAAGCACACCTAAAATTAATTTTAAACATTTTTATGATATAATTTGCAGCTTTATGCATACACTAAGTGATACTTAAACAAGATTTTATGTATGGCTTAAAATGTATTTTATCAGCATACATGGTATATTTTAGAATTGACTCACCATTAGCACTATTCTCCATTCTTTGAATTTGCACCCACATATACCACAAAATAAATCATTCATTCAATATGAAGAAATTGTCAAAGCCTTGTGTTTTCCAATGTATGTAAAATGGTGTGTTTTTTTTATTAAAATTTTGAAATAAGTTATTTTCTATTTCCCCCTGGTTTATGTTCATATGACACTGATCCACACTGACCATGTCTGGAAAATATTTCACTGTATTCTTTGGCTAAATTCAAATGAATTGTGAAGAACACTGAAACCCCTTCCTGCTGGCCAGAGAGAGAAGTGTTCCTGGTGAGTCAACAAGTAACGTTTATCAGAAACAATAATTGCTGCATTTTAACCTGTTTATCAAATCGTTTAAAAAAAGATCACTTATACTATTAACTTACCAAATTATACACTTATTGACACCTTGTTATACTCACCTGCTCAACAGCTGAAACTGCCTTTTAGACATGCTTCAAATAAATATACAAACAAATGATATATATAAAAAGACATATATATATATATATATATATATATATATATATATATATATATATATATAGATATATATATAGATATATATAGATATATATATATATAGATATATAGATATATATAGATATATATAGATATATATAAATTAGTTGCAATTTTTGGTTAGTTTGTTTATGGCTTATAAGGAAATTTAAACTTTTTTTTTTATTACATAATTAGTTTCCACACATTTTATCTTTAAGGACTTTCAAATCCACGGACCATGGATTAATTGCCTTTTAAATAGCTTCATATAATAATTCACATGTAAACAGTGCAATTTAACAACAAAATGTACAGCTTCAATCATTTTAAGGGCATATTTTTCATTTCAAAGTAATTGTATCAAATTTAAGCAAAACAAAGGCTGCCAAGACAATACTTGCATTAAAACAATAAAGAGTAGGACAATAAACCAAATTATATTAATCCACTATGTGTAATATTAGATTTTTAAAAAGCCATACCAGCCAAGGAGCCTGGGAATTTTCTTAACTTTACCACTTTACACAGCACCTCTGCAATTTGCCAAGGCACATTTTGCCTCAAGGCACCAGTGTCCCATGGCACGCCATTTTGAAACGATTGTTCAGGCTGTTGTAACATTACAATTCCTGCCCAAAGTTGATATTTTGAGTCAAGTCTTTTAAATGGATTACCAGTAAGAGAGAAGCAGGTTAGAGGTTACTCTTTGAAAAAAAAATGTAAGAATTAGATGGCAACATGAGTAAACTTGAGCTCAATTAGCACATCAATGTCAATTGTTTCCTATACTACATTATGATATTCTGTGGCCTAAAACAATGAGCAGCACACAGTATGGAAATACAACAAATGCAGCACACAAATTAATAATACATCATAAATTAGGCATGTTTAATACCACAGTACCACAGACTATCTTGTTTCATGGTAACTTGGCGGGAGAGAGTGAGTTGTCATAATCCTTGCAAAAGCAATAATGTGCATTTATCAATTGAACTTAAATATTACATGAAGTGTGCCAAACTGAAAAAGTTTTAAATTTTTATATAAAGAAAAGTTCAACATGGCCTTTTTTCAGCTCTCTTTATGTCCACAAATATCCCCAGATATCTTCTTCAGAATAACAACAATTATTTAATGATCCAACAGATTAAATGCTAAATGGTTAAGCCGGAGTATGTGTGTGTCAGAATTATCATATAGTTAATGTGGGTGGTCAGCAGGTGACAGCCAGGCATTAATTCTAAAAGCCTGTAATTATGTAGAAAAATGTCGACTGATGAAAAAAAAAAGAAAAACTTGGTTGTTATGTTGACACCTCCACATTTCTTCTGCATTTTTTATAGACATGGCAGCGACATTAGCATTGGTCATTAGTGGCAGACACATCGGTGCAGTGTCGAATACAGAGGCTCATACGCACACCCTATTTGGTTACCTGTGTGACAGGCTTGTTCAGGACACCAGAAACAGCTGTCCTGGCCTGTGTGAGCCAAAATAATTAGGCCTGTCATCTCTGCGCTCTGATTTCCCCTTCAGCCCGCTCCACAAAATGCTAATATTTTGCTTTCATTGTCACATTCACCTTGACACGGATATTGCCTTGGCGCATAACTGGATGAGATGACTCTAAATTTGCATTGTTCGTTCTAATAAATTTGCTTCCTCTGTACCTCGTGGCAGGACCCATCAGATAAAGTCTCCAGGAGTGTCATCAATCATGGCCCAGGCTGACAGACGGCTTTCGCCTTCATTTGTTACATAGAGGAACATGCTTAATTATTTGTACTGTAATTAGTTGGGAAAATGTCAGGAAATGTCAACTCTCTGTTCGCCGTGGAAGGGCTCTGCTTGAAAGCCACAATGACTGAAGTGTCATTAATGCCACGTAACAAGACGAGGATCAGCCGGGGGAGGGGGGAGGAGGAGGAGGATGAGGGGGGGCTTCTTAGAATGTAATCATGGAGGGAGTTAGAGGGAGACACAAATCAGCGCTGCTAGCTAGCATGATGGGCATCTTATTAGCCGAGCAGCCAGCCTGCCGTATTTTTCAACCTGCGTCTTGTTTCCCCTCCGCTTTTCTCACACTGGCATGAAATAAAGGCAGCAAGTGGGGAAAAGAAATGAAGTCAAGTAAACAATTCCGGCTTCCCACTCGCTGTCAAGCAGGCCGTACTTTGCTATGTTATATTGCCTGTCATAAACAGGCATTATGCCAAATACAAAAAAAAGACAAAAAAAAAAAAACACAATGGAAAGGCTTCTCACTTGAGCTCTTCTTGCCTAAGCAGAACTTTTTACAATGCAATTAATAGGAAGTCAAGCTGCACTCTCAGACACATTATTACTTAAGTAGCTAACAGGGTGATTATCTGTCAACACAGTAACAGCTTTGGTCTTCTCCCCTGAAGCCAAGCCCGTAATTTCATCACATTTCCTCCCTTTAATTATACAAAATAATTATTTATCACAAAATTAGAGGACAAAGTCATTAAATAACCTTCACAGCACATTATATCACGGCTAATTATTGTATTCAGCTGCTAGCATCTGTGAAATACATATTTTAGTGCCTATTTGCTTTAACGACAATTGGCTAATGTGTGTGGACAGGCCACTTGAATACTTCTCTAAAAGGAGAGGTAATTTACACTTGTTTGAAAAGAGGGGGAGGAGACAAAGGGAAATAGTAATCCCATAAGGGACAGCTTTTGTTTTGGAGGAAAATATGTAGTATTATGAGGTCCCGAGGGAGCTTCAGTGGCCATTCGTCTTTTCAAGGCCTCGCAGTGGGAGTGTGGCGGAGCACGGCTCAGTACTGCTACCTTGCCCACCGACAGGCACTGATGGTCATCCAAGAAGCTCCTTAATTAGCCTGCAATCTGGCAACGACCCGTGTTCCCGAGATGTGGCAGCCCTGTTTAAATATGATGCCAGATGCAGTCCCACCTTCAGCATGTCATCTCATTGTCCTAGGAAGTCAAGGGGGAGAGGGAGAAAAACATCCCACCACGCTGCATGTGTTGAGGGATATTCTGCTTATTGTGTTTCTGTGTTTTGCTTTCTGTCTTTCAGAGAGGAGCCTTCTTCTGCTTCTTCTTGTGCTGACAATAACAACTGAGGGGGAGATACCCTAGGAGACTTAAGGTGACCCCAGCCTTCAATTATGATGCAATTTACATTCTTCTATGACTAAACCGGATGTATTCCACAATAAAAGTACATATATATAATTACAATACATATGGTTTGATCATATATGTACCATTGCTAGACAGAGCAATGGATGACTCTTAGCTGAATAGAAGTATGACTTTTTTTCTTAATGCTTTGTAAATATTTTTTTAAAAAACACATTTTAAAAGCAGCACTTAAACAAATTAAAAAACAAAAAATTAAAAAATCAAACAAATTTAAAAATAACCATTGCAAAACTTCAAACATTCAATACTACATATGCAAGCAAAATACACAATGAATTTTTGTATTGAGAACAGGATTTTTTTTTTTTTTTTTAAACAAAATCAAACTTACAAGAATTACACTGAAAATGTATAGAATACAGTTGAACCAACAAGAAAAATGTTAAATAAATTTGCTCTCCTCAGAAGTTTACTGGGAAAAATTTGTAGAGATTATCTTTGACGAGGTTCATGTCACATATTTGCATTAAATCATACATCTGTGTGGTATAATTAAATGTAAGACAATAGTCAAAGGTAGTTTGAGCTAACAGCTTACTGTTGTTAGTCGTTAGCCACTTGGTAATGTCTACATCATACGTAGCAGTGTTGCTTGATACAAACTGGTCTTTGATGAGTGTGACGAGCTGTGTGATTGTTTAATCACAAGCTGCTGTTATTTCTGAAGGTTCTGCCTCTGAAAAAATGGAAATCACATTAATAAAGAGCAATGCCAGGGTATTGCTAGCACTTAGCTAGCAGGCCTGCAGAGCTTGCTGGAAGATTAGACAGCATGTGTGGAGAAGAAAGACGAGGCAAGTAAAAATTCTAGCATTTCACTAACTGTCTGACCTGCTCTTTAAAATAAACAACCTGAAAGTAATAATCTGAATATGTACCACATGTTTAATAAGCTCTCAAACAAGTCAACATAGCAAGAAGGTTTTACAGTCGAAGTTTGGTGGTGTTGGTTCTGTTTAGGGGTTGAAGTTGAAATGTTGTTGCAGTTTTCATTTGTTTTGGTTAGTCAACACTTTTCAACTGATAGCTAAGGTATTGAAGTGGCTTTTCCAGGGGTCTACAACACACAACATATGACTGCCACTACAGCACCCGGCCAGCTGTGCCCCGTTGGGAAATGAAAGGTGGTACAGAGCAGCCAATGGAAACATTGAAAGTCTTGCAAGTAACATTTTTTCAGTTTAAAACTGCACAAAAAAGCATTTTGACTCAACTAGACTAGATTACATACATTATTTCAGTTTTCTTTGGAAAAAAACTGTCAAAACTATTTTTCGGTGTGTGTAATAGGCTATGCATCCCTCTTTCAGGAATGTTCTGGTCAAAATGCTATAGGTTGCAGCAGGGTCAGGTAGCAGTCACTGGAGCACAAACTGATATAAATCTACCTCTCTGGATATTTAAAAGAGGGGTAGGTCCTGTATTTAACCCAGATGTAAAAACAGGCAAAGGAAATGGCCGGGATTACGTCTTCACCACATTCTGTCACCTTTGTCAACTTTAGCTTGTTGTTTTGAATATGGACAAGAGGGCTCCCCCCTTTGCACAGAACATTGTGTTGGCAGGTTTAATTATCAAGACCTTCTGAAAGGTCCACGTCCACAGCAGTGGTCTTTCAGGTTCATGGAATTGGGCTCAAAATTGTTACATCTACACTTCCAGATAAGTTGTAATCTGTTGTGCTCCTCAGTCTCCACAATAGTGTTTTCCTCTGTCTGCAAAAGTTTTTTATTTGTATATTCAGGCTCTAAAGGTATTCTTTAATGTCCATGACAAGCTTATTTTAAGTGTGTTTTTTGTGAAGTTTTTCACTATGTCCACCTGACCAGCGGAGGGCAGAGGGACTCATAACCCTACATGGCACCATCCTAAACTTCTAAGTACAGGGACTTTGGCAAGAAAAAGTGAAACAATGCAAAGAATCTTACTGTATCGTCTTATAGATAAGTCAAAATTCTGTGTTTTGTTTAGTTTCAACCTATAAGTGAGTTCATCACAAGGCCTTCAGTGGCACAACTGACTGCTAATTATTGTCTAGCTGTCTCCCCTTAGGGATGTACAATATAGGCACATCCTACTAGCTGAGGCTGTAGCTGTGTTCTGCATCCGACCTATTGTAGCACCACACACAATTGCACTGTGGATTAATGGTAGCTTGAAACTGCTCTCTCAATTTGGAGTAGGCTAATGACGAAACATAGTTAAAGGCTGCATCGGGGCAACTGTCTTATCAGCCAGAGCAATGTGTAATTTTAGGAGGTGTTGTCAATGCTTGTATTTAGTCCACTCTGCTCGACTTTATTTATTAATGCTACATTAGCTTACTTACTATGGCGATATTTGACCAAGTTCCATAATTCCTTGTTTTTTGGTTTGCTTCCTTTTTTGGTTCAGTTGACTTTCACACCCAACAAAGACCAAACTCTGCTTGATTGGAAATAAATTGAAAACCCATTTTCAGGTGGAGCAGAGTTCTGTTCTTTGGTCCAAACAATTTTGCATTAAATGTGTGGTGGAGTCTCCTTAGGACGGATCAGTCGAAAGCAACTTTATAGCATATTCTTGTTTGAGATCTTAGTTCCCAACAAATCTTAATGCATCCTCAACATAATACTATCTATGAAGCTGCAATGGTTCTGTAACTCCATAAGCTTAAGATAATCAATTCCTCATGTGCACATGTAAGCAGTTTATGTACCACCATCAAAACACTGCACACTTTGGCTACCCATTTCAGACCACTTCATACGGCTACAGCCAGCTGAATAAAGTATCTAAAAGTGCAAAAGCGTACTTGGAAAAACCCATTAAATCCAGCAGAGTTTGACCTCCTTTTACACAGACACATTGTAATTCTTGATATTAGACTAATCTGCGATTCAATATGTAGAGCATGAACGGGCATTATCTAAAATGGTGTAAACATGTCCCAGAGCCGTCTCAGATTCCCTTCTTATAATAGTTTTACTTCACAACATATAAATAGTGGATATGCTGTAATACTAACAGCAGCCTGTGTTCAGCCTGTTTGCTTCCTTTGGGCTTTAGGCCGTCACAGCAGTACAACTTTGTGTTGCTGTGCTTACAGTAAATGTGGGTAAGCTCTGAGGACCAAGGACTTTTTTATAGACCAGACAGTGTAGCTCTTTAATGCCATATCTGCAGCTTTTCCTCAGATATGCTGAGGTCCACTCACACTGCATCTGCTTTACACATCCACACTTATGATTTTACTAATAACTTCTTTTATAATATTATGTGGCAAAATGTAGGACAGTAAATGTGTACAAATTCAGAGTTTACTAGTTTGGAGGGATAATTAATACGGTGTGCAATGAAAATTATAATTTCTTCAAGTATAATAATCCCAATAAATGATGACTTTAACATTTGTTCTCATCAAAATACTAATTAAAGCTTAAAGTCATATGCAGTTTAAATGCTTCTGTTCATCAAACTGTTCATCAAATATTTTGATCAAAACAGGAGAGAAGGAAATTGATCTCGATTGATTTGGAAGGAGTTGCATGTCAGTGGTTAAGAAACTATCCATCTTATTAGTTTCTTCTTGAAATTGTGCCAAATATTTTCATAAAAAATAACTTGAATAATACCTAAAGGCTATATCCTTGGTTTCTTTAGCTCTGTTTCATGTATTTTAATGATTGTCCTCTACGCAAATGACACAGTCCCTGCCAAGCCGAAAACAACTCTAATCATTTAATTTACGGAAAAAGTGAAAAACTCAGTAAAGTTCATCACTGATTTCAAGAGAATAAACTGCAACTCAAATATGAAAATAAAAATACCTCTATTCTTTTTGTTCTTAACTACTTTGGTGGCCCCTACTAAACTGTTTGCATAAACTTGTGTCATAATGTGCATGTCTTGGTGTTGTGCAAGATGCGTAATATTTTGTTGAATCTGTAGCACTGGAATCAATCACTCATCCTAAGACATTTAAGGCAGCTTTCCAACAGACTTGCACTGTCTTTCAGCTTACACCATTTAGTCAAGTTAAGTATTTCTTTTTGTGAAAACATCCTCGACTCGTGCACACATGATGCTACCACCCATTCACACACTGTCGGTGCTAATGCTACAGGAAAGCTCAGCCCTACTTATCTGTTATTGTTGATTTATATACTACTATTTCTGTGTTAAATAATTGTTTTCACAGGTAAAATCCTGACCATTTTTGTCATAGCCCATGAGCTAGGTTATGACAAAATATGGGCTTGGTGTTTGTTCTTGTTGCTTAAAATTGAAAATTTTGCATTTTTTGAAAAACAATTCTATTGGATCTGTGCTAATTTCTTTCACATTTGCTTCCTTCTGTGAGCCATGATTTTGTCAATTTTGGTGAGTTTTGACCGTTGCTAAGCAAGTTAAGTCAATGGGCCCTAAATTCCTGATGCAGTGCAAGGTGGCAGAGCCTGGCGCTTACCGCGCATTGACAATTTCATTCCACGCACTGCCATGCACAGCCAATTTTGCAATTTGGTAGACCAGCAAGATGGGTGTGACGGCGCACCAGGGGAGGTGTCGGCAGATTCAGGTTGGAGCAGTGACAATTTCGTGCCAAAAAACTGTGTGGAAAGTGTGCTGAAAGATCGCCAGCTCCAACCTGGTCTATTCTTGGTGCAGGCGAAGCGCACCATCCACTGCTGTAATTTGGTGACAGGCACACATGTGCGCACACATCGCAAAGCCTCAGAGGCAAGTATCCAGAGTGTCAGTGCATTCTTTTTCGCATGTTGCACGCCACACAACAAAGCCTTACACCATGGATTTGACTTTGACCTCAGGGAGGAGACATTACAGAACTTATGACGGAGAGAGGCCGAACTGCATGTGCCGTATCAGCAGGGACAGCAACAGCGCGCACGGGAGAGGAGAGATCACACAGCTCTGTTCTTAACCCTGCAAGGCCCAAGACCGTAGCTTATAGCCAGAAAATTCTAATTTTTTGGAGAATAAATTTTTATTTCACTTTCTACTAAAATCCTACAAAAATTTAAATGTCCATAAAATTCAACATAACGATTTTTCATATCTCATTTGATACATTAGGTGATTTTTGCAATTGATAATCAATTTGAGGACATTTTTATCATTAATTTGATTGTATTCAGATTTGTTTTTTTGTAATTTGTTGATCATATTGAGTAGATAGAGGTATTATAAAAGTATGTATCAAATATGATACAACTGGCGTTATAGGGTTAAATGTGCTTAAATGCCACACATTTATACATGTTTTTTATTTTTTTTTTGCCACAATTTATTCAGTCACATTAAAGATACACAAAATCATTCATGAGGAAAATAAATTGTATTCGGCACGTCTCCTTCCTCTTCCTCCTTGCAATTATTATTATATCAGTGCTTGAACTGCCAGTTGGAGAAGGAAGGAGGGAGGCTGAGAAGAGCCCGTCCTCCCCTGATCCAGGGATCCAGACCAGGGGAGGACGGCTACATCTGCTAGCCGACTGAGGCTAGAGTCAATGGAGGAGAGATTGAAATCGTCACTGCGCCCTGCCCACAGCACATTTAAAGGCAAGGAGAGGCATTCATTTGATTGGTTAAGATGACGCTCGGCTGTGTTAAACCCCCTCACACCTTCTCTCCTCCCTCTCTGGCACTTGTATGGGGGAGCGGGGATACGCCTTGGTGCGCCATGCAGGAAACTTGCAAAGTGTGCTGGACACACCTGTCGGCACGGCACAGGGCAGGTGCGCCGCACCTGTGCCTGGTCTATGAAATTAGAGCTCAATATCTTACTCATTATTCTTTGTATATGAATTTGTCTAACTATTGGAGTTAGCATTCAGGTCAAATTTGATAATTTGGTGAGAAAAAGTAGTTTGGCGCACATCGGACGCTTATCTGCTGCCTAGCCCAGTGATTGTGGACTACAGCCGTTGTTTCCTAGTCTTGGAATTTTTACTGTGGTTTGGTCTATAGGTGGTAAACAGGGAGAAATCAGTGATTTATTGTTAAGTCTCTTGTTTTTTTTTCAGTATGTGTTTGTAATTGTTCGCCTGGCTTGGTGAGGGAATGCTTTCATTTTATGATCCAATTTGTTGATTTTTCTTGCAGCAGGGTTGTACTCTTTTACACAGTAATAAAGAAAATGGATTTAAGTTATACATGTGCATCTAAATATGTTCTGAAGAGTATATTGTGTTATGGGGTTGACCTTAAGTAATCTAGGAACCAACAAGTTGCAAAAAAAAAAACAAAAATTAAATGTGTCTGAACCTTTTGATCAGAAGGCAGTATCTGAGGTCTATCTCAAGGATCTATCCTTGGCCCCCTTCTTTTCCCATCAAATCATGAACAGCAGATTTTTATCCTCTATGCTGATGGTACCAATCTGTTCATGGCTTACCAAATAATTAGGATTTGCTCACTTCTGAGGCAAAGTTCATCACTGGATTTAAAAAATATAAACTGTCACTCAATGTGAAGAAACTCTCATGCTCTTTTGGTCAAAGATCAGAAAGAAAACAGCATTAATGAAAATGATTTATTTCCATGTTCCAACTCAAGAATATCATATCCTAGAAGGCCTACCCAACTCAGAACTGTTCTCAATTCCCTTATTTACATTTGAAAGAATTATTTTCTCTCTTACTACAGTACCCTTGAAAAAAATCCAATAATACCTTCTTACAAAATAAAGTATTTGGTATTTACATGTTTAGACCACTTGTACTTCAAGACCCATGTTAAATCTTAAAATACTCTGCATTTTTAAAGTATGGATCAGAGTTTGGTACTTCTGTTTCAAAAAAGAATGAATTTTCTAATAGCTTCAGCGAAATTACTCTTCCAAACATTAAAATTAGTCTAATCCGCCTTCTCAAGACAAAACTTTTTCAAGTTTGGTACATTATATGTATTTATTTTACAAAGTTTTAAGGCCTTAAAAACAGATAATTTGTCCACACTGAGCCATTTACAGAAAATTACAAATGGTCTTAGTGGAAAAACTCTTCACCTGTGTAAAAAAAAATGCAGTTCAAGTGTCATTTCAATTTTTCAGGCATGTGTGAATGGTTTTAATTAATAAAGTACCCCTTCCAATTTCATCCTTTCCTGGGGGAGGTCCTCAAACAAGCCCTCCTGAGCCCTGAAATTTCTTTGTAAAAACCAGAGCAACCTACTCAGAAATTTCCCTGACTTGTTTACACATGTACTTTCCCGCAGGAAGTTGGCCTGGAAATATAAGGTGGGGTGAAATACAGGGGAATCAGCAAAGAAATTTCATCGTAAAATCTCAGAGATAAACTTGACTGTTCACACATTCAGCTCACCTTTTATTAATTTTCAAAATTTTTCTCATGTGTGAATAGAGTTTAAGAATGACATATTATTGAGTCTTATCTTCTCATGTGGTAGATCTTCATGGTAGCACATTTGTCTTTTTCAGATGTGTATCTTGAATTTTTCTTTGAAAAATAAACAACTTCACTAGAATAGTATAGGCCAGTTTTGGTGAAAAGGACTTGAAAAAACATGTTATTGGTGAAACTCAGACTCAGAAATAACCAGACATTTACACGTGTGATGACTTAAATGTTGTCTTTTAGGTTTCATTGATGCACATCTCTACATTTTTCAGTAACTGTATGTGTGTGCAAATATGTCTGCTCCATTTGTTGGCATGCATATGTCATTTCATGTAATCTAAACTATTTCACCTGTCAGTGTAAACTACTAATAGATACCCATACTTAAGGCAAAGTTGCATTTCAAACCTGTTTACTGTGCTGCAGCCTGAATGAAGAACAGAGATAATCAAATCATTTTTTAAGGGATAATTAAAAAAATATTGAAAAAAAGGAAATAACAGCCAGAGAGGTGGCGGATCAAAAACATTAAGGGACACTGACAAACTATCCAATTGTGGGAGTGAATGTAAAAATGCCAAAGCCTCTTAGAACATTGTACGTCTTTATTCAGTAATACATTATCATGCATATTTCATACAGGGAGATTACTAAAACCAAATTGTGTGTCTTTCTGTTGTATGTCTTTATAATTACACCTTGAAGCCATAGCCGACTTTATTTCCTCCCTTTTTTCCCCCTCCATATTCATGAAAAGCAGACTTGTAATTTGATAAAGAGAAGCTTGTGTTCTCAACTTCATTCAAACGGCATCATGGCGCCGTATTAAAGTGGGCATCTGTGTTCTCGCCGCATTAATCTCTTCAAGCACATTCCAGCTGCTGTGATGTGCGAGGGGGAGATAAGTCTTAAACAGTCTAAAGCTAAGCAAACCAGACAACTCTATTATTGGCTTCATAATTGCTTAATTAAACTTTTGTCACTAATCATTATGAGGGCAATAGAGCTGTTATACAGGCTTTCTGTCGAGCAGGGGAAAAAAATCAATAAACTGTGTTGGGGAGCTGATCCCCCCACGTCTCCCTCTCACTCTTTCTCTCTTCCTCTCTCTCCCTCCCTCTTTTTTTGTCCTCCACAAATGAAATTCATTGCTGCCGGTTAGTGATCTGTAGGTCTGGAGCTCGACTGATATGAGCTGCCATCACCATTTGAATTGAGGGGTATTCAGTAGCACATGAATATGAACAAATGGCAAACATAAATCTCTTGCATGAAGTACACCTTCTATCCCTTTATTATGGAACAATTGACCCATCTAAAATGAATTCTAATGCCAGCCAAAGCATTTAGATTTAAATTACACCGCGGGTTCCCCTGGACCTGAAAGATGACGGCATAAAAAAGATTAATATGCTAATTATTTTTTCCTCCCCTCTCTTTATTCCTCTTTTCGACATTTGCGTAGGGTTATTGTGAGCCTTGTAAATAAGATGACTGTTTTGTCAAGGAATGACTGCAAGGTTCCCTCCACGTAAAGTATGCTTTAGATCACTGACACGCATCTAGCCATGACATTATCTTTATCGTTTTTTTATTAGCCTTCGTTTTTTTTCTTCACAAAGCACTTCATAAAATGTGCATTTGGATGCTCAGTATGCAAATGATTATTTTGTCGTCGCTGACCCAGAAAGTCCATGAGATGCAAACATAACATGATGCGGGTTTCTCTCCTGTTCCTCTCTCTCTCCCTCTCCGGAATTGTATCCTGTCCCTCCAGAGCAGCCACAAGCACCCTTAGATGGGCCATTATGGGGGCCATTGTTCATCCCAAGGTTCTGCCAAACGATCACAGTTTAAATTATGTTGTTTTTCATATCCTTTAATTGGCCTGCCTTTGAAAAACCAACTTTTTGCTTTGAATGCGTTGCCATAGGCAGCCAATTGGCAAGAACGCAATGAGGGCAAAAGCCTCATTTCATAATTTGTTGCCACTTTAAAGTTGGCTAAGCCTCTGCGGCAAAATTGAAAAGTGTCCAGAATGTAAGAAGGGAAAAGGGCTTTTTGACTGTATGCATCAACATGAGAATACTTGATGACGTGATGCAATATGTGCCTTATCTTACAATTATTGCAATTGTGCACAGGGAAGTCTCAGGTGACTTATATGCATATGGTGTGCTTTTTTTATATGGTGCACTTAATTATAAACTAACTTACTAGTTGACACAGATAAGCACAACAGAGTTGAACTTAACTTTTTTTTCAGCGGGTGAGACATCTGTGGCATCCCTTCCACTTGACCCTAACCCTACCAGAATTCTGTAAGAACTACCGTATGACACTTACATACAAATAAAGTCATGAGGAGAGATCCATGATAAACAAAAAAAAATAATAATCTGTAAAAAAAAAAAAAAAAAACTGTGGTTGTGCTTTAATCACAGCCCAAGTGTCAATATAGATGTATGGGTCGTATCCCTGTTACGTTAGGTATCTCTTGCTTTAGGCTATATCTGAGTGCATCTTTACAACATATTTAATTGCAGCTTTATGGTGTCAGACTTCTTACCAGGAAAAAGAAGTTGAGGTCTCTAAGTTTTTCTTTTTTTAATTTTCAAATAGATTGTTTGGCTACTAGACAAACAACCTTTTAAAACAACTTTGACAGATGCTCCAAAAAAGCAACA
The DNA here is from genome assembly GCA_036419115.1 of Scarus forsteni. Lineage (NCBI taxonomy): Eukaryota > Metazoa > Chordata > Actinopteri > Labriformes > Labridae > Scarus > Scarus forsteni. Next base: position 808,431 of record JAZDUH010000040.1, read on the forward strand.
AATTTGAACCTGTTCATCAAAGCTTATTATGTCAGACTCAATTTTGGGAGTCATTGGACAACATGGTTAGTAGATGAAGTTATATTTCTCTTTAACAATGCAGCAGATTGGACCAAAATTTTGACTTGGTGTGCAAGGTCTTAACTTTGCAAGGTCAGTTTGGATTTTCGTCGTAGGGCCCATTAATTCCTCTCATTGGGCCCCCAATATTTGTACTTCTGCTAATCTAATGTACACTACTTGAAACTTTAATAAAACTATGTTTAGTACCTTTTGAATTTTCACTGAATTGAAAACTATCATATCTTGCAATGTTAACAAAATGTTGAAAGAAATTTCTGGTTCATCATCATATTCTATGACATTGTGCTATGAGCATTTAAATCTCTCATCCAAATAAATGAGCATGCAGCTTCATATAAACATGATCCATTCCACATGGTTCACTCATACAGGTTGTAGGCTTCAGGCTGTCATCTACAGTCATAGGAGTTGCAAAATTGTTTTTTTTTTCTTTATTTGTGACAAATCTGTAAATGAGCTGCAGCACAGAATAAATAATCCTTCATACAATTATGGTGAATAAGACATTTTTAAACTTTGCCTTGCCTCTTTAGTTGATAATAATGAAAAATAAATTATAACAAATGTTAAGAAATTGATCTGTCTAAAATTCCCTGGATTCAAATCATAAACTAATACAGAGAAACATAATGTAGCTTTTAATGACTTTTCTGCATAGCACCAATTATTGTATTGCAAAACTCATAATGAGAAATATTAATTATAACAAACTGGGGAGGATAAAGTTATTCTTGGTTAGTCAAAAACTTAAAAATATCATTTATAATGAATTAAACTCTCATGGTGTAATGAATGGCATTCTGCTTCGTGCATCTCTGCAGCTGAGAGTGAATGACTGTGTTAATGAATTGCTTCGAAAGCATCTGAAGACAGACTTAATTACAGAGCCCACAGTTCTTGCATTATTATGCCATATATCCCCAGCTGAATACAATTCAGCAGCTAGATAAACAAATTTCATGGCAGCCTTTATGGCACTACTTTCTGGCCAACCATTGATACCAGTGTTTATTCGCAGGGCTGCGTGAAGCGTGGCGGGCATGAAAATGTGGCATTAAAAGTGAAATCCTTCATTTTCATCTCATTAAGAAAGGGGGAAAAGTGAGAGGAATGCAAATACAAGACTGGGAATGTGTTGGATACTTACAAGACTTCCACATTTTCAGCAGTGGTTCAGAAAATGATGAGGGGAATAAATGAGAAAATAGGGAAGTGATCCGCCAGTGCTTTATTGACAGATACAAACGCTTAATTTGGAAAACGCCTGGTTGGGTTATTTAAATTAGGTCTGTCAGTATTAGTTTTTACCACAAAGATTATGGCCAGCACTGTGGTTCCTCCCACGGGCCAAACACATGCTCATTAGGTTGACTGGTGACTCCAAGGATGAATCCCAATTCTACCCCTTAGCCCTTGTTTTACCCCTTACTCCTTGGTTTTTGTTCACGTTCACATCTAGTGATGTGGTGTCCCAGTTCTCTGTAGGGCTAATGCTGCGTTCCAAGCGACCCATAACTCGGATATTTCCAAGTTAAAATCTCCAGATTTACGACCTAAAAGCATTCCAGGCAAATTACGACTTCGGTTTGAGCGTGAGGAATTCTGGTATGTAAATTAATCATCATGGCAGGCATTATTAGATTTATGCTTTATCAACTAACTCATTTAAGTGAAACAGAAGTGGGGAAACGGCGCATAATGTAACAGAAGCTTGTACTTTACAGTGTTTGTCATTATTAAGAGGCTACCATATTATTTAGGCAGTGATGTGACGTCACAAGTCGTAACTCAGAGTACATTGATCTAGTACGAGTTCACGGGTCGGAAGTTACGAGTTCAACTGCCGTTCCAGTGCACTTTCACGAGTTACAGGTGGGAAAAACACGAGTTACGGGTTGCCTGGAATGCAGCATAAGACCAAGGGATACATAGCCCTTGAAACAAGGACAGACATCAAGTAAATACTAATCATCTTTTGAATTGTTGGTTGCATTTAACAATTTCACGTTATAATGGGCTAGCTTCACAGCTGAAGCTACAGTCACTGTTTCGTCTGCCTACTTTACAGCCAGTGAGCAGCTCTGGTTGTAGCGGGAATCGAGTGGCGTCTTGTTTTTTACACCTCATTTTCACCCCTTCCCCTTAGCCTTCTGTGTTTAGCGCTAAGGGGAAAGGGTTGGAGAAAGGGGAAGGGCTAAGGGGTAGAATTAGTATTCATCTGAAATTGCGGTTATGTTTTCAGGAGAGTTTGTTCATCTGTCTGTCTGTCTGTCTGTCTGTCTGTGAACAAAATAAGTCAAAAAGTTATGAATGGATTTTGATGAAATGTTCAGGAAATGTTCAGCATGGGAAAGGAAGAACTGATTCGATTTTGGTGTTGATCCGGATCAGCGTCTGGCTGCCATGACAAAAAATGTGATTTTGGTGAATAACTGCTGAACTAAAATAGATATCATTATGAATCCAATTGCCAATGGTACATTTTCATGGTAAAGGAATCTAAATACTTACATGAAATAAAGGTAGAACTAATATTTCTGGTGAAAATCACAATATGGGTGAGGACTGTGGCTCTGGCAGAGGTCTGCGCTCTCCAAGTTCTTTTCTAGTTGAATCTACAATATATGTGTAACTAGAGGACAGCAGAAGCAGAGTAGAACCATGAGAAGAGTTTCTCAAGGAAACTTCTTAACTATTTGTTTTTACAAAGAAAAGGCAACTAAACAGGAACTTCTGAAAAATGTTAAGTCATTACTTAAAGTGAGGATAATTTAATGTCAATTAGCAATTTTGCACATGCACCCCTCCATATCATGTTTGGACGGTTATTATAACATATTACTACTCTTTCTTCTTAACTCAGACAAGACAGAGATTATTGTGCTGGGCCCTCGACACCTTAGAGAAACCTTTTCTAGTGATTTAACTGCCATTTATGGCCTTAGCATGGCACCAAGCACAGCTGTTTGAAGTCTAGGAGTTCTATTTGATCAGGATTTATCCTTTAACTCCCACATAAAGCAAATTTCAAAAAAAGCCTTTTTTCATCTTCGTTGCATCGCTAAAATCAGGCCTATCCTGTCCCAGAGCGATGCTGAAAAGCTAGTCCTTGCTTTTGTTACCTCTAGACTGGACTACTGTAATTCTCTGCTTTCAGGCTGTCCCAGCAAGTCGCTTAAGACCCTTCAGCTGGTCCAAAATGCCGCAGCACGTGCACTGACTAGAACTAGGAGAAGAGACCACATTACTCCTGTTTTAGCTTCTCTGCATTGCCTTCCCATTAAATATAGAATAGAATTCAAGATTCTTCTCCTCACCTATAAAGCTCTCAGTGGACAGGCACCAGTTTATCTTAAAGAGCTTGTAGTGCTGTACAACCCCTCTAGAACATTATACTCCCAAAATGCTGGCCTACTTGTGGTACCATCAATCTCCAAAAGTAGTATGGGAGGTAGAACCTTCAGTTATCAGGCTCATCTTCTCTGGAACCATTTACCGACCACAGTTCGGGAGTCAGACTCCTCTCTACCTTTAAGGTTAGACTTAAAACATTCCTGTTAGGGACCAGCTTATAGTTTATAAATTAGTTCATGAATTAGACTCATAGTTAGGATGCAATAGGCCTAGACTGCCGGAGGGGGGGATCTGGCACATTGGGCTCTATCACTCTCTCTCTCTCTCTCTCTCCACATCTGCCTTTGCCCCTTTTGTTTGCTCCTGTACTCGTCTCTGGCTCTTGTCTTGTAGGTGGCCTGGGATCCTTGGTGGAGACTGCCTGCTGCTGTGGAGTCACGAAGCCTCAAAACTACAGTTATAAACATGACACATAGTTGGCCATTTCATTATGAACATTCCATTCCCATTATCATTATAGCTGTTAATGTAGATATTAGCATGATCTCCCTATCCATGATCGATACATCTACAGTATCTGTTTTTTTATCACCACATAGGCATGAGGTTCCTCTGAAAATGGGATGCCACATCTCAAGAGGCCTTTAACACATTTATACTTAATGGAGACAAATATGGTAGGGATGCACTTGTGGTCTGGGCATCCATGAGTTCGTCACTACCATAAAGTCTTATTTTCAGCAAGAATATCATTGGTTATGCTTCTAGAAAATGATCACCACAACTATTCAGACATGAGGACCCTCCTGAAAACGAGATGTAGCATCTCAAGAGGCTAACCTCTTATAAATCAGATGACAGGTCTGTGGTTCATGGATCTATCACTAACTTTAGTTCTTATTCTAGTCCACTTGTCTCCTCCTACCTCCCTTCCTTTGCCCTCACACCAACACAGCATCGTGTGGATTTGCTGTTCATCATGAGACTGGGATCCACATTCAAGATTTCCTGCTGCTTAACAGAAGGTTTTTTCTTGCCGCCATGATGGAGGGATTCATGATTGGCTATATGGATTCATGTTGGGTGTTGGATGTACAGTTGTATATATTTGTATTAGGGCTGTCACTTTAGTGCATTAATTAGATTAATTAATTACACCGCAAATTAATGCATTATAAAAATTAATCACAAGATTAATCATAGCACACAAACATTTTATATTGGCCAGCTGGAGGACCCGTACATGGCAGTTGCACGTCACTTCACTCATGCGTCTCTAGTCAAACCAAACAAACCCAAGGTGACAACAGGAATGGCCTATTCAAGACTTAGTCTTATTTTATTTTTACATTTATTTAGCTATATTTGTACTACATTCTATAATAATTCATCAGGCCTAATTGGTTTGCTGGATGTCCTCGACCTTTTTCTTATTTTGAATTTGATTTATGAAACAAACTTAAAGTGAAATTTGAGTTGCCTGATTGAGCTTAGAATTTTCTGGACAAGTTGCCCTGACTTTGTTTTTTTTTAGTCACCAATAAAAATGTGGATTTACAAATCTTCACTTTTTAGTGTATTCATTTGATTAGTCATGCACTAAAATTTTATAATATCCTTGAATTCAAATGCTTTATTTGGGTACTTTAAGCAGATACGAGATTAAAATGTGATTAATTCGATTAATTAACTAAAAATCAGGTAATTAATTGGATTTTTTTTTTTAATCGTCTGACAGCACTAATTTGTATATATATGTATATGTGTATCTTTATATGTTTATATGTATCTATGCATAAATGTGTATCCACAAAATGAAGAGTTTTTGCTCTATTGTAAAGTGTCTTGAGATAACACTTGTTATGAATTGGCGCTTTACAAATAAAGATTGATTGATTGATACTGTGTAGTTCAAGTTAAAATGGTGACTCCAAACACTATCATAAAGTCGATTTCTTTGTATTTGTTTCCCTCAATTTAAGACACTTTTAGCATTTCATTCACATTTCTGATTTGTAATTAATATTTTGTTATTCTGAAACTCAAATGGAAAATTAATAGATGTAAATATCCAAGATTTCAGTAAAGATTCATTGAGATGAAAAGAATAATTAAACAGCCATACTTTAGACACAATACTCAATTTCCTCCACCCAAACATGTCATTAAGTCATTGTTTGATAGAAGTAGAGTTCCTCATACAAAGATAGTTGCCACATATGCCCAGTAAACTACATTTACCACAACTATTGCATTGTGATATCTGCATGCATTTACTGTTTGTGTTTTTGTTTTGCAGCTGCTGGCCTTTGTGCAGGCTTTCAAATCCTCTGGATGTGCACTCTCGTACTCATAAACACATACATAAGACAGGACGCTTCCTCTCCATTTTTGTGTGTTTACTTTAACCCCGGGAACAGTGAGAACACTGGCGACAGTGCCCACGCCCTGGGGCCCCGCCAAGGTTCCTTACACCTCTCATTTTCAGTCTGGGGACTTCAGGCGGCATGCCTGCAAATATCTGTTTTTGACTGAAATAATACAACAAGTCTGTGGACAGCTGTATTTTACACAAATCCTGTGAAATTACAGGGGAATTACAGGCCAGAGGAAGGATGGAAAATGTTTTGTTTCTTTTAATTTTGCTTCTGGATTGCATATCAGCACTTTTACACAATCTTACAATATTTAATTGATTTTCTATTTTTTTATTGTGGATGTACGCCTACTCAGGATACACTTACATTTCTCATTATCTTTTAATTTAATATTAACAGGTTTACCTTTTTTTCCCTAATTATTTTTCGATTTTGGAAGAGTGTTATTTATGAGGAATACTTTGTTTTGAATGTCACAAATCTAAAGAAATAAATTAAAACATCTTGTTAAAGGGACATTTTTGCTTCTATTTAACATGTAACAATAATTTATGCCTACTGCAGGCCCTCATTTTCCTGTTACTATATCCTTATCTGCAACCAAACAGAGTGTCGCCTTATAATGTACAGGAAAACACTAAAGTGTCTCTTTAAAGTACAACACACTTGAGCGGAAATCATTTAATAGCACGTTTGTTTCTCCCCTAATCCAAAAGCATTTTTTAAAAAAAGTACTCGGTCCTTAGTGTAAGATATAATTGTCAGCTTTCCTGCTCACAAAGGTATAACCAGGTTCCCTGCCTGATAGAAGTAGCCCGGTCAATTAAAATAATTATAGTATTCCTGTGATAACTGCAAGGTCTGGGTATTTTAGAACATTTAGGGATTTGCAGTTGCACATAATTGGAGCTGTGAAGTCGGACTCATGCTTTTCTTATAAAGGGCTGATTATATGGGGGAGCACAGTCATTTGGTGAGGGTTAGCTGCTGTAATGTGCTGTTTTTTGGTCTGTGGGTGGAGACCAAAACATGGATCACAGGTTTCCATGTGGTGGTCTGACAAGTCACTCGGATGTGTTTCAGTGTCACAATGAATAAAGTATTTTGAACAACAGGTTCTAAAATAAAGGTGTTCATTTTTAGAGTAGAATAAAAGAATGTCATAAACTATGTTAAGCTTGTTAAAATACATTATATCCTTCATAAGGGGAGGGGAGCCACTGCATTATGGTAATTCGGTCACGTTTTTATGTACTTTGTTGAGTTCATTTATACATCTCTTTTCTATTCCAGCAGTCCCCTACCTTTTTGCACAACAGCTCAGTTACTTTAAGCGCACAGACCACCTGTCCGGGGCTTTAAACAAACACATATCTCATGTTAAGTATAACTCACACCAACACAGGATCAGAAGGAACCATGGGCTTTTTCTACACCACAACAAAGAGACATTCACGAGGACTCACTCTGTTTTCATCAGCTGCTTAACAGAGGACTACAGTTTTCTTTAAGTCTCTGATTTAATAATGACTAATTAAACCAGAACACTCCCCAACTTCAGAGAAAAATGCTGCTAAGACAGCATATAATTCTGACTCTGTGATTCATCGATTGCTCATCAGTCATCGGAGCTTACTTGGTGTTTGGTGTTCCTTTGATTATTAAAAAGGTAACTTAACAGTTCTTACCTCCTAATTCAATTATGTCATTTATATTGGGACTTACGGCTATTCTGTGGTTATTTTGCCTGCTATTAGGTGCAAAGGTCATTATACATTATAATATACTGAACAATAACTGTTTGACTCCACCATTTAAGGTTTGCATGACACAGAAACGTGTGCTCAAAATACAAAACACTATTGGTATATTTTCTTTAGCACAAGTTAAATCACTAAGCAGTGCTTTTACATACATCTACGTCATACTTTATAAAGGAAACAGTAAGTGAAATAGATTTACATGAAATCTTGGCACTCTTTTCGTGGAAAATATAGAAAATAATAAAGTTAAAATTAAATTATAGAAAATGATTTAAAAAATGAAAGTTATCATAGCCGAAAGGCAACAGAGATCTTCAAGATTTAGAGCCAAACTAATGGAATTTTACATTACTGTAAAAGGAGTCAGTTTGTGGAACAATATTGATGAAAAAACCTAAGAAGCTAAATCAAACTTTTTTTTATTTAAAAACAGAACAAAACCACCAAGTTGTGAAAGCTGGATGAGATATCAAAAGACAGTTTTGTTTTGTTTAAAAAGTATTTTCAGATTCATCTTGTATCAAATGTAAATTGAATCTGTTTCTTATAGAGGGATGTGATTGCTTCTTTGGTCCAGGAGCTTTTTGATTTTATGTCTTATTACATAAATTGTTTTTCATAGTCATTTTAAGAAGGGGGTGATCGTATAGGATTATTTTCCTTTCTGTTTCTTTTCACTTGTGCTTTGGCCTATTGTTTTTTTTTTTTATTGAAAGTGCTTTCTTCTATTAACTCTTGAAAATAAGAAAAATAATATTTTAAAGAATAGCACCAAGGGGCAACTACACTAAAAAGGAACTGCAATGAAAATAAAATGCAATCTGGACATCAAATAAAAGTCCACCTGCAAACCCAAAGTCAGGCCTTTGCATTGAGTAAGAATGATTGTGTTGTGGCATTTTGTATACTGAATTAGATGATAAATGTTATTGTAAATATGGAAATAATATAAAGAAGATGTATCTTTTATAATTACTTGTGATATATGTTAGTAGATTATATAGAAATTCAAGAAATCTCGCAAAAGAGGATCCAATTGATAATTCTTTTGCATATGAGGCCCCTGGTATGACATTTTGGATCCCCTGCTTTATTGAATGTATCCATGAAAACTTGCACTGAAATATTCATCAGCACCATCAATAAATCCATTGACACCATTACCAGATGCTTCTTTCTCATAATTTTGCCACATTAAAGACAACCGTCCACTCAGACTCAGCTATTGTGACATCATATTCCTCCACAACCCACACAAACGCACTGTAGTCCCATCACAACCAGTCCAATCCAAGGCCTGGCTCACTGTCGAGCTATTAGCGCCAGTGGCAAGCCAACCACAACACCAGCCATAGTTGGAGCGATAGCCCCATTTTGGTGCGGGGGTCAGCGACTCAGCCATATTGTTAAGATGATTGTTCTGCCAGCCTTCTGTCATGGCTGATGTGGCTGGAGCGCTTGGCGTGGCAGCGGCTGCCTGCCTGGCTCCTTACTGCCTGGAAAGCCGCTTTGCTGTAGGCAGCTCGGAGGCTTTAAAACCCTTATTGTCTATCTTTCCCCCGGCTAGCCTCGTATTTTTTCTCTCTCCCCCTGCTCCCTCCGCAGGCTGGTCTGGAGTCAGAGAGAGAGGGAGGGAAACAGAGAAGAGAGGGAAGAGCCAAGCATATTCAAGGGCCCGGTCCAAAGTATCATGATCAGCATAGGCTTTCACGGCAGCGATTGCCCGCATCCCGAAGCATTGTTCAGCCCCTCTCTCCCTGGCAGCACTTTCGTTTGAACAGAATTTTGACACTGCAGTTGGGAATTCTGCAGATTAAAGGGGACATATTTGGTACACTTCTTTCTTGGCACTTTTTAACACTGGGGAAGGTGCAAATATTTAATCAAGGCTTCCAATAGGAATGAAAGGAGGGATATTTTACTCTCACTTACTAGAAGTACTTATCTTTATGAATACAAATTGATTATTTATTATCAAATCTATATAGTGAAGGGATTTCTAAACACTTTCTGTGGAGACACCTTTTGGCAGAAGAAAAAAAAAAGACCACCTCTTTATATTCTTTAACATATACAGTCACACAGGCATAAATTTTAAAGAAGTGTGGGAAACTGGTCCAACATGCAATATAAACCAATACTTTTTAAAAAACTCTGAATCTGGATCTACATTCAAAGCATCGCCAAAATCACTTCCTCAATAATACATACCTCAAAAATGTAGTCCTAATCCATTGAAAATTCTTTAAGTTGTTCAACTCACAATAAAATTAATAAAACATAACCTCCTTGGTGGAGGCAGTAACAACAGTCTGTGTGATCAGCAGGTGAAAGGATATGATAAACGTATCTTTATGTTTGTTTTTATAGTAGCTTTGATGTCTGTTGTCGTTTAACCCTTGCAACTTCAAGCCATTTTTGCTATTTTTTGCTTGCTGTATTTGTGGGAAATAATGCAAGTTGAGCCTTAACTTTTTCGAGAACAACTAAAGTTAACTCATCTTTTCTCAGGACACCCTGACCCATCAAAGTATTCATGCTGTAATAATGTGAGAATTCTGTATTCCAAGTTGAATGGTCATGGCTTTAAGAGAAAAGTACCAACATGCAAATAATAAAAAAAATCTTTCACATGTTGGCACGTTCTTCCAGACTATTTTGCTCTGTGTTGCTATTTTTGACACTGTTAAAAAAAGTTTCTATTTCAAGTTTGACTAAGGGCCTCAACCTGTTTCTAATAATTCCACATTTATTGTGTTAAAAATGACAGATAACTATCAGGTCTCTTTGGTCGCTCCTTCCTGGATGCTTCCATAAAGAAATCACGGAAAATTGCTGGGCATATCTGACTGATTAATGGACTAACCTGAATTTATCACAGTCTGTATGGTCAAAATGGAAGTCTAATAACAGCAGTGCTGCGTTTAAACCACAAAAAGTGTCACGTGATCACTATACATCCATGTGGATTTATGAAAACTGAATTTCTGCAAACATGGCACTTGAAGGTGCAGTGTGTAGAATGTGGCATTTTATACATCTACTGTAATTTGCCAAACAGAATTGGTGAATATAGGAGATATATGTTTCTATTTGTATGTAAAGTCCGTCAAAATAGGAGTACAATCATCCCCATAAAATGTTTGTTTTATTTTTATTTAGTTAGAAAAAATCTTTATAAAAAAATTACATTACTGCAGGCCGCTGTTTCGTGTAGGCCGACATATTGATCCGCCGTGTTGACAATGGGTGGTTTTTAGGGACAAAAAGAGCGAAACGCGAATCTGTCCACCAGTTCTGAAATCTACTTGGAATGCAGGCGAAGAAGAGGAGAGGATGGCAGTGGATGCATAGAAAGTTGTTACTCTGTCCTCGGAATTCAAACTGTGTGTATAAACACACATACAACATAAATTGTGTGCTGTGTTCAGGATCCTTTTTGGTCTTCACAGGATTCCGTTGCTCAGGGACGTGACGTTTTGACTACGGTTAGGTTCATTCCAGAATCTGAACGCTAGATGTCGCTAAAATGCCAAGTTCTACACACTGCACCTTTAATGATTGGATTTAAAAAAAAAAAATTCTGAGGAGAATGTTTAACCTGAAGCCCTCCACATATAACAAAAGGTTAAGTGTTGGGCTTCCAAACACAGCTGTCCTCAAAAAGGTCCTCACAGGTCTAGAGATATAAGTCATCAGTGATCCTGTTGAGATGGGAGGGTTCAATGTAAGCTTTAGTCCATCATAAAGCCGTTTAACAAAAATTTGCAAACACTAATAATTATAAAGTTATACTATAAAAGTGTACATTGTTTAAACAAGCATTGCTTTATAAAGTAAGCCCTGGGTTCTACTTTGAGAGTCATGGTTTACATTTTGAGCAGAATAGAATTGTGTATTTCCAGAAATTGCGAAATGTTTCTCTGGATCCTATTCATATAAGAGTTATGTTATGGATTTCTGGATTATCTGAAGACTGGACTATGGTCCATTATGATGCCTGATAACATAAACTACCAAACGAATGGAAACATTTACTACAGATACCAAATACTCCCACGTATTTGTTTTGATTTCTACTACTGATTACAACTACCAAACAAAGAGATGTAGACCATGCATAACGAATATTATTTACACTGCTGGTCATTTTCCATAACCATCAAAGAGGTAAAATGTTGGTAAAAAGAAGTTGCCAAAGTAACATGACTTCAAGTAACATCTATCTGGCTTAACTTACACATTTTAAGACATATAAAATTAAACTCAGGTAGTAGTTTTATGTTAAAATCCCACAAAGATTTTTTTTCTCATTCTGTTCTGCGAAATGGCTCATATTTCTTATTTTACAATGCAACAGTAGCACTGCCTACTACATCTGATTAGTCCATAAAATGACTGGCCTATCAGTTGTCCATTCACCTGTAGTATATGTTCTGAAAGGCTCTGGCTTCCCAAAACACCTTTTTATGGAAATATTCTGTACAGTGTATATCGAATGACCTATACTGGCATGTCAGGTTAGTTTAATGAACCAGTGCATCCCGAGGCTTTCTTTTAAGTGAAGTAAGAATACTAAAGGTATAGCATTATCCTTATTTTCTATCTCTGGGAAAGAAGGGAGACACTCAGGCAAGTAATATTTGGCTGCTGCTACACATTTTTTAAACTAGAAATACACACAGAGGGACAAGTATCATGATAAAGTGACTGAAAATTAGTAATGCTGTCTTATATTAGAACTTAATTGTATCACTTTAAATTGCATAAACTAACAACCCTTGTGTAATTGTCCTTTTTTTTTGGAAGAGATGTTTTCCTCTAGATAAATCCTCGTATTTGAGGTACCAATTCAGCATTCAAGGCAGTAAAGGATAGACTGACACCATTAGCAGCAGGACTTAGATGATGAAATAAACTGCTCAGAGTTAAATTCCTATTGTTACACTCTCCACCCTTTCCTATCTCCACCTTTCTTTGTACCCTCAGTTTAAAAACACACCTTCCTCTCTGTCGTAGGCACACTCTCATCCAGGTGTAGTTAACCCTTTCACACTCCTTATCCCTCCTATTTGTGCTAAATCGGGCAGCAAACTAGGAAACTGGGCAAGAAAAGGTTTTGATTGCCCAAATATCTGTGTGTTTCCGTCTTTTTTCCAAGCATGTGTGTGCTCCGGTATTATGTGTGTAAATGCTGGATTCTTGGAGAGTGCTTCATTTAGGGGCCCCCCTCTCCTCTCCTCAGCTGCTCCCTGCCTTCCCCAGTAATTAGCCTAGCGTGGCAGCCACCTCTCGCTGCTCAGTCTGGGAGAGACACTTGACACGGCAGACATCAGAGAGATTTTTCAGGAGGCTCTCCCGGCGCCCCAACAGCTCTTAATTAACCACTTAGGTATCCCCACTCGTTCCCCCGGCCGGCTCTTTCCAAATGGTAAGGAGGTTCTGTGCCACGGATCTAAACACCGGGGGAAGCACGCTATCAAAAGATCTGGGTAAATGAAGGCTTGTGTAAATTATTTTTAATGATTCCCTCCTGGCACATCATTATGTTTGTAGTTACACACAGGCACTTCTGAGACGGCTCATCTTCGCTAAGGTCATCAGCAGGACCAACTGTAACTAGCTGCTAGTCTGTAAATGGCTTATTAATTAGTGCTGTGGTTTTACATAGCTGTGAGCTCTGATATATAGTGCAGGGATTGTAATTGTGCGGAATCGAAAATGATGATGATGATGACGACGATAACCCATCTCCAGGCTATTTATGTAAATTGCCTCCTCATATTAGAAAATCATTACCTATCCAAACAGTGCAACACTCAGCAGCTGTGAATTACAATGATGGATTTTATGATAATTGCGATTTAATTCTCTCCCTCTCCCGCGCTCTCTTTTGTCTGCGTTGAGTTTGGAAGTAATTTGGCCATTGTGGCTGCTATTAATTCTGTATTAGTTAAAGCTGAATGGATGGGTTTATTCAATTTCCTCTGAATTGAGATTTGTAAATGATCACTTTGTGAAACAGAAGATCACTTGTTCCTTTTCCCCCCTCTCTCTCTTTTTTAAGGGATCTCATTCAGGAGTGTTTAAATAGACTGTCGAGTTATTAATGGATGTTCGTGTTTCCTCTTTGTATTACTGGGTTACCTGTAGATATTAGGCTATCTACATCTGATTGTTCCAGTTTGAACAAACAAAATTTGATAATAAAAATGTATTAATTCTACAATATTAAGTAAAAACAATAGTGTGAAAGCATAGAGCAGACCTGCATTCATACACTTCATATTCCTGGAAGGAGGAGTTGTCTTTCTCTTTGTGTCATTATCAAGCAGGGCTGAGAAATTTTACGAGTTTTAATGTACATCTATAAAGTCAAAAGATTTGAAGATCAGGGGCACTGTGTTTACAGCATGAAGCAAGTTGTACAAAGCATGTGTTAGTCCATATTTTGCTTTTTATAGGACATGTGTTCTTGATGCAAAGCTAGGCGAAAGGTTGAAGATGATCTTTGGGCTTCTATGATAAGTAAAAAAAGGCATAATGTCTTATCTCATGAAAAACTAAACAATAAACAAAAGAAAAGTGAAAGATTAATTGAAAAGAACATTTTCCACTAAAGGTTATATCAATATGTAATGAAATGAAATTAACAAACTGAGATAGGAGCACAACTATAACAACATCAAAATAATAAACTATAATAGAAGTAATCAACAAGTTGTGGGGTCAGAAGTTAATTTTGAGAAAATTTCAAGTTTCCTAGTTCATTGCTGAGGTGCGTGGGGGTGGGGGGTTTAATTATGTGCCCGACTCCACTCTAACAAGTGCTCTGCAGTTCAGCATTCAAATCTCACTGAAGGTCTTCAGAGAGGCAACTTTACATTCATGAGGGGAGTAAAATACACGAGCAGCAGCAGCAGCTCTTCCATAACCTTGATGAAATGTGCATTTCACCCCAGGCTACGAGAGGGGGAACATAAAACCCCCCGAATCATTACATTTAGAACAAGTTCCCTCTCTGACTTCTTTGGCAGATCAACACCTTTAATCTGTTTTAATGAAAGTTTGAGGCTTACACGGACAGGTCGGCTATCAGCATGCAGGGGGCATCTTGGGACAAACTAAAGAACACAGTTTATGAAACATGAAAATGGAAGCAGATCTGTGGTTGTGTTTTTACACTTTTACACGTCTGGCTTCATGTATCGCTGCCCCCCCTCTTCGTGCTGCCCGAGCCGCCTGCTGATGTCTCTCTGCCTGTTGGTATGCAGACTGTATCCAGGCCGCAATCAACATCTGCTAATTTCCGTCTATTAGCCGTATTGTCGTAACACACGATCATGATGTTTTGTTTGTACGGCTGAACTGAGACTTATGACCCTAATCCATCATCTGCTTGTCATATTTTTATGCGTTGTCTGTGCAGTTCCCCACAGCCCAAAGCAAGCATATTACAAGGCCCTGTTTAAGTTATTGGCCAGCTGCTTGAGCTGTGCCCAGCTGAAGAGGTCATAGCGTTTTTTTCCCCTCTCTCTTTTCTCTCTCTTTTTTCTGTGCTTCACTTTGCTCTCAGAATATCACACTGTAGCACACCCGATGCCAAGCATAACACAAACCGTATGTCCTGAGAAGCTATCGTTTGCATTCACTGTGGCTGAAGATTTTAGCAGGCCTACATCCTCCCCACACACAGACAAACACACCAAAGTGGACACTGCAAAACTAATAGCTTGTTCATGAGAAAAGAAAGAAAAATGTAACTTTCAAACATTGTCTTGTTGACAGCATTATTCTGTTACAAAATGACAAACTCAGAGCCGTACAAAACCAACCTTCAAACGCTACAGCACAAGGGGAAACAAAGACGACAAATGTTCAAATTTATGTTATGCAGCTGCTTGAATTTCATTGTAAACGTCCACTGGGTTCTCAATAAATGTCTTTATTAGAATCCAAATGATATGCCTGTCATGGTGCAATGTCATGCTGTCTCCAGAAACAGGCTGGAAAAGATCTTTGAGGATGATTTAGATTCCTGCTATTAATCCCCCTGATTTTTCTGAAACATTATACAGCATTTGAAATGAT
Organism: Scarus forsteni; assembly: GCA_036419115.1. NCBI lineage: Eukaryota > Metazoa > Chordata > Actinopteri > Labriformes > Labridae > Scarus > Scarus forsteni. The sequence goes on from JAZDUH010000040.1 coordinate 824,101, forward strand.
TGATGCTGAAAGGTGTTAAAATAACATTTACAGGCCCCAAACTATATTCAGAAAGACTCAAGTGTATTTAGGTTTTCATGCATACTGTACATTTATATATGTACATATTCAAACTGTTTTGTTTGCTGTTATTGCATAAGTGTATTTTTTCACTTATCTATATAATGACTAATTACAAATGACTATTTTTTTAGCATGTTATAATAACATCTGCCGATGAGATAGATTTATGTATACATTAGACAAAACATCTCTGTCACATTAGCATACCTTGTAATACATTTTGTGGTGTTACATCTTCATTTTAATGTATACAATAATAAACGTGAAAAAATATTTTTTTTAGGGATGCATGGTATCGGACTTTTGCCAGTGTCCAATATGCAGATATTTCTTTACTCATTATCACTAATATTTTTTTTCTGAACCACACCATTTTTACCTTAAGAAAACATACTTCTTTCTTTCAATGTGGAAGTCTATTTGTGTAAGAAACAGATGTATGACAACAAAACATAATCAAACTGTTTAGGAAATATAACTCGATTTTTAAATATATTTTATACCATTGCTGTGATGACAAAGTTAGGGAATATGATACATAATGGTAGATATAACAACTAATTTATGGACAATCTATTGGCTGTAAATATTTGCTGAAACCAATGTTTGTGTGTGTGTGGGGGGAGGGGGGGCAGATATCCGCCTTTGCTGATATTGTATTGAAATACAGTGCATCCCTAGTTGCAGCATACTCTACAGTGTGCCAGAATTATAGCAAGAAAAGTATGAAGTATGAATATTTTTTTATTCCTTATTATGCATATTAAAACAAACCATTAGTTTGTTAATTAATTATGTCTTACAGGTTTCCTAAGGCAGTTGTGATTATTGTTTGAGGTCACCACGTGTGCATTGTCTTATGTTTCATGTAGAAAAATAAGTTTAATTTCCTGGGCGCTCTCTCAAAAGCCCATATTGGGCTGTTCTTTTTTCATATGTCCTCTAGGAGGGTTGAACACTTCTGTGTGGAAAAAAACCCACCCGCTACAATTAACAAAACAAGAAGTCCGCATTATCAGATATTCTCCCTCTACATGTCTATACAGTGCAATGTAGCTGCTTGAAACGACTTGTTGACTTGCCTGTTGAGTTGGTATTTTCACTTTGGCAACCATGTTTTCAAGTCAGAACTTTGCTGCTTGCATTAGCCACATATCTTACACCCATCTTCCGTGCCAAAAATCTTGTCAATAGGTGACTTGCCTGAATTCAAACCTTAAAAACAACACCATCAACTCAGAGCACACTGAAGTATTTCAGTTGCCCATGCAAACACTGCATACGCCCTTTAAGATTCAGTGCCATTGTTAAAGGCCCCTACAAACCGAATGCGGTTTGCGCGGCGGCCACCGCGCGGAACAGCGCAGACTGTGCGCAGAGCCAGCACTGAGCATGGCGGCTGCGCGGCGCCAGTTAAGCGACAGAGCAGGAAGTGTTCTTAGCACGCTTGGTTCGAAGAGTCGTGCATGATGCTCTCAACGTATATAATGTCTATGCTCTCAACTACGTAGCAAAAATCTGTAGCTGTAATCCTCCTGAGGAGGAGGACCAGAGTAGCAGCATCAGCAGCGTTGAGGAAAAAGATATAGGTCCACCTGATCCTGATGGCAAGGCAGGTACTGGGGGAGTAGCTACAGGCTCGTTCGGGAGCTGCATTTTCACACAGAACGCTTCCAAATGTACTTCAGGCTGACCAAGGAGCAGTTTGAGAGCCTGCTGTCCCGAGTTGGTCAAAGTCTGGTAAGAATGCAGACAAACTTCAGGCAGCCAGTCTCTCGAAGCACAGTTCAGCTCTGTATCCACGGACATTTTTTTTCTGAACTGGCCGCTCCTATTGGATGCGCTGAGATGTCGTCAGAGTGCGCTGCACCCGATTTGAAAATGTTTCTGTTCGTGCGCCGCCGCCTTGCGCGCCGCTGAACTACGCGCGCCGCTGAACTACGCGCGGCAGTAACACATACACAATTAATGGGTTTGCCGCCGACCGCCTGCGCTTGCCACGTTTGGTGTGTAGGGGCCTTAATACAAACATGCTCCAATGTATGAACATTAAGTCACTTCCCTCTGTAAAGACATACTGCTGTGTATATTACCCAGTGTGCAGTGAAATGCATTATAAAAGCCACAGTGTAGCATCGTCTGTGATAAATGTTATTGTTACAGGGTTTGTGCCCATTGTAAAATGAATGTCTTCAGAGTAAATGTCCTCTTGAGGACAGTCGATGCATATCACCGCAGACTGGAGAGCTTTTCCTTTTTCCTTCTTCCCCCTCCTTGCTTGACACTGTGTTGATAGACACGCGCAGTATTTTTCCTTGTTAAGAAAGGGCCTTGTTTATTCTGCAGGTAACGATCCAGATCCTGCAGACATTTGCCCCACAGGAAGGGGTGCGCTCACTCAAGTTTGTCATTTCATTTCTACTGTGAAATCCATTAAGTCCACACACTGAGGGCCTCTTTTTTCAAGCATGTAGAGTATTTTTTTTTCAGGATGAGCTGTTGGTAAGATCTTCTTCCAAGAATGAAAGTTTACACAAGTGCTGAAATGCATTTTTAAAGTCAGTTGGTGGAGAAAGTGAAGAAAAACAAGTTGAATATGTTTCAGGGCTGGGTGATATGTTCAAGAAATCATATCTATATATTTTTGTCCATGCACAATATGCATTTTTCCTGTAAAGAAAAAAACTCTTTTAACTCAAATCCTCTGTGGTAATGTCAGTGAGGCTTTTATTAAAAGCCAATGCATTCTTCCTGAGGATGCTGATAATGCCCTCCCCAAAACATTTGAGTCATATTATATCGTGTAATCTTTTTTTTTTAACTTCTATACCAAAGATGCTGACTGACAGAGATCACATAAAATAACTATCGAAACAACTAAAAGCAGAAGCCTGTCTTCATTGCTTCCATTTTGTGCATTACTGACATCACTCATCAAGTAATACTATGGACCAGTTCTTACATTTAGATAAGGAGCATGCTCTTTTAGGTGTACAGTATGTAATGATACAATAAAGTAATCCTGCTCTCACCAGGAAGTTATGCTTAAGTAGCCAGATGCCACAATATTTAGTGTAACTGAGTTTTTTGTAACGGTCACAACCATCAGACTCACTTAAAATAAACTCAACTACATCCACCTCCTTAAAACCATTCTCATCTGCAAATTCAGCCCCATTAACCATTATCTCTATCACTTTATCTTTTTTAATGTTAGTGGAGGTGGAGCTATCCAGCTGACATAGAACAAGAGGTTGGTTATGCCTTGGACTGGACACCAGCCAATCATAGGGCTGACAATACAGAGACAGAACCGCATTGAAACTCATACAGTTATACATGTTTTTTAAAAGAAATTTAAGATATCATTCGCTGAAAAAAAACATACATACGTTGCCAAAAATTTTGGTCATAGCACAAGATTGGGACGTTTTCCACATTTGTGCTGATAACTCAGAAAAATGTCCACTGATTTTGATTACATTTTTAAGGCATGTTGGTTACACCACAAGGAAGAAGTCATGAGATTTTGATGGTGATCCAGATTCAGAGTTGGATTAAGGATTTTTTTTGGAGATTTGTTAACTGTGAGATTTGATAACTTTCGATCTTTGAGTACTTCTAGTTTAGCTTGTGTTATCATATTTCAAGATTTTTTAAATAATATTTCAAAAAAGACCTCACCAGATTTGGAAGACAATTTTTGAGAATGTCGGTCAGGCTTGTTTTATCAAGCAATACTTACTGATACTTGCTTCAGACTTAGAAAAATGTATATACAAGTATTTTATCTACTCTTGTTGAACTAATATAAATTTCAAATATCATAACAAGTTTTTTGTTCATTTTGCTCCATCAGTGAGAATACCATTAATGTGGGCCTTTTTTGTGTTAAAAGTTTCCATTTCTAGTCTGATGCATTTGAATTATTGTTGCTTTTTCAGTTTAATGTGTAGAACTTTTAATTATAATTTCTTGTTGCAGATTGGGTGTTTTTTGTCTTCATGTTTACAAATTATTCTTTCAAAGATTTGACCCATGGGCCTAAAAAGTGTGAGCATGTGACTCCCAAGCTATCAAGTAGTCCACTACTTATGTGATGCACCTTAGTACATTACAGTACAGACTACTGTAGGTGTATATAAAGCCTGATAAACACTGTTGATGGCACATCCACAAATATTCCTCTTGATAGCATTTGTGTCTCTAAGTATGGAGGGGAGCTCCATTTCCACACATTTTCTCCCCAGTTGCAGCGTTGTGTGTTTTTTTGTTTGTTTTGTGTCTGCCTCCCCCTCCTCGGCAGCTTTCTGCTCGGCCATGTGAAATTAATCTGAGAGAAAATAAACAGCAGAGCCCCGACAACTAATACAGTTAATTGTCTTAGTGCTTTTCTGGCCGGCCGCTTGCTAACAGCTGGTCGGACCGGCTCATGGCACCACTTCAGCCAGCCTTTGAGATAATAACTTTTGCATCTGCCAAAGAAGTGGCTGCTACTGCCCACAGAATTTACAACTCACAAGTGGAAACACAGACTCCGACAGAATTTGCGATGCACGGCTCTTTGAATTTTATTAATGTAATGCAAACACAGTCCTTCCAACACATTAAATTGTTGATGTTATGCGAATACACTCCGGAATTGCAGATCCTCATTAACATTATTTGCATGTTAATCTGCATCTTTTTAATTAGTGATATTATTTATGCACATAATTTTCGCCCGGTGATGCCAAGTCTCAGGCACATTAATTAATCTACAGAGATGCCAAACTGTTTTTCCTCCACTTTTATTTGTTTACAACGTGTTCTGGATTCAGGGCGAAGTTAGAGGCGAAAAAAGGCAGAAAAAATGCTTAAAGATGAATAAAAGTATGCAGACAAGATTAACTAAAAGTCCTTTTTGTTTTCATAATTCATATTGTAATATTAGCCAAATGTCAAGTGTGGGTATATTTTTTTCCTGCCATCTTCCCTCTGAGATCGGTTATTCAGTTACACTACCTTGATGTATTATTAAAATCCATAATGGACTCCCGAGGCTTCTCTTGCTTCTCTTCTTCATTTACAGAATATAGTCAATGTTATTCTAATCTCCCTACAACACTGTCATGCATAGGCAATGAGACCCCAGCCCCAACCCCACCACCTACCCAGAAGCCCCCATGAAATCACCCACCTCTTCCACACAGCCACCAAATAAACACTGAAGCAAAGCTCACAAAAAATAAATTCTAAAGAAGAAACCTGAGAGATGATACTTTATGCAATGCAAAACAGTCGCTGCTGTAACCTCTGTTTTATCACTGAATTTGAATTATTCTCAAACATGTTAATTTAACTTTTTTAGAAAAAGAAGCGACATAAATGTGCTTAAAATAAAACAATTGTCGTCAATATGTGATGGCAATTACTAAAATGGAATGGAATCAAGTAATCTGCATTAATAACAACCTCCACATTACAGCTTTGTTTAAATTTCCAATTCTACTCAATGTGTTGTGTTCATTTTCAAGTTTTTATTGTTTTTATGGGAACAAAAGAAACCTCTGGACATTATCTTAAACCTTTGACTTTTTCTGCCTCGTCCTCATCAGAAAGTGACCCTGTGAAAAACCTTGCTCTTAGGGCAACAGTCTACAAGCTAAAGGTGGGGTTGGAATGTAGCATCTTCTCAGGACTCTGTCAAGTCCCCCCGCACCAGAGGTCCACCAAAACAACCCCCCTGCATGATCATATGACTGATATAAGACCACCAACTCAAACATGGTCCTTAGCACTTTTTTAGGTTTTGTACTACGCCATGTCTCCCTCAGCTGTAAGAAAACACCAAAACATTATGGACTTGAGCTTATATAGCGCTTTTCTAGTCTTTGACTACTCAAAGTTGTTTTACACCGCAGGTCACACCTACCCATTCACTCTCACATTCACTCACTGATGGTTCTGAGTTTCGATGTTAGTTATCCATCAGTATCTCTAATGCTACGGCCACACCGGACGCGAATTGGCGAATTTTGACGCGCGTAAAGCCTGTAACGCGCCGCGCTTAACGCCCGAAGCTGGACGCTGGACATTTTGACAAGCTGTGGGACGACGCGCGTCCGGGCGCATGCGCAGTAGAGAGCCGGAGCCGGTCGGACTCAGTGATAAACCCGTGCAGGCAAATCCAGCTGGAAACGAATATTTACAGAACTTACCTCCAAAACCTGTCTCCTCAGCGACTTTCACCCAAGCATGCTCCTTTTGTTCCAGTCTCTGTAGAGGACACACGCCGAGTAGTTTAGCTCCGGATGACAGCAAACAGCGCCGATAACCCTCTCCTCCATCTTTGAGAGGGGGTTTAAGCAGGAGCAGGAGGCCGGGGCGTCACACATTATTAAATAAAACCTGTCTCCTCAGCGATTTCACCCAAGCCTGCTCCTTTTTGTTCCGGTCTCTGTAGAGTATACACACCGAATAGTATAGCTCCGAATGATAGCAAACAGTGCCGATAAACCTCTCCTCCATCTTTGAGAGGGGCTTGAGTGGGAGCAGGGGTCATGGAGCGCCACACGTCCATCAAATCAATGACGCCGGGGCGTAATGTCATCGCTGACTGGCTGCGGCGCCGCAACCTGGCGTCGAAAGTTGAATATTTTCAACTCGGGCGTCGAGGCGTTTGGGGAGTCAAAAGCGCCTCGACGCTTCCAAACGCTCCGCGCCAAACGCGTCAACGCTCCAGACGCGCCGCGCCAAACGCCTCCAACGCGCCGCCCGGGGCGAATTTGCGTCAAGACGCGTGTTTGCATTGACTTTGTATGTAATCTCGACGCGCGTCGACGCAAATTCGCGTCCGGTGTGGCCGTAGCATAACACATTCATGCCCTTTCATGCCCATTTACACGCCACTGACGCAGCAGTGGGAGCAACTTGGGGTTAAGTGTTTTGCCCAAGGACACATTGCCATGTGACGCCCAGAGCTGGGCTAGAACCTGCAACCTCCCAATCACTGACCACGCGCACTATCCAACTGCACCACCAACGCCCCCATAGTACTTTATAGTAGCAAAGTAAAAAATAGGCACACAAAGAAACATTGCAGGTTAGTTCGTATTCACAACCTGATGTTGACTCTTGTGTTTGCTCAGACTTTGTCCAAATTCTGTTTTGTTTCGGCTTTCTCTGTCTCCATTTTTCTTTTCTTGCTCTGTTTAGCAGGAGGAGCGGTTACCAGTACTTGGGGTATGGGTATTTTCTTCGCCATTCTCCGGCGTACTTTGATCCCTCTCAGCTCAGCTTTGCACACTGAATCAGGGTCAGTGCACGCCAACAAAAGGTGGGCAGAACGGCAGTACAGGATTTGATTGGTTGAATACATTTGGTCCAAATTGCTGTGATTGTTTGGTTTATCCCTGGTTTACTCCTGCTGTAGACAACTGCTATTTTCCACTGTCTTTTAAGAATGCACCATATATTGTTTGCCAACAGGATATAATGATCGTTATCAACCAGTATAACAAAAAGTGTATCTGAGTCTGATTTTTAAGCCTGCCTCCAAGCGGGACTCCACTAGAAGATAATCAGTCTGATTTTTAGCCTGGATTCTGCCTTCCAAGGAAAGTCAGCAAAGCTACAGTAATCTTACCTCATCTTTAGAGGATAGGGGACGCCCCAACTTGAAATCGTAGTTGTTAAATATGTACAATACTTACAATCAAAAATCAGAATTGATATGTAGAGAGCACCAAGAACAGTTGAGCATATACTTTTTGTTATCTTTCTTGGAATGGAACAATAACCAATCAGAAACAAGCAGGCAACACATAAGAAAAAAAGTCATAGCCATGGCAACAGTGGTGGATGTGAAGCACATATTCGATGAGTCTGTCTAATATTGTGCAATCTAGCTTCCCCTCACTAGTTGGTGCTGTACCTGCAGTCTTTATTACTGCCATCTGACCCCATCGTTACACTAAATCTGCTTTTGGGCCGCATCGAGTGGCACAAGTACATTGAATGAAAGAAACATTCTGCACAGATTTGTAGATGTCAACCTGTTACGACGACCTGAGTCTGGCAGTGCTACCAATGCTAAGAGGTTAACTGTTGGGACATTTGACAAAACAAGCCACAGTTAATGCCGTTTTATTTGGCTTGCATTGTTTGGTCCTTGTTTGTTTTTTTATTGCTGTCACACAGTGTGGCAGAATTTGTTTTTCTGGTCTTCACTGTCATTCATTTGAGCTTTCACACTGACCTTGATTTATTAAACTATCTAAAAAGAGCCAACCATAATTCATTTGGTCCAAATCAAACATTTTAGGTGTGAAATTGCCCTTGTCTTCATGTAACAGGTCTTTAAACAGTTTGCAAGACCAGATTTTTAAACTCTTCATACAGTATGTGCCAGGGTGTGAGATGTTCACATAGATAGGTGAAAACTGAGGTTTTCCCACTTCCATTTAAATAAAAACAATCCAGACTACTCATGTAAAAAAAAGTCCAAATCAAAGCATGTAGGTGTGTAAATGCTCTGTTAAATTGCAAATACTGCTGTTATGTTTTAACCTTTGACCACGTTAACTAGTGTTGGCTGGTGTTCTTTGCAAAGTTTCTACAGTTAGTTTTTAATATTAGACATACCTGAGTTTGATTTAATGTTGTAACGAGGAAACCTTCTCAGTTTTAACATCTGTTGTGACAGGTGTTGGAAAGTAACTTGTTACCTATTCATTTACTAATAATTTAACTTTTTGAGTAACTATTAAAGTGATCGGTAACTTATTGAATTACATTTTTTCAATCAAAGAAATGCTTAGTTACTAAGTTCATTTTCATCCTGAATCGGCTGTTACATTTACATGTACATGTCTTGACAAATTGAAAATTTAGCATCCAGTGTAAATGGGAAAGAATAAGCTAATCTTCAAAAAGTCATGTTCTCTTTGTTTTGATTCAGCTTTATAATCAAATTTTTTATTATTTTTGTTTGATATGAAGTCATTAATAAGCAACATCATTAATATTGATTTATTTCTGCAAAATTCACCCATTTTATGAATCAGATGTGAGAGTTGGTGGGAGACAATTCTTTTCCCCAGCCATGAACAACTGTCCACTCTGACTCAAGGTGATTGGATTGGGGGTTGATACTGTAGGTTAAGGTATTTGGGCCTCATGTAAAGTCCTTGCTTTAAGATAAGAAATCTATAAAACACCTTGAAGGAATCTCTTCAAACTATGCAAAAATGTCATCTCTGTCTGGAGGATGGGCATGAAGATTTAAAAGTCAAAAGTCAAATATCATTAAAGTTCATGGACACCCTCCTTTAAAAGTAGTAAAAAAAGGTTCATACCAGTCAAACTACCACAAAAACAGCTTAAACCATCAGCATGTCATTGAAATATTTGTCTTAAAACACTGTTTCTTATGCACCTTCAAGAGTCTGGTCTACTTATGACAGTTTGATCTTGTACTATATATATATTTTTTTAACTTTTGTATTTATTAGAATAATGTTTACTGCATTTAAATCTTTGCCCCATTTGCAATAAAATGTGGCTCTGAAAATTATTGTATTTAGACTTAGTCTTTTCACTTTGAAAGAAGAAAACTGTTAGGGTACAAGTCTGACAGTCTAAATAAAGCACATTTAAATGCTAAGTATCATTAATTCAAATATTCAACAGTACTGGCACTGACCTGTGGTTAAGACTATTAGAAATAAAAGCTAATTAAGACTTAATTTGCTTAAGTGTGTCAGCAAGGGAGTCATGTTAAGCTGCTTTGTACAGTGATATTGTAAAGGATATTAGCCTCACCCAACGCTGAAGAGTAACACTGGGGTGCAATTACATAATGCAGACCCCCAGTCTACTGCTTTGTTAGCCTGATATTGGAGACTATCCAAACAATCCATGCAACCCTAATAAACTGAAAGCACACACGATTAATGAGACATCCAACAGAGACTATTCCTAAAGGAGATACAAGTGCCATAGTCATTAACGCTGTTCTTTTTATATACATACTTTACTGTATATGTACATGAAAGAGGATCCTCAGTTTTAGAAGGAAAACAAATGCGGTAATACAAGTTTTGGGTAGAAAAAATGTTTCCCTATTAGGTTATTTGGTAATCTAGCAAATGGTGTGATATCAAACAAAACAAAAAATAATAATTTACTGTTATTTAATAATGCCATGAGGAGTTTCTAAGTAATTACAAAAAAGTCTCACTTTTAGATATATGCCTGATCAAAATACACACTTTAAGATGAGTTTTATAGCATCAAAATAGGTTATCTATAAATGATATTCCTTAGCTAAGTGGTCGGGTCGGACAGGGTGGACTGGTCTGGATACTCAACTTCAGGAACAAGACAATTAAAACTAGAGCCAACTTATATTATTATTATTATTATATTATAATTATTATATATTACACGTCTTAGAGCACCGGGCTGTAAGTAATGATGTATAGCTACAAAACTACGATGCTAAGTTTTCCAAAAGTTGCTTGTTGTCACACATCAAAAATACCGCTACGTAACTAGAAAGAGATACATTACCTCGTCGCTTTGCATCCTGTAAGTTGTTGAAAAAAGAAGTTGTAAAGCAATGCAGAGTTCTGGGGAAGGTCCGAGCTGCCTTTTTTTTAGCATCACAACAAACGCACACTTTGGCTTGGGTCACACCTTTACAACAGTCGCTGCGCGTGCTCATGGGTAGCAGAGTCTTTCTGTCACCGGAAATATATTCTCCTCATAGCACCTTTAACCCTGAATAAAATAAAATGTTAAACAAAGCACCTCTTGATCATGAGATCATTTTTTGTACACAAAAGAACCAAATAGTAATTTGAGAAAAAATAAGGTGTCATAATTTGAATAATGCTGATTTCAGGTAAACTACATTACAAGGTAATGTCTACAAGATTCATCTCTGATCTCTGTCATCTAAAAGATTCAGATATTTTGGTAAGAGCCAAAGTGAAGGTATTTGACAATGCCATTTTGGTGTCTCTGTGTGGACAGGGAAAATAGTATTTTGGGCATGAAACATCACACTTTACGCTGACCTCTCCACAGGGTGATGACACACTGTGACATTCTTACTGTTGTGTACATGGGTTGCAGCAGACATTAATGCTTTAAAGTTGTGATGTGATTGTGTTGGGGCATTGATGGTGCAGTCTGATAGTGTGCTTGGTCTGTACTTGGAAGGCTGCCTGTCACTCCCTTACTATGAAGCTGGATTAGAAATACTCAGATGAAATAAATGCTGCCAGCATTTTGGACAAGACTCTGAGCTGTTGTTTTACAAGTGACCACGTTGACTGAAGACCCATGGCCACTTGTTCTGTGATGGAAATAACAGCTGTTGAAACCAACAAGAGGACCCACAAATATGTTTAATGATAGGATTTAATCAGGATATGTACACTTAACACCACCACAAGTCAAACTATACTAACAGTTGGGCATGGTGGTAAGAATAGATATGAAAATAAAACAGTTTTGCCCAGGAATTGGAAATGAAGGTGCATATCATGAACACAAAAACAGGGTAATAAAGAATGTTTTACAATGCATTCATTCATTTTTTTTTTAGTTTTAGTCTGGGATGAGGAAACAGAGGAGGAAAACTTCAGTTTTCAAAAATGTCTGCCTTTGTGTAAACATAGCCTGAAATTGATTGATATATCTGGTTTAAGCCATAACAGCCGATAAAAAGTTATACAGACCCACATCACCAGTTTTGGGGGTTTGATCATTTCCGGCAATTTTTAACCACATAGCCGGCAAAAAAAAAAAAAAAGTTTCATAATAAAATAGCCTTTTGAGGTTCTAACATGTAAGCTTTATACCCCATGACTGTCACAGTGGCTCTCTTCTGCATGGGCTACAAAGGTTATGGTAAGCTTCTTCTTAATATGGGATGTCCTGAACAATGATTCATAGGTTATAAAGCATCTGTGAGCAGAGATACTGCTGCAGAGGATGTCTGAACATGATATCCACAGTGAGATCAGTTTCACAATGACCACAACGTTATGAGCTGCACGGCTTTAACATTGAAATACAGAGTTTTATATCATAGTTGTCTAAAATGTTAACATGCTTTGTTTCACTGTCTTGGACTACTGTAAGGATGATTCAATAAACATGAAAATGATAACCTCTGTAAAGCCTCATAAAAGGACAACTTTGTGTCTGGGACATGAATAATGACCCTGATCAAATCTCATCTGAGTCCCTCAATTTGTAACAGCTCCTCATCTTGCCCGTGCATGATGTTACTCTGTTATGATAATGCCGGACTTAAGCTCCTAACTTCAGAGGGCGTCTCTTTTGTTCTGCCACTTTCCAAAGACAATGAAGTCAGTGACAGTGGCGAGGAAAAATCCTAGTGAAGGCGGGGGTTTGTGTGGAATTTACAAGCTTAAAATACATCGCCAGTGGCACAACTGATACAGCAGGTAATTTGGCATATCATGTCCAGGAACTAGATCCTTAGGAGGGAATGAGCAACAAATTAAAAAAAAAAGGACAGAGAAGAAGAAAGGGAGAAATCTGGTGGGAAAAAGCCAGACTAAAATCTCAGCATTCCAGCGGCCATTCACATGAAACTGATAAGTCTGAAAAGCCACAAAAAAAGACTCCCATTTTTTTCCCCTCGTCTCCACCTCAGGGAGCCCTGATGAAAGTGCCTTTTGTTTCTCAAACGTCTGTCGTGTTCAATTGTGGAATAATTGATATGTGGTGAGAATTTTTCATACCTAACTATGATCTGAGTGAAGGTAAAACATCAATGAAGGAGTTGTAAGAGAAGCACGCACAGGTGCATGACTCCCACACTGTAGGCAGACAACATATGTGAGAGGAAAAGCAGAAGTGAGCGCTTTGTTTCCATGATTTAGATGCTTTGTTCATTTGGTCCTCTTTCTTTTGAGTGTTTACGATGTCAAATTACATACAGTTACAATATAAAGATTATCACCAGTTTCAAATAAGACCTAGATATATACTTATGCTGTAATTCCACATGCAAATTAAAAAAATCTTGGAAATCAATCTGTCTGAATGCAGGTTGGGTTCCTTAAGTCTCCTAGATTTTTCCGGTAATTTAGTTATGTTCCTGCAATAAACTGCAAAAATCACAAGCTAACAAGATTTCATTACTGACATGATATCATCAGTTCACACATAGCGACCCAGCCATCGCGTCGCCCACTTATCGCGCCACCGCCCCTCAGTTTGGTCACCGTTGCCGTCTGCCGTCGCTCGGTCACGTCACGTCACGTCATGTACAAGCGGACATTATTCCAGGTGTATCCTTTTCATTCACTTATCAACCACAAAACGCTGCAGCTGATGCCCTGCAGCAGCAGCATCTGTGAGTTTCCGGCAGTCTGTCAAGGCGGAACTAATGTCCTCACTGACTAATGTTTCCTACATGGACATAAATTGTTCCTCTGTAGTCCGGATGAAAAACTGTCTGGCTGTTTCCGAAATGGCATACTAACATACTAGATACTACAAACCCATTGTGTATATACTGTATACTACATACTGTAAGTATGATTAGAATGCCAACTGTTCACACTGTAGTATACTACTAAGTTTCCCATGATGCATTTCAAACCTCTGATGAAAAAAATCAGAAACACACCAGGCTATCAAATATCTCTGTTGATTCACCACATTTGAAAGTTCAGAGAGCATTTTAGGCAAGAAAGTCACCACGTAGAATACCAAAATGTGGTCATTTGAGCCATAAAACGCACGGATACAAATTTCATTTCGACATTTCGGACATTCCACTATGCCGCTATTATGCTATCGACGAAACTTCCGGTAGGCTCCAAACAAGAGCCCATTTACAAAAGCGTTAAAGAGCTAAAAGGAGATCATAAAAGACGCATTTATTTTGAAAATGGGAAGTTTGCTAGTGGCCGATTTTTAGCTGAATGTCGGTCGGTCGTGTATGGTGCAATGCATTATGGGGCTCGCAATGCATTATGGGGCGGTTGAGTGTGAGTAGTATGCCCACCTCGCATACTTAACATTTTTTCCAATATAGTATACATCCGGGTATTTCTCGCACACTCAATCTTTTCATACTATCCAGTGTGAACACTACATACTCATTTTGACGTCACACTTAGTATGAGTAGTACGTTAGTATGCCATTTCGGACACAGCCTCTGTCACGGGCACCGTCACACACACACACACACCACTGATTGGCTGTTGCTGCACAGCCACGCACGACATCGTCTGAAAAGATAAACTTTTTTTTACTTTGACATCGCGCAACAAGCTATGTGGTAGTGTGAAAAGCGGCTGTCGCATCCCGGGAGGGTTAGCCCCGCCCCATCGCGGCTGTACATTGACTTTGCATGGAGAGTGATCGACGAGGTAGTACAAGTAGCGTCCGGTGTGAACGCACCTTTATACCATAAAGTTAATAGTCTGAAAAAAAGGACAGGCTCAATAGGCAACTCCGGTAGGTTTTTATTTTGAAACAGTTGCACAGGGCCTGGTACATAGTGATGTAACTTCCCCAATCGAGTCTCCCATTAAGTGTCCTGCAGTAACAACACAGCCATGTGCATCTGCGTAGAGGTGAGAGACCCTGTAAGATATTCTTTGAATGTTTCATTGAACATTCAGTTTCTTTTGCAAACCTACACTTAGAAGACACTTGGTTAAGTTAGCCTGGTTTAGCTGAGGTTAGCATGAGAGTGCTCCTATGCACTGTTTACACTGAAGTCTCCATTTGATGATGAAGACTAGCAACACAAATGTCAGACTTTTGTTTTTATGAGCGTGTGTTCAAGGTAGACTAATGATGACACAGTTAAAAGTGCTTCTAGACTTCATCCTTAAGGAGAAATGATATCAGAGCATGGTCAGTGCAGTCACAGATAGGAAGATCAGATCAGATCAGCCTGAATGCAGCAGATACTGTATGGCAGATTTGCCTTTTTTTTATTTCACAGTCAAGGCCACCGATAAGGGAGGATAAAGGGAAAGATTTCAGGAGCCTAGAATCATAGATGGGCCCTAAATTATGAAAAATGATATGGCCATCTTAAATTTCAGCCATGTAGAAAGAGGATGTTTTCCTATTAAAAACATCTTCATAATTTTGATATTTACCTGTTTCAACACGTTAGCCCCCTCTTATTAAAGTGACATGAACTTTTATTTTTTTTCCAGTGTCAACATATCTGATGAACTTCTTGGAGTAAACTTTTAGGTACAACTGTGTTAAGGCCTGCAACAAACTTTCCCATTCAGCTCCAAAACTGACTGGAGCCAGGCCCGGAATGCAAATTGGCACCAATGCCACAGGCCCAACTTGCAAGTTGTGAATTGTTAAAATATGCCCAGGACAGGTTTACAAGGCCTTTCAAGGGCCCAGTCATTTCTGTGGGCAGGTCTGTTTGTAGTGAGTATCAACATATAGTATACTTCATTCATTGGTGTATACTATACTCTTGTGTACTTTGAATGAAAATCAATTTTACTATATTTGAACTAAATTTAGTTTAAAATAAATGCTGTTTATTTAACTAAAAAGTTACTGACCATGTGCATATCTTCATGACCACAGTGAACCCATCTTCTGACAGCTATTACAGCAGGATAGGGTGTTCACAAAGTTCATAGTATAGCAAACTTGTTTCTTAAACATGACAGTGAATTCAATGTACTCCACAGGCCTCCACAGTCATCAAATCTCAATCCACTGTCACACCCTTTGGATGTGGTGGATAGGATATTTGTATCATGGTTGTGCAGCCAACAACTCTGCTGCAATGATGTCATGTCCATATGGACCAATATACCTACTGGATGTTTCCAGCACCTTGTTTAATCTATGCCACTTTGAGCTAAGGCAGTTCTTGGCCAAAACCTGGTACAGTCCAGGTGTACCTAATTTAATGGCCACTACGTGTATGTCCAAGCAAACAGTTGTTCTTGTTTTGTAGGATCTTGTCAAAATGATTCATGTAAGGCCCCAACCTTTTTTGTACCGGGGACCAGTTTTATTCAGGATTTTTTTTTTTTCACGGACAGGATAGGGGCGTTGAGGTTTGAACAAAAACCTTAATCAGTGTGTAGTATGTAATCTGAATGCAACAAATACATTTCATATTAGGCACTTTCACTAATTATTACACTCTAATATCAACTCACCATAATGCAGAATCAGAGGGAGCCCTGCTTGTTTTTGTGCAACTAGATGGTCCCATCTGGGGGTGATGGAAGACAGTAACACTCAAATTTGTTCCATAAATCCAGTATACTCTGTGGTCTTGTTTTGGCTGCTGTCACTGCAGAAAGTCCCCCACACAAAGATATAACATTCGATGTTTTTGTGGCAATGTCAAAACATGCTGCTTTGACTTTAAGCTAGAATGCAAAGAGGTTTGAAGTTGTTTCAAACATGGGTTGAAGGCCGCCATCATTTGCAATTTTAAGTAATTGTTCCTCTTTTTGTAGGGTTTAAGTTCACCTGGCTTGTTTACAAATGGGTTTCCTACCCCAACCTGTGGTCTTTTGTAACAAGGAAGTAATGCTCAGACTCTTTTGAAAGGTGCAACAGGTGGTCATTGACTAACTGGGAGAATGAAGGACCAAACTCAGGCTGCATTTACACGGACACTCCTGACTTAAAGATGCAAAGATTTGTCCTTTGCGTTTTAGAATTCTTCTTTGTTCAGACGACGACGCTCGGAGACAAGTTAATCCGCTGTAGTGTGCATGCCGGTTCAGTAGATGGCGGTGTAGGTCTGCAGAGAGGCAGCACTGCTACAGCAAACGAACAAAGAAGAAAACCTTTCACAAACAACAATGGCGAATACACGCACAGAGATGAAGGAGCTTCTTTTCTGGACAACAAATCAGTTCGGACAACAAATCCGTCTGGATAGTTTTGTCTGGATAACAAACCGAGCATGGTAAGATGCTCACACGTTACTCGGCAGATGGCCGAAGCAGTTGTTGTTCCTGGTGTGCGCGCGCAGCCTTCATGTGAAAGAGTACTGCGTACTCGGTGACGTCAGCTTGTTGAGAAGGTTAAAACTGTCAAACAGATAAGCAATTTTCAAGACCCAATCAGTGTCACTGAATTACCCTGCCAGTGGTGACGGTTTTTCCAGAAGAAACCTCTGCCTGACTCTCATTACTCAAAAATTCTAGCCTCTAGAAATTCTGTTTACAAGAGAAAGCATCTATGTTGTGCATCCATCTCCTCACAGAGCTGCTCTAACAGACGTGAATTCAGGGCATGTACTTTGGTGTGGTTAATAATTTCTCTATGTAGGACAGTCAGTAGACTCACATTCAGAGGTGACTTGCTTGATCTGCATAGTCAGGCCTGAAAGCCACCCAGTCATTGCAGCCGCTTCGTTCATGCATACACCGGCACAAAACGACCAATTAAGTCTCCCTGATAAATACTCATTCAAGGACTTAAATAACTCTGCAGCTGTGGTGTTAGTTGGCAGAAATCATGTACATCCTACTGACAAACATAACTCACAAAATGAACATCAATAGATTCTTCCACCTGAATCGTGTACCATGGTGACTCAGTAATCCTCTCATGCAACTGTCCCTTGATGTCCTCTGCTATTTTATCAATTCTACGTATTATAGTGTTAGCCAAAAGAGGGTAATTTTTAATCATTTTCACTGCAGCTTCCCCGAAATGTTGCTGAAAAAGTCCTTTGTAGCAGACACAATCAATTCTTCCCCAATAGCAAAGGGTTTCTGATGCTTTGCACATTTGTTAAAGTGGTGGCCCTTAATAACTGTTTCTGTCCTTCATGTTCAAGTTTTTTCTGTCAAAAAATTCCAAGGGCTTTTCTTTCAATGCTGGACGTTTTGTCGCTATGTAGCGAGGCAATTTTGAAGGTGTCATGTCTTCATTAGCATGCCGGTCACCATATATCCTGCAGAGTGGGTTTGAAGCTTGTGAATCATCTGTTACAAAGAACCTGTGACTTGGGTAGGATTCTTGGCATTTTTCTTTTAAATTCAGCTTTTTTTTGCTTGTAGTCTATGACCCCTCTGCTGTGTCATCGTTGGCTTGTTCACCCTTTCAGAGAAGCTCCTCAGTGAACTCTGTTCTGGCTCATTTTACGAGGGCTAGCTTGTGTTGCTGATGCAGGAAAATAATGCGCCAGACTTAAGTGTGGAAGTGGAGTGAGGGTGGAAGTGGTCGTTTTTCAAAATAAGATACTTGGAAGATGGATGAAAGGGGAAAAAAATTACAATTCTTTCTTGCAGCCTGGTCCTAAATTATCCACAGACCCTTACTGGTCCAGGACCCAGTAGGGACCCCTGAAGTAAGGGACCCTAAGTTCAAGTAATTCCCCTATTCTTTTCTAAATTTAGGTTTTGCACGTCAGTACTTTAATCTTTCATCAAACTGTCAGTGTTTTGAATCAAAGTGCATTTTGAAAACATTTTATATTAAGACAAAAAAATATTTTCAAATGACAAGCACATGCCATTAGAATTACCAAGTACAAATGACTCTAAAGACAATTTGTAATTATTGCTTACAATTATGTGAGGAACTGATATCTCCCCTTTGAACAAAGCAGCGTGGTTTAAGATTTCTTCAGCCACTCTTGTTGCAGTCATTATGGCTCTGCATATCAAGATGTCCCTTTGACCCCAGTGAAAGATTGAGGTCTGCACAGCCTCCAAATTATGAGCTAAAGACTTGATTTCCCATGTCAGAGGAGGACCCTAAATGGATTTTTAATCCTAAACTAACCATGCTGCACATTGCATATAGTGTTCAGGTGAAAAGTTCTTTCCACCTCCCTATTATACCGGGGACAAGTTGGGTCTGTAACCTGAATCACTGGAAAAATAACGCGCTAAGCCCCAGTACTGTATAGGCGTTACAGCGCAACAATGTGTTTCTTTCTTTCTGTTGATGCCTCCGACTCCTCTTTGATGCCGCTCTGAAATGCCCGAGCGCCATAGGCTATTTTCTCCCTGTTCAGGCAACTCAATAGCCAGTCTGTCTGGCCCTGTTTGTTTTCGGCTAATTGCCTCAAGATCTAATAAGTTAGTGATGATGTACGTCAAGTCACCCGTGACCCCTGCCAAAAGAAATATTATGTCGCAGTCAAACTGGCCCAGGGAAGGAGCAGCCAGGGTCCTTCTTTATCAGTCTAAATATTTTCAGCCTCCTGAGCACGCGGTTTCAAATGTTTAGGTCAGTATGTGTTAAGGTAAGGTCAGCGGAGCCCTGTAATTATGATATCATGGAAGGCATTTAGGACAAGAGAAGGGGAACTTTAGACTTGCCTTATTCAGGACAGAGGTAGTGACAACAGAGTAGTCTGCAGTTCAGGAGGAATGGTCACTGCCAGCAGTATTTTCACAGATAAAATATAAATATGGTCAAATACATAATTTTCTGGAAACAGGTATTCGTTAAGGATGTTGATTGTGTCATATGAGAAACTTTTTTCTCTGAGGTGTTTATCTTGGTCTCATACCACTTTTTTTTTCATTCTATTTGGTCCCATCAACCTTTGTTTGATTCCTTTTTCTTAAACTTACTGTAAAGGGGTCATAGATTGAATCTGGTCAGATATAGGGCCACTTTTATGTAAAGAATTCATACAGAAGTTTTTTTGTGTTGTTATTGTTTTTGTAATTTTATATAATACAGCCACAAGTTAAACAAATGGGTGGCTTTAAGGCTTAAATGTTATATACCAGGCAAAAGAAGAAAAAAAATTAAATGTCAAATCAATTACACTTTTCTTGCTAATTTTAACCAAATAATTTCAAGTTTGATTAGGCCTATACATTTGATTCATCTGAAGTTTTTTTGCCTTTTTAATGAAGCAAAGACAATTATTTTTGATCCCTAAAATGCTTTATGACCTATTAAATTTGGACATTTTAAGTCTATGAACCCTAATTTTCTGGCGCAGTGCAGGATGGTGAAGCTGGCGCATCTTGCGCAGTGATAATTTCATCAGGTGCAACGGCATGCACAGCCATTTGGCAATTTGGTTGACTGCTGCACCGAGATGGGTGTAGCGATGCACCAGGGGGAGGTGTCGACAGATTCAGGTTGGTACAGTGACAATTTTGTTCCAAAAATCTGTGCGGAAGGTGCGCTGAAAGCTGGCTTGCTTCAACATGGTCTATTCTCAGCACAGGCTAGGCGCCTCGGTACAGTGGTAATTTGGCTTACAGGCGTACAATGGGTACACCTCACCTAAACCTTAGAGACAGGTATCCAGAGTGTTGGACACATTTCAATGCAATAAGCAATCACAGAAACCACTCTTTCATGTAACTGTCTGAACCAGCATATACATTTGTGTCAATATTACTTTTCCAACCACATCTGATGTCAGATCAAAGACGTTTGTCATAATGAAAACTTAACCTGACAGCAGTTGGAAGTGTGATGCAAACTAACGAGTTCACATCTCTCAACCATATATTAGACTTCTCTCATCTAATGAAATTCAAAAGAAAAGAAAAAAGAGAGAGAAGCTCGCTGAACAAGGATGTCTTAAGGATTTACCTGTGATTGCCCATATTTCTGTTTTAGTCTTTATTCTTAGCGTGATCTCAAAAGATAGAGTACATTATTGCAAGGAAGATGAAGAGGATATGCCGGGAGAGAATATATCACCAAAGGTGATCACAGATCAGAAATGCAGTTGGATCACAAGCATGATGAATGGATTAGCTCGCTGCCGTGTTTAAATGTAACAGTCACTTAATTCTGTACTCCTATTCATGACACAGGAACAGATTACATCTGTCCCGTACGGTGGTCTACACATTGATGCACATCGTGGCCCTCTATGCACAGCCTGATGGCCCCTGGGGTGCTGGTTTGGCGGAATGGTTGGCGGCCGTTCACGTCCCATGTACATGCTTCTGTCGGTCTGGGTTCGAGTCCAGCCTGTGACCACTTAGCAGAGTGTCTTCCCCTGCTCTCTCCCCCCTTTCAAGGGCCTGTCCACTGTCGCTCTCCTTTCAATGAAGGCACAAAATGCAGAAATAAAATACATAAAAAAAAAAAAAGTGACAGTGGCTCTGACTGTCTCCGCCACCGGGTCTTTCCAGCACACCGTGGCCACGGTGGGGGGGAATCAGACAGATCAGTCACTGCGCCTCGCCTGCAGTGCATTTGAAGGCAAGGAGAAGCATTCATTTGATTGTTAAAGCTGGCACTCAGCTATGTTAAACCAACTTATGCCTTCCCTCCTCCCTCTCTGCGACTTGCGCCACTGGGAGAGACAGAGGCGTGGATGGGCCTCTCTGTGCCGTGCTGGAAATTTGCAAAATGCCCTGGACACACCCCGTTGGCATCTCACTTTTTTTTTGTTGCATTTGTTGAGAATTAATTAACATTAAAAGCCTGTGTGAAAGATTTTTTTTGATGTAACTTTTTTCATTATTGATACCAGTACTGATACCAATTATCACTTACAATGCATACATAATGTTTACGAATTTTAGGTTTTTCATTTATCAAAAGCACATAAAGGAAGCATGTAGTCTAGACTCAAGACCATAAGATCTTCTGGTGAACTCTATTTTATGTCGTAACAAGAAAAAAAAAGATGTTCCATTATTATAGATTTAGGTGACATAAGTTTGTTTTGTTTTGTTTTTGTCTACATATGTGTGTGTGGATGACATGATAAGTATTCATTCATTCATTTTCTATACTACTTGTACTATTGGGGTCGCGGGGGGGTTGGAGCCTGTCCCAGCTGTCATTGGATGAGAGGCGGGGTACACCCTGAACTGGTAGATCCCAGAGGCAAGTAGAGAGTCGTACAACCATTCACGCTCACACAAAGGGCAATTTAGAGTCACCAGTTAACCTAAATTGCATGTTTTTGGTCTGTAGAAGGAACCCATAGTACCTGGAGAGAACCCACACATGCACGGGAAGAACATGCAGACTTCACACAGAAAGGCTCTGTCCGACCCGGGGATCTGCTGCACCACCATGCCACCCAGTATTCCATAATGCAGTTTTCAAATGTTGCATTTTCATGGTTTTGATGGGATGTGTCTTGTCATGCAAAGACACAACATACTGTATCTGTTGCTGTACAAGCAAGAAACTGTCTACATAAGAAACAGGGAACTGGCACTCAGAGCTTTAGTTTAGTTTCGGGATTTCATTCATGTTTCCGCTGCTAGCATTTAATAGTTATTCCAGTTATTCCTACCAACATCTGGGTGTTGTTTTGCTCAAGCTCCTCCTGTTCATTTTGAGTATGGTTAATTTGATATTCATTTTAATGGTGGTAGCCAAGAGAAGAAAAAAAAAAACACTCTGATTTAAGCTTTACTGCCAACAGTGCTGAAACACTAGAGGGATCATTTTCATGAGATCCTTTAATATGAATATTGGATTTTATTAATTACAACATTGCACATGTATCTCTTATCTTTATATCTGTATTATATCTCAAAAATGCAAAAAACAACTTAGACTCACAATAAAGATAAAGAGAAAGTTTATTTATACCTAACTTTAAAAAAGCCATTGTTTATAAGGAAAACAAATACTGGTAAGAATATGACTTAGGTTGCTGCAATGACAGTGCTTGGCTCATGCATTTTGATTGCCCATCTATCTGTTGGGGTATTTTTTTTTCCTCTGGTGAAGTATCTATGATACCCCACCTCCTCCTCTTTTATTTTCTCTACAACAGACAGCAGTCCAAGCCAAAAAGCCATTTCACCTGCATTAATACACAATGAATAATTTATAAATCCCAATTATTTGGTATCATTTATGCAAAGTGTGTCACACAAGGCATACATAAAGCATTTAGGATGGTTAACCCGTAAAGGAAAAGGAGACTAGGCAAGGAGTGGAAGGTCACACCTGAAAGTCAGCAATCTCTTTTTTTCCCTTCTCACACTCTGTAGGAAAACCAGCTCACTGACCTGTGCATTATTGTGTGCAATACATGATATATACAGTATGAGCATAAAAAACTGAGTTAATTTATTTCTGCATGATGAGTCTAAATCTACATTTTGTCTGATACATTTAAAACAGAATAAACACACATGATGTGCGAGACCAAATTATGAAAACAGCAGCACAAAAACACATCAACATCTTGTTTATGGACCTCTGTTTATTATTTATTGCAATAAATGAATTCAGATTCACATTGCATTTCTGGACTAACAGTCCTCCATTTTGCTGTGATCTCCTTATCTAAACAAATGCAATTACGGCTGTGTTAGTCTTGGTGCTTCCCAGGAGATGGACCGTCCCCCCTTGTCGCTGACTATCTTCCCCGCTAATCCTGTCTTAGAAGGGTCTCTGTTAACAGGGATAAGGCATTGGCCTGGTATCCTAGGCTAGTAAGCTAAAGCTTATGTACAAAATGCTATTCAAGAGGCACTGCCTGCAGCTATTGGACTGTGTAGATGTCCATATCATTCAGCCAGCGTAAATACGGAGGAATTTAGCCATGGCTAAATCTTGGAGGCTGACGTGGACATGCTCACTGATAAGAAATGAGGAGGGGGGGGGCTGCTGTGCCGAAGTCTTATTTGAAATCAAATTGATGCGTTATAGAGTCTGGAACACGAAGATCTGGTCTTTTCCAATGACAAATCCATAAACACTCTTGCAAACATGCCCCTACTGTTGAAATCCCCTCCGACTCACTGATGCCGTACTGAGCTAACAATCATGGTGCTCATTCAAACTGTAGAATCCACTGTATCAAGTAAGCTTACAGCAATAATTCTGCAGTATGTTCAAAACTATTTTCTCATTTACAACTAAATCTGAGGGTTTTGCTTCAAAATTTTAACTGTAATTCATGAGCACAGTGGCCAAGTACAATATGATAGTCTTTTGCTTGACTTTCATTGGCATACATGAGGACTGTGCAGAAAGGGTAGATGAACTTGGGTGAGAATGTGGGAACATAATAGGAACATGTCAAAACGTTTCAAAACTGTTTCAGACTTAAGACTATTCATAATTGTTCATTTCCAGATAATATCTGATTTATACATGTAAAATGGTAACTGAAGGAGTTCAAACTATGTACAAGAACACTTGGCATATTCCGCATAAATTATAAATCAAAAAATAAAACAACTGAAAATTGAGAACTACTCAGCTAATTAAATGATTGCCCTTTGCATTTCTATATGTACAGATGTTATAGCTTACTAAGTAGCATGTGTGTATTCTTGTTCAATCCTTTGATTTTGACTAATTTAGTAACAATTTGCCTGATTTGTGTGTATCTTTTCTCTCTGTATGTTTCTTCTAAGACTAGTGGGATTTTCTTATCCATCATTTGCCCAATTCAGCTTGCCTCTCCTCAGTTTTGGTACAGTTTGCTTCATTTTCCATTACGGCACTTTCTTTGAAAGTACCTTGGAATGTAGATGGCTCTTGGTATGTGTCTTTTCTTGTCACAGTAGTGGGATGAGTTTCTTACAGAGCCCCTAAGGTGCCTCGGGGAAAAAAAAATAAAAAATTGTGCGCACGAGAAACTAAAACATGCGTACGATATATTAAAATGTGCGCTCAATTTAATTATACAGACAAGTGGCAACAGACAGCCGGGCTCATCAGTAGATTATTAGTATCATTAGTAGATGAATGTAGAAGTGCACGATATGTACAGTCCCTTAGGCTATTTATCACTACCTTATAAAACATGCGCATGAATAAGTATTTTGTGAGCACATTTTAATATATAATGCGTACGAATAAGTATTTTTTGCCCATGTTTTAGTATCTTGTGTGCACAATTTATGTTTTTTTTTCATGGCACCTTTGGGGCTCTGTAGTTTCTCAAGCAGCAAAAGAACTTAACAAAAAGTAGGAAAGTTTTTGTAAAGCCTTCTAGGAAAACACACAAACCAACAAACAAAACATGTATGGACAAGGTGACACCATCTGATATAATGTAGGTTAAATGTTCATTGAGTTCAGCTTCAAGGGATGGTTAATACAACTTTTTGTGTTTTTAGACCCTTTTTTGCCCCGAGACTATATAGAGGCAACAGGCTAAAGTTAGTTCCTGAAGTTTCAAGATGAGTAGCATTCCATTAAATTTGCACATTTTGATTTTTTTTTAATCAGTAAAGTATAAGGAGAGATACTGTATCAGCCTTTTCCTATCTAGCTAGCATAGCCCTATGGGTCTCCAGCCTCTTCTACCTGCAGCCTTTTAAGGAACAAAATTCCAGGAACAAAGCAAATGATGTGATATAGTTAATAGAAAAGACATATGGATGTAACCCTGTAGTGCAGTTTGTTAGCTTGTCTGATTTTGCTTTAGATGCCATCTACCTACTTACTTACATGTAAAAATATCCACCAAACTGTGAAAGCAAAATTGCTTCATATTAGACCAACACATTAGACTGCCTTTCAGATGGAACAAAGAAAACAGACTGTATTTCACTTTTTGTTAATAAAACAGTTGAAAATGCTTGATCATATTTTAGCAGGATAATATGACCCAGTCTTACAAAGTGGTAAAACCTGATCAGGATTGTTTCATTCATGCAAAATCCCATTATTATCATAATAAGCTGAATCAATCAATTGAATCAGACAGCAATGGAGTTTGTTCAGCAAGATGCCATATGATCTTTCTGAATTACACCTCAAAAGTTATTATTTTTAAACATACTTCAGGATTAATCCAGACTAAATTATGACAACCGTTCCAGATGCACAATGGATGTCAGAGAATTCTTGAATATTTTTCTGATTGACCTGCCTCCATAATCATATAGGCGAATACAGTACCAACATGTTTGTAAACCTTTTCCAAAATAATAGTACAAAACATTTAAAGATACTTTTATTGTTGTTTATAACAATCTTATAGATAGGACAACATTTTCTGTGCGTAAAACTACACAAAGGGGTATAATACCAACGAGGACCTTTAAAGGTCACTTCTTTAGGGGCGGAGCACCTTAAACTTCTGATCTGAGCCCAACACTACCTCATGCCTTTGATGGCTTCACTGGTTAAAAGTACATCTGGGCCTCTCTTTAACAGTTTGCTGAAAGTTAAATCATTATGAAGGGTCACATTTATTGATCCCAGCCTCTTATGGTGAAGCAAAAGTGCTTGACACTGAAACTCACTCAATTTCCTCCTTCTGGTGTGAACAAAATACTTCTCAGTTTCACACATTTGGATGGATTAAGCTTTTAACACTTGGTGAAATCCAGCACTTATCCTACAAACACTTGTGAAGTGTATGCGACAGTGGATCTATATTAAGTGTGACTGAGCGAGCTCCACAAGAGCTGCACATCTGTTCCCTGGCGTGATAACTTTGAACAATACTCACACTCTGAGTTTTCAGCGCCAAATGGCCGGTGCATGACCGGCTTTATGTTTGGAGAGTGGTTTCCTGTAAAAACCCCATCCGATAAACATTTGTGGTTTTGCATATTACTTAAAATTAATTGTTGTGAATTTGGCTCTTCAACAGTTTAAATCCTATAGTTTACTTATTCATTCATACTCGTGTAAGCTGATATTCTGAGCTTGTTTCCATGTTTGAAGCAGCTTTAATGCACGACAATCAGGGACAAGCTCTGCATGTTTGTCACTCACATTCCTGCATATTTTATCACACGCTCTGAGCCACATTGATATCAAACCCCCTCTTTGATGAGGGACGATGCACAAACATTAGTGATACAGAGAGATACGGTGCATATGACATGCTGGCTGCATTTGTAGATATGTGACCTTCATTTGGGGTTTCACAGGCTTGATAAATAATTACACCAAGGGTTAATGGATTTCATATGCTCCTCAGTCGCACTGCTGCAGTCACCTGATGCAACAGTACATGCAACCTTGCCCTCGAGGAAATGAGAGAGGCCTGTCAATCACCAGCTGCTCCCTGCTGTTAGGTTTAGATACATATAGAGCGCACACATATATGCATACATTACCATAAACATTTCAATATACAGCATCCAACCACAATACTGTAGTCCTCAGACAGTCCTTTGATTGGCTTGGTTAAGATACTCAACTTTGTCAATTACAGTAATTGCAGATGTTATTGTACAGCCTCTAAGCAAAGTACCTTGTGGGTTGAATTCCAAAGGTTTGATATAAGTTAGACTCACATATTTTTCATGTTGCCTTTGGCAAAGTCATTTGTAAAACAACAATTACTTGCTGTGGTACAGTTTAGTCACACTTGATAATGAAGATCTATACCGACTTTAGCCGACACAAAGGTCATCTCACTTTGATTTAGACACGGCCTCTTAGAGACAGTATAGTTGCTAACAAGCATTCAGATGTTATAAGTGATCAGTATATATCTAATTTCAAATAGATAGATAGATAGATAGATAGATAGATAGATAGATAGATAGATAGATAGATAGATAGATAGATAGATAGATAGATAGATAGATAGATAGATAGATAGATAGATAGATAGATAGGTAGATAGATAGATAGATAGATAGATAGGAGTTAAGAATCTGAAAATTTTAGTGGATACTTACAGCCAACATATCCCCCATATGCATCAGCCATATGTATCCTTTATCAACTTAAATAATGGCAGAGTGCGTGACTGAACAATCATGCACCTTATAATCACTGAATGTCATTGGCCCAACCAAATAATTGTACAGTTATGGGCCCTGCTAGCCCCAAAAGTTGTTTGTTCATTTTCTGTATGTCATAATGCCTGACAACAGCAGATCATCTAGAAAACCACGTTTTATTTTTGTTCTACCTCCTAAGATTTGTTCCTGAATGTCAGAGTCATTGACCAATCAGAGCAGAGAAAGCTCATAATGTGCAACTACCACAGATGTTCACAGAGATTGACGTCTTCAGAACAGCCATTATGATATGTTGTAAAGGAGCTAAGACAGCCGGTCAAAGGAGAAATGTAGGAGACAAAAAGCAGATTCAACATTGGTGAGTGACTGCTTACGTGTATCTGCAAAGTAATATTCAACATGTTTTGAGATTAACAGAAGTATACTACTATTATTAATTTAGTTCTCACTATGTCTGTCAACATATGTAGTCTGTAGCAGAAGTATAGTCTGTTATAATCGTTGGACAAGTCACTGCACAAATGTATGGCTCTCTAGTAGCTTAAGCTGCGATACAGACCGTTGTTGCCAATGAAAATAAAAGTGTACTCTGACTTCAGCATTAGTGTAAACATGGGTTAGTTGTAATAAAGTAGTGACTGTATATTTTTAATATAATAATTTCAGTGTTTATTAGATCAGAAGTAGCAGCATAGCTCATCTCAGCAAAAATCAAATACTGTGCATCTGTATTTATGACTAACAATGCATATTATTTTGAAATACAAAAAAGTTTTTTCCCTTTAGTTTCTCAGGTCCAGGATTGTCCTTGGATGACCGAGAAAGGTCAGATCTAAGATAAAAAGTTTGTGTTCAATTATATTAGCCAAAGATATGTGACTAAGCTAAGCTAACTAGTTAGCATAATACCAACCAAAGACCAGTAAAATACTGACAAAGGTAAATCAAAAGCATATGATTTTGAGCTGGTCATTGAAAAAAAAGCTGATAACCTACTAAGCTAGTAATTAAGGGAGCTAGATGAGCTGGTTAGTCAGCTTAAAAGAAAATGTGCTTGTTTCTAAGGTTGTTTTCATACCTTACACATTTGTTTTGGACCAGACTCGATCTAGCTTGCATTTTTGGAGAGTCCATTTGATTTTGGGGTTGTAGAAGCTCAAAAACAAAAAGTTTGAAAAGAAACGCTGACAAAAGCTGAGAAATAATAAAGAATGCTGATTGGGATTGACCTGCAAAGGGTTTTCATTATGGTGTGGTAGTGTTGACGCCCTAATAAAAGCCCTTTGCAGGTTCACGCTTCTGTCTTAAGGAGCACCTGGCTTTTATGTGGAAATGACCACACTGCAAACAAGAGCACATGGTAATCTCTTTGAATAAAACAAGATTTCAGGGGCGGACATTAGCTCAGTTGGTAGAGCGTCCGCCCCATGTACGGGGGCTGCCAACCCCCAGCAGCAGCTGCTGGTTCGAATCCCGGCCTCAGCCCTTTGCTGCATGTCATCCCCCCTTTCTTCACCCGCTTTCCTGTCTATCTTCAGCTGTCCTTTCTGATAAAGGCCATAAAAGCCCCAAAAAATAACTTAAAAAAAAAAAACCAAGATTTCAGCTGGTGTTGGGTGTCAACGCCATCTACAAAACAAGGGTCTTGTAAGTGAAGTGACCTTAAATACAGTATGGCACCATTTAGATTTTTCATGAGCAATTCTGAAGCTTATATGGAGTCTGCACACATCAAGAGTTTGGAAACTATGTATTAGATTCAGAATACATGGCTATTTTCCATTGCTAGGTTGATTATTTCTTCTATTTAAAAGCTTAATTAGCCTTCTGCCAGTAAATCAAAGCTATACTGTTCCAATCATCCAAACCATCTTTGGTCAGATTTGACATTTTCTTTCATTGTTTTTATGTGTGTTGACGAGTAAAATGATCTTGATGAATGTACACAAGACTACAGAAATGCTTTGAAAGGTAGTAGTTTGATACAATGTGTAACTTCTCATTGCTCATCTATGTCTAAAACCAAATGTACGTTTTTCACAGTGGATTAAAACCTTTACTTTGCTGTCATTCCCCAAAGAAGTATAAAACGATCAGCTTATACCAACTGACGTTTGTCAAAATATACAGGTAGTTTAGAGATAGTCTACTGACTTGAATGAGGTACTCACCATGATACCAGGTCCTAGGAGAGGTTCCAGGTTTGAACATGATGCATACTGGAAAATCAGTTAACTGTGATGATATTTTTAAGACAAAAGTAGTTTACCATCTGATGTGGCTGTTAATCCAAAAGTCCTCCAACAAAACTTCCAGAACTTTACTTGCTACATTGTAAAGCCAAAATATATATTTCTAAGCCATCTTGCTCCTAAACCACACATTTAATCAGGCATATTTACTATAGTATTTCAAAATACACAGAGGTCAAGCAAGTCTTCCACTGTAAGCAACTTAATTCACAGAGTCACCAAGGACCACTATTTGACTTATATCTGCTAAAAGGGGCTGATTCCTATGCCAGGCTGAAGGGCTTTAGCCCTTTCATGGCCTCACATATCTCTCTCCTCACTGTGCAGTAAGTGTGTTCCACATCTGACTGAATTATTGCCTAGCTGTTAGTCTTTTGGCTGCCGTTCCTATTTGTGCTACAAAAAGACATGAGATTTGCATTACATTCATCTGAGGCGCTTGCCAAAATATTTCACATTAGTTTCAGCTGGATGTGTGAATTATTGTTCAAATTTGATGAGCTTAGTAATGCAAATAAAGGTCACATCAGAATTTCCAGATGTGCTTGTGTCAATGGACGTGAGCACATTTGGAAAACAAGGATAGCGTTCAAACGGCAATGTGTTATGATTCTGTCATACTAAACTCATCCGTCAAAGTGCTTGTTTTTAAATGGCCACTGAGAGAGGCCGGGATTTGAATTGGAATAGCCTCTGTCAAACTGCAGTTTATCCCTTGTGTTTACAAGCCACAAAAAAAGGTCATTGATATGAAAAAGCAAAACACTTGAACCTGCTCCGAGCGAGGCCCTTTCTTTATCTCACCCCAGCATTCCAGCAGCGCTTGAGGGGTGTAGCAGGCTGCAAACTAGCGAGCAAGACACAGAGCAGGATAGAGAAAGCGAGAGAGAGGGAGGCAGAAAATCTGCATGCTGGAAGAAACAAGATGGACATAAAAGATGGACTAAATTGCAGAGAGGACTTTTCTTGTCAAAGGCTAATGGAAACATTTCCACACAACACAGAGAGGGGAATGGAGGCTCCATTATCACAGCCAAGCAGACGGAGCTGGCAGCCGTTCCAGAGAAGCGCTGAGATGTGCACACTGGCCCGGCTTAGTGCCCTCAGCCAGCCCCTCAGGCCTTCACCTGAATAATCTGTGTCAACAGGTTCCAAAATGCCCCCAAGAATCACATAAACAGAGAGACAGAAAAACACTTACAAAATAATTGTCCCTACAGTTTGTCTTTGTACTGCTTCCTCATTTTTTTTGTTTTCACTTGAACCTTCTGATTAAGTAACCCCTGCAGGCCCCAAGAGTTTTGTTGTACCTTAAATGCTGACAAGTTGTGTGTTTGGCTGGGAGAGTCCACTGCAAATTGGAACTGTAAAACAACTCAACGTCACTGGTAAAATTATGCCCAATTCACTTTCAATTGTGAATGTCTTTTTTTAATACAGAAACAATCTTGATGTAACATTTTACTGATGGAACCAAGCTTTCGCAACACCATTAATCCAAATGTATAAAGTGACTATAACAACTTAATAGTTAACAGTAAAAACAAAAGTTCACCAGCCTACTTTAAAATCCAGAAAATAAAGAGCACTTTTCATGCTTTTTTTGCATCTACAATGCTGTTTCCCTGATGGTTTGACCAATATACCAGTTTAAAATAATAAATACACCTCATTATCTCATGTGGAGCTGCCACCACCGGCCTGAGAATGTTGAAGTTGCTCCCATTTACTGTGCATCGTTAGGAGCCACTTCAATGCTCAAAGCTTGGTGGGATAGTAATGTCAACCTGACTGGCACTGCAACTTTTTAATAGCTTTTCCCTCACCTTTAGTCATAACCATTTATTCTGAAATGGTTTTGTACCTCTAAGCCTAATAAAAAAGCAGTGTTTTTCAAGTTTGCTCATAAAAAAAGAGCTAACTCAAAGTTCAGGTCATTGTTTCAAATCAGCGTGCTTACTTATGTATTTCATAATTTCAAATTTGAAAAAAGTTTTTAAAATTATACAGATAATATGCTGATATTTTGTATTTTGTGTACTTAAGTGTGACCTGAACTGAGTTCATTTATTTAAGACAGATATGTTACAGAAGTTTTTTTTATATATATCCTGGAAATCTGTTACTTGCGGCAAGGATGAAGAGTTGTGTGATTTACTACATTAGTATAATGAGAAGTTAAAGGTGGGGTTGGCGATTTTGGAAAACTAGCATGAATTTGAAAGTAGCATCTCCTCAGGGCTCCGCCTAGCCCCACCCCCCGCTCACATGCACGCGCGCAGCCGCTATATCCAGAAGACTGATTCAACTCCAAACCCTCAGCACATGTTTTTTTTTTCACACTACACCAAGTCATGTCTCAAGAAAACACCAAACAAACATATAAAGTCAGTTAGTACTCACAGCCGATGTTGATCGGGGTATAGGTAGTTCCTCTGACATTCTCCACATAGCTGTCAAGTCTCCCGTTTTGGCCGTTAAACTACCGTATTTTCTGTATTTTCTCCTCTTTTCTCCCGTCCTCCTGTATCAGTATTCTCCTGTAAATCTCCCGTGTGACGATATAATAATAAAGGCATTCCTCTGCCTTTCCAAACTGAGCTCTGTCTCTAGCCTGAAGGGGGCGGTAATGCTCCAAAATGATGGATGCCAACCACCGAAGAAGAAGAAGTCTCGCGAGAACTGACACCTGCAGTAGCATGGATGGCAGTTCTCGCAAGATTAGAGCCAACAGCGGAACAAACTTAGAAAAATAAAGAGTTTATTTTAGATTTCTTGTACATCTGTCTTAAAATGTGAGGGATACTGGAGCTTGGTTGGTGTTGTGGGACAGCTCACAGCGGACTTCCCTTATTTTCAAAGACAAAACTTGAAAGGTAAGCATTCTCCAGCGGAGTCTGTTCCCTACACGCTACATGCTACATGCTACATGCTACATGCTACATGCTACACGCACTGTCTGTGCACGCCGGGAAAATGCACGCGCAGCAGGCACGCAGAATGGCGACGGGATTTGATTGGTGTAAAAAAAGGTATCCTGCAAGATTATTGGTTGGTGTTTTCCCTGTTTTACTCCTGCTGTAGATAGCGGATATTTTTCGCTCTGTTTTAAGAACACATTATGAGTTGATTACCATCGGGTCATAAAGACCATTTTAACCAGTATTTCAAAAAGTGTATCTAAATCAGATCGCCAACCCTAGCTTTAATAAAGAATGAATTACTCCGCAAAACATGCTCAATCTTAAAGCTAGAGACAGTTGAACTACTAAAGAAAACTGCTGATTGTGATGAATCTGTTAAAATTATAATGTAGTCAACAAGGAAATATGGAAAATATTGAGTCTTTGTGGACCGTCGGTACTGTGAAGACATTTTAAGAGATAGCACAAATGTAAATAAAACAATGTCATGAGATTTTACCCATGATTTAAGTTTTGATGACCATACTTTGATGGAATCTCATCCTTGATATGCACCTAATTTATGATTCGTGAGTAGTGTTCAACTTTTTTAAGTTTAGTAAAGTTTACCACATGTCCCTGTACAATTTACTATTTACTAAGCTCTAAAGACTGCTCCTTATCTGCAGCTCATGAACTGGAGCTGGTGTTCCTGTGATCAAGCGGTTATTGATAAATAATTGGACATCAAACACAGAGAGTAAGTAATTTGAGAAGTAAGAATGGAAGTATTGATACTGCATTACTGATACTTTGAGTTTACAAACACCTATTATGCTTTTAGTCACTTCCTTGAAGTATCAAAACCAAATTAGTACTTTAACAAAATGTATATATATATTTTCCAGACTCTGTTCTGTCTCTCTGTACTCAGACAGAGCTGCTTTTCATATCATTTAACTGCAGAGACCAATCAGAAATATCAAACAGCGCCCAGGTTTTCATATGAGCCACACTTTGACACGTAGCACAGTTCTGTAATAGAGTAACAAAAGTGCAAATAATGGAAACAGATACCGTTCTATGCATTGTTACTCTTTACAAAACAGCCAGATAACACTTTTCTAACCTGGAGTTTTAAGGATACAAAGGGAATGATACTGAAAATGCAGAATAATACAAGTCTCATTTGCAGCACCCTCTCTTCATCTGAGAGATTCAATGGAGCCAAAGCTGCAATGTTGGTCCTAAACTCTGGATGTAAAAAGCTCAGTATCACACTTAATCAGAATCAGAATGGCCTTTATTGTCATTATACAGAATATACAACGAGATTGGAGAGCTTCTCCTTTTCAGTGCAATAGTTAGTTAAGTTAAAAAATATACAAAAATATTAGAAGTAAAAAAGAAAAATTATCAAGTTGCAGGGAGGCTTTAAATATACAAGATATATACAAGATGAGACGCAGACTTGTGCACAGCACAGTTGAGGCTCAGTGTACAATATGAGGTAGATGATAAATATTAATGAAAAATAGTCCAATTCCCAGTTCTCAGTATTTCTATGTTGTTCACATAGTATTGCACAGGAGGTAGATATGTATTGCACAGTAAAATATGTGATAATCTTCAGTGCAAGTGATGAATGGTAATTACAGATGAGTAATGTCACATATAACTGTATTGCAAATGAGTTGTTAAATGAATATAAGTATCAAGGTAGTGCTAAAGTAGCAGCAACTGCAGTGGCAGTGATGTAAATATTGCACATTTTTGCATTACGCCAATGACTGGAGTCGTTGTATATCCGAGTTCAGGGTGGAGATGGCTCTCGGGAAGAAGCTGTTTCTCAGTCTTAAGATACAAATGTCAGCTTCTGTTAATTTAGTTTTATTTCTATATCTGCCCTGCATTATCTCAGGTATCTTAGGTAAAAGTAATAGTCAATTTGTAAGAAAAATAAGTATTGCTTTACTTTTAGGACTTAAAAAGATTTTCTAGATGTGAACTGATTTTTTGTGTTTTTGGAATACGTGTTATTTTTGTCTCATTGAACTGTAGAATTTATTTTTTCAGTAAGACTTTAAATCACTTTCACTTTACAGATTTGATGGTTTGTTTGGATCTTTTGGCCTTTGAAACATGTTACGTGTACAGAAAATGTGTTTTCGTTTTAGGAGATGATTGGTATCAGGTCAGTATTTAAAAAGATAAAGCATCTCTACAATCTGTATTGTATCGAGTGTAAGAGTTTAGTTTAGCCCATCATTACTGAGAAGACATTTTTAGATACTTCATAGCAACTAATAACAAAGGAAACCCCTAAAAGAAGATTTTTTTTTTAAAGAGCATCTGTGATCAGTTCTGAATGGTTAGTTTTGAAGACAGCTGTTCTCCCCTCTTCCTGATCCAGCATAATACCACTAATTCTTGGAGTCCTGGACCATACCAGCCTTTTTTCACCCCTGCATGTGACACTTAAAAATGGCAGGTTTACCACATCCATGAACATTTTAAACAGTGATACAGAATGAAATGTTTTTATACTGTCCATGCCTCGACTTTCCATGGCCAAACCAGCTTCAAACCAAGTCAAGCCTGGTCAAATCTTCTTAGTGTTAAATATTTCTACCGTGTTTACTCTCACACCCAAGCCCGTGTCTCACGAGGCCCATGAGAGATTGATTTGGTGGTAGCGTTTTCACTGACAATTCCTCCAGGCAGGGGGGCATTTGCGTGCTCTCTGACACCCTACATGCCCTAAGGACAGAACCAAGCTGCGCAGCCTGTTAGGGCCAAATCTGGATTTGTCGGTTACTGATAAGTAAACACTCTCTCGCTAAAGAAAAAAAAAAAAAGAGGGAGGGAGAGATAAAAGCAGAGGATGAAGGACAGGATGACTTTTCAGATCTCTGCCTGCCATTTTCCCCCCCAACAGAAACCAACCACAGCCTATCCACCAACTGAACCGGATGCAGTTTAATAAGACAAAGAAGCAGCAGATTTTATTTAGGACTCCACAATCATAAACAATCTGCATGCAAAATGGTAAACAACCAAGTGGAGGGAGAGCAATGGGAAAGAAGCCAATCTGATGACTTGTTCATCTCATCTGCCTGTCTTCCATTTGAAGTCATCCATTTATAATGCGCCCAGCTGATAAATGTTTTAATAAACTTATTGCATAATTCATTTTTGGCAGGCTTAGTTTTAATTGACTTATCGCAGAATTGTAGTGGAGATCAAAAGCCTGATTAAAGCAATGTATATATTAGTACCCTGCGGTTTTCCTCCTACACCATGTTTCAAAAAACATCAGAGAGAAAGTGTGTTCTGAAATGTGATCAATTATTCACCAAAATCATTTATAAAGTGATTGATTAGAAGATTACTTTTGACAATGTTGGTGTCAAAAATACTTTATGTTGACTTATAATGCATAGAAGAAGGCCTGAGGACCATTGAGGCCGTGATAGTTGCATTAAGCAGAAATCAATGATAGATTTTACAGTAATCTTTGACAAGTTACATCAGTTTACAGGAAGAAAAAAAAAAAAAAACTTGTGGTCTTTTTTGCTAACATTTTTTCAGTACAATGTTTTATACTGTTAAGCCACCATAAAATGTGATGCTTTAGACATCCTTTTAATAACTTTTTCAGCATCTGGAAAGTAGGATGCATCTTACATACAGGTGCAATCAGTAATAAAAACTCCAACTGTGAGTGCCAAAAACAGAACACGTGGTGTAAATGATTATTGATACACTTAGCATCAAGAGCCCACAAAACATTATGTCCAGTTAGCACTAATAACAGCACCAATGCTGTAACGGTAATATCAAGTCTTTTTTTTTCTGTAATTGGGCTCTAGAGTTAATAATGGACTTTAAATTGGCTAAAGAATAACAAGAGACTGGACACATTTAAAGAGACACACAGCCAGCAACAAGCTTTCTTACAGGAGTGGAGGAAGAATGGTTGTATTTTCCAGGCCTGTAAGTGGTGCTGTAATGCTGCGGCAGACATGCACCAAAACCAGAGAAGAAGACAGAGAGCGTGGGCATAAAACTTATCCACTGTAAACAAACAATAGCATATGCTGTTTTTAATGTCAACGTATAAGAAGAGAACCATAAGATGTTGCTGTGAAAGCCAAAACAAGCACAGTAAATTTGCAGCAGAAATGTAGCCGTTTTTCACCATTGTTTCTGTTGTTGTCAGGTTAGCCATATGGTTTAAGGGTGAGATCCTTCATTCATTCATTTTCTATACCACTTATCCCTTTCGATCACAGGGCCACATAGAGAGACAGACAACCATTCACACTCACACTCATACCTAAAGGCAATTTAGAGTCACCAGTTTACCTAATGAAAATATTTTGTAGTCTGTGGGAGGAATCCGGAGAGCCTGGAGAGAACCCACACATGCATGGGAAGAACATGCAAACTTAACACAGAAAGGCCCTGCCTGACCCTGGGATCAGCTGTACCATGATAAGCCATGATAAGTATTCCATAATTCAGTTTTCAAATGTTGCATTTTTTTGTAGTTTTGATGGGACGTGTCTTGTCATGCAGACTCAATCTGTTGCTGTAGAAATAAGAAACTGTCCACATAACATGCAAACTTCACGTTTGAACCGGTGACGTTCTTGCTGTGAGGCACGTGCACTACCTGCTGCGCCACCAAGCCGCCCAGGTGAGATCATTGTTTCTTGAAAATATCCATATTCACTATACGCACAGAATTGCTAGGCGGGCATTTTCAGATTTATTCAGTCTGAGAACCAGTTTTAAAGTATAAAGTACCAGTATTTATTCTTCATGGGATTTGTGTGGACAAATGTCAGTGCTCATCTCTGAGTGGATGGCTCCTGAACCAATACATCATACCATACACCTATCATTTATTCCTCTGTTTTGTAGAAACTAGCTGTTAGCCCCATTCTGCTATCTTATGGTAGACAACAAGGAAAAGAACAAAATAAGAGAATCTAAATAATTCTCTTAAATGTCAAGGGCATGGATTATTGGGATTAGCATTTGTGTTGTTTAAATGTTTAACATGGTCACTGCCACAACCTTTGTGTTCTGTTGCTATCTTTTCAGCGTTCTGTTTATTTACTATAGGTTCTATAGCCAATATGACAAATGTTTACTCATCAGTTTACCAACCAATGTCACTGATACACTGAATTAAGTCTTAACTGGCACATTCCAAACATGTTCTGTTTAACAGCCTTAAGCTCTTGGCTGACATGTTTTCATACGGTTTAAAAGACGAGGCATGTTTGACACAAACAAAACCTGTAAAACTTGAACCTACGAGGTAACGTCAGGTCTTTTGACAAATTTAGAACAGCTAGCTCCTATGCAGGTGGAAGTCATGAGGAATCCCTTCTGTATGTAGGTTAAACAATCCACTGTCAGACCCGGAGACGAGATAATTATAGCTGTGAGACGATGTGAACCGAGGGCATATACACACAGAACCTCTTATTAAGACTGCTGTAATTAGGTGTCAAATAGCCTCGATGTGTGAACACTGTCTTATCTGTCATTTCTGCTGCTTCTCAGAAGAAAAGGGGAGTTAAATTACATTTTCTAAAAGACAATCTCTTACTTCAGGAGCAAGTTAGGCAAAGACCCAAGTGATTCAATTTGATAATAACTGTGAAAGAATATTTTCAGACACATTTTTTTTAATTAATTAACGTAAGAATATAAGGAAGGGACACTTGTATGTGTTTTAACTTGAGCAAATCGGGATCTAAAGGCTAGTTTTGTCTTTTAACAGGAATATCACATTTGTTCATTTTAATAATAAAGGTTATGGGCTTAAATATACAAACTTACAGGAGCAGAGCAGGATTAGAACAGTC
Organism: Scarus forsteni; assembly: GCA_036419115.1. Classification (NCBI taxonomy): domain Eukaryota; kingdom Metazoa; phylum Chordata; class Actinopteri; order Labriformes; family Labridae; genus Scarus; species Scarus forsteni. Next base: position 862,837 of record JAZDUH010000040.1, read on the forward strand.
ATATCCACAGGAGGGAAATCAAATTTTGTCACTGCAAAGAAAAGTGGAAACCAGGGCAAGCATGCCATGGCTACTGGTGTCAGCAAGTGATATCTAACCTGTACACGTCATAACATCAACAGTTTATCATATATACTAAGCTTTGTAAAAAAAAAAAAAAAAAAAAAGTACAAGAAAGGGAAAGCACGGGAACTTAACTTGCACACTTAACCACTAAACCATTTGGTCACAACACATACTGTACACTGACTACTTAGATACTCAGTATCATGGTGGAAGGTCAGGTCTAGGTCAGTCATAACAGACTTTTGATGTATACTGATATTGATCTACATATTTCAGATGTTACAACACCAGTAGTACATATTTGCTATTTATATTTACATATAAAGCTGAAAGCTTTAACAATTATTCTGGATCAGACAGTAAACTTTTTTCAATACTTAGATCAAGTCAAATTAACTTTCTTCAAAATGTGTAAAATATCAGGAGCTTTCCCTACTCTATCCCTGTTTCAGACGCAGATGTAAAAAAGACATAAAAGAACTCAACACAACCTTTGACAGTGGTAAAATCAAATACATTATGGTTCCACTGCCTGATGAACTGAACATGGGTGCTAAAGGTGCTGTTAAAGGGTAAATATGATTTATCAGCTGAACTAGTCATCCTCCAGATGAAACATCCAATTTCAAGGCACATTATAACAAAAAAATATGCAAGAATTTGCAGAAATCCAAGCAGAATCTATTTAATGTTCTAAAAAAAATAACAACCAAAAACCTCTCTTAACTACATTCTCTTTATTTCATCTCCATATGCCCCCATCAGTCCCTGTCAGCTTTTCTTTAGTGGTAAATTGAGATCTTTGACTTTAAGCCCTGACCATGAACTCACCAGAGCCACGTAAAGTGAGAGTGGCAACTGCTACAACAACAAACAAACATGACACAGTCCATGGTGCTCATTGAGCAAAGAAACACCACACACAGATAAAGACAAAGCCACAAATGACTTTACCAAACTAGTATTTAAGTGTTGTATGGTTGTACTGTCTGCTAGTCTGGTCAGATAACAAGATTTAAGTGATGCTTTTGGTGTGTGGGTGGGTGTGTTTGTGTATTTGTAAGTGTGAAAGTGTTTGAGGCTGTAGGGGGCATGTTTATTTTTCAAAATATTTATTGTGGGAATAAATATTTGCTTTTCTTTTTTGAAGAAAACAGACAGCTTGACATATTAGGCACATTACATCTTAAAATGCCCAAAAACATGGGTCTTAAGCAGAGGCTTTCAAACTTATTTAACCAAAAGCACACCTGCAAACAACACAGCAAAATATGCATTGACAAATAAGCACTGTCAGAGTTAATACGTCAAAGACTCATCTGGTGGCAATTTTGGTCTGCACCACATTACATTAAATACAGTACATGTTCCCTGCACCACACTTTGTTTTGCATGTTCACATTGTCTTAGCCTAGCAGTGCAGCTGGATCTGCCAGATTCAATATCTGTAATCAGGCAGATTCATCTTTTCAAGCTCCAATATACAGAGTAAGCAGCTCAAAGTGGCACAGCCCAGTCAGCATCCTTCAGAGCAGGAAGAGGTGGGAGCTACCAACAAGACACCAGTAGGAAGTAACTGCTCATAAAGAGAATGGTATAGATACTTACAGCTTGTCTAGCAGTTTCATCCGATCCGAGCCACATTTCTTTATTAAATAAAAAAAAACAGCATTTCGGAAAAATATGTTCCCTCCGCTTCTGACATGTTTTGAGACTTAAAGAGGCGTAATACCAGCCTTTTTTAAATCAATTCGATTCCCATATTTGTTGCCGTAATTTTTCAGAACGATGCTGATACCGATACATCATCTCTTTAAATGCACACAAAATGTTCTTTCTTAATTTTTTTTTTTTTTTTACTTTTTTCATTGTCCAAAAGCACATAAAGGAAACATGCAGTCCAGGCAGTACACGTCTTAAAATGAGTTTAATTCTTTGGCAAATAAAGTAATTGAGCAGTTATTTCATTATTACTAAATGCCATTTGTCTTTTCAGATTGCATATTTATTTCATTGACACAAATACAATGAAACAACGCAAATGTAGGCCTATGTTGTATTGATAAAACTTTTTCAAGATTAACATGATCAATTCTTTGTTATTTAAGATTTTACTTTAATCTATTTTATGTAACAACAATCATTAAAATCATTAAAATCATGACTTTTTTTTTTCATTAGTTTGCCACAGAGCTGTATTATGTTCCTCTGCTTACAGATGTATCTGAGTACTGTTTGAATGGCCTTAACAGTCACATGACAGGGAAAGTAGTGCTGGCTACGAAGAAAGAGGGGAAGACCGAAAACAGTAAGACAGACTTTTCAGATAATCATCTGGTTTGCCTACTCATTTGGTACAGATACATTAGTGGAGTACTCAATACCAAAAGAGTACTTGTGAAAGTGTCAAGACTTCGTTACCTGATATTGATACTCCCATCCCTAGCGAGAGTATGTTCTATGTAGTAACTTACATTTCGTTTTTTACATGCAACAGTAGCACCTGCTTACTACATGATCTGATTGGCTAGTGAAGAATGTGACTGAATAAAGGTCCAGTTGCCAGCTGGATATGCTGATGAAAGGTTTTGCCCATTTTCAAACACTTTTTACGGGCTGTTAGCCAGATGGATTTGTGAAATAAAATTCATTGGTCCATCTGTGTGGGTCAGTTTACATTGCCTAACACTATTACCAGGGTAGCTATTGCTAACATTAGCAGGGTAAAATTAAACAGGTCACTGCATGCACATTCACAACCCTGAAATAAACAGCTAAAACTGGGCTTTGAGAAAATATGGCACAGATCAGCTCTATATGCTATTTGTCTCGTTTCACTGCTTTTGGCATAGATAAAATGTTGTTCACTAATGTGCCAAAATGTCATGAATATTATGGAAAAAATACATAACAAAAATCCAATTAAAAATTGGGAAGCTTTCATGAATTGATTTGTTTTGCCACATCTATTATCTTGGAAAGAACATACTTTTTTATTGCTGGATAATTTCTCAAAATATTGAGAAAGGAAGTAGTTATCACCAATACATCAGTACTTTAATACCAAGAAATACATCATTAAACATAAAATGTTAGTTTGTATGTATTTTGTGGAATAATGCTGCACATGCATCTCTTCTCTCTGTCATGCACACACACACCCCACGCACACGCTTACACAGTCTCCTGGTGTATTGTTCTGACCTCAGGCCATCCTTCTTACACTGCCCCTGACCTTTCAGCGCTGAAAGGAAAAACAGCCTGTGCACTGAATAGTTACAACTACAACCTGCACACACACACACATTAACAGACACACAATTGCATACACAGCCTCTTAAACTGGTGCACCAAGTCCAAGCATGCACATACACACGCACACACACACACTCAGGCACTAACTAAAAGGCTACCGCTGGGTTCAAGAGGTCACGAAGGGTGAAATCGATGGCTGTAAAACCAAAGGTGATGAATTACCGCAGTCTGGGGCCCTCAGACAAATTACAAGACAGGGGAGAGAGGAGGAAACAAAGCAAGTTTTATCCATCTCCATCTCTCCCCCGCTCGCTCTGTCTTTTGTTTTCTTATCATAAATCTTAATGCAGCTTCATTTGTGCATGCAGGAACTTGGAGTTCTGCAAGATACCAAAGAGCGTGTTAAGTGGTGCGGCAAATTCCATCCAAACTTTAATAGCTGTGCTTGTTCTCCATTCCCGTCCTTTATGAGGAAACAATAGATTAGACTCAGCTGTACGTATGTGTGTGCAAGTCAAAGCCAGGTGTTGTTTTTGTTAAGATGCAATTAAGATGATAATCACAAATCAATTTGTGTAATTTGAGGAGGTGTACTTTTCCACTCAGACTTCCGAGGAAACTGTAGTTTTCTCTCTCTTAATCTCTCCTTTAGTGTGTGTGTGTGTGTTAGCTTACCCTCATGTGTGTACATATAGATCTCTATGAGCCGTGGATGAGCTTTGCTGTGGCCAGTGACTGATCCCATAATGAAGACTGGCTTTACTGTATGTCAAAACCTTTCACCTACACACAGACACACATACACACATATACACACATACACACACACACACATCGACATCTTTTTATCCCCTTCTTCCTCTGTATTTTCTCTGCTCTTTCTGCTACTTTTTAATGCCCTTATATCCAGGGCCAAAGATAGGACTGTCTACAATTTTTGTAAAAATGTCCACTCTGACTCTAGGATTATTTTAGAGGTCAAAGTGCACAGCCTTAGTTATTGGCCATATGTTAATCTTTATCCTTTAAAAACAATGTTACCAGAGGCCTTTGAGGTGTTTCCTTCAAACTGTGCATACATTAGTTTTATGATTGATTCGATTTAACACGTCATACATCAAAGCTCAAGCTTGATACTCCTGGTTCCAATGTTGATGTCTTTCTTGTGATTGCAATATCTTGTAAAGTTTCTGAATTCTCTTCATTATTTTGACAAATATAACCTGATGCATTAGGTCAGGGGTATCCAAACTATGGCCCAGGGGCCAAATGCAGCCCATTTTGAATTGGCCCCTGAAACAGTTGAATGAATAGACATTCGATTACAGTAGCAAATACCATCAATCATGCACATTTTCTGCCATATTTACTTTGTCACAAGGTCTCATTTACAAAGTTTGCTGCAATATTCATCTTAAAGCAACAACATTCTTGCAGTTTACTCTTGTTTTGTGTCTGACAGTGAAGATAAGACATCAGTATCTACCTTCTCCGCTGCTCTCGCCCTGATAAGATGTGAATCCTTGACCTGGGGTCACAAGGGCCCCTTGACATGTGAAACCCACCCTAAACCCTAAAACATTTCCTTAAATGCACTAAATGTGAGGTGCAGCAAGTGGCTCAGTCATCCATGTATTCCTCTCAATGTGGCCCTCGATGTAGAAAGTTTGGACACCACTGCATTAGATGGATGGTTTGATATATTTCACTTCTCCATCTGAAGCCCAAACAAAGTTTTTGGGAATGGTTAACCTTTCGATGACATATCCTGCATGTGATTGGACGATTATTAAGTCAGTCACACTCATTACAGGTGTGACGACTCAGCTGCTATGGACAGACTGTCCACTGTTCCCACACCGTGCTTTAGCTCCTGCTGCTCTCATTGAGGGGGCATGTCTGACTGAAGCTGAGACTCTCAGCTGTATCACACCTGATTCTCATCTCAATCATCGGCTCCTACTTCAGCGTCCTGCAGACTTCGCAAATTCATCCACTTCTAGCCATACTCTGGATCTCACCATCACAGATTCCCCCTCACATTCCCCCTTGGACACTTCTCTCAACAAAATCATTTTTGTTGCACCTTTGCTTTGTCTTGGTTCTGCTCTTTGGTCCACTGAAAAACCTCAGAGATTTGTTCCCCAACAACAGACCAATCAAATAATGTTGTAGGTGTGCACAACTGCTGTAGGACAAAAAATAAATCACCTTTTGGCAAACCATGTCAGAAGTGAAGCGAAAGCATCCTTGCTATAAAAAGTTTGTAGTATTGTTGTTTGTTTTGTTTTTATATTTATTAAAGAAATGTGCTCAAGATGGAGCCATTCACAATCATTGCAGATTGAAGCTTGGCAAGATGGACTACAGACATTGAATCACGCTGATCCATCAGCACTGCAGAGTTATGGCACATAAACAGTGTGGTTGAAAGATGAAATTAAAACATTTATATTTGGTCTGAGGTTACTGGTCAAAGGTCAATAGGCCTTGTGTTCTTCTTTTGCTTGTTAACACCATTGGTTCTATTATAATGGCGTGAAGTGCTGTCTAAAGCACATGGCACACAGCGGTTTGGAATTTCTCAGTCTATATTTTGCTATATTGACAAAACATTTTCTTGATGCAGAGCCAGACACGTGGTGTAAAGGAGACCAATTATGGTCATGGATCAAACCAAATAGAGTGTCGGCTTTTATTCCCTTTACATCAGTATGCAACCCGACTGGCATTTTGCAATTTACACAGAAGGTTCAGTTGTTGAGTTTGAATCTGGCTATATTATTTAATTCTTCCTCTTTTATTTGCTACTAAAGGAAACAGGAGCCAGTGTAAATGTAACAAGTAGAACCTTATCAATAATTAAAACCTCCAGATAAAACTGTCAGGATCAGGATCAGGCAAGGTTATGTTTAGGTCAGGGTCACAAGGCCTGTGTTCTTCCTTTGCTTCTAAATGCAAATCTTAATAATGCTTGATCACAAAGTCACACTTTGATTTAAAGAGCCTATTTATTGACTTTACTCTTGTTTATATTTTTGCTTTGGTGGAGCACACTCTCCTTTCAGTCCCCCTACTCCATGTGGACCCGGTCAAGCTCTGATTGGTTGAATGATCTACTCTGGGGTAATTGGTCAATTGAGCGTTGCATGGCCCAAACTTTGCACTTGACAAGCCCGGTCCAAAAGGCATAAACTGGTGATGAAACAAAATAGAACATAAGGCTGGTCAGAACTTTTGGAGGGTTGGAAGTATTGTAGGAGTGGTTTAAGGCAGCCATTGCTGCTGTGAACAGGGGGAGAGGGAGAAGTCCAGAAACTGCAGTCATTTTGTCTTGTGCATAGATGTATTTCAACATGCATAATAAACTGATAAACTAACACATTTTGGCTGTTAATGATCAGCCCTTCTTCTTTACTCATCCTCATCTTTCAGTGTTGCCAAGGCATACTTCATGGAGCCATTCACCACCAGTCATGAGTTGTAGATGTCCTCTGTTTTCTCTCAATTTTGTGTTTTTTTTCCATTACATTTTGACTCCCCCCACTCCCCCTTTAACACACACTCCTTTTTATCTCTTTTAACAGGCAGTTCAAGGGGGTAAAAAGACCTGCTGCTGTCTGTGTCTCCAGCTTTTCCACAGCGGATAACTAACTGGCTTCCTCACTCAAACAAACTGCCTGATAATGGAATCATCTCTATTCAATTAGTGGTCTAACAGTCTTCTGTCTCGGCAGCCCCAAACACACACGCGCACACACACTCGAGCTCCCCAGCCTTTTCTCTCTGCGAGAACTTAATGCAGCCAGACACCAGTATGTTGATGATGGCAGTAGATGCTGATTGCTCCTCTTTCCCTTCCTCTCATTCTCTCTCTGCCATTAATCAGCAGTGAAGGAACAAGAGGAGAGAGGGAGAGACGGACTGAGAAGTGCAGACAGAGAGAGAGGGAGAGAGAGAGAGCTGAGGAGTTTAGTCGGTCAGCCGCACCGGAGTGAGTAATTAACTGGCATTAACTCATTAAACTGTCCCAGATGTGGCCATGAATATCTGAGTGGTGGGGAGACACCAAGGAGGGAGATAAAAAGAGAAAGTCTCCTTGTATTGAGCTGACAGAAGTAAAAGACTGAAACTGTTGAGAAAAGAAAATGTATGATTAGCAGAGAGGTGTGTGTTTCCACTCACTGTATGTGTTCTTGGTTGCGGGTCAGAGTACTTGACTTGTGTGTGCATGATCCTGACATATCAGGCTGATTTATCTGCTGTTTTTAGCTGATTAAGATTTATTATAGACATGCTCAGATTTAATCACTATCTGTCATCCTAATTAAAACAAAATACCTCAATCCCCTATGTTGTTTCATTAATATATTTGAGGAAAATGACAGTGCATTTTGTCTTATTTGGTCGCTCTCACTTGTTTATGCAGTTCTTCATCACCGACTCGACCCATTAGTGCGTGTCTAATTGTTAAACTACCATTCAAATGTATTTTTTTCCTATAAATGCTGCATGTAAAGTGATATTTTTAAAGTGAAATATTGTTTTGATTCATGCCCTCACAAAAGTCATCTCTGCTGTGATGGTTTGTCACAAAACAGTTATGAAATTTAATATGTTTTACATTTTCTCAAGATATAATTCAGTAACTCCATTAAAAGGGACATATCATGCTTGTTTCTCCTTTTCACTATGCCAGACTAGGATGCCTGTAAAGCATTTCTGCCCTCAGTACAAGTCATTTAGTTCCTTCATTGCCCCACAATTGCGTTCTCAAAATCCTCATTTTAGGCCATTATCAAGCTCCCGTTGAAATGCTCGGATCTCAGGATGACCTTCAGTTACCTCGAAACGTCACAGCCCTTTGTGCTCTGATTGGTCACTTCTATCGGGGGTTGAGCCAGCCTGTCCTCCTTCTTCTACTGTATTTTCCGGCAGGCTCAAAGCAGCGAGTGCGTATTGAGTCCCCCTACAGGCCAGAGCTGGTAATGAGTAAGAGTGAGCCAGTGATCTATAAACCCCTGCTCGACGGATGTGTTCCTCGGTGATGGTTTTGTGGCTAACGGACATCACAGAGGAGGATGTGTTTTATCAGATTACTCCAATAAAAAGAAAGGTACCTCGTGATGTCACAACGTTTGAAATCTCGCAGACATCTCGCAATGACCTATTTTCAGAGGCATCAAATCTCGTTCTAGGATATCAGAAAAAATACAATATCTCATTTTTTGAAAATTAAGGGGGTGTAAGGTCTTGTTTTCAAATTCATTATATTATATGTAAGTATTAAATCATGCATCAGCATGATATGTCTCCTTTAATGGAGTTAATGGGTGCTGCATTACTTTGAAATATTTGTCTTGTAAATATGCACTATACATTTTGAGAGCTAAAATGTCCAGAAAATGTAGTTTACCCAGTTAAATAACAACAGTCGCTGCAGGTATCTCCAAACAATTGCAATGTTGTTTTATGATATACCTCTTCTCAAAATGATATTATTTTGAAAGAAAGATATTATATTGGTGTGTGTAAACACTGGCATATAGGTCTTTTACACTGTAAGAAGGGTTGGAAGATTGGCTGTAAATTTCCACAAACTTTCCAGAAACATTCCATGGGAAGTAAAGCTTGGGATTTTTGGAAATATTCTAAATTTGAAATTATCTAAGGTATTGTGATAATTATGGGAATTATGTGGGAATTGGGGGTAATCCAAACAAACTGTATCATACACAATCACAAATATTTAAAAAAAACGATTTGTCATAGGTAGAAATCCGTGCAAAATAGTACAATCAATAAACATTACATATTCACAGATTAATTTGTTTCAGAAATTTGTATCACCCACTCAACATTTGTTTCGATGTTGAATGGGTGACACCAAAGTTTCTAACTTAAATTGAGTTTTTGAACAGTTTTTTTTTTTTATCTGAAAATAAACACAGTAGAAAGGTTTCACACCTGTTTTTTTCACAGCAGCTTTCAGTTAAAATAATTAAAGATACATAGTTTTTGCTGTTCACACCCCGAGTTCACTTTAATAGTTTAATGATTGGAATAACCTATCTTGTATTAAAAAAAAAATAAATTCTATTGGTGGCAGATATGCAACCATAACAAAAAAAACAACAATTTCAGTTGTATACCAAAGTGATCTGCAATCAGAGCTACAAGTTAGAAAAGTTGATTGTTCATATATATATGTATATATACAGTATATGCAGCACCCTAAACGTAAAACATGTGCTGTGCGTAGGGCCCCATGATCCATGGGGGGGCCCATTTCGTGCATGGGGATGCATTCTTCACTGTCTGATGCAGCCATGATCCGCTCAGTGGACTACAGGCCTGATATTTTCCATTTCCATTTAAAGTGTGGCTGTTACTGTTATTGTCAGTCAGCTATGTCATTTTGCAGTGCAGCCAATGTACATGTAAACATTTGATTTTAATCCCTCCTAAATTGCTCAGCGTCTTTGAGTGCTCTCTCCTCCGTGTGCCAGTGAGCATAAAGACGCAGATAGACGCGCATCGCAGGGACAGTGAGGGATCTTCTGTCACTTTGTGTGTTGATATAATTCAAAAAAAGGGTTGTGAGACTTTGTGCACAGTTTAAGTGAACACAAAGACTTCCAAAATGACGAGTCAGCCTTTTGATAAGACAAAACTCAACGTTGTTCATCAGCCTAGCTCTGAGTCACTGTTTTAACTCACTCACTTTTTTCTAAATGATAAATTCATATTGAAGTATCTTCCATCACTTATTCTTCATGTTGTAGGAACAGTCTTTGAAAGATCAAGCTCCAGATAAAATCAACTGGTGCAGCGGTTCTCAACATGTTGGTGGAGGCCCAAAAGTGGGTCTGAGAACTGTTTTCAGTGGAGAGTATGTATATAAATCAGGTAAGAATGTGGCAAAAATGTCTTCAGTGTATGGAAGCTCTAAATGAACAAACATCCATCACAGTGGTATAGTATGTCATCGTATACCCACCAGAATAAACCAGACTACACCACTGGAAGGTAGGTATTTATGTTGTTGAAAAATGGGGATTATATGTTGGGCCAGGTTTATAGCAGGCTTTCCATCGATCTGATCAGCTATGTTGGAACGACTTACTAGCAGGGTATGGGGGGGCATCACAATCGAAATTCTGATTAGGGCTCCAATTTGGCCAGGTGCGGCTCCGAGTAAAGACAATCCTGCCCTGCAGTTCCAGAAAAAGATTTTGTCTTTACTATAATGCATTAACCACCACTAGCATTAAATTTCAGTTAGTGCCATACCTTGCTGTACTGACAGATGTAAAACAAGGGTAATTTTGCACCATATAGCTTCAACAGTACCTTATCAAAACACTGTTTGGAAGGATTTTGGTCTAGATAATGGGATGAAATTTTATTTAAACTGTGTCATCTATACTTAAAGGCTGGCTGTTCTAGCACTGGTACCATTAGTCACATTCAGTAAACCAGTTATCTCATGTGGCTGATGCTGCTGTCCTGTATAAAACTGTGGACTGTACAGTAAATACAAATAAAATTAGCATTCATTAGAAATGATTTGCAGAGGAAGACCCCGAGTTATTGAATATTGAACATACAGACAACAATACTCTTTTGCTGCTGATGTGTCTGAGTGTTCCAGGTAAGAGAAGGCCTCATTGTCACCCATGCATAACCCTGCTGATGTGGAAAAATAAAAAAGGAGACAGCCGCAGTGAAACAGAGTTTAAATATTTTGTTGGTGGTAACTCACCTTTGAAGCTTTCCTTATAGACAGACTTTGAAACCAGGTGTTTATACTGAAACGAATTGCTAAATCATGATTAATTGTGGCTTTAAGATTGCTCAGTGATTTATGGAATTGTAGATGTCAACTTCAAGGGAAAAGAAACAGTTCATACATCATAAAGCTAAGCTGACTGTCTTAAGTATGTGTTTGTGTGTTTCTGAAGTCATTATCATGTTTTCATTTGATCTGTTTCAGAGTGTCTATCCCTGGAGGGCAAATATTTGAACTTCTTGAGGTTGGATTGATTTCATACAAAGTAGACGCACACACAGCTGGTATGATAAGATAAGAAGTTATTGTATTTTTTAAGAAACTTTTAAAGGACTTTTACTACCTTGGTTTTATGGTCTCAAGTTTCTAAGTAGGCAGTCATAAAACAAGTGTGATAAACATCCAGACAATAGAAATACAGCACTTATTTTGAACCGCATGCTGCTTTGGCATTGTCGACAATGCTGCGTGTGAAAAGTGATTTAATTGAAATGACTCACATTAACATTACAAATCTAACAACTGGTTGTTAGGAAAGGTAAAATATGTAAAACATGTGCTGGTGTAGGCGAGAGAACACCTTTGAAATCTGAGATGGCTGCTTGATAAATTGTCTTTCTCTGTAATTGTCTGGGATGTTTTTTTTTTCTTAACTGACAAAGTTTTCCTTTTTTGTTATTTTGTTGAGCTAGGTCTTATTTCAAAGAAGTTATCTTTGTTTTATAACTATATTTCTTTGAATTCATTTCATTAAATGCATGCAGGATATGCCCCTATAGAAAATAATTCCTTTGGTGGTTTATTTATAAGGCCATGTTCATCAACAACAGGGATTTCAAATGCTAGCTTCATAAAATTCATTATAACATTAATTATATATATATTTGAAAAAAATCAAAGATTGTTACATAGTCAGAGTTACAAGCCGTGTTTGTGAGAGCAAGCCAATAACTACCTCATTATGACTTTTTATGTCATGCAAGTACAAGGAATTGACAGATAAAATCCTAAATCCATGAATCCTTGAGTAAAACTCTTACTAATACATGTTTGATTTTGACAGCAACAACAGTAGATGTCCTATACAGCCTCATGGATGTGCGCTCTGGCCTCAGCAGAAACGGATGGACGTCCGCTACCTTCAAACCTCCCCGGCAGTTGTTGGGGAGAATTGATTCATCCATGTATTAGCCAGCTGACCTGGCTTCAAGTGACTGTACATAGTTCTAAAAGTTCTTCAAATCAAGTTCATGGAAGAAGCTGATTCTGCGTAAAGGTAAGATGATTTTTATGTTATATTATCTACGCCATGACAACTTTGTTAATTCCGTCCACTGTTTTAATGCATTTACTGACTGTCTTAAAATATCTTTTCACGGCGTTGTGTGCTCTTGATCTATGATCATTTAGCTGTCATACTGCACAGCTGTAGTGCTGTCTTTCAGCACCACTGGTGTGGAAGGTGGCTGCTCATGTAAATCTACGGTCTCCATGTCCGTAGTAATCGTTTTACCGGTGTTCTGGTACGTGTAAATAGCAGGTGGTTGATGTTACTGCTGCTGTATTAACTTGGGCCTGGCACTGGGATACAGGAGGTGCATTTTTTCCACATTTTCTGTGACATGCACTGTCTGTAATAATACAACTTGCCATTTGGGCTTAAATGTTTAATACTGTAAATGCATTTAAATCCACGTTTATTAAAATATTAAATGTTTTCGTGTGTAAAACACTATTGGGCGTTTTTTTGTGGAAGTAAGCGGGTTTTGGAATGTGATTGGGCGGAAATAGCTCAACCAAATCTGGCAACACTGCCAGCTACCTATAGAGGGGATTTGGGCACAGTTTTTGAGTGTTATCCACACATATCATTTTGCTCATTGCACAAATGCAATCTTTACAAGTTGTACCTTGCTGTAAAGGTGGCTAATTAACATGCCCAAACTTTTTTCAGAAGTGTTGATTTATCTTAAAAACTCCTTGTACTGCCCAGGCCCCAAAGAAAGACCTACAGTCTCCTAAGTTATCAAACTTAAGCCATTAAAGATTATTTTTATTTATCAACAATAGCAAAATTAGAGTCTTTTGACTCAAGTATGACCTTTAACCATAAGTGGGTTAAGTAACATCTTCTCAGTCTATTAGGGTAGATGCGGGAAGACAGAGTATTAAATATCTCAGTTGAATCTCTGCCAGAGGGCCAGAGTCTTAAAAAAATCAACAAAACAAAGAGGCATTATTCATTCTGCTGCATGAGATCTGATCCACAACAACTTCATTTGCATTTATCCAGTGTCAGGCAGAGAAAGAGGGAGAAAGAGAAGGAGCGTTCATCTGAAATGATGCATGGCTGACACACTGAGAGTGATAAAAGTAATCACTCTAGATGCCATCTTTGGAGGGTGTGTGCGTGTCCTTATGTGTGTTCAATCATGCATGCAAGAGTAGGTTAAGTATGCATGCTTTTGCTGCAAGTTTGTCCATTTTTGTGTAGAGTGTGCATAAATTACCGTGTTTGCATGCTTTATTGTGTCCTCTTCTTCTGTATGCATGAGTGTTAGCGTAACATTGCGACCAGCAGGGCTAACAAGAGCGTGTGCCTGCATGTGAGCCTGCACCTTTAGTGTGTTTGACGGCGTCTTATTAAAGTGTCATTTAGACAGACACTTCTCAGAGTCTGGCCCCAGGCAGCCTGATAGATTGTAATCATGGACTAAATTACTACTTTCCCAAGCTGTAATCATAGTCTATGTGTGTGTGTGTGTGTTTGTAAGTGTGTGTTGGTGTGGGACAGACTGAGAAGCTCATCATTGTTTGGCATGTGTCTGTTATGATTTAAGCGAATGCAACAATCTGGCTGATTGATTTAGAGCTCACTTTGTAACTCATCTCAGCGCCCCCACACAGGCTTCACTTACACAGGATTATACCTTACATCTTACACAAGCCACCCTGCTCCTTCACAGGTGGGTGTAAATGTCAGAGAGTGTTTAAGATTTTATTCCACCTCCCTTAAAAAAATGTACTGACTGTGACATCAACTGTCTTTAGAAGCATAGATACTTTGCCACTGTTTATTGCTTTTGTGCGTAAAGCTCCTTAGAAGAGTTTTTAGCTGTGTATGAAACAATGCAATGTTTATTTCTGAGTCAAAAGCAACCAATATTACGGTACATTTCTCAGTTTAATTCAGGATATGAAGCTGCTTCAAGGCTTCCTCAGGATTAACTGTTAACCACACTAGAAGCTTGAGTATAGTCACCGCCATCATACCAAAGCTCCACTAATATGCTTCATGTAATGCATAAAGTTCATTATCCTTGTCGTTTTGTAGACTTTGGTCCAAAGAAACACAACATCAAGCAGTCAGCCATTTTGAATGTTTTGACTGACTGAGGATGTACCAGTATGTGCCACCAATAAGTTATTTCATTGGTCAGATGAGGGCTTGATGTGAAAATGTTGAAAAATTGACTTTGGTCTGATAAATAACAGTTACTTTAACTCTGTGTAAGCTTGCATTGTTTGGCTATGGATTCATAAATAATGATAAATTCATGCAAATTATTTGCAGAAAAAAATCTCATCTGCTGTTTTAGGCCTTAATTCTTAAAATGGCTGCCTAGGGCTAGGAAGCTACCTCGCCACAGGTTGTTGAGACCACCTTCTCCTGCCTTTTTATGCTAAGATTCACAAGACCATCTGCTATGCAAGGATATAAACATGTTATCTCTGTCAATAGGAGAAAATAACTTTATGACATTCATTTAGGTCAAAGGTTAGAAACAGATATCCCTAATTGTTAACAGGGACATTAGGTAAATAAATTAAGTGTTACTTTCGGGAGAAGCATTTTTTTGTACTTTTTTAATTATACTGTTTTCATTCAGATTTTTTTTTTCTTTTCAGGACTTGTGAATTGTTTAATATCAGCTTTTTATGTAGGTTTAGGCTTAATATGAAACAGCCTAGAAAAATGCCCTTCAGATAAAATTTCACAGAATGCTTTTTTTGTTCATTTGTTATGTATATTTGCTCTCACAAAGTGTGCTTTGTTCAGCATTTACTTTCCCAGGAGATGTTTTGCTTTTAATGTTTTCATGGATACTCCTGTCACCCCTGGCTGTAGCCAAGGGCAGATCCATAAACGTTCTTTATTTCTTATGTGCTGCCAAACTTGAGATCGAACTGTCCAAGACCACACAAGAAATAATTAAAGAAGAACATCTGAATGCTTAGATTTGTGCAAACTAGTGTTTACACTTGGAGCATATTTAATAATATACTTGTATTCAGTTTTTTAAGGAAAATTAATTAAAGAGGTCAAAGAGCAGGCAGAGAACTGGCTTCTTTGATGTGGAGGTGATGACGGCACAGCCTGGCAACACTTCTCCTTGTTGAACTGTGACTTCAAACTGCTCAGTCTTTATCTCTGTTGAGCTTCCATCACTCCACTATTTTAAGATACCATGAGGGGAAGAGGATATGCACAGACACACGCAAGCAGGAGAATTACACACAGACACATTCGCTCATCCTTCGCCTTAAAGCATGTCGACACCTCACTTGCCCTTTAGCAAAGCCTACTATGGCAGGAACTATCTTTCCTTTTAACCCTCTCCTTGCCCTGCTCTTGAGCGGTTATCTTCCCTCTCAGACTGTACCCAAATTATATCTCTTAACAGCCTGGACACTCTGACCAGAAGGGGAACTAACAACAAGGTGACTCATGTTGTATTTCTTATATGTGACTCATGGCAATTAAAATCACAGGCCAAAGTCATAAGGAGAGGACGTGTTGAAATTAAGGTCTTTTATGTAACCCTGCTCTGAAACATCATAATCAAGTTTTAAAATGGCTTGTCTTCCATATACATGCTGTGCTGAATATTTACATTTCCTCAAGTATTGCTCGCAGTTTTCAAAGCCAGAGTGAATCATTTGTCATAGTTGTAACTGAGTCATGTTGTGGCAGCTGCCATGACAGAGCCCCCATGACAAGACACAATGTAAAAATTATTGCAGTGCATTAAAGGTGTAGTTAGCGATCTTCTAATCTTCTAATCTAAGGCAGTATTTGTCAAATTCACCATATTTCTCTTCTCCATCCACAAGATGTCCCCACTGACAGCATGTTGAAAAAAAAAGGCCGGTTTCAATACACAGCCTTGGCTCTGAATTTCAGCAGGTAAACACTGTGGCTCGGGCCGAGTCACCAATACAGGGTAAAGAGCGGGTGAAGAGAGGGGGGATGACATGCAGCAAAGGGCTGAGGCCGGGATTCAAACCAGCAGCCGCTGCTGGGGGTTGGCAGCCCCCGTACATGGGGCGGACGCTCTACCAACTGAGCTAATGTCCGCCCCCAAGATGTCTTTTAATACATTTATTGACACAGGAACAGTATGCTGTTATTATGATGCAAAACAATATGCATGCTGTCAACAAATGCATTCACTTTTTGCCACAATCTTGAGAGTGTTCGAGAAGGTCCTCTCTGACGAACAGGTGGATTATGCATGATTTCTGTTAAAAGAGAGAAAGAAAGATAGATTTTCATAATCCATATAGACCATCTATGCAGCTTTCTGTATGCACCGCCCACCACACAGCATATTGCTCCATTCCTATCAGTCATTCTGTTTGCAAATCCTGTGATGTGGCCCTGTCTACGGTGTGTACCAGACGTGCTAGTCACTCCATTCTGGGAATATGTGGCTAGTCTTTTTTTTCAGCCACTTCAGCACAAAATCAATCTCTATCAGACAGGTCAACCTAAAATAAGAAGGCACAAACTCAAAATTATAAATGTGTAGCATCAACATTGCTTCACAACCAGAAACATAAAGCCAAAGTTAGTAAGTTATGGATGTAATCTGATGCCATGGATGTATAGAAGATAATTTAGAAGATGGACACCAAAATATTCTATTAATGTCCTTTTTATTTTCCTTATACGACATCAACAGAAAGGACAAGACCAGAATTGAGAATGAAAGAGTTTTAGGGATAAATGATGAGTTTAACTTATTGATTAATTATTGTAAATACTATACTAGTGTGACTCTTTCAATCTTTATCTAAACATGGTCAGTTACTAGAAAAGTATTCTTATAACATTAAGACAACTTTTCACAATTAAATATTTTATTTCTTCACAGTAACAGAAAAACAACAAAAAATGTCGCTTATTTTTGACTTACCTGACATTAAAAAAAAACTTTGTCCTAGAGATGCAACACTAAAGAGATTGTTCTTACATATTTCGCACTTTCACCTAAAAGGACATAAAATTTCCTATCATTTTTGCTAATTGTAGAAGCAAAAGAAATTAATGGAACAGGACGAAAACATCAAATTAATCACATAAAAAGGAAATGAAGCCTGCTGTTTATATATTACTCCTCTGTTATACATGGTTGTTACTGCTTGAACTCACAGGTCCCATGTGGAGTCACAGTTCTTCAGTGATCTTGTAATTTTACGTCTCAGAACTGATTCAGAAATTAACCTGGGCTGGAGAAGGAGAGTGCCATCTATGGCAGAGCAAAGCATGGCATTAAGCGAACATTGTGTTCTGTACAGTCTTGACAAGTTTCTCTTATTGATAAAGAAAGAAAATCATTCCTACTTAAAAAGTCGTCTGCCCTTTTCCCGATAGAAAGTTGAGTCCCTGTCCCTCTTACTGCCCTCTTCCCAGCTGCTAGAACATATAATATAAGGTAATATAAAGTACATTTATACACTTCAAAACTTATAAAGGCTTAAAGGCAGGGTTGGTAATCTGATTTAAATACAACTTTTGTAATACTGATAAAATGATTGCTGTGTTCCGATGGCAATCAGTGCATGATGTGTTCTTTAAAGATAGCGAAAAATAGCTGCTGTCAACAGCAGGAGTAAAACAGGGGAAACACAAACCAATCATGAGATTCTGACCTAATTTATGGCCCTTTTCCATTAGCCCTACTCTACTCTATTAGACTCTACCCGGGTGTACTCTACTCGCCTTGTGCTGCTTTTCCATTAGCCCCAGTCGGTTGCCCAACAGGGTGAGTGGCACTGTGGTTATGTCATTTTGAGTGCGACACAACAATCTGTGGCTTTTTGTCACAAACCGAGTAAAAAAGGAAAGCAGGAGAAGGCTGCAGGTGACAAGAAGAAATACCCCTTGAGAAGCACAGAAGAGTTTTGGAAGCTATAAAACAGAATGAGGCCGAGGACGAGAGCAATCGAGCTGCAACGTATGAGGGTAAGCTAACTGTAGCTACTGCTAGCATGCTAGCTCGTCGCGCTAATGACTCATCTATGACGACATTGTCGGACCAATCAGCAGCTGGCAGTCAGTGACATCATCTTTTAGTATCGACTCAGCTCGCTTGGAACCAGAGCGGAGTAGGTACTAAAACTAGCTTGTTTTAGGAGGTACCGCGCTAGTGGAAACACGCTGCAAATCAAGTAGGGCCGAGTAGCGTAGGGCCAAGGCGTGCTAGTGGAAAAGGGCCATTATTAAGCCAATCAGATACAAAATAAAAGTTTGCTGTTCTGCCCGCCTTCTGTGCGTACATCTTGCCTGCGTGCACAGACCCTGATTCAAGATCAAGGCAGAAAGCGCAGTAGCGAGTACTAACTAACTAACTAACGTACTAGAGTACTAACTAGCGGAATGAACATATACATGATTGAGGAATTATTTAATTTGGATCTAAATTCAGAATAAACCAGCCACTTAGTTTGAAATTAAGTTTTACTCTGAAATATCATTTTCCTTTTAAATTAGGGGTTTGCATGGTCATTTTTAATCTTTTTTAAAGAGGATTTAAGTTTTATTCATTATTATAGGGGGATTAAAGTTCTCATGTAAATGTAATAATTGATAAATCTGTACTCAGGTAGGTTGACTAAATAGTAAACCACTGTCTTTATTTATTGTGTGAATTTTACACAATTCAAGTAAAAAACTATTTAAAGTGGACTCCTAAGAGCTACAGGTCCAAATCAGAGGCCCTATTTTCAGCTGTTTCCTCCTTCATTATGTCTTTAAGGAGGCCTCTGATGCTTGCTAACAGTAACCTGATAGTTTAGTTTAACACTGAACCCTTGTGTGTTTATAATCTGTTATTCTCGTGAATGACAGTGTAGCTTATTTAGAGTATCACTGATGAACAAACACATTACCCGCACTTTTAAACCTACTGTATTTAATTTCCTCCACCCTTGTCTCTTCGGCCAGCAAGGTGGGTAACGTGATTGGTCAGCTGTATGCCCTTCCTGTCTGATGATTGGATTTGGTTCTCATGTGTCCGGAGCACACCCCGGCGCACCAGGATGAAGCAGATTACCGAGATTTTCTGTTTTTCTATGCTCTCTCTCTTTTGCTCTCCATCCCTGGCACTGTTATTGGAAGAAAGTGATAATTCCCCTGCACTTCAAACACAGCCCCCTAACTAAGACTCTGCTTAAGTCTCCTCCAAGGAAAAGCTGCCTGCCTGCGCACAGATGTCTCTGATTAAATTGTATCTCAGAAAGAGAGAGAGTGAGTCCTCCACGCTCTCTCTCTCTCTCCCCTTCTCGTGTCTCTCTATCTGTCTCGCTGTTAGCTCACTCAACTGGCGGTTGCCAAAAGAGCCTTGGGCGACGAATAAATTGCTTTGGTTTCAGCAGACAGAGAAGTTGGCTGAGACAAGCTGAATCAGTGCATTAGATGCGAAAGGCCCCCTCATAGACTGGAAGTTAGCCTTTAGCGCAATCATTGACCGTGAGTGATGATTATGTCTAATTGAAGGAGACTTTCGCTACCTGTAACACAGCTGGGGGGCCTTGAGCATATTGGACAGAGGAGAAAAAACAGGCAGGGAGAGAGGAAGAGGGTGTGAGTTACAGGAGGAGGTGGAGGGAGGGAGCTAGGTTACAGAGGGATTGAGGAAGAAAGCTTTAGAGGAAGAGGAATAAAAGAGTCTAGGATGAAGAGATAAAAAGGGGAAAGATGACTAAATCTGAGGAAAATAGTGATGTGTTTAACATACCATGAGGATACACTGTCAAATAGAGAAAGCATGAAGAGAGTTACTCTGTCTAACCCACAAACAACAGACATGGGATATAACGGTGGTTAAACACTCATTTTAGCCTTTTATGTGCACTATGTAGCAGTTCACCTTGTTGTTCGGTTCATGCTTCAGTTTTTTGGCTCCAGTTACAGAAAACAGGAGAAAATATCAGATGCATATGTGTATGTTTCCCATTTATTACCCCTGTCATGGAGGTTTTTGTTGATGTCAGGCACAAACTTCCTGTTTCCAAAACTGCTACTGTTCAGGAAATGACAAAAACAATCTAGTATTGCATTGTACTGTTTTTTTTTGTACTGTAATTTGGTTAAAAGTTTGTAAAACCCACTCACCAACATGGAGGAACACCAATAGGAACATTTCATCACAAAAATTAAAGGAATAAGAAATGGAGATCGTAAGACTGTGCCCGACAACAATGCAGTGTTTTTGCTGGTGTTTGTGTGTTTGTTAGTTTGTCAACAGCAAAACTGAAAAAGTAAATTACAGATATTGATAAAATGTTAGGGAAACTTAAGTGCATTATCCTGCTGGAATGACTATTAGAAGATGGTAACATTGTAGCCGTTAAGGGTTAGCTCCAATACTCAAGTAGACTATGGCATTATGCAATACTCAGATGTTTCTTAGAGGCACAAAGTGTGCCAGTAAAATATCCCCAACACCATCCCACCACTATGAGCCTGAACTGTTGATGCAAGACTGGGTGGATTCATGCTTATATGATGTTCATGCTCGATTTTGACTATACCATCTGAACGTCATAGCCAAATTAAAAAAAGTGATATTTTACCAATACTCTATTGTCACTTTTAGTGAGTTCATACAAATTGTTGCTTTGGAGTGTCACCAGGTACGGCCTTCTGCCAATTTGCTTCAAGATTTAACATGCCATGTGTTCAGAGTTGGTTTTCTGTATATCTTGCACCATGCAGACAGTGATGGTATATAACAAGGCTCTAGCATGTTAAATACACACTTTTGGCCGGCATCCCTCTACATCAGTATATCTACACAAGTCTGTTTTCTGTCTGAAGCTAATCTGTTTTTTAGCTTCAATGACCTCTTAAACCCTCTCTGTTACATCCAGAAGTTTGTAAAAACAGTACAGAGAAAGAAAAGAAGAAAATAAAACCTGCTGTCTTAGTTATGTCCAATTAGTTAAACTTCTTCTTGGTTGGTTGTTTGGTCAGGTCGCAACGGTTATTACTGCCTATTTTTTTCTGTTGTGTATGCCATGGGCATAAATGTCAGAGGTGTGCACAGATTAGTATACAAAGTAAAAGGGGTGAGAGAGTAGGGGAAGACACTCAAAAAAACAAAGAATTACAATGTACTTTTTATATTTTGTAGTGTTGCTTTCATATTCATACATTATTCACCAATGTTTGGATAGAAATTATATTTAAAATTTTCCTGTACGTTGTGTACATATGGCAGGATATTGATGAGAAAAGTGACATAACATGATTTGAAATCAATATTGCATTCTAAAATATCAACACATAATCTAAAATATCACATCAAATTGATATCTTTTTCTCTAAATGAAGCTTTGAAAACTATTTTTCCCCAAGATGTTGATGAGAAGCGTCTTAATTGGGGCTTGATGTAACTTTGATGGATATATTTCCTGTAGTCTGTCTGCCCAAATTCCACTGTGGTTGTTACACTTCCCCTCTCAGCTCTGTCTTTGTTGTTCGTGCCTAAGTGATCTTTCAATTCATAAAAAGATTTGACAAAGTTCTAATTGTCTGTTCAACTTATGGCACTTCCTGGCTTACAAAAAGAAGTCTGCATGCACAAGCTTGTGTTATAAATGTATTTTTACTGGATTTTAGTAGGTATAAGTTGGTAGTATTGAGTCAAGAGACATTAAATGTTTCTCTGATGTGGACAGGACTTAATTGTTCTCTGACTTTATGTATAAATTTGTACATGTTTAATACACTTTAATAAAGACATGGTAGCCCTCTAATGAAGCATATGTTACCAGTCTTCTGTAATGCAAGGCCTGTGGATTTTTATCTTACAGCCTTTTGGGTAGTTCAACTAATATTGATTCCAACAATATCTTACATTGGCTTAAAATCTGCTTTTAACAAGGAAAATAAATGCAAAAAGTGGTCCTAACAAAGACATTTACAGCCCATTTCTTTGCCTTTCAAATGCCTCCCAAAACCAATAAAATGGTGAATTTCAATGTGAATTGGACTCGATTAACAGTACGCTAAAGCTTCCAAGCAATTCAGAGGAAGAAATCAATATGTTCATTGTGCATCAGCGGGAAAAAGGACATCCTCTCCAAATTTGAACACTGCAAATAACAGGACATGGTGCCATTTTCTTCAGGCTTCATTACAGCTCGTGTGCCAGTGTTTGGAAGTGTGTGTGTTTGGAGCTTGTGCTCATGAAGTCGTCCCTTTTTTTAGCTGTTTATTAGATGCATATGTGTGTTGAAAAGAATTGATATGTGCCCGCCTGGTTGTTGCTTGTAGACCTCAGTGTGTGTTTGTTTGTGGGTGTGCAGGAATGAACGCGTGAGCAGAGCCGATGAGTGCCAAAGACGAAAACAGCCACAGTGCCCCTCTCCCCCCTCCCCTCTCTCGATGTGAGCCTCCATTTCCACATGGCACTGGGCTCCCTGGCATGAACAGTGGCCACGGGAGTCGCTTCAGATCATCTAGGAGGGTATTGGATGGCCACGGCTGCCTTTTGCAATAACCTGGCAAGGTCCAAATTCATTAGGGTAAAATTTGGCCCCGGCTGCAGTGCTGTAGTGCCCACAGCATTTGGCCCTGCCACCCCGCGCTGCGCTACGGCCGAGCTGTGGAGCGTTTCTGCTGGATCCAGAGAGAGCCATTAGCGGCTGCTTGTGATGATGGTTATGCTCCCCAGTGTCATGCACAGATAGTTGCCTTTGAATGATTTGAGTGATTACCCTTTTCACACAAGCTATGGAATAATGGGATAGGTGGATATGGGGGTGGAATGAGAGAGGGCTGAGGGAGCAAGGGGAAAAGAGAAATTGAATCCAAGGAGAGTGGTTTAGATTCAGAGGATTTATCAATCAGTCTAATTAATATGGTAAAAGTTAATTTTTCAATATTACTGCTTATGATATCATGAGTGAACTTGGCAAAAGAATTACATAATCCCAGACCTCTGATAATACAAGCATTTCCATGTACAGAATTATTTGTGACTAGGCTATGACTTTTAAAAATTGTATGCATCTTGTAATTTAACCAAAAGCAGTGTGATTGCAAGTTTAATGAAAAAATAATGTATTTCTCGAGGCATCGATGGAGTACTTTGGTTTCAAAACTTTGGTTACTACAATTATAAACATGACACATAGTTGGCCATTTTATTAGGAACACTCCATTCTCATCGTCATTATAGCTGTTCATGTAGATATTAGCATGATCTCCATATCCATGATCAATACATCTACAGTATCTACTTTTTAATTACCACATAGGCATGAGGTCCCTCTGAAAATGGGATCTCACATCTCAAGAGGCCTTTAACAAATTTATACTTAACGGAGACAAATATGGTTGGGATGCACTTGTGGTCTGGGCACCCATGAGTTCGTCACTACCATAAATTCTTATCTTCAGTAAGAATATCTAAGATTATACTTCTAGAAAATGATCACCACTACCATTCAGACATGAGGACCCTCCTGAAAATGAGATGTAGCATCTCAAGAGGCTAACCTCTAATAAATCAGATGACAGGTCTATGGTTCATGGATCTGTCCCTAACTTTAGTTCTTACTTTAGTCCACTTGTCTCCTCCTACCTCCCTTCCTTTGCCTTCACACCCAACACAGCATCGTGTGGATTTGCTGTTCATCATGAGACTGGGATCCACATTCAAGATTTCCTGCTGCTTAACAGAAGGTTTTTTCTTGCCGCCATGATGGAGGGATTCATGATTGGCTATATGGATTCATGTTGGGTGTTGGATGTATATATTTGTATATATATGTATATGTGTATTTTATATGTATATATGTATCTATGCATATATGTGTATCCATAAAATGAAGAGCTTTATGCTCTATTGTAAAGTGTCTTGAGATAACACTTGTTATGAATTGGGGCTATACAAATAGAGATTGATTGATTGATTGATTGATTGAAAAGAAGAAATCCGAACTAAGGTTAAAGTTGTTTTTTTGCTGTGTTTGTTTTTTTGGTTCTTGGAACATATAAAACAGGTTTTTAAATGTATTTTACTTTTATGTTTTCCAGGATATGTTTTTTCATAATTGAAATAAATCAAAAACAACAAGATGAAAGTTTTAATAGTTTAATCCTGAGGGAAAAAATCATCAGACCTCAACAAAAACTCTATTCAACATCAAAATCCCATTTGCGTGTAATCATCATGATCCAGGTGTTCATCTAAAAAGAGCTCTTTAAATCCCATACACTTTCAGGCTTGAGAACCAGGAAGTGATAAGTGCCAACTCACTTCCCTGTTTTTTTTTCTACTTATTCCTGTACCACTGTGGGCATACACCCGCCTCCCATTTTTAATAAACATTCCTATCCCTGATACAGCAATATTTGAACCCAAAACAGCGGCCAGCACCACTAATATCCATGTATTATTGAACATTTGTTTTAAATTTCCAATTTATGTCTTTTTTTTGATATTTTACTAACTACTGTCTGCTCCCTCCTGAAATCATGTATGTTTTAGCATAGCACTCCATCAAACATCAACTGGAACCACCTTCAACACCACAGGTTATTGTGTCTGACTTCAGAGGGTGAAGTTAAATCAATACTTTGCCAGAAAAGCAAACAGAATCAACGAGCAGCTGCCCTCCGATCAGAGCTCACACTGTGCTGGTTTTTGTGTTTCGTTCACTTTTCTGTTCCTCTGGGGTTGCTCGCTCAGCTGAAGTTAACATTGATGTGATCTGAAACCTTCAGATTTTTCTTTAATCCTTCTGTCTGCCTTACATTGTGAGAAACACTTCAAGTTTTGTTGTCTGTTGTTATTTTGTGTGCATGTTTCATACCTTGGGTATTTGTTTTCTTGTCTCTATGAGGTTTAACTCCACAATGCACGCTTTTCCTTTAGTTTTTGTTCCATAAATCTGGCACAATATCAGGTTTCTTAACAAGCTGAGGAGTGATTAAAGCACCCATGCTGCACCAACAAAATATGTTTATAAAGTTCAGTATTACCCGCCAAAGAGATGATTGAATGGTCAGGCTGGCCATTTTAAGTAGTTAATATAGGACTACTATTAGACAGAATTTTAGCAGGAAGTGATTGTTGGTACAGATATTAGCAAAGATGCTAACAGCTTCGGAGGCAGTTTTATCAAATCTGGACCACATTACTTTATTAAGTGAGATCAACATGGAATTGAAGTGGCCTTAGATGAAAATAGACTCACAATGTATTACCTGCAAACCAGCATGTTGCACATGGGCTAAGGTGCAGGTTGTGGAAACTGAGGGCATTTTCACATTAGGTCCACTTGTTTCGGACCGTGCTCCGGCGCGGTTCGCCATGGGTTCGCCCCCCTCCCCATCCCCTGCTGGCTTGCATTCACTCTGGCAATATCGAACCGTGCCCGGACCCACTTGTGTATTTACTCAGTTTGAAACAGCAGGGGGCGATGTGCACGTAACTGGTTACCAAACCTGCTACGGAGAACGAAGAAGAGACTACCATTGTAACCATTCCCTACACCGGACAACCAATGTTTACGTTTCGCTCTCTTCTACATTTTCCTTCAAATGTGTTTTTTTATCGTGTTTAAGACGGCATCAGCGACCTTCTGGACCCTCGTAAATCATCGTAATCCTCAACCAGAATAAACAAATCGACAAATTGAGTAGGCAAAAGATTCAACCGCGGGATTAACATGAAGTAATGCATCAAAAGTAGATCAGTTCGGACCACTTTGTTTCACACCAATGAAACCGCACCAAATGTAGGGAAATGGAGTGGATCGAGACAACCCCTTCATGGAGGTCTCCGACCGGCTGATTTGGTGCGCACCAAAGTGTGGTGGTTGCATTCACATTGATACTAACATACCAAGCCCTGGGCATAAACTTCTTTGGTGCGCACTAAATGTGGTTGGTGTGAAAACGCCCTGACTGATGTAAGAAAATTGGGGTGGTTTGCTACAGAGTGCATGGTGTGTACAGAAGGCTATGCATGTGGACTATATGGAAATGGTCTGAATGCATGGGGGTTACTCATGCTGACATACTGTGCAACCAACATACAATTATTGCAGTTTGATATAGAAAATGGCTTTTCTGTCATGTGTTCATGATTTATTTGAGGTTTTACAATATTAACTTATAAATAAAATAGCTCTCTGTCTTATTAGCTTAACCACATTTACTTGTTTTGGAAACAATATGTGGCACTGCCAGGACACTTACATATTCATAATCAACTCATATCTGTGGCTGCAGGTTAAAAGTGACAACAGCTTGCTTGCTCTGTTCAGTGTGTACTGTAAGTAGACAGGACATACAAACACATGGTACATGTGTCTTTGCACCGAACACTAACAAACACATGCCACTCTCCAGGCATACACATGCAGCACACACAAACAGACCCAGACAAACAGCTGGCACACAGCTCCAGATGGACAACAGCTTACAGAGTTAACTGAATTATAGATTTCAGAACACAGGATGCTTATACAACTATGCTGGGGTAAAATTAGCTGGTCAAGCCAAGCATGCAAAAGTACGTGTCAGTATGTGCTTCAAATTTACTGTTTTTGTATAAAGACCATTGGTGTGTACTTGCATTTGTGTGTGCATGCGTGCTAGCACAATCCTCATTCTGCTGTACAGTGGAGCAGAGCCATAAACAGGGGGCACCTCTCCTATTTAATAACAGATAGGCTCCCGTAGGATCGGCCATTATTCCTTTGCATTTCGCCGAGCAAATGAACTTGACAGATGGCTGTGTCACCCAAACCCTTGACTACCAACCTGATTATGCAGAAAACAATACAATAGAATAGAGCAGGGGAATCATTACTGGAGGCGGGGATTGTGAGTTTTCAAGAGCACATCCCCAACACCTCACCCACAACCGAGGACAATGCAGTGCAGGCCGACAAAATTACACTTGTGAAATTGAACAGCAAGAATGAGTTTAACATAAAGTGGGTTAGGGTCAGGCAATCTGTCATCAGGATAAAGCCATTGTCTGGGGCTGCTTTGTGGCATATGAACTCATCCGTCATCCACGGCTCTATTAATGGCCACAGCACAGATTTTAAACTGTGGAGGTTTACTGAGGCTGGGCTACACTCCTACCTGTGTATACTTTATGAGGTATATGTCATTTTGTGGAACTGATGTCTATGCGCATGTAGGTGAGTAAATAAAGGTCAGGCTTTGTAAGGTCCTGTGTTAGGAAAATTGTTAAGGTGGTGGTCGCAAGTTTGTTTTTAGGAACAATTTTCTTGAGAAAAAAATACCAAGGAGCCTTCCTTAGTGAACTAAAGTCATAGTTTGGGCAATCAGTTTGGAAAATGAAAGTGTGATAACAAAAAAACAAATAAACCACATCCAGAAAATTATGAGAAAGTGTCATGCTGGATCAGAATAATTTGGGTACTTTCTTTCTTTCTTTCCATTACCATTTTTTCCCTCAGTGGTATTGCTTCTGTCTCAGTAACAGTTCTGTATTACCTTAAAGAGGACCTATCATGCTTATTTCTCCTTTTCACTATGCCAGACTAGGATGTCTGTAAAGCATTTCTGCCCTCAGTACAAGTCATTTAGTTCCTTCATTACCCCACAATTGCGTTCTCAAAATCCTCATTTTAGGCCATTATGAAGCCCACGTTGAAACACTCGGTCTCAAGGATGACCTACAGTTACCTCGCAACGTCACAGCCCTTTGTGCTCTGATTGGTCAGTTCTATCGGGGGCAGAGCCAGCCTGTCCTTCTTCTTCTACTGTATTTTCCGGCAGGCTCAAAGCAGCGACCGCGTATTGAGTCCCCCTACAGGCCAGAGCTGGTAATGAGTGAATGTGAGCTAGGGACCTATATACCACTGCTGGTGGATGTATTCCTCGGTGAGGGTTTTGTTACTAATGGACATCACAGAGGAGGAAGTGTTTTATCAGATTACTCCAATAAAAAGAAAGGTACCTCGTGTCGTCACAACGTTTGAAATGGCGCTGACGTCTCGCAATGACCTATTTTCAGAGGCAGCAAATCTCATTCTAGGATATCAGAAAAAATACAATATCTAATTTTTTGAAAATTAAGGGGGTGTAAGGTCTCGTTTTCAAATTTATTATATGATATGTAAGTATTAAATCATGCATCAGCATGATATGTCTCCTTTAAGTCTTGACCATCCTAACTCGGTGTTCCTCAAGGTTCCATCTGTGGCACACTGTCATTCTTCATTTAAATTTAAGGGCATGTTTCTCCACACAAGGTTTAAATTTGATTGCTCATTTTGGTTATGATTGCGAAAGCAGTTTGAGTCTCACAGGAAACAAAACATGGTAGTGGCAGTTTGAATTACCATGATCTCAAAAAAAAGGAAAATGTTTATCTGAAAAAGAAGCAATTATTTTTCAGTGGCTTCCAGTGACATCAATTTTGGAGTAAAAAATAAGAAAAAAAAAAAATATATATATAGACAGAAACAGTGACATGCAAGAGAGTTTTTTTAATAATAATATATATTTTTTTGCTGTTACTCAAGTTGAATTACCAAAAAATTACCCTCCATGTTTGACACTGGGTTTGTTTTGCATTCCTATTAATGTGGTGTTCCTCAAGGATCCTTTCTCAGCCCACAACCATACTTTTGTCACATCTGAGAGTAATATCATTTTTTAATTGGTTTATTAGGATTAAATAATGACCACTAGTTTTAAATAAAAAAAATTCTGACAAAATCAATTGAAAAAATTATTAAAAAACTAAAAGAGACTTCCATCATCTAAACTGCTAATCCCCTCCAGGGTGAGGGGGGCTATCCTGGCTGAGACTGGGCAAGAGACAGAGTTACCAGTCACCAGCCGATCACAGGGCCACACTGAGAGACAGACAACCATTTACACTAAAAGGATTTTGATACACCAGTTAACCTAATGAGCATGTTTTGGGTCTGTGAGAGGTAACCACAGTGCAGAAATACAAACAAGGCAGTGGGAGAACATGTAAACTTCATACAAAAGGCCTTAACCAATGTTGGAAATCTAACCAGCCACCTCCTTACTGAAAGGCATGTCCACTACCTCCCCGTATTACCCCCTCATGTCTTGTGTTAGGATAATTGTTAACCATTTTGTCTTGTGTTAATCAGGATGCATTCTCAGCCCAATATTGACCTCCATTGGCATGCTTCTTCTTGATCAGATTATTTTAGAACTACAGTGTCTCTCATCACTTTGATACTGATGACCCAACACTAAACAAAACATTAAAAGTTAAATCAGAACTGATTGTTCAGATTCACATTGGCCTGGTTCATTAAAACACTGCATCAAAGGGATGTAATGTAAAAATATCATTAGATCATTCTTTTTCGCTCCTACTGTCACCAACTGTTTAGTTTTATTAATTCTCCAAAGATTTATCTGTTTTAAATCTGTCATTTAACTCATTTTTCGTTTTGATCCACTTCTAAAGTTGCTATGAAGTTATTCAACTAAGTACTTGCTGGCGGCACTTCAGAAACTTTATCAAAGGGCTCAGGACATGCTAGAAACCATGTGAATCAGATTATTAATTTTCTGGTTTCTCTCTGTCTTGCCATGACAACACCCAACTCTATAGTTTACCTCGACCCGGTCAACCTTCACCCTTCACGGACAGGTGGATGGAGCACCCTCAGTGGTCGTATTCACTACAGAACATATGGTGCTGTTGCTGGACTTCAGAGAAAATCCTCGAAAGGAATCCTTTGCATCTCACCCCAACATTCATGTCACATCTGGAAGTGGATCTCTCACATTAACGCTGCCCACATCCACTGTCCATTGAGCTGCTTTCTACCACCACATCTGTTTCTACAGTCTGGATCAATTTACAGTGGTCACTGTTATACATTTTAACATCATGTTGTCATGCCATTATCATGGAAATTACATACAGAGGTCTGTTGGTACACATGCCAGTTGGACTTTTATATCTACAGGTGCAACAAGTACAACAACAAGTCACCCTGCTGTTTGAATCCACTCTGAAGACCTTTTAAAACTCTGAAACAATGAAACACTGTGATATTCCAACAAACTAGATATTATCATAATGTGGTTGTGGTTTATTTATGCATTTAGTTTAGGTTTATGGGTCCATTGTTGATATTTTCAACTTATTTTTCAGGCCTTTTGCTTAAAAGCTATGTTATATTTTTGAGTAAATTTGATTATAATGTGCAGACTACACATATTTAATGTACGTATGTATAAGATGATGAAAGTCTGTTGATAAAGTCTGGATCCAGTGAGGCAAACAACAGTTGTGTCACATCCACTTGCAGGCAAGCACTTCTGTAAATTCTGTTTCTTTTTTTTTTAATGTTGTGGCCTTAAATACACAAAACACTGCATTGGGTCATTGAGGATGCACATTAAGTAGAACCCCCTCCAAGGTGGGGATTTTCAAAGTCTCCATTTACAGTGTTCGGGTGTAGATGTGAAAGAAAAACACATTTTCAGCTTGAATCATCACAGTGACTTTTTCTCCTTGAAGGCGATAATGTTGGATGGAAATCACAATTTATGGGTGGAACTGAGCTGCTCGGTGGAGGCCTGCGCTCTTGGAGTGCTTTTCTAGTTTTGGCTTGTTTTATTTTGTGCTTCTTTGAATTTACCTCAGAAAATAAAATAGATTTTATAATATCAAATGCTCTTTCATAAAAAAAAATTATTTACAGGCTACACACTAAAAATCAGAAAATCTATATACTTTGATGGCATTGCAAACCTATCTTCATTAATAATTTATTGAAAAAGTTATTGGTTTCAATATGAGCCTTTCATATCTGCATTTTTTTTTCTCTACAGCAACACGAAGATCGCAGCGTAAAATGAAAGCACACATACCTGCTGTCCAGTGAGCTTTCTGCCCTCACCCTGAGGCGATTTTGACCTCATCCCAACCACTTGCATAAACACAGAGCCCGAAACGAACCCGCGTTGCACACATTCTCTCAGCCCAGGGTGTGTAAGTTTCATTAAGTCCATGTTTGAATAGGCAAAATAGACCTTTTTCCATCACTCCAAACATGAAGCTGTTAAGATAACAAAATGAGGTGAATGCTCCTCTTCTTTTCTCACTGTAATGTGAACTTTGGTGAGGTAGTGCCAAGAGTGGGCTTCTCGACTTCTGCCTCATTTCCTGAAGTTGGGAGTTTGGTTGTGATGTTTGTGGTGCTCACACTGTAAACAAAACCTAACAGGCCCTGAAAGTTAGAGTGAGACAGTTTGTGGTGGTAAGTTTGTTCATCCTGTTCTGTTTCCCCTCCCTGCAGCAACACTGTTTCTCTCACCGTGCTGCTAACCGTGTGCTACTTCTTGAAGCATGCCAACAGAGGCCTGGTATGAGTTTACCACTTCAGTGTTTGTTCAGCAGAGTGATAGATCCTAAAAATCTTCATTTACTTCAGTACTTGTTTTCATTTTTGTTTGTGGCGTGTTAAGGCAATGTAAAGACTTAATGCATTTTTTTATGTCATAGTTTTAATTTGTTTGGTCTATGTCTGCCCCATAGAGAGTCACTGCAGGATCATAACCAGACTCCTCAGTGCAGGTAAAGAAGGGGAGGCTAAGTAAGCTCAGAATCAGGTGTGTCACTCTTGTCACACAGACAGAGACCCCGTTTACATGGCTAGTTTTCCTCAATTTGATTGAAATAGATCGGATCAAGAGAATCTGATTCGATCTGTATATATGAACTTTGAGTAAAGAGATCCACGTTTGCATGGCCCCAGCTGAATCCGATTGTCTTGTTTTTTTGACCGGCGCAGAAGGTCACTCTGCCACTACCTGAAAATGTGTAAGAGAAGAAGAGGTGCACTTCCTGCTTCCTGTTTACCTCCAGAAAGATGGATCCACGTCATGTTTTGTTGGGGTTTCTATTAAAAAGTTTGTTTCCTCCACTGCCAGTTCTTCTGTTTGTTTGCCATGTTTGTTTGGGCACGCTATACGTACGTCACTACGTGGCTCTTACATACTACGGAGCGCCTGTGCAGACCGAACAATCCTCTCTATCAACCCAATCCGCTCCACTCAGCCGTTTACATGAAGCATGGAGCAGATTATCAATCGGTGTAGACTACCTCTTACAATTCGATCCGAAATACAATCAGATCCAGGTGAATCCGATTGGCTAAGGTGTTCACATGAGACATTTCTAATCTGATTGACCTTTCAATCTGATTGTAAATCGGATTTTTTCACCCATGTAAACGGGGCCAGAATGTTTGGTGGCATGGCTGCATGAAGACCTCAGAGACGTCAGTGGTGAGAAAACTTCAATTTGATATTGTTAAAGAGAAGGATAAGTTTAATTTAGAGACTGAGAGACTAAAGTTTTGTGTTTGACTTGAGGTCTGATATTTAAGGCTTTATCTTGATTTCCTTTCATTATTTAAACTCATATGGACAATCTTATTTAGATTTAGATTGAGACTGCTTGATTTGATTTGGATATGAACTAATATCAATAACATTAGGTTTGAATGTATTTTAATCATTAAGTGGATAAATTAGTAAAATATTTTAGTCTGTACCTAAAGGGTGGAGCTGCAGTCTGTTTATTGCTCACAAACATCACCAATACCTCGTGCCTGTAGCTAAAATGAAAATACATACCACGCCATCTTTCAATGAGCTGCGGTTTAAGAGTGATTTCTTCACTGCCGCTGCTGTAAAGAATATCCACACAAAGTAAGGCTCTATGGAGTACTGATGAGGAAGAACTCATTCAGTGTTGCTCCTTGTTTACAATCATGATCTACAACAGAATGCTTCACAGTGTATTGCTTCTGTAATGTCATGAAATTATGAAACTGGCATGATCCTCTCTTCCCGGCTTGTATTGCGACTCTCAAGCGAAAGTTAAAACAAATTCAGGGTCTCACGCTCAAAACGTAGTGAACTGTACTGAATCAAACAAGACCAGTGAGTGGAAACACAGCCTATGTTCTAAATCACAGAGCAACACAGACTAGTTAGCCTTGCATTTATGTAGGGAGACTTGGGTCACACTTTTACTTTTCATATGTACAATATGTATTCACCATGGACTTCATAGACTGTAGAGAAATATCAGACGGAGCTATTGTGACATTAGCTGTTTGTTACTGAAGGGGGCTAAGAAGTCTAATCCATGATGCAGCCATGTTCACTAGACAAAAAGGTCAAACTAAGGTGAGACTTAAGTCTAAGCAATGGCAACAACTCACAGGATTGTTGTCTCAACAACCTTCTTATGCCATAAATTAAATTCTTAAGAAATAGACAAAATGTGAACCCACTTTCAGGATTAACTATTTTGAAAGATGCTGTAAACAAGTTTAACTCGTCTGTAAAAATCTACTTTTAACGTAGTGTGTTTATGACTCAGTAATGTGCAGCCAGTTGTGAATGGACACTTTTTTAGGCATGCATCATGGTGTGTGTATGTGTTTTATGTGTTGGGGAGCATTGGACAGTCAGTAGAATACTGAATACAATAGTACTTTGAAACTTTAAAGTGACTTTTGAATGATATTTTCTTCCTTAAATTCCCATTCCCAATATAAAATGATTTCTACATGAGGTAACAACATAATACCACCCTGTAATCTTAACTGCACTTTTGCATTGTAATTTGAATATGCCGGTATTTCAACATATGTTTTAACACAACCAAGCAAATTTATTATGTTATTTGACCTAGAAAACATTTTCTTTCTCCTCAAAAATAATTTTGTGCACATTTTCCAACACTGGGTATGTACACACAATGAGTCAAAGACCTTGTTTGTGCTCAAGCGCTGCACCGACTTCAGTGAGCAGAAATAAACCCTAAATAGGAAATCTCACACAGACTTGTAAGTGGGCTAAAGGACACGCAGCCTGAGAGAGGCAAGTAGAAGTGAGGAAAAGAGAAAGAAAAAACAGCGTCTTTAAATGACTTCGATCTCTGGTGTGATGAATCACAGAGTTGCAAATCCCTTTTTAGCTAATTGCTACCAGCATGTGAGATTTCTCCCCTTCTCGTCCTCCGTGTTCAATATCAATTTTCAGGGCCGGCAGAGAGAGATAGCCCTGCTCTGTTCCCCTGAGTCTCGCCAGTGGCCTCGCTGATAAAAACTGCACTAACAGCACTTAGCCATTTCAGAGACTGGGGAAAGAGACACACACATACACACACTCTCTTATTCACAGCTGTGTGCGGTAATGAAGGAGAAAAGATGGGCCAATCGAAGTGAAACAGGGAACAGGCTGGTGTCATCTGCTCTGTGACCTTCTGAGAAGACTGTGTGTGTACGCTTGTGTGAGAGTGTGAGTGTGTGTGTGCACCCTCCTCAAGAAGTCTGGAGGTCAGACCTGTGCTCACTGAAGGGAATTAACATTTGTCTGCCTCGCTAAGGACAGGCTGTCCCCCACGGAGGATACAGGAAGTGTGTGTGCAGATTGGCGAGCTTAAGCCTGTTTTCATTTCAGGTACTTAATGGTCAGGCAATGCCATTTTCTGCTGTGCAATTAGAGTGGAATACTGTGCATGTCAAATGTGTCGATTATACACATTTTTATGGAAATTATAGGACAAATATTATGAGGGTTGGAAAAGCATTGTAATAAAGGCACACTTATAAAGATACAACATGTAGAATATTTGCACTGAAATGGTTGTATTTTCATTAAGGTACCTTTATTACTGTGAATATCTCCAACAGTTAGAAAAGACGTAGAAATCTTTAACTTTTATTGTTTTAGCAGGATGTGCAAAGGCTACCATGACAAAATAATGTACTGAATATTGTCCAAACACATCAAAGCAGTACAAGTGATCACACAAAGGCTGAACATGTATAAACTATTGCCTTCAATCAAGCATGGCCAAGCATATTTGTTATGCCATGATCAGATTAAAATATTTGTGCACAATTACGACAGATAGTTGGAGGTGTTTGGAACCCATCCAACCCCAAAAATCAGTCATTTCATCTCTTGTAGTGTGCCATAATGGCTTACAACAACAGACCGGTCTACATTGCCTCAAGACTCCATGACAGAAAGTTTGTGGGTTTCATTTTGGTCCTTCCTCCTACAATTTGTCCCTCCACATTGACAAGTAATTGACCAACGAGAGCACTTGAAAGCTCTCATGTACCGAGATCATGGATATAAACAAACCAAGGTTTGTCATTTTTGAGCTATGAGATGAAGGAGAAGCTTGAAAAACAGCACCCCTGCCCTTATGACATGTTGTAGAGGAGCTGCCATTGACCTAAAAGAGAGAAATGTTAAAGGGACTGTGAGGAGTTTCTAAGTAATTACAAAAAAGCCTCACTTTTAGATAAATGCCTGATCGAAATACACAATTTAAGATGAGTTTCATAGCATCAAAATAGGTTATCTATAAATGCTATTCCTTAGCCTTCCAGTTGGGTCGGACAGGGCTGGACTGGCCTGAATACTCAACTTCGGGAACAAGACAATTAAAACTGGAGCAAATTTATATTACTCGGACACGTCTTAGAGCACCGGGCTGTAAGTAGCGATATATAGCCGGATACAAAACTACGACACTAAGTTTTCCAAAAATTGCTTGTTGTCACACATCAAAAACTACTGCTACGTAACTAGAAAGAGATACATTACCTCGTCGCTTTGCATCCTGTAAGTTGTTGATAGAAGAAGTTGTAAAGCAATGCAGAGTTCTGAGGAAGGTCCGAGCTGCATTTTTATTAGCGTCACAACAAAGGCACGCTTTGGCTTGGGTCTTTTGGTGCATTCCAGTTGTAGTCAGAAGTAGGAATTTCCGAGTTCCAAGTAGGAAACTGCAACTAGAACGTCCCCCGAAGTCGGGATTTCCTATTGGGAACTCGGTGAAACCTCGCCATCCCCGAGCTAACAACAGCCTATCAGCATGTTTTTTTCCAACTTCAACTGGAATGCCGATAAGATGATGTCACTCCCAGTTCCGAGGTTACTGGAACGCAGCATTACGACAGTCGCCGCACGTGCTCATGGGTAGCAGAGTCCTAATGTCGCCGGTAATAGATTCTCCTCATAGCACCTTTAAATAGAAACAGCAGGTGGAACATGGTGACTGCTTGTATTTATCAGCAAACGTATTATCCAACAAAATGTTTGTAGATACAAATATAAGTACTGTACTGTTAATACAGTTTGTTTGCCATCTTCAGTGTTGCCCCACCTTCCAGTGTCAACACATTGTTCTTTAAACACAGTTGATTTCCCTTGTGTAGTCTGTCATGCTTGTTGGGCAAGTCCCAGCATGAGTTTATGTCTCTGTGGTCACCAAATTTGACTTAATGAATGTGGTGTACCATATCAAAAATCATGTGGTCTGACTCCTCCAGTACAGAGCACATATGTTGACTGAACTCTGGTTAATTCCTGTTGACTGCTAGAGTATAATCGTAATCACTAATGATAAAAAAGTAACAGCATTCCTCGCAGTTGTTTTTGTCTGTTTGATGCAGTTTCTGAAGGATGTTAGACTGTGCCTGAAAATTGAAACATTTCAAACTTTTATTCCAAGGATGCAGAGTTGCATTCTTGTCACTTTTGGCCAGAGCATGCACAAATTAAGATAAAAAAAGGCAATACTATCCTAAACATCATGTTTTGTTATTTTTGTTGCAAGTCCCATGACAGAATACATTTATGTGCATTCAAGCCCCAGTAAAGCATCAATAAATACTTAAACCATCCTCTGTGAAGTGTCATTAGTTATTTGAATTCAATAAAAGCCACTGTCAAGCTCATTATGTAAGAATTCTTTGTCAGTTCTGGCATTCTCTGGAAGTGTCGGCAATATTTACATGTTTACACTGATGTTAGTCATATACTTTGGCTATATTGGCATATAATTATAGTATTTTAGGTTCTCTCTGAAAATGGCATTTAAATTGAAACATTATTATTTTAGAGTAATGACTTGAGTATTAAATAATGGTTAAATTCAACATCTTAAACATAACAAATAAACTTATATACAGACAAAGTCCTGATATTTCAAATGTAGCATTCTTAAACCCATCTCAATCAACTAAAACTGTCTTGAACAGACATGAAGCAGTAATATTCATCGGACTAATGTGTGTCTGTGTTTGTGAGAGGTTTCAGCATCCGTTTGCCCTTGACCACACTCAAGAGGAGAGGCGACACGGCACAACTCCCCTGACACCTCCTGCCCCACTCAGGCAGCTGCCTTCACAATTAAATGAGCACCTCCACCTCAGAATCCATCATGGAAAAGTGTGAACCCGGTGTTATCCAGTCAATAACAATAGCCATGCACGCTACAAAAGTATGCGTGTCCAGGCCTGTGTGTGAGCGTAAACCAACAACCTCAAAAATTGTCAAAGCCAAGGTGTATCTGTGCCCTGCAGTGGTGGGTGAAAAAGAAAAAGAAACAGTATGATGGTCAAATTTTGATTTATTTGAAGCTACAACTTATCTGTGTATAACAGTCAAATCCAACATTTCAATACAGTTGTCAGTCCTACCTTTGAAAGACTAAAGCTTTTTCTTGGACTAAACCGTTTTCTGAATTACTTTGACCTCTTTAAAGCAGGTGGTCGTGCCTAAAAGTGTTATATCAGCTACTGTATCTGTAGTATGTCAGAAATTATAATTAAATGTATGAATAAATTTTCCTGCTTTGGAATTTGTGACACTGCTGCTTTCCTTTGCTAGCAGTACACAAACTGACCACCTTGGCATCTCATATGGCCACAGGTTTGTTCACAAAAATACTTTAGTAACATTTTTAATTAAAAAAAAAAAATATATATATAAATATAAATAACTCCAACAATCAAAATCAAATCGAGCTTCATGATGAAATACGTTCAGTCCTTTAGACTATTTCTTTGAATCCGCCACTCAGAATGATATTATCGAACATGGTAGTTTATTGTAAAAACATTGGCTTGTTGGCAGAGCCTTGAATTTCAGTTTATATGCTGCTTAAAAAACAAACAAGTTGTTATGAATTATCACCTTCAAGTTTGGCTTTCTACTTCATTAAAGTTTACCAGGGATCCTGAAACAAAGAGAAACTGTCTTTTTAAATGTCACCATTGACTTAATTGCTATCTTGGACACATTACCAGAGAGGAAGTATCAGTAATAAGACAGGCAGTCTTGGAGTCATGGATTAGAAAAACAAATGTTCTTTTATTTGGAAAAAACAGGGAAAAAATGAAAAAAGAAAAGTGCTTCCGTTAGTATATCTCAGGCTTAACACATCTCTACAGATGCAGCACAGTGCTTACTTGGTGCAGTCTTCCTTCTGGAGAATTGGACATTTGCCACCTCCTGAATGATTTAGGTTTGTGTTAGGTTGATAAGGTGAAAAATAAACTGTTGTGTTGAATTTTCATCAAAATATGTGGATGCAAATTAAATATATAAATTAATAAATATTCAAAAATGCAGCAAACTTCTGCTGCCACTTTTTCTCTTAACTGAGATGTATATTGATGGTATTTTACAATTCTACAATTTCATTGAGCAGACACTTTTGTCCAAAGCGACGTACAACACAAGCAAGAATTTGGACTGAGGGGAAAAACCTTCGCAAGTGCGTCGAAGTGCTTCAAGTCAATTGGCCACAGCTGCTGCCAACTAGTGCCAATTTTAGTTATTTTCTTTAAAGAAAGCATATTACGATTTTTTTTTATACGCCCTTCAGTTTGTTTTTTCATGTCTCCTCTGCATAATACAGTACCTCTATGCTCAAGACAAAACATCTGCTGCTTCTTCCTCCTCACTACTGGTTTATGGCATCAGTTGCAGGATGAAACAGCACCCCCAGTCTTTTGAACAAACTACCAAAGTGATGTCCTACTATAGTTTAGTCAGCAGTCCAAGCCCAGGGGCTAAGGCTGGCCTGTCCAGTGCAGAGCAGAGACTGTAGAATTAATACAAAGTCCATGACAACATGGTGTCACACAGAACTGAACAAAGCAATTTCCAAAGAACAGACAGTTCAACCAATCAGAGCTGGCTGGGCCTACGAGGGGAAGGGAGCCCTTAAAATAGCAGGAACTCTTACCGAGCGTCTTAGACTGAGTAAGAATTCAGGTGGGTCACATGTACTCAGGTAAGAATATTAACTTTGCCAATAATCAAGTAGAAAGTTAAGGAAGAATATGAGCTCTTAGAATAAAAAAAAATCACAGTGCAGCAGACAGTTTGCAGGTAAAGCATTTTTGGTGCACCATTTGGTGGGAGGTGCTGGGCAGGGTAGCACAAAGGAAGGGATATTGTTTGTTTTTGACTGAAATTTTTAAATCAGGAGAACATTTATTTTTTTTGACTCAATCTATTTTCCTGCACTATGGAAAAGACAGAAGCTGCAGGCCAACACACCCTCACACCCGTTTTATTAGGCAATAACACTCTATTAGACATTATTCCTTCTGCTCTGTACCTTATTTTATAACTTATAAAACACTGTGCAGTCCAGGTTCAAATGATATATTAACAACATTGTACAGCTGGAAACCATCGTGGACATTTCCCTTTTCCTTCACTTACTTTTTCAACTCATTCATGTTTTTGTTTCATGTGGGCTAAGAGGCTTTTTTTAGGAGGGCTAAAGTCAACTAGCCCCTCCCTGATTTATGCAAAAAGCTTTTAAAAGAGGTGAGGTGGAGGGAGGTTTGAGAGATCTGTGGCCTTCGCACCCTGCTCCCTCTCACCCCGTCCTCTCTTCTTTACTCTAATCTGATTTCTAGCAGGCATCTTTGATCTCGGCCTGTGCCAGAGGAAAGCAAGCTGCCGGGGCCCTCGCCCCTACATATGAAGTGAGTATGGAGATTAGCGGCCTTCCCTTACAGCTTTAGCGGCTAATACCTGATTAGGGCCCCGAGTCGGCCAATTGTCTCAGGGCTTGCTATCAATGCTAGCTCTGGCCCTGGTGGGAAGGTGGGGGATGGATGGATGGACAGATGGATGGAAAAATGGAGGGAAGAAGTGGAAAGGAAGAGGGACGGAGTGGTAGTGTTGGTTGAGAGGGTTAGGATGAAGGTTGATTCCGTAATGGATACTTATTTTATCCCACCTCGCTAAGAAGATTAGGCCTTGGGGGTGTCATATTAGCCGTGCTCCCTGGGCCTTTGGTGGTCCATGCTTGCCTTCCAATGATGCTGGCGAGTCTATGCTGGTGCCTTTCTTCTTGAAAACTGTCTTGAATTACTGTACAACTGGATCACAAAGGCTCTCACTGTTAAACACCCATTTTCCTTTTTTAAAAGACCCAAGGTATGATCTGCTTTAAAGCCCAACATCTGTTTCAAGTTAGAAAGAAATCTACTCATCTTTAAAGGTATAACCAGCACCGTTCATGCTTCTTGACAGGAGATTGCAGGCCTCATTTGATGTATGAAGTGAGATTGAAGTCCACATCATCTGCGTGTGTCGATGCCTGCCAACAAACGACACAACACTTGGTCTGTTTCGCAAGTCTTGCTTGCTTTTTCTCCCTGACGTATACTATGTTTAGGGAGTGTTTTGTCTTGATTAATTAATGTCTTATCATTAATTCAAGACCAACACAATCTTGAGTGTTCTCTTAAGCTGACGGCCGACTGCTCCGGGACGTAGCTGTCAGAGAGGGCCGAACGGGAGGCCATGAAAGTTTAAAAAATGTGTCAAGATGGGGCTGTAGACATCTCGTTCCAGTGGAGGGTTGTTGCGCTCTCTCCATGGCTCTCTATCTCTTTAAATCTGTCACTTTAACAAAGACGGAGCAGACCTCTGAGAACGACAAGCTTAGCCAATTAGAGCACTTGAGACAGGCAAATGCCTCTTTACTTTATATGTGGGGTTTGCAGCTCTGCTACAACTGGTGCAAATAATTGGTTATTAATACAATGGACAACTACCGAGGACAGATTCTCAAGCATTTAAGCCTGTATGAGAATTTGTCTAATTTGCAACGGGCTTTAAAGCATTAGGCTCTTCAGTGAGAAGTTGAGAGCTCCCAGTTTCAATAAGAACATTCTGAATTCTGCAGAAACAGTTAGAATGTAATGACATGTTTATATTTTTTCTGTTAAGTATTGCTGTAAAAGACTTAAAAGATAGAAAACAGTCATCTGCAAACAGCGGAAACCAGAAATTTCACAGGCAGTGCTAGTTTTCTTTAACACTTTAGACAAAAGGCTGAAAAGGGCAGAGAGAAAGAGACAAAGAGAGACATAACATCAGTGAAAAGGTGAAGAAAGAGGATGATGAATAAGGAGAAGCTCCTCCACTAAAGCCTCAAATGCCTCATTATCCTAAGAGCTGCATCTCCTTATGAGTATACTCTTTATCTACTTACAATCTCCTGCCTCTTTGTTCTGCAGTCCATGCCTCATAACACCTTTTAATCTCCCTGTGTGTGAAAGGTGGGGGCTATGCTGCATGCCTGCACGCTTGTGTGAGTGCGGCTTATTAGCGGTGTGCTGCTGAACCTCTGGATGGGAAATTAATAAGTAAAAGGTGGAGATTAGTTCCATGTGTGCGCTATTTTGTTTTTAGGGAAATTAGTGCCTGATGGACTTAGCTGATGCAGATGATTAGTCGCTCATTATCTGAAGCCTTTATCTCAGCTATGCTTGCCAAAGCATCCTATTTGTCTGCTAACACTTCCCAACTACCTGGTAGTTTAATGACAGGGTGTGTGAGATTAATTAACTAAAGAGTGTAATCTCGTTTACTGAACTTCTTTAGGAGGTGAGATTGTTGTGTTTTTTTCCTTGATGAATGTATGCACTTGGGTGTTCTTCGGTAATATTTATATGCACACCTATAGCGGTTGTTTTTTATTATTCAGTAACTTTACATGCACATTTTAGTCAAGCTTGATTGTGCCATGTAATTGAGCACCTGTCAATGCCCCATCTCACAAATTCTGGTGGCCAATCTATTGAAAACTGTGAGTGATAAAAGAGCACAAACCTCTGTCAAATACATTTCTAATGTTAACAATGTGAGGCGAGTAATTGCAGAAAATGTGGAAACTGCCCTGTCTTGCACTGTTCACAACATCTTGGAGAAATTTGTTGTATTTCAAATAGATAGATAGATTAACTTTATTGTCCCTTGCAGGAAATTTGTCTTAGACACTAGTACTACTGGCTAAGGACACAGTAATATAAACAACAAAAATACTACAACATACAGCAGTAACATAAGCAAGAGGTCGGCGGCAAGCATGGTCAGAAGTTATTGCACAAGGATGTTAAAGTGCAGTGCTCGTCACAGTAAGCAGTGAAAATAAGCAGAAACAAGTTTAAAAAAAAAACGAGTTATGACGATAAGTACAAAAACATGGGCAAAAGCTGCATAATAATAACAGATAAAGAACAAGTAGAAGCAGATAAGTAAAATATATAGAAACAAGTTAAAAAATTGAGTAACAAGTAGAGAAATAAAACCATGGATACAAGTGGAATAATAATAAAAGGTGAGTGACTGGTGGCAATAAATAAGCTGAAAAAAATATATTCATATACAAGCATTATGTATCAGTTTCAGGAAAGAATTAGTTCGATTGTTTGTTAAGCAGAGATATGGATGTTGGGAGAAAAGACAGCTTATAGTGAAATAACCAAAGAAAACCAAGTTCTCTCTGGAACCTTGACCAACACTTCCTGAAAATGTCTAAAAATGTGTTGATAACTTATTTTATTATCATAAATGGGGAAAATTACCTGATCTCGCAATATTAACAAGTCCTTAATTTAAAATCCAGGATCTAAGGCCAGATTCAGATCATCAAAACAAATCACTTTTCCCTTGTCTCATGACTAAAATTCACTTAGAAAACGTCATTAAAAATCAATTGAGAACTAATTTGATTATTAGAGAAAATGCTTAAAAATGCTGTATCTCGTAATTTTGATAATACTTAAAAAAACAAAAAAACAACTGGCCTTGTATCCAGATTGGGGTCACCGCCAAAATCTTATCTCACAGTCATTTACCCCATTCATCTCGCTTAACTTTACATCTTATTCAGGAATATTCAGCAAGTAAAGCGGGGATGGACACACAGTATTAAGGAGATCACTGCACACTGAAAAGAATAGCTCATGATTTCTGCAGCGGGGTTGGTTGAGGTAAATGGTTTAAGCCTGAAAATTAGTCAAAATAACAGGGATCTGTGTCTGTACAGAAAGAACCCGCACAGAATACATCTATGTTTATTCATGGAAATGGGGTCATCTTTTTCTGTGTAGTTCAAAAAATTTAAAGACCTATTTGCAAAAGCAAGACAATAAAACAGCATGATTGCATGATGAACTTATGCAGCTCAGACTACATGTCCCTTCGTCAGTTAAGCTGACCAGCTAGAATTTGAAGTCTTCACAAGTAAATTACTCCCCACCAAACTGGAAAGATGGGCAATTT
This sequence comes from Scarus forsteni, assembly GCA_036419115.1. Taxonomy (NCBI): domain Eukaryota; kingdom Metazoa; phylum Chordata; class Actinopteri; order Labriformes; family Labridae; genus Scarus; species Scarus forsteni. The sequence goes on from JAZDUH010000040.1 coordinate 906,660, forward strand.
TAGCACCCATATGACCGCCATTTACTGTGAATACTCTTGTATACTTGTATGCACTGGAGTACACACAGGGAAAAATCTGTGGATAGAGAGTTGGGTCTGAAAGATAAATTGAGGAAACTGCTTGAAAAACCCAGGTTACCTGTTGATACAGGTGAGAATTTTCTAGTATCGATATCAAACTGTGCATTGATGCAAATGCTTGTTAGATCTGTTGTTAGCTGATGGGCTTTCAGATGTATTGTTTTTGACATTAAGTATGGTCTGATTTAAAATTTCAATTGTTTTTGTTGTTGCTTTTCAAGTGGGATATAATGCTATTAAAATATGTTGAAATCTTGAGGTTACATAACTAACACTATGCATCATGAAAGTGTCCCACCCTAAGTGTGATGTCACATGAGCATGACTGCAGTGGGAATACGATCCAGTAGTTTTGTGAAGCAAAGATCACAATCATTGCACCCCTACGGTAAATACAAGGCTGATTTTGTCACCCTTATGTGGCAGATACCCAGCCGCCTTGTTGGACCAATGAAGAAAAAAAACTGAGCCTAACTCAGTATTGAACCCAGCTTTGTTGTTTTTGAACACCCCCTCCTCAATCAGCAGTGGCCCAAGACCCATTTAAAGTCCCAGAGGAGAAGCCAAGTTAACGCCTCCGCTCCCACACGGTCAGCTAATGAGAAGGGGCAGCATGCATCGCCACAATCCTCCTTTCTCTCTGCCTCGCTCGGCCCTCTCAGAGAGGAATCGATATTTGATGTCAAAGGCCTAACATTTCTGGCCTACTCAGCCAGAAGTCGCACACTCAAGCCCACCCCAATACCCCCCTATTAGCAGACTCTCAACACACCAGAGCTTGAGTATCAAAAGGAGAGTGTTTCTTCACTTTTACACTTTATTTTTCATCAGACCACCTAAAAGCAAGACTAATTCTGAGGAAAACTTGATGTTAAACATGTGTTTCACAGAAAAGGAACCATTCTGTGCCATTTAGCCGCCAAGCGCCATTGATACCGAGGCACAGGATGCAGCTGACACAGCCTTTGTTATTTTCAAACTCCATTAATAATCTATGATCTCCTTGTGCTCCTCGCCCCTAGAATGGTTGCGGGCTGTTTACATAAATTGACAAGGACGCCAAAAAAGCAAGCTGCGATTTTTCAAAAGCATTTTAGCCCCCAGAAGACACGATAAAAATGGTATTTATTAATTGGATGCTATCCAGGCTCTGTTTACGTATTTCATATTCATTTATTATGTTTTCCTCACCCGGCTATAGAACGGCATTTGACTGACACAAATACATTATTCTATTTGTGTGTTATGTCCCACAGGGCTTTTAATTATTTGTTTTTCTTGAGTGGGGAAACTTAAAGGAAATACATCACAAGTCTAACACCCAAGGATGATGTCTGTTTTTTGGGTAGAGGGTTGGGGAGGGGTTGTCTCCTTTTATGCCTCCCTTTCCTTATCTTCTCATGTTTTCTGTTTGCTCAAAGGAAACCATGATACACTTGAATACATTAATTAAACACAAGATGATAAACAAGGCTTATAACAGTGGAGAGCATTCAGTTTATCCTTTTAGGTCAGTTTACAGTCTAATCAGTTGTCAACGACAAAATACTCAGAGTTTTGTCAGCAGTATTCATATTGAAATTCATCGTTTTGGAGACAAATATGCAGCAAGAGAATGATGGGATTAAACAATCTATTTTCACATTTATTATTCTGGAGTAATGAATTCTCCACAGGAAAAAATTGAGATCTGTATTTAGCTGTCAGGACCATTTTGGGTGAGGGATGAGTGACATTTTGCTGCGGCTGACAAGCGGCGATTTGACTCATCATATTTACTCCATCATTTGACAGAGTGTGAAATGGATGATATTATATGTGGAGTATGCAAATATACTATACACTTTATATAAAAAGAAAAGAAAGGGCTAACTGATCTATGAATGGAATGAAATGAAATATTTTCACTTTACTTTGTTGTTCAATGACAGTACAGACTTTTCGTTTTCCAAATACCAGAAAGAATGTATAACGTTAAAAAGTAACAAAACACTCAGACATTTTTTTAATAAATAAAGTAAATGGGAATCACAATCATGTTGATCATATCTTAACACTTAATTACAAAGTATTCTATAAACTGGGTTGAAAAGATACATTGCAATTGCATTATATAGTTGAAACATTGCTGCTTCAATGAAATTTCATTTTTAACTCAGTGTAGAGAAGTGATACTCCCCACAGTCAACAGTATGTCTAACTTTGAACTGTGTAGACTCTGTCATCATCCTTTTAGGTGAGTTTAAGGCTAATAATCTGCAACTCTTCAGCCAAATGATATAGCAACAGATATAAAAAATCTTACTGCCCTTGAATGCCTTGAGTCTGACACTGAACAAGGATTAGATGACTGTTTGACATACAGACTACATTTCATTGAAACCACAGTACACCACAGGTGCTTCAATGAGATGATAAAACACGGTTTTAACCCCGAGGCTTATGTTGCTCTTGTCCCTTTGTCCTAAATTCCAACATAAAAGATATTTTTACAGTGTAAGGTTGTCTTCTTTGACATGCCATCAGCTGAATCTGAGAAATTTGTCAACATTAGTCTGTGCCAAAGTAACAGCATGTTGGTGAAACAGAAACAGTGCTGTTTTGTTCCACAGCAACAAAGGAAAGTGAACATGTTATGTTATTTATTGCACAAAAAGTTATCCAATTACTCTCTATCACATAGCTCAACAGTGATCACCTGCTTTCTGACGATGTTTCCACCAATCAGAGACATCACTGTGACACACAAGAATCGTGGACCGTGTCATCTGTGTGCCCAATATCGTCATTTAAACGTTTTGTCTTAAATCTGGGTCAATTAGATATTGACAATTGTCTTCCCCAAGTCCAAAATTTTCCCAATTAAATCATGTGAAGTAGACAAAAAACTATTAAGTATGTAAAAAGTAATAGAGGGTGGAAAAGGCTGAAGAAGTCAACCAGAAAAGTGCATGGACAACAACTACAAAGACATTGATGTGAATCTCTGTGATTCAAAGATGGCATCTCTAGCCTTTTTTTTTGTTTTTTTGTTTTTTAATTTTTCAAACTAAGGTTGATGTACTACTTGGTTGTGTCCTCTACATAATCCTTCCTATCTTTTCATATTTAAGTAGCTTGTTCAAATTCTGCCTTTGGCGGCCATGACTCTAGGGCCGATTAACAAACAAAAAGGCAGCTCTGACTGATGCAGTCAGGAGATACAAATGGTGCTTCCCATTGAATCTCAGCAATGTAAAATCCTATTTACAAATTGAATATGTCTCTTAAAAAAGAAAGCCAAATGAACTAGTTTTGATCAATCAAATCTTAACATCATGAAAAATACTTCTCATTGCAACACAGCTAAATGTGTGGGTAGCACTTCAAAAATGTTTTTCCAAAATCCCCTGCAATTGAGAGCTGGTATTTCAGTACACAGAGTGGCATTATTTGGTGTCAGCCCTGGTACCACTTCCAAACTAAGGACTAGGACTATTATAATCAAAGACTGACTGTAGAGGGGCATCCGAAGAAGACAACACCCCAAGAGGACCAGTTCCTCACCCTACTTCTTTGAAGAACTCTGGGCTTTATTCCAACGGAAGAGGATATTTTGGCACATTTTTAGTGGGGGGACTACCCACAAGTTTGGCTATGCTCTTCAGTCTGTGAATGCATGATCCTTACTACTTGTACCTTTTTTTTGAGGTTACTGATCGGGCTTTCGTTTCAACAGTTCAAAATATAATACCAACTGGTATTTTTAAAGGGGCTGAAAAAGCAATATAAAACTTTCAAATGTGAGTACTTTCAGTAATATACTATTTATGAAAAAATAAAAAGATACAAATCAAAGACTTTCAATCTTATCCAGGCCAGCAAAGTATGCATTTCTAGCCTTGTTGGCCCACCTCTGCAATATCAAAACTAGAACTGGGTATCAGGGCAGATAGAAATCTAAATGTTCGCACTTGTACTTATAAAACATGGCAGATACTGTATCATTTTACAAGACAGTGTTGTTTCCAATTGAAATTGGATGAGCAAAGTTGGAGCCAAGTCTCAAGTTTGGGAATATTTCAAATAACTGTGGATAAAGGTAAAGCAAAATATGCATTGCTAATTTGCAAAAAGCCCTGTTGCTGTTTAAAAAACAAAACAAAAAACAGTGCAGTCTGATTTGACCATCCGATTAGATTTAAAATTGACACTTGACTCTCAAAGTACAGTCACTGTTCATCTCCTCTAAGGTTGTTGTAAACAGTATTAGGTACAACAATTCCTGCAAGAGCTCCTGTTAACACTGCATTTGTTCTTCCATCTCCCAAGGTGGGTGAGTCAACAAAAGTGTGGAAAAGAATCTCCAATTTAGTGAGCACAACCTGAGTCATTATTAAAAATGACAGATGAACCTGATGAAATTGTATTCCCAATTGGAAAACCAAATTGCTATCAGACCGACATGATTTCCTTGTGCTAGGACCATGCTAATTCTACGTCAAAACATCGGTAAATGTATTTAAAAGCCATAATAGCATATTACCATGCAGTCCTCTGTCGCCCTCATACGTGGACCCCATTAATTTGGAACTTCGATTTGCATGTAAATGTGGTCAACTTTCATATCATCAAAATACATGAGTCCTACGCCAGCAGCAGGCCAGTGAGTCATGTTTGTGTTTGTGTGTATGAGTATGCAGGGTAAACCAGGCCTCCAAGCTTGTGTATGAATGTATGAATGTCTGCTTGTATATGCACATGCAATTACAGATTGATATATATGTATGTGTGTGTGTTTGCATGAGAGAATGTACGTGAATGAATTTGTGCAGGTATGCATCTGCAAGAGTGTGAGCCAGATATTGGAGAATTTGGGGTTGAAATAATGCATTGAGGTTTGATATGCAATTACTGGCATATATTAGGGATTTCAGAGAGGTCAAACTAGCATAGCAGAGAGGGTGACAAGATATAAGGAGACAAGAAAAAAGCATCAATATTGAAATTGTCTACCTCTGTGTGTTTGCAGTTGTCAGTGAAGAAGCTTGAATAAAGGGGCAAAGCCAGACTTTTAACTGTTGTGGCTAAAGTAAACTCTGCAGTGCAGTGACACATGCTGATGCCAGTTTTTAGGCAATAGATAGTCACATATAAATACTGTAAAATACCAAATAGTAGCCGGGGTGTTTATTTGCTTCAATTACTGAGCAGACCAGGCGTTTATTTGGGACCAGGCGACTATTTGGGACAGGCGTTTAATTCCTTTTGCCCAAAAATTTTACTTGACAAAAAGTGAAAAAATATGGTAAATATAATCAAATTATTTATTTACACTAGTATGAATAACACCTGTACATTTTCAAGGCAAGATTACAGTACCGTTGTTACACTCTTGTCTTCTTCTTTCAACTCAGCACTCTCTCAACACTCTTAATACTGATCAGGAATGACTGCTGTTTAAGTTAAGGTTGTACTTTTTTTTTTCGCTGTACCAGGGACATGGAGATGAGCAGCAACGTACCGCTAACTGACGTGACTGGCCTCCCTGACGTTAGTTAGGGACAAAAAACAAACAGCAGCAGTGGCAACGTCTTCTTCGTTGAATTTTCAAAGCCCTAGTATGTAAGATTCTGTCTTTCTGCGCTCTAGTGCCCTCTCTGAACGTTGAGTGTAACTGCACTGTCATGAAACAGAGAGCCTCACACCAACATACATTTGTTGACATACAGAGGGAGGAGAATGTGAATAAATGACACCCGGTGTTTATATGGGACTGGGCATTTATTTGGTGTTTTACGGTATATTAGTTTGCAGTTTTGAGTGACTAGCAGCTACAACATCCTGATTGGGCATTAAATGCCAGGGTCCATCAATTTCGTGCAGTTAGTCCACCCCTTCCTAAAAGACAGGGTGAGAGGAACCTTTCCTTGTTCATGCTTTTACTGAATAATAATTGGTTTATGAGGGCTATTTGACACATAAAATAGGGTTCCTTACTGGAAAACCTGCAATGCATAAACTTTATGCTGCTGTCATGCGTAGTTTTCACCAAATAAATCAGGAGAATGTGTCCTGCCCAGACTTGAAAATTAGCGAGTTCGTGGATGTATGAGTGGGAAAACATGCCAAATATACTTCAGAAACCTTCAATGTTGGGTGTATTAAACAGAGCTAAAGCAAATAGAAGCCCTTTAACTCAGTAACTAATCTAGCTCCCCAAATACAACTTGGATTGTTTTATTTTGATATATTTGCTATGCGCTGGGGTCCACATATCACACCGGGGACACTTCAAATAGCAACTGGTGCTGTAAAGGGGGGAGAGGAGTTTTCCTGATGCAGTTGAGTTTTGTCCTGTGCACAAAAGTACTCCATTAAGCAGATGAGACTCATAAATTCCACTAAGAAACATATAAAACTCAAAAAACACACTAAGGGCCCTTTGAAAAAAACGGAAGTTCTCTTGTAAGTTTCAATTTCTGCTGTAACCAGTGTTCAGGTCAAGTGCTACTAAGTATCCCATTTGCTCAGATTACTTTTTGGTTGAAATTTATAGTTTACATTTTTCAGGGTCTCTTAGAGGGAAGGGATAGTTGAGGATGTGAGGCTCTGTCAAAATTTGGTGAGAATAATTTGGCTAAAAAAATGTTTAATACTTTTCTTTAAATATATTTTGCTGAAGAACATGTGTGTAAGCCCAGTTTTTTCTAATTTTATTCATGAAAACAATAAAAAAATGGCCATTATTTTGCACAGTAATGTGTCAGCATTTCCAGTAGATCACAGGTGGCCACAGCTCTTCTTAGGGGGAGCTAGAGAGGGCTCAGAGAACAAAAGACCAGACACTAATTAAAACATTTATTTTGCAAATCAAGTAACCTGTTTTTAGTTTGTTTCCACAAAAGTAATTTCTCACTGAGCAAAATTCTGTCTTACAACTCTAGTTTAAATGGCAACCACAGACACAGGTTGCAATGAGTTGCCAGTACACACAGTTATTATCTAAACCATTTCACATTGTCAAAAATATTAGGAGTGTTTTTTGTTATTGGACTTAGAGCAATATGGCATGTAAACTGGCTCAAAATGGCCACAGCAACTCTCATGTAATAAATAGTACTGCACAGTGCAACATCCCTTGGAGGAGAACCTACAGTGTGACATTCACAAACAAACTGTTTTTCCTGTTCAAAAAAAAGCACCTGAGACAATGTTTTTTAACAAAATTCTTCATCCTGGCCAGAGTTAACATTACATATGTGTTGTAAATTTCCCATAATTTCCTTTAATTCTAAACTTCATTATTTTTAGTCAGGCACTCTGCAGGGCAGCCAAGGGTCCTGAAGTTACCTTGCAAGCACATGGAGTCCTAGCACACACAGGTGAGTACAAACTCACAACATTTAACATGCTGTGGCTGCAGAACACAACATTAAGAGAAAGTTTTATGGATCTGAGAAAAAAGTAAGTAAATAACCGCCTTTGTGATCATTACACTGTAAAGTTTTTTTTTAATGAGACTGTGGTTTCCAAACAATTCTTGCCCAAGCACACCTTACACCAAGCCAAAATTAATGGATTCTTATCCATCCATTTGACTATTTGATTCAAACGTCTACTCTACATATCTATTTTCTATCTCTAAATTTCCAACAAAATACAACAAACAACTGCAAGACTAATGCCATGTTATGAATAGAGTCATTTATGTTAAGGTTGAATGTAAAACATATTCTTTAGTGACTGCTGATTTGTATTAATGACTTATTGTTCAGGGCTCCACCATTTCAAAACCACTAATTAAACCTTGTACATGTTGAAAAAGTAATCTTTTGAATGTTTGCCTCTGCCGCTGTTTCTAAATTGGTTAACCCTGAGCTAACTAGGTCATACTAAATGCAGCCTTAAATGTAAATTAAATTATTGCTAAGCTATTCTCATAGCTCGGAGTTGAGATGAACAGTCAATCAAGTATCAACTCCAGTTCAAATTATTGCTTCCCACAATTATGAATACAAAATGACTTCCCACAGTTTTGAAAACAAAATCATCAAGATTAAAATATTGCACGTCATGTTAATTTAATCATTTATTAAATGTTTAGTGTAATAGTTTCAGAGTTTAAGTCCATCGCCTGATGTGATATGTCTTGTAATTTTACAGTTATTGTGTAAACTGCAAAATAGGTCCCAGTAATTGCAATTATTATATTTCCCATTATCAGGCAGCCCTACTCTGTGATGCCTTTTGTAATTTGACAATGTCAGTCTTGCTGTACACTTAATTAAGTATTAATTTGTACAGAAAAAAACAGTTTAGTATTGTTTTTATTTAACTTTGCTATTGTTTCACAGGTAACATTCTCTCTGTAATCACCATTTGAACATTTTATAAAACCACTCAAAATCATCCCCATGTGTCCAAGTCTGCTCTCTGACCGGAACTGCTGTTGTGAATAAAATAGTTTGTGCATTATATGTAAGTTCTTTCATTTTGAGTGCTTTTTAAGTGACTAAAAATGCCATTTGCATGGGGACAGAAGGTCAAAATGCACCTACATGTTGTCTTTTTAAAATGCTTCTTGACATGGCTTTCACCTTAGTTGACTAGCCAAATTCCAGCGTGTCTATCTCCCTGGAAATGTCTCCCCTGACTTACAGTGTAGACTTCAACTTCACTTTATTGTCCTGTAATGGAAATTTGCATTGCAGGCAGGTAAAAACATGAAACACAATCATACAAGTCCAGTTACAAATCCAGTACATGCCTTAGGTGCTAAAGTGCTTTGTTTAATATTATTGTCATTATCATGTAACCCTACAGTCACGTTCATTAGGGTTGAAACAATATTTCTTCATGTATTTCATTCTGAATTTGGTTAGATTACTTTAGTTGTAAGAAAATGATCAGTATAGCAATTTCAGTTACTGGTGATCGAGGGTAAGGAACACAGCTACTTTAGTGAAATACATTTTGGCAAATGACTCATCGGGGCTGCTTGGAAAGATTAACTGAGCCATTGTGATACCAACAACAAGCAAGCATCACCCCACCACCTGCTATGCTGAAACCCAGATTTTTACCTAGTTTGAAGCTTCATTGAGGGGGAATTTCTTTGTGTTAAGATATCTGAAATTGGATAATAGTTTGTTGAAACATTATACCCTTCTGCATTTCCTACAGTCACTACTTTGTGTGCTTTACTTTGAGATGCAGTACAGATGCTAACAGGACAGGACAGCCCGAAGAACAGTTTCTGCTCCTCAGCATCTTGTAAACCTCTGATGTCAGATGACACCTTTGGGACCCTTTTACAACTATTCTCCCAGGTCCTTACCTCCTCACATCCTTCACTTTCAACTATTAGCTGGTATGACAAATACTTCACCTGCCCACGTTCCTACAACCTCAAGTGTGAGGTCTCAATCCAGAAAACATTGAAACCAAACAGAACTGTCCGTGACATGATGTAGAAATGGATGGATTAATTTAATTAATGGAGAGTAATTGTGGCGTTGTGTCCAGTGGGCATATGTGGCATGAGGTATAACCTGAGAGGATGAGAGAGGGAGAAAAGTGAGGTAGAGGTGGGGAGAGGGGTCAGCAGGGTGGGGGTAGACGGAGGGGACATGGATGAGCTGCCCAGGAAGCCTTAATTGGTCCCTCTATCCACGAATTCATCACTATTTCATGTGCTGTTTAACCTTTGTGAGGCTAACGTTCTGCAGGTTTCTACCGCTGTTTGATACAGCCAGGGACACAAGGATTCATTTTATAATAGTCATGTTTTAATGCCAGATCTCTGCACAAAAACAGCATTTCAAACACTAAGAACTTCAGTGAGATAAATGAAATATGTGAGACCTTTTCCAAATGTTTCAGACCAAACAAACTACAAATGCACAAATGTAATGGCCTGAGTAAGGATGCTGCCGAAATAAAAGGCCCCATTGGAGGATATAAATTTGCACCCGGTTATATTTTTATTGTGTATCCACCTCCATTATGCCAAAAAAAAGTCTTTGCATACATGTTCTCAGATGTGTAGACTTAAAAATACAGACAATAACACACTAAATTATTAAGTAAATTACTCAGTACAATCTGATAAACTTTTTTTGTAAAAATACCGAAAGTGTTTAAACCTTTTTATCATTTATAGCACCTCAATCCTGAGTCCACAAAATCATTCTATAACACCTAAACAGCAACACTGGGCCTGAAATTAATATATACTGTAGTTTTCATTCATGTTTTCTGTCTCTTAAGTGTCAAATCAAATTGTATTACAAGTTCAGTATAGTGGCACGTGGACCATTTCTCTATAATTTTTGGTATTTAATCATCAAATGGTATGTTTGTAAAATAAACATTACTTCAGAGGTTCCTGGGGAACTGTCAAATCATATCTCTGTCTGATCCTCAGATCCCAAGGTGCAACTAAGGGAAATTCTCCAGGGTTAAAAAATGAAGGCATTTTATTAATTCCAAAACGGAACGTAGTGATCACTTTAAGCTGGCTGCAGGAACACCCGATGTCAAAGATGTAGCATGCCTAGCTCATTTTACAGCAGATTTATACATATTTATAGCCTGGTCCACAATACAGCTTTGTCTGAATAGTTAATATATTTACTTGTTCACACTCATCCTAAGTCAACCTTTAGGTGGCCCCTTAACTCAGTCTCTTTTTGTTATTAAGTTGATCTAAAGTAAGTTATAGATGGTGGAGTGTATTGGCTTCAAGAGGCCTCATAACATCTGAAATCAAGAATGGCTGTATTCAATATTTTCTACAGTCCATGGTATAACAACGTTTTTGGTTTGTTACCTCCGCCAAAGAGGTTATATTTTTCGGGAGAGTTTGTTTGTCTGTCCCTCCCTCTGTGAACGAAATAACTCAAAAAGTAATGGATGGATTTGGATGAAACTTTCAGGAAATGTTCGGCATGGGAAAAGGAAGCTCTGATTCGATTTTGGTGTTGATCCGGATCAGCGTCTGGCCGCCATGACGAAAATGAGATTTCTGTGAATAATTACTTAACTAAAATAGATATCATTATGAATCCAATTGCTAACGGTATGTTTTCATGGTCAAGGAATCTAAATATTTAAATGAAATAAAGGCAGGACTAATATTTATGGTGAAAATCACAATATGGGAGAGGACTGTGGCGCTGGCGGAGGTCTGCGCTCTTCGAGTGCTTTTCTAGTTTTGAGTCTTTAAAGCTTTTGTTCTGCCATTGCATTTCAGATCAGACTGGGTGATAGAGTCCCATGAGAAAACATCAAATGCCTAAAATAGGGTATATGGGAAAGAAACAATCTTTTTTTTTCTTTATATCATAATTTTAATTTAGAAGCATCCTTAAGCTTGAATGATTCTATCTTAAAAAGGACAATTGCTATTGTCCTTTTTAAATATTGATAGAGTTGTGCTATCTATCTATCTATCTATCTATCTATCTATCTATCTATCTATCTATCTATCTATCTATCTATCTACGAAGATGTTTGTTTTTGTAAATCGATAACAAAAACAAAGTCAGTTTTAAGTCAAATCCATATTTACCAAAAAGAACCATGTTGTTCATATTTGAAAATGTTTTTTTTCTTTTCACTGAGCAATAGTCCTTTTTTGTTCAAATTATCTCAATTGAATATATTGACTCAGTCAATATGTCCAACGCTATATTCAATTTAAATGTATTTTTATAAGAGTATGAGTAAAGTCATTTGCTAATATGAGATATTTATTAGCTTTTGGATCAGGTTTGACTAGAAGCACTTTTGAATTCTGCACAAACTTTTGTTTTTCAAAAATCATAATCATATAAAAGAGAAACTCATGCGTTTACACCTACACTTGATAACATTTACTCTGAATAACATTAAAATCTCACTAAATCTAAAGATTCATACTTGTGTAACAGCCTATGAGAAATGCTGATTTCCTCAAAGATGTCACTTTCTGGCAGATTCTACCTCACAACACTGGAGACAGAGCTGATAGAAGGAGATTGCAGGAAAAGAAGGGACATGGAAGAAAAAGGATGGAGAGAGAGAGAGCACACACTAAGGAGGTGAAGCTACTTTCCATCATTATCCTGTAAAATATTATTTGATTGGCTGCTCGGTGGCAGGGGCCCCTGGTGGCTGCAGCTCTGTCGCCAGGCTAAGGAGGGAAACACACAGCTTTTCACTTTTTCTGTCAAAACTAGCTTTGCCCAAATGGTATCATTTTAAATGCCATGACAGTGGAAGGTGGAAGCGAGTGTGATGGGCCTAAGGGTATACATAGACCCCATATGCTAGTGACACTGATACAAGTGTAATTCTAGACTATTAGAGTGACACGGGAGATCCTCCCAACCCCTCGCCACACACATACACACACATACAAAGACACACGCACGCACTCAACCTGGAGCAGGAAGCAGCTGAGGAGGAGGGGGATATGTGGAACAGGCTGTCATGCCATGAAAATTTAAGAAATTCTTTAACCTGGCCTTGCCTGATCCCCCTCTCCTTTGAATATTTTATAATGCCAAAATGATTTATTAACTTGAGACAGGTACAGCTCAGGAGGGCCAAGTAGAGCCACGGGGACAACAGAGGGGTAAGACCCACAGGGGGGCTGCATCGATCAAAAGAAAGAGAGGCAAGAATCACTCCTACTTGATTTAACAGCAGATATTTTGAAATGATATCCATCTGGGGGTGTGTAGGGGGACTGATTTTTTTTACATGATTTTTTTAAAAATGTTTTTGACAAGAAATATAGGTCTACATAGTCAAATATAATCTGAAAGTTCCTATACATATGGAAGCACCAATAAGAGAGAATAAAATCACAATATTTTTATGCTCAATCCTAAGCCTTCCAATTTCATTCCATTGATTTTTACTCTAGAAATGCAACATAAACATATTTCTTGCTGGTGATTAAAAGACAAAGTCAGTGATACACATTTGAATTAAACCTGAGTAAACATCTATGTTAAGTGGCATAAATAATAGTAAGACCAAAATGAAAACCATGTCATACATTATTAAAGTTGACTATAGGCATTAGATACAGATTTATCAATTTGTGCTTTGTAATATGATTATTCTAAGAATTATTTTGGGGCATTTTTTATCCTTTTTTGAAGGGACAGTGAATAAGAAGGTCTATCAGGGCGAGAAAGAGGAGATTGACATGAGAAAGGAGCCACAGGTAGGACCTGTTTGTCTGCTTGAAGAGGAATAGTCTCTGCAGCATGAGGCATTAATGAACCACTGGCCCACAATGAATGTAATATTAATTTCCTTTCAAAAATCTAGTGGGAGACTTGATTAGAGTCAATTTATAAATCTGCAGGTTTCGTCAACTTTATGGGTACATTTGATTTGGAAAAAAAAATGTGCACGTTTCTTGCTATTTATAGTTTGTACAACTTTATGAAAGGTGAGATAAGCAGATCCAGTCCCTTGTATGTGGTCCACCTTAATGTCTGGAAACATGAGTCTAACATCAGACTCTTTTTGTGACATTGCAGTGAGCCATTATAGAAGCTATTCAACTGGTACCTCGCTGCACAGATCTCATGGCAGCAAGAGACAAACACCAAAACAACTGTTCAAAATTCTTGACTAACAACCCAGTAAATCCCTTGACTTGCTTGTTCACACTTTGTCTTCACAGGAAGATTTCCTGCAGTTTGCTCGTCTCTCAGTGGAGGATTTGAGGAGGAGGAAAACACTCGATGGGTAGCAGGTACATTACAGGATAAGGTGTGGGTGAAAGACCCTGCAGTGTGTGATCACACATGCAACTTAAATGAGTAAATTCTGGAAAATTTCAGGGGTTTATAGAAGTGTGAATGGAGTTGGCTTTTAGAGATTTAAAAACTTGATTGATATAAATTATATTTTGAATACAGTAGAGCACATTTGTCACAATAAGCCCACAGAGGACTGTGAAAAGGATGGGAAAGGGTTGGATAAGTCCTCCATAAGTCAAATTGCATTATTGTGTACCAAAGATCTTGTCCTGTACATGCTAAAGCAGGGTTCTCCAACAAAATATTCGCCATTATTTATTTTGAATATTTCACATGTAATTCAATCAATCTTGAGCCTTTTTTGTGCTTAATTTTATGCTTTTTTATGTAACAGCATTGTGCTGGCACCTTCCCCACAGCAACAGAACCAGTCGGGGAATAAGACCCTGACAAAAGACTTTTAAAGCCAGGACAAAGAGCTAAATGTTGGATAGAGGAAGGCATTAGTGTTTCTATCCAGGGCATGGGTTTTCCATATTTACACCACTCCAGGAAATGGCCCCCCTGGGTCCTTAAGGGGCCCAGAGATTTGTTTGTGCGGCCCTGATTGAAGGCATAGCTAAAACAGATGTGGCTTCAGTGTATGTTTACATGTTGTTTTAGTTTATTTTTGTATTTTTTTTTAAACTTAATCAAACTTAAGCTACAAATAACCATCAAGTCTATGCCTTTATTGAAATAAAGGTTAGAACATTTGTGATATCCTAAATTAATGTTCTTTAAAAAATAATGTCACTCTCCCCTTTTAATTTCACCTATTCCTATGTTTAGCCTAATACTGTGGCAAACCATAGTCACGAGTCAGATAAGCGGACTTGTGAATGCTTGCTTGTGTGATATGGAACTGTGAGCTTTATAGACAAATTGAAACACAACATGAATCTGCTCAGAATTACACACAGAGGCACAAACACACAGCTTGTTGACTTAATTTGCAGCCCGCTGTTTACTGTTTGCCATTTAGACTGATTGCCGATGTTTATGATACCATGTATCAAAGTCTGTCCGAGGATATTTACCCATAATTCCATCTCTCTTTATGGCTCATGATTGCCAGAGACACCGTTTGGCCAACAATGTCACAGAGGTCAGTGAGTGAGTGGGGAGTGGAGGGGGGGGAGCTCAGAGGAGAAACATGGCAAACGGTCATTTAATACCTCAAAGGAGAAGAAGGAAAAGAGAGGAACAGGAGGGTTGAGATGAATGTGATGGAGAAGTAAAGACAGAAATAAAAAAGGGCACAAAGAGAGAATGAAACAAAAGAAATGACACAAGCGGTGAGAAGATAGAGAACCATGAGCGAATAAATGAGAGAGAAAGTGAGAGGCACGGAGAGCGGGCGAGCAGTGAAGCAGATAGGGCCCATGGGAGCCAGCGAGAGAACAAAAGCAGGCCCTTCTGCTAATTGACTGCAGAATTAGCCCCGTCTCCCCCGGTGGGACCACGGCGAGGCAGTGGCAGATGGAGGCAGACTGGACACCGGAGCAGAAAAAAGGCCCGCAAAACCTGCCGTGAAGCTGCACACAATCGTGGGTCACAACACTGCAACACGTTCCTTGTTTAACAGGACACGGGCGAGCACGGGGGAGAGCACGGAGAGGGGACGAGGGAGGGTTAACAAAGGTCAAAAGAGGAGGTAGGGACTATACTGGATGAGGGAGGGGACCAAGGAAAGGATGGGGGAGCGTCACGATCAGGGAGGATATTATTATTTTATGAGCCCTGGTTTCACACCCTTTAGGTTTAATGATTTTAAACACTATGCTAAACAATGGGTGAGAAAATGCCATATTTGATTTTTAATGATTAATATGAAGTAATGTCTGAAATAGGCTGTGACAGACCACATGGCTAAATACTGTTTTATTAAAATGTAATTGTTGAGAATGTTTTTTTTAAATACTTTTTACTTGTTTATTATTTCCCTGATTTTCTCTGTGGTTTAAGACATTCCATTTTACCAGCAGTAAACAGGCCCTGTCAATCATTAACCTGAGTTTTCATTAATTTGGGCCTTTGTGCAGACCAATAATCAAACAACAACCCGGGGCTTACACTAACAAATGTAAAAATTATGGATATGCACATGATGTAAGTTTAGTGTGAGTGAGCTGAATTCCAGGCACTGAGGGGCAAAATCACAGACTTACAACAATAAGAGAGAAGTAAGCTGTCAAATACTTATATTCAACAGAAATGTTTTAATTTTTTGTCATTTTTACTCAGTAGTGTTCACCAAGGGCAGTGTCGATCCTCAGCTGATGTTACTGACACATTTGAAGCTTTAACACCAGATTTAAAAAGACAGAGATGTGCTGTTACATCAACTGGTAAAGACAAATATAAACCCCAGGTCCTTATCTTTCCTCTTTTTTTCTTCTAAAAAAGATCAAGAATTAAATTTCAGCTGTAATTCATATAATACAAAATATCCCAAATGATGTGGCACATGTGAAATTTGGCATTTCATGTTCGTAAGCCTCATAATAATAATACATTTTGTTTAAAAGCACCTTTCAAAGCACTCAAGGACGCTGTACAGGATAAAACGACAATAAAACAACAAAATAATACAAATATAAAATCAGCAATTATAAAGGACAATGATGGATAAGTGGGTGAGAATGGAAATTTATGACAAAGAGTATGTAGTCCTGAAAAGGTGGGTCATTAAACCCAGAGAAGTCCGTTAACAACCGCTTGTCAACTATTTATGTAAAAAAAACTTACTGTGATCAAGATCTCTTGGTGGCACAGCCAAAGGGTCAGCAGCACGTAAATAAAAAAATATATATTTTTAAAACTTTAATTTGGCCAATTATTAACAACACTTTTGCATATTTTTCACAAAATCAGGAATATGAACCACATTGGATGTTACATTATAATATATCACATTTGGCAAAATAGTTTAATGGATCCTAAATTCATTTTTATTGTTTTCTGCTTTTTAATATTCTGTGTTCTTTAGACCTATGTACTGTACAATGTGCTTTAATATCAGTTTCCCTGAAGGAGTCCTCCCAAGGGATAAAAAAGAACTTCTATCTTATCTAATCTTAACTCCATATGTTTTGAGGAAGCCTTGGTACATTTCTTTATGGCATGAACACAAAGTTACGCAGATACAGAGTTATAATCACAACAGTGCTTCATCCTAAGGCAAATGCAAATTAATGCTGTATTATAAATGTAACTTTATGGCTCCAAAAGTTTAAGTCATGTTTAAGCATAAACCAGCCCAGAATCTATATTTTTCTTAATGGACATCATTAGAAATTAATAGCCCTTCTGAAATGTAGTGTAAACATGGCACTCCTCAGTTGAGTTAAAGTGTTTCACTGTTGCTTACCACCATCTTCATTACCAGATGTTTCTCTCCACCACTCACCAGGTGGAACTGACCGTCTGGTGCACAAATTGAGATGTCAATTCATAACCTCTATAATGGAAATATTTTAATGAACACAAACTGTTGTTTTAAGTCTGTCGCAATTATATTTACATGCTAATTGCTCAATTATGTTTGTCAGTGTCAATCATTATGTTACAACTAACTGCAACTTTCTAAATGAATAGAAGAAAAATAATCCTGAACACCATGGCTTAACTTTGGGAGGAAAGATGCATTTAGCAATAAAGTGACCCCAGGAAATTTTTATTGAGGACTTTAAGGGGATGGTCCACATAAAGCGTTAACCATAATTACTGTAAACTTTATCATATACAGCCAATATCCAAACTACTTTAAGTATGGCATTATATTGTTTTGCTATTTTAACCAAACTAATTGGACCCCACTTTTAAATAAAGTGTTTACTCTTGACTAAATGCTGCAGGTGAGTGTTAGCTAGCCTCTTGGTCTTAACAGGCTGGTAATAGAAGAGGGCATAAGGCTAAAAAGAATTTCCATCCAAGGCCCAATTAGAGGAAGGGGCCCTCCTGAGGCCTGGAATAATTATTTAGTTCATCGTTAGTTTCTTTTCTTCTTCTTTTTTTGAACAAATAGTTTTCAGAGTTTTGGTTGAAATAAATGATTTGCATTTTCTTCACTCTTCAAATCTGAAAAACGACTCAAAAAATTTGCATAATTCAAATTTTAATATAGTTTGATTTAATTGCTGTAAACTTAAAGGTGTAGCAACAAGTTTTAGTTATTTAAAGAAGCTTCAAAAGTAGAATCAAGCTTGTGTACAAATGTACTTGGAAAAAATGTACTTAAAGTAAGATAATACTTATAGCTGAATTTATACCACTGTAGCTGAAAGGAAAAGTTTCAGACACACAGAACTGGATAAAGTTTTGTTTTCATATGTCAACGAGAAGACCTCAGCCAGCACAAACCTTAGCTGAGACATTTACTCCAGACTTAAAACGTGGTTTTGCATAGACACACATGATGTACATCTGTTTTATTTTAAAACATAAACGACATTATCAGAGTTATGAGCAAAAATGTTAACTGCCTAATCTCGCGATGTTAACACATAATATTTGACATTTCTGGATCCAGATCTGGATTTGTATCACCATCAAATCTAATCTTTGTTGTGCTACAACAAGTATTCACAGGAACGTTCTTTCAAATTTGTTCATAACATTTTCATTTATCTTGAACACAATCACACTGATGAACAGCAGCAAAAACATGACCTCCCCGGTGAAGATTAAAAATAGCAAGCAAAGTTCTGCAGCTAATTTGTTATTGGCATTTCACCAAAAATGAGTTTTCAGTTATCCGCTCACATCGATCTTCATTTTAATGAGTCTTTTCTGAATTTTTCAATTTGCTGTTTAATAAGTGGTCCATAACATCCCCTCAAAGTAGGAAAAAGGCATGCAAATAATAGGCTAGCTGACCTGTTTACCCCAAAACAGTTGATTAACCACCATTATTTGGGAAAATCACCCCATAGCCAACTGAGTGCAACTAGTGGACAACAAAAAATGGCAATGGCAATTTATTAAATGTAAAAAAAGTTAAACTAAGAAAAATAGATTCACCCAAATCCAAGTAAAGTTTTAATTGTAACTGCGGTCTGAGGGCTTTTCCCCTCCTCCTGCGCCTATTATAATTCGTCATCTTTGACTTTTGTGTATTTCATAATTGTGCAAAATAAATACAATTAAAATAAAAATATATAAATTTTAGACCTTCCTTACAACATCTGTTTCTGTGTGTGTCTGTGTGACTGCTGGAAAACATAATAGTACCAGTAAATAAGTTTGGTTGTTGTGCAAATGTTTACAGCTTTTGATTGGTTTGATCTTATTCTTCACACTTGATTTTTATGAATGTATTTTCCACGGAGTATAGTTTTCTTGATAATTTAAACAACAGAGACTCAATCCGCAGAAGAAATGTGGCATCAAAAATGATAAAACTATGATTTTGAGTTTGGATTTAACATTTTTGTAATGAGGGTCTTGCATTGATGGTTACCTGAAACTTTGGAGGAACCCAAGATGAAAACTTTTAATTGAGTCAGGAAAACTTGTAACATATTTGTGCAAAAGTCACTTCATTGAAGAATACATTTTACATTTTCTTGATTATTCATTCATTCCAGCTTCAAAACCCACTTAAAGGCTGGATGGCAACACTGTTTGACATGGACACCAATATTTGAGCACAATTTAGACGCTATCAGAAATTGCTTGCTGTTTTTGAGTAATTATTTCCTGCACCTCATAGCCGTTTTTTGTTATTTTTTCTAGCTTTGGTATTGTTGTGGCTAATTCGTTGGAAAGACTTTAAATCTAATTGTTATATCCCATTAAATCAAACACAAAACCTACATTATCAGGGACCAGTTCAATATTTGGCAGGGCAATCTGATATCTTACACAGGCCTTAGAATTAGCTGGCATCAAACTATCAGTAGCTTTTAAATGACATCATACATTCGTGCAATGCTTCCCTGATGAGCAGTAAGTCGTTATTGCTGCACTCTATGGAGTAGTTGCATTCCAGATGCCAAGTTTGCGTTCAAACCAGATTATTTATTTTGATCTTCAATAAAAAATGAGTCATTTAATAGAATGTATTTAATGATGAATATGTGAGTCTAAATTACACTTTCATTAGATCTATCTTAGATAGAAAACTTAGAGAGGACTAAATTGTGGATTAATGCTGTCAGATGCTCCACTGTGTCCTTTATAATGATGGAAAGGTCAAACAGACTTCTACAAATCCCAACATAAATTGCGTTGTATAGACATGTTGTACGGAGTCTAATAACCAATGGACTGATGACCAAAGGATAAAACACACCATTAGCATCCTATGAACACTGTTTTTACATTTTCCTCGTTCAGAGGTACGCTCATAATTATCATGCCAATAAATGACTTTTGGCCAGTTGCATTCCTAAATGTCATTTTTAAGCTGTTGATAAAAAAAAACAGGCCTAGTCTTTTTTTGTCTGGGGTTTAGACAAAAACCCCAGAGATCAGATATTGTATCTGATGCCCATTATCCAATCACTCCATATCAGGGAGTTTTGCACTCTCAAGTGCATGTGCCCAGTCAATCCATTAATTCTTATTTGTGCAGCGCCAGTTTAAAACGAGTATTATCTCAAGGCACTTTACAAAAGAGCATGGGCTAAAGCCATATTCTTTGTTTTACAGACTCATATGAATATATATGCATATATATGTATACATATACATCCAGAGATGTATCCATCCAGGCAGGGACAAAGATTCATCTCACTTTTTCATTGTGTAAAGTTTGTGCGATCCAGCTACGAAGGTTGATAAGTGCAGGTCACATTTTTTCTAACGAAATACCCCCTTCAGTCTCTGTTATTCTAAAACTGTTTTTATTATTTATTTTTTTGGTCCCCAGCCGAATGAACACTAATGACCACTGCGGTAATAGAATTACAGCCCAAAAACACTGGCGCAATTTGGCTGTTAACTGTGATCATAATACTACCAGTTGTTGACATTAATGATAGCTTAGTACTCTCTTGTGCTTTGATGATGAATTTCTTAACTTTATTTGAGGTTTTATGTTTTAAAACATAAACCAGCAGGTATGGAATTAATTTTATTCTGGTCATGGTGTAAGGGGAAGGATTTTCCAAGATAGCATGTCCAAATGACCTTAAACTGATTTTGTACATTGATATCTCAATTTTACTTCATTTTTGCTGGCTGTATTTGTGCATCATTTTGTTGAGGTGAAAAACTAAACAGTTATTGTCACAGCTCCACGGGCTGACAGTGTTTTTGCCCTGCTGGTCACATGACTCAAAACTAAACAGATACATGAGGCTTCTGCGTATATTGACTTAGAATCTTACGTACATTACAGCTGCATTTTATTGCATGTTATTGCGTAATGTAACATCTCACTTTTGCAACATATTAGTCATGAATTATTCATAATTTTTCCTTCACGTCAGGTTTCAGAGCTTAAATAAGTTATTAGATTTGAAATCAATAACTCCATAGATGCCATGTTTCCAAATTCTTGTTAAAGGGATGGATGACAGCCCTACACACACACACTTTTACACTCACACTACCCTGCATAACCAAGTAGCCACTGGTACTATGAAGTTGAAATACATTACTCAAAGCACTTTTTTAAAGTGCCAAAAGCAGCCATTGCTCTTTCTAGGGATTACCCTGAGGAATGTATTTACAGTCTCTTTCTCTCACAGAGAGCCTGTATGGAAATCAGAGAACTACAGACACCACTCATGGGCTGTTTTGAAATTCAAAGGAGGCTGGGAGTAAAACTATATTGTCCTTTTGAGGATGCGGGAGGATGCTTTCCATTCTGCGCTGCACCATGACTGTCATAGTAATCTGATATGACAAATTCACATACAGTGGATTAGCTGCCGGTGGTGAAAGCCAGAGCGGTTAATATTTGTTGATGTTGCTTTTATCCAGCTGGTCTGGTGTCCCTCCTGGGCTGTGGTTACCCCTGATGCTGAAGAAAGCGGAGAGGGAAGGGAAGGAGGGGGATCTTTATTTTCAGACTACCAGGAGGAGTAAAAGAAAAAATCTGAGGCCCCTGGGCTTTTGTTACTCCTGATGATGAGGAGAGGGAAGGAGAACAACTGGAAAAGGAAGGGCAAATGAGAGGAATACAGAATTAACTAAAAGGGAAATGAAACAACCAAAACTTTATTATCTGGCTACCGAGAGAGTCATTAAGAATATCTTGATTCACTGGATCATGATTAACCCAAATGTTGAGGGGAAAAAAGGAAGAACGTTAAAAAAGGGGAAAAAAGCTGAACAAAAGTAAAGAAGAGGTGACAAAGGAAGATATAAATTGAAGGGAAAAATAATAAAAATTAAAAATAACAGGGAAATGACAGAGAAAGAATTTTGAATTTGAATTTATTTATTTGATAGGGACGATGTAGTTTAACATAGTTCCATCACTGAGCATGAATCCGATGCGCTGCACAGAGAGTTTATAGCAAATGCTAATTTCCAACTCTTTTCCCTAGCTGATCCTTTAAATATAAAAGTCAGAAAATTTACAATATTTAACAGCATAAAATAACAAAAAAAGTTTACAAAACAACAATAGTAAAGAATATTGAAAGAAAAGAAAATGAGTAAGGGGAGCATAAAAGTGGTAACAAAATAAAGGGACAATAGAAAGAGGAGAAGAGAAAGAAAACGATTAGAAGAAACAAACCAAAATCACTTTTTAAAAGGAGAAAAGGCTGTTAAGTGGCTTTAAAAGAAAATAAAGAAATTGAAAAGAAGAGATGAGAAAAAAAAACTAAAGGAATCAATCCAAAATGAGATAAGCAGAGGAAAAGAATTGTTAAATGAGTTAAGAATATAAAAAAGTAGGAGCAGGAAACATGAAAAGGGAGAGGGAAAGCTGAGAAAATATATAAAAAAAAGTAAATGAGGGAAAGAAAATGATAGGGATTTGAAGGATGATTAGAAAAAAGGTAATTAAAAAGTATCAAAGACAAGGAAAGGAAAAGGAAATAAAGGAAAATAATCAAATTAAAAGAAGAGGGGAAAGAAAGAAACCACATAATAAAAACATAAGAAAAAATGTAAAAATGGAAGAAAACAAAGCAAAGAATACAAAAGAAAAGTAAATAAGATAAATGAAATGAAAAATAGGAAAAACAGAAAAACAAAAAAGCAGGATTTCAAGGGAACAAAATGAGGTGAATCAAAATAAGGCAAAAGAAAAGATAAAGAAGTGTATGGGCAGGAAAGGAGGAGGGGAGAAAATAATAAAAAATTAAAGATATGAGGAAAAAAGTATCAAAAAAGGAAAATCAACAGCAACAGATACGAAAGAAAAGTAAATAAGGATGATCAGACATGAATGACAGAGAAGTAATGGATAAAAAACCAAAGGAAAAGATTGAGATGGAACATTTTTATATGTCATTGAAAAGAAATAAAAGAGACATGATTAGGAAATGAAACACGGGAAGAGAACGTGAAGACACAAAATAAATTAAACGATATGAAATGGTAAACAGGCTTAAGTTAACAACATAGTCTTTCTGACACATTCACACCCATTCACTCTTGTAGTTCTGAGGTATGTTACAAGTTGTCCATAAGTTATAGTTAACACAGCCATACCCTTTCATACATGCCTCTGATGCAGCAGTGGGAGCAAGTTGGGTTTTAAGTGTCTTGCCCAAGGGCACACTACCATGTCCCAGGACAGGGTTTGAACCTTCAACCTCCCAGTTTATGGTAGAGTGTAGTGCTAGACTAAGCGACTGACACCCCGATGGAGCAAAAGAAAGGAAGGAAAAGAAACAAAAACAAGGGGACTTACAGCAAGTGATAGGAAAGGAAAGAATGCAGCTTGGTAAAGAAGGAGGGAGGGAAAGGAAAGGAATCAATTCTTTATTTTCTGGCGACCAGGAGGAGCAATAAAGAAAAAAATCCCGGGGCCACTGGGCCTGCTCATCACTTTATATGCTGTCAAAATCTTTGATGTTCCCGACTCTTGATGTCGCAGGCTATGAAAAATGCTTAGCTCAATTTAAGCCTCTCGCAAAAAAGGGCTAACAACTGTAATTAAATCATTAAATTCTTGTCTACGCTTCACAGAGCATAGAGAAAATTAACTTCCCACCAACCTCATTTTCTACTTGAACATGAAATAATGATTTTTTTTTTCTCAAGCTCATATAATTACAAAGCTAACATCTGATAGAGTCAGCATCCAGGGGGGATTATCACATGCATGAGTATTAGACCTCATTACCAGCTTGACTGCAAAATTATTACATCTTGTAATTGGATGGTGAGATTTATACACAGATTGGCCGGGTTTCTGTAAGATTGTAATTACAAGCTTCATTGGTTTGCTACTTATCGGAACTTCACAGAGAAAACAACTGGTAAAATGAAATGAGCATTTCATTAACCTATCGCCTTATCAGGGGAAAAACCTGTGTAACGTTCATGTATGCATTAACATAAATAGGATCATTCATTCTGCCGCCAGATAGACCAGGCTGGAGTTTTATTTTTTTATTTTTTTTATCCAAGGCAATGAGGTTTGTGAGGGGAGAGAGGGGAGAATGGGGGGGGTGTGGGTTTGATTGCAGGAGGGGAGGATGTTGGTGGCGATATTCATTCATTTTCACAGAGTTTATTTAACCTTCATAATCCCGGGCTGATGGGAGACGGAGAGGAGGAGGGAAAAAAAGGGGGCACAGAGGGAAAGAGAGACGGGAGGAAGGAGGCGGGGAGGGGAGGCAAGGGGTGAGTGGGGAAAAAGGAAAAAATAATAATAAATTAGTTGTCCAACGTTACAAGGGATGAACTCAATATATCTATTACTTAAAGACTAACTGACTGTGAAAGTGCTCATTTCACGAGAGACGAGGCAGTGAGCTGCTGGGGTACTCATGGGGCTCGGAGGCGGCTGCTCCCCCTCCTCACACTCCTTTTCTCTCTCTCTCTCTCTCTCTCTCAGCTTTGATGCCCCCCCCTCCCCTTCCCCTTTCACTGTTAACAAACTCTGGCCGTGTTCCCCTCTTGCTCAAACACAACGGCAGGTGCAGATTGGATGCCCACATAAATAACCTCCTCACACAATGACACTGGGGGATCGATCCAGATTTTGATGGGTGCTGCTGCTCATACAAAAGGAGTGTGTGTGTGTGTGGGATGAGCGGGGAAGAAAAAAAAAACAAATAGGGACGAGCAGGATGGGACAAGACGGAGTTGGGAAAAAAAGGGGAGGGGGGTAACGAGTGATAGAGGGAGAGTAGTGTGGGGAGAGGGGTGTAAAATGGTTCAATTACAAGGCGAACACTATTTCTCTCTTCTTAACAAGAGATTTCATGGTGTGGCCCGATGTTTGGCAGAAACAGCTGAGTGCCACTAATGCTAAAGCATTACACTCCAGCAGATCAGCTGGCTCCCCTTTTGAGACGGGAGACAGTTGTTATTGAACTTCATTGTCCAGATTGGTTTTCCTTTTTTTTCAGCTGGGATCAATGATGCTTCAACATGGGCGTGATGTAAAAGGGCGTTCTGCAACCTGACACCCACACTGAGTCGACCATCATATGCTCTTGAAATAGAGCCCTTGTTTTTGATTCGTCCTTGCCTAAGATAAGTTTTCCTCAGACTCCTACTCTGCAGGCCCAGTTTTTCTGTTGGTAACATTTCAGTGCAACCATCTATTTCCTTTTAAACAGGATTCCTTTATTTTTCTGCCCTATAACAGCAGATTTAGTCCCAATGCAAAAGTTGTGCAGTTCAGTTATTTGCATATTTTAAATAGAAACAGAATAGTTAATAAGTAAAGTAAAACGTTTTTCGAGACAGATTAGATGCCCCTTATGGCTTTTAGAGTTACCTCCCAAGACAATAATTCGACTCACAGTGCTTAACAATTGTTAGATAATCATATTTTCTGTTTCTGTGATTGCTCTGAAACTAGTATGTAGTAGTTCTTTCATCAAAACTATATTTTTGATGCTAAAATAGGACTATTATTATCCATCAAATTTACTGTTCTATAGAGAAAAAAAAACAGAAAAAATGGTAAGACACATTACTGTTTTTCTTTTATTAAGATGTCAAATTGTAATTATTTTCTTGAATTCCTGAACAGAAGAAAAATATTTTGTTTGTTGAATGTTATCAATGATTTATTTCTGACTTCTCTGAGAAGCAGTGAGCCAACTCAAGTTTGAGTATAGAAAAAGTGAATTCATTTTGAAGTTCCTCATTCATGTTTAAAATGTATGTTCAATTACAATACGATTTTCAATTTCAAACTAGTTATTTTTTGTCAAAGATTTCTTTATGACAGTTTGGTTTAATAAAGTTGTTATGCACTGTACAGGATAAAAACAGCAACAGCGACATGTTTTGTTGAACAAGTAATGTGTTTAAGTCAGGTTTCAATAATGCAGATGATGCTAAGGTATAGAGCTTGTTTCAAAGAGATGGTCCAAAAAGTATTTATATACCTGAACTACCTTATTACAATTCTTTTCAGCAGGTACACTCAAGATTTCCCAGAAGATACAGTGATTTGCAAAGGTTCAAGACATGTGAAAAATTATGTGAAATAAGGATGCTTTCAAAAAGTAAATGTTAATTGTATATTTCTTCATCAATTCCCACAATGAAAAGTGAGCTCACTGAAGAAAATTCAAATCAAATTTTAATATTTGATGTGACTTTGCTTTACCTTTAATGCAGCATCAGCTAATAGATACACTTAAAAAAAAACATCAAGGATTTTGTAGGATCAGTCAAGTGTAGAATTAACCATCTACACCAAACAGATACAGAAGATCATCATTTTTAACTTATTTTAACCTTTTTAACTTAAGCAGCACAGCACCATGACAGAGGGTAGTTATTCTACATCATCGAGGTCTCTCTGTTTCAAACAGACAAAGGCCTCAAAATGTGCTGTCTGTGCCTTTTTCAAGAAGCATAAGGAAACAAGCCATGATAGAAACTTAGTGCAGAAGATAAAAGGTATAGTATGCACTTCCCTGTAGAAGTCCCTTATTTTTTACGTAATCATAGGTACACTTTTGTCATCTTTCCATATCTGTATATCTTTTCTATGGCTTATAATAATATGAAAATAAAAAAAATGTAATAACATTTTTGGTAAGATCATCATCAGGGCATGGTCCATTCTACATAATGTCTTGTTTTGATTTTATTGTGTATAAATGTTTCGTACAACACCAACCTGCCAATGGGACTAGAGATGGAAATTAGCCACACGGCTATAATCTTACATGTTTACATTTATATGTTTATTCACATGTATTTTCCCATCTTTTAAAAATAAACAAATCTACAAATCTACATTAAACTGGCAGGGAAGTTTTGTGATAACAAGAGTGATACAAATGTGTATCATCTAAATTCTTGCTATTGTTTCACTGTACTGAGATGGCTTATTAATAGTAACAATATAAGACTATTAGAATATCATAGCAAAAAAAGCTGACCAAAGATGAGAAGATGACATTAAATAAACTTAGAATGAAGTAAAGATGGTAATATGTGACTTATCGTTTCATGTCCTTATTTTCTGA
This sequence comes from Scarus forsteni, assembly GCA_036419115.1. Lineage (NCBI taxonomy): Eukaryota > Metazoa > Chordata > Actinopteri > Labriformes > Labridae > Scarus > Scarus forsteni. The sequence goes on from JAZDUH010000040.1 coordinate 934,108, forward strand.
GAATGTCTCAACTTGTCCTCTCAGAGTAAGTCACCTTAAATATTTGAGGCAGCCCGAACAGTACATCAGAAAATTTAAGATACTGGGGGGATTGGGGGGAGGAGGAAAATAAAGTGTATGGTAAATAGATAAAGACAAATGAAATGTGTGTTTTTAGTAAGAATGAATTCCCCAAGCTGTTTTTTTTTCATGCCTAACATATCTGATGTTGTATAGTCTGTGTGTCTGAGTCTGATTCCATTCAGAGCTCATCTCCAGGTCTGTCATGGTTGTCTACACAGAGAAAAAAGAGGACCTAGTGTAGTTTGTCCCTGCTCAGCTGCAACGTGAAGATCTAATCTGTGCCACAAAGAGCTAATCTACATCAATAACCTGTGAACCCCTCTGGAACCCTGTGTTTTATTTGAGAGTGTTTGCCCTCTAACACAGACCCTCCCCCTCATGATCACTGTGTTTATAACTCATTACTGCATAAGTGAATCTGACAGACCTCTGCTTTCATGTGTGACCCTGTAACACCAGAGGCTAGAGGGTGGGACCCATGGTTAGCCTGCTCAAGACCAATGATGACTTCAATATAGAGTGGATTTTAGGAGAAGGTTTTTGTCCTCAAACCTCCAGCACATCAGACCTCAGCAGTGTTCTCGTTGAATTACATGTCCCATTTTCTCCATTGTTGATTTGACTGTTGGACTTAATGTCATTATCATACATGGTATACTCTGTACAAGCTACTGAAATGCAAATGGTCTTGATGAGGGTACAAGTTTGTGAGATAAAGACCCGGTATTACTTAAATCATGACTTATTCACAATCTTGGGCAGAAAAAAACAGTCTAGCTATCATTCTGGTATCCACTATTACTGAAGTGTTTCACAGACCTGCAAACTCCAGAGGTTGGCTGTTGATGGCAGTGCATACCACTGCACAATTAACTATAAATAAACATATACAAATTACATTATATAATAAATTTATTAACCATAAAAGTAGGCCAAATTATTTACTGATAGTTGGAAAAGCTGTCTGCACAGACTGACAGAGGGCTGTGTAGTTTCTTTACCCCTAGAAGTATCCTGACTATATGTCCTCAGTCTCATACCCTTGCCTTTTATCTATTAAATTATGAATGCTATGTCAATGCCATATTCAAGAGTAATTAAACTTTATTTTGACAGGTCTACAAAAGTTTTACAGTTTCCATAAATTGATTAAATTGTTTTAAAAGGAGGGGTGAGGGTCAATTTTGTGGTTGTGATTTGTGGACAGAGCATAAGCAAGAGATGAATACTTTGACCAAAGGCTTTTTAAAGTCCAAATTCTAGTTAGTTTATCTGAAACCAGGATTGATATTTGTGCAAGGGTTTAAACCAACTCCTCAAAGCATTTTTGAGATGTTGCATTTGCAAGTCAAGGATGAACATGTGGTCGTATGACTGTGGCCTAGTTCAAAGTTTATTCAGATCATCACAGAGTCAACTAGAAAAGCAGTCGGAGAGCGCAGACCTCCGCCAGCACCACAGTCCTCACCCATATTCTGATTTTTACCATAAATATTAGTCCCTCCTTTATTTCATCGAAATATTTAGATTCCTTGACCATGAAAACATACCATAAGCAATCGGATTCATAATGATATCTATTTTAGTTCAGCAGTTATTCACAAAAATCACATTTTTCATCATGGCGGCCAGACGCTGATCCGAATCAACACCAAAATTGAATCAGTTCTTCCTTTTCCCATGCTGAACATTTCCTGAAAATGTCATCCAAATCCATCCATTCATTTTTGAGTTATTTTGTTTGCAGACAGACAGACAGACAGACAAACTCTCCCGAAAACATAACCCCCTTTGCGGAGGTAAAGATGCGTCTGTACAACGTTTGTCGAAATCCTGCACAGGGTTCTTGAGATATCAAATTTGAGAGCAAGAGATGGATACAAGGATGTTTAACCTCATCCCTTTACTGTCTTATCTATTCACCTCTGAGGGAGAGTGGACATACTTGGTTGATCCCTGTTGGGTCAGGATTGATAAGATACTGACAATAATAATGATTCAAAACATGAAGAGTATGGCATTGATTGACTGTTTTTTGTAAAGTGTCTTGAGATAACATTGTTTATGGTTTGGTTCCATACACATGATTGATTGAGATGCACATAATTTTAAGAGTCTATTTAAGCATTTCTAACATGACTTTAACAAATGTGAAATAGACATGAGGCAAGATTACCTTAATTAGACGTAACTTCCTAAACAAATTAGTTCATCTATGTCCCAGCAACGGATGAACCCAAGGTCCCATGCCCATGCACTGTTATAATGAATGCTTATAAATTGCCATTAAAGTTAATTTTCAGCTAAGTGATTTTTTGCTGTTATGACCTTCATCAGAAGGGTTGTCTCAACTGTCCTTTTTAGTGTTTTTATGTAACATTGGGTTAATCTCTTAAATTGGCAAAACTTTAAAAAAAACTATTTTAAGTTCAGGCGAGGTCAGGCCAAATTCTGAGGCCAGGGGTCATATAAGGACAAAATGTTGAGATGAACCACAGGGAGTAGTCGCTAGAAACTGTTTTGTTGGACTCATTGGACCCTGGGATTGTTCTGGAGTGTGGTCACTCGTTTTTCTGCAAAGACTTGTGGTTCTAGTGTCATTGTGTGTGCATGTGGGGTGGAACTTGAGGTAGCCTGGTGGGCCATGCTTGTGCCATGTTCAGAGCCTAGAAACACTGCTCTGTTAACCGGTGATGATGTGAATGAACGAGCTGCTGTGTGGGTGAGACCCTGGTTCTGTCCTGTTCATTGGACACATAAAGGAGCCTGCTCTGGCGTGTGAAGCATGGACACATGTCTCAGATTCATTCTGCAACTTTTGACCCAAAACTAAAAATTCTAGTGCAGACAGTTGCTTTGGAATTTTGAGTTTTCTGGAATTATTTTTTACAGTTTGGTTGTGACCTTTTAACTATAACCCTTTATTGATTAAGGTTTCATCAGTTCATCAGATATATGTTCAATTTTTTGCCAAAAATTCCCTCAAGAGAACTTAAAATACCAAAATGAAGAGCAAGGCATGATCATAAGGCCCATCCCATTCTAGAGTCTGCAAAAATATTTGTTCAAAATCTGAATCAACTCCCTCCAATTGTTTTAAAGACATTTCGTTGCCAAACAATGGCTGAACATTGGCCCCAACCCTTGACTTATAACCTTCAAATCAAATTAGTTCATCTGCAAGTCAGAGTGGACATGAGCAAATTTCAGTTATCGCTTTAGGTGTTTTGAGATACCATGTTCACAAGCAAAGGGGAATCCACAAATTTGCATGAGTTTGACCTTCAAAAAATAATCAACCTATCTTTAAGGATGCTATGAGGAGTTTCTAAGTAATTACAAACATTCTCACTTTTAGATATATACCTGGTCAAAATACACACTTTAAGATGAGTTTTATAGCATAAAAATAGATTATCTATAAATGCTATTCCTTACCTTCACGGTCAGGTCGGACAGGGCTGGACTGGCCTGGATACTCAACTTCGGGAACAAGACAATTAAAACTAGAGCAAATTTCTATTATTCGGATTCGTCTTAGAGCGCTGGGCTGTAAGTAGCAATATGTAGCCGGCTACAAAATTACGATACTAAGTTTTCCAAAAATTGCTTGCTGTCACACATCAAAAACAACCGCTACGTAACTAGAAAGAGATACATTACCTCGTCGCTTTGCATCCCGTAAGTTGTTGCAAAAAGAAGTTGTTAAGTAATGCAGAGTTCTGAGAAAGGTCTGAGCTGCATTTACTAGCATCACAACAAACGCACACTTTGGCTTGGGTCACGTCTTTACAACAGTCGCTACGCAAGCTCATGGGTAGCAGAGTCTTTCTGTCGCCGAACATAGATTCTCCTCATAGCACCTTTAAGTCAGAATTTATATTTTTGCTCATCTCAAAATTCCTCGAGAACTTCCTTAGATATCAAGGAAACAAACAAGTAATGCATTTGAGATTCTACCAAACTGAAAAATAAGTTTCAAAATCTTGTCGGTCTATTTTCCAGTCACAGTCAAATTTGGAAAAAATGCATACAGGGTATTTGTGATACTGAGGTGACATGCAAGGGATGAACATATGACTCCATGATCTTGACATATCGCCCTCAGAACAAGTCAGATATTTGTCAGAAATACCTTCGGTGTTTTTTAAATTTCTACTTTTAAAGGCAGGGGATGATCATTGGACTCTATGATCTTGACTTTGAGAACTTATAATTGAGTCAGACAGGTTCTAAGCTCCTTTTTGTGCAGGGACATCAAACTGTTATAAAGGTTTTGTGAATGGTCTATTAAAGCTCTGTATGGGATCATTTACCCTGGGAACAAGAATCAGGTAAAAAGCTGGTGGTCCGTCATCCTAGAGGCAAAGTTTGGCTCAAGGATGTAAAACAAAATCTGTACAAGTTGTGCATATTTTACAGGATCTATAAAAGTAAGAAGCATCTCATACAAATTGTTTAAGACCATCAAAAATCCAGGAATTCTGACTCCTTTTGCTTCTTTCTTTAGGCCTGCATGTTTTAAACCAATTCAACACCCGGGGAAGTAGGGCCCCAAAGCAGCTAAAACAGAACGAGTCTGATTATTGATCAAGGTGATCTCAGTTTAGTGAGGAGTGAAAGGGCGACGGCATCCTGGGGAGCATGTCCAGCTAGATAAAAACAGCAGGTTTCAACTACTACCCATAGTTAGTACAAAGACTAGGCAAAGCAGAAAGCAAAACAAGAAGCACAACATGATAACAGATGAAAGAAAGGCAACTCATTAAAATTCCATTTGTCATGCTTTCTGTTGATCATTTTATCTATAAGTCTTTCCTTTACACCGTTATCAAAGGGTGTAATTTCAAAAGAGTGCTTCAGTGTACAAAATTCTCTTTTCCCCACCAAGGCCCTTCCTTAAAATTCAATTAACTGTGTGGATAAAAAAATGTGAGAATTGTATCATCTGAAAGCTGATTTGCATGCTCCCATTTTTTTTCCAAGCATTACTGAGGCAACAAATAAACATCTGAAATATGAGGCTAACTCTTATGAATATTTCTGAGCTTGTGTTTCAGTGTTTGAGTCTGATTTATACGGATTTAGCATACAATTATGTGGAGACTTTGATATCGCTGCTCTCCGAAGTCTTTTTGCTACATCAGACACATTTTACTGTACTTTGCATACATCTGCAACTGAATGTATGAAGTTCGTATGACACTGGATTTCTGTATACATCCTCTCAGATTATTGGCTCATTTAAAGTCTGCTGATTATTCATAGAGAAGTTAATTACCAGATAATGGAATTATGTCAAGCACTGCCAGAATGTGAGCCTCTGTGGCTTGCTGACTCATACAGTTTTGTAAATGTATGCAACAGGTTTTAGAGCAGAACGCTTTTAATGGAGGCAAGTAATTAAAAGCTCCTGTGAGGATTTTTTTTAATCTGGTTATGAAACAGACTCAAGTTAGTGCCAATGGCCATTTATGACCTAGACAAGTCAATAAGACCATTTGCTACAAAACTGGTGGTTTTGAATTGTTATTCACACCTGCAGTTGCTGCAGCTTAAGACGAAGGCTCTTGATGATTGATACATGTCTTTATGAAAATAAAGCAGCTCATGATTTCTCTCCTGACACATTTAGGGGGAAAAGAGCCAAAGCAAAGATCTTTTGTTTTATCCAAAAGGGGGCACCAAAAACAAGAATCCGTCCATCATGTATATCATTTACCTCTTTTGGGGTGGAGGAAGAGAGCCTATCCGAGCTGACATAATTTTGCAAGTCTCTATAGAAAGACAGAAAACCATTCACACTTACATTCATACCAAGGGGCAATTAAAGGTCAATCAAATTAGCATGTTTTCACACTAAACTTAGGCTACGTTTACACGGAAACTCCTGACTTAAAGACACAATGATTTTTCCTATACGTTTTCAAATTCTTCTGCGTTCAGATGACGACGCTAGAGACGAGTTAATCCGCTGTAGTGTGCATGCCGGTACAGTAGATGGCGATGTAGGTTTGCAGAGAGGCAGCGCTGCTACAACACATGAACAAAGAAGAAAAAATCCTAAAAACAACAATGGCAAATAGATGCACAGAGTTTCTTTTCTGGACAGCAAATCATTTCGGACAACAAATCTGTCTGGATAGTTTTGTCTGGATAGCAAACCGAGCACGGTAAGAGGCTCTCACACGTTACTCGGCAGACGGCTGAAGCTGTTGTTGTTCCTGGTATGCGTGCGCAGCCTTCATGTGAAAGAGTACTGCTCATGCGGTGACTCCAGCGTTTCACTCAGAAACGCTCTGATACGGGTTTACACGGAGCTGCATGGAGAGTGTCTTCAAAACTTTCCACTCTGGAGCCCGTTTTCGAAAGTTCCAGTTTTAAGACAAAAAGCAACGTGTTTTCATCTAATCGCAAGGCCAAAACGCAATGAAAACTTATTGGATTTGACAGTTTTTGGCGCTGTGTAAATGCAGCCTTAGTGGGTATACCCAGGTTTTTTCAACACGGGTTCACCCTGTATTATTTGGCAAGTGACTGTTTTCCCACTGCCAGCCGACCAGGGTCTAATTGGCAGCAGTGGAGCTGCGTGGCCATCTCTTTTCCTCTGGCGCATCAAGCTGATGTCATCATGTTGATGACATTGTCAGCGCGACAAAGCACATCTATGTAAACAATGGAAAGGAGCTTAGAGGCCGTGGACACGGTTTTCTTTACTTCGTACTTTTGTCCCTCTTTAAAAATGTACATACTCTGTGCTGACGATACAAAGGTGGATGGAATTCGTTGCTGAGATGGCAAAGAGTCACGTACAGACGGAGGGGGCGGGAATGATGTTATGCTGAGGGGATGCTACACCAACGTCATCTGTAAGTTAGCGGGTCGATCCAAGTGTGATGTCACTTGCAGGGTCAATCGACCTGGGTAGAAATGCTGGTTAAAACCTTTCAAACTGCCAACAGGAGCCAATTGTTACCAGGTTTAAACAGGTTTTTTGGCCAGTCTGAAAGGGGTATTAGTCTGTGGGAGAAAACTGGAGTTCCTAGAGAAAACCCCCACAGGCACAGGGAGATCATGCAAACTGTACACTGAAAGACACTGGCTGACACTGAAAGTCCAACAGCAGTCTTCTTGCTGTGAGGCATGCGTACCGACCTGCTGCACCACAGTGCTTCCACACCAAAAGCAATGCAAACCAAAAGCTGCTCACAGATGCCTTTAATAATGGGAATTTTAACTTTTCTAGCTTAAAACACAAGCTTGGTGTCGTCCTTTGGGCCACTCATGAAAAAAATTAAGTTGATCTATTAAACTGATCTGTTCTAAAATTTAGATTTGTCCAGAATTATCTGACCACATTTGGGAAAACGGTTCCAACCAGGCCCAAAATACGCATCAATTTCTTGGTAAACACACTGAGTTTTTGTATTGATTGAAACTCCTTTGAGAAACTTTTTTTTTTTTTTTTTAATGTTGCACCCACTGTCGACGGTGAAACTTCTTAGCTAATCTGGTTCTGAGCATACTAAAGTCAAAGTGTATTATAAACATGCATATGAAGTATACAACTAGTTTCATCTTTGTGTAGCCTATCTTAAGATCCACCATTATTCTCAGAACACTATATCATTGATCCTGTTAAATTTTCCCTGTCAGTCGATGGTCTTATTAATCTGACTATATCTCCTTTTAGGTTAGAAGATAAAGCTCAAAGTAATGCTGATATTTCCAGTGTTGAAACAAGGACCGCTATGCTGTCACACAGTATCAAATAGTTGTAATATTCCTTTATGGCTGGATTATTCAAAGACACATCTAAATTTGACAGGAAAAAATGCTCTAAAGCTGGAATAATAGTGAAGTAGTTATTTTGGTTGAACACGTTTTAAAAACATCCCACAAATTTCTGACTGATGTCCACAGCAGTGTTACAGAATAATGATTATAACAGAGAAGCTAAATGCTAGAGCTACACAGAGCTAATGCTTCATTGTGAGCTTAGACACAACCAGTGAGTCTACTCTTGTGCTCTGTGGAACATGTTTAGAATTATTTTTTTTTTTTCTTACTTTTGATTGTCTGTTAAAAATTAGAGTATAAAGCATTCACAGATTCTTATTTCTTACAGTCTTTTTTGCTTTTGTTTTTCATAAATAGCCATTTGTTTGATTTTATTTTGTTTTAAAGCTAATGAAAGACCAAATGAGCTAGTCAGCTAAAACAACATAAGTTAATGTCATATTAAAACATAATTATGATTTCATTATTTCAGTCACAAGAAAGAGTAATTTAATGCAGTCACTTTACATCTGATTTGAGTAGAGCTAACCACTCTGATTTTAAAGTGTGCAAATTTAGATGTTTTGTCAATGGATGGAAAAATGCTTTTTTTCAGAATAAAGTGAAATAAGTTCTTAATTCAAATCCTCTTATGTTCAAACTGCATGAAAAAGCCTTAACCAAACTCAGTACAAACATTTAATCGGCTCATAAACATGTCGTCCTCTTTCTCTCTCCCTCTCTCTCTCTCTCTGGCTAGCTATAGCTATTCATTAGCTGCAGCCCCTATGGCAATGAGAGTCTTTAACCTCCATTAGATCTAATGTTGATATGTTTCCCCAGCAAAGAGCCAAAACAATTAACACCCCTTCTCACATTTCTCTCCCCTTGGCCCCTAACCACATCAGAATCTGGGCCCACCCGTTCATTACCCACCCCTGAGAATGCCCTTGGGGAGGAGAAAAGTCGGATCCCTGGCCGTTGTCTTTTGTATGGTATGCAGTTAGAAGCCAGAGTGAGTTAAAAGAAACTTGTCAACAATAATGAAGTGCTGTGTTTTCCCTTTAACTTTGACTCAACGTGGTAGCCAGTGACACTTACTTAATCATGACAGATAACACCCACCGTGCGCTGTGTTTGGTCTTGTTTTTATATATCCATTATTTAATACATCATTATACTATCAGTAACAGTAGTGATAATAGTGTTCTTACTGCAGGAGCCAATCATTATTTAATTACAGTACAGGACGCTGTGTTCTGCAGAGGAGAAGTTACACACTATTTATCTTTGTCTTTCAACCTTTTTATTATTTTTAAACACTGAGTCAAACTAAAATGTGGCGGAAAGTTTGTGACGAAGCGACATGCACTTTATTCAGTTCAAAAGGGTTTTGTGATTTTATGGGCCAGAAAATCCATGCCTGCCAGAGAGATTAGAGGTATTTATTATGAACACTAGATGTTAAACTCTATAATAAATCAATATTCATTATAGAGGATTAATTATATTTTTTAGCAGTCATCATTTATAATTATACTGGACAAGCAAAAATATTTTTGTTTCATTAAATTTCATATATATTTTTTATTTTAAAGCTCATCCAACTCAACTTGGGAAAACAAAGTATATCTGATTGGGCTGACGCATTAATTTAAGTTGTAAAAATGATTAAACATTAAAATCAAAGGATTTATTATTTTGTAATTTAAAGCATAAAAACACAATTATTGTCCTTACTTTCCATAAGACTACTCCAGTGCAGTGACCACATACTTCTATCAGATTGTAACCTTATTCTTTTACAGTGGAGAGATGTGTGCATGCTTCTGGAAAAAATAATAAAACCAAAAGCAAACAAAACAGAAACAACAAAATATATTGCTGACACAGCATATATATATATATATATATATATATACATACATATATGTGTATGTATATATATATACATATATATACATACATACATATATATATAGATATAGATATATATATAGATATATATATATATATATATATATATATATATATATATATATATATATATATATATATATATACATATATATATATTACACTCTTTTCCTTCCGTACTAATCCCTCTCATGCATAAATCTGGCATCTCAATCTCTGTTGTCCAAATCCTGTACCGCCTCATTTAATGGGTTCTATTTTTTTTCACTTACTCCACTTAATTTAGTCAAGGATCTGTTAACAATACTTAAGACTGCTTTCCAGCTTAAGAAACAATGGTTGCTGTCCAGCAACAAAGATGCCAATGCTGCCATGAGAAAGATGGGATTAATTAAAGCCAGTGAAAAAGCCACATTGTTTTGCTTTTTGTGCAGTTTTTAGAAATAATTCTACAAAAAACAACAAAAAATACAGACAGAAAACTCAGGGGCCAGGAGCATTGTAAATTCTGATCCAGCTGAAATGATTCACATTATAAACGCGAACAAGGTCAAAATGACCACCATGAAGTTCTATTGTAAAAGCTCATGTTAGGATATCTTTTTAGCTAGTTGAAAATTGCTGTAAAATGAAATTGATGACTCCATTTGAACACAAAAGCAAACAAACTTTAAGTAGCAATATTTTTATTTCATTATATAATTATTGATACCTACACTCACCACAAGGGGATGTCAACAAGGTAATTTAAAGCACACTACTAGAACAGAATTTTTAATATAAATCCATGACAAGGAAATCATTTTATTGTTAACAGGAAGAGGAATTATATTTTTGTGAGAAGAACTCTAACAAATTTACGGGTTAAAATGAACAGAAAGATAAAATTAATTGATTTGTCCACAAGGGGGCACACAATTAAAAAAACACCCTCACAGGATCTTTAATGAGGAAAGATTAGACAAATGAACAGATCTACACCTTTTCCAATAATGCTGCACAATCTTTCAAATCATTCATTGACTAAATTTGTTATTTCTTTGGTTCTCCTTAGGGTTTTTTTCGAACTCACTGTCATGGTTAACCTAATTAGATTAAAGTGAAATCACTGTGCTCCTTATATTTCTAGAAGGATCATGCTACACAGAAGTACAAGCATTAAGCACTTTAGATATCAACCTTGATCATTGACATCATAGTCCTTCTTAGTGTCTTTCATACATAACAGGAAACAAATTGCCCATATGTTAAAATCACTTCTTGACAGGGTTTCCAATAATGTGTTATACAGACAAAATGGTAAACAATGAAGGAGGAGCAATATCCCGAAGATAAGGATTTCAGGGTTAACAAATGCTTAGATTATACCTTGCTAATTGTCGTTAGGTTGCAGTGATTTACTGTTGGAAAAAAAAATATTTTATCAGAATGAATAAATCAGTCTATAGTAAAGTTTTATTCAAGTCAGGTATGATGTTATGTGAATGATTGTTATACAAGGCAACAACATGTGCAATCAATTAATTAAGGGCAATACTAGTTATTTTTTCTCAAGACTCAAACTTAATGACCTGTGATGAGTCATCTGTTATTCTCCTGGATGTTTAAAAAGTTTACAATCAGACATTCCTAGAATTTACATATGGTAGTTCTTGCATAAACCCCAATCAGGTATTGGATATTGGCATATAAACCACTATAAACCACTCAGTCATTCCAGTATAAATCCTCATGAGCTGTTTCTTACAGCAACCCTGTCAAGAAGTGGATGTGGCTACAACTTCCCAGTGCTGTGCTCCAGTGTTTACTGCATATGCACGCTTTGACATGTGCCTTCTTAAGCAGATCAATTTACATGAGTGGATAAAACTCACAGGGTGAGACGGATAGCCAAGCAAAAACCTGGCTTGTGTCTGTCAGGGAGACTTGGCAAATCACCTAATGACATTATTAAAGGAATTTTGTAATCAGAATGTTTAGACATCATATTCTGAAAGGTTGGGCAAGAAAATTAAGGAAAGGAATAATTTTCCTTCTATTAGGGCAGTTGCAACATGTCATGGACTCATGTTTGTATATTAAACCACTAAAAAAAGTGTATTTTGTGACATTTTTGCCACATTAACTTACATAAAGACCCCTTTAAAATATTCTGAAAGTTTATTTTATTTACATCAGATTTTCTGTACACTTTGTTGTAATTTGGCAGAACAAAACTCCTCTTTTGTCTTTCTTTTTTTGTTGATATAATCCCCAAACTGCTCGATTGCTCACTTCACCAACATGCCAACATAGCATGCTTTAAATGTATCACATGCATTAATAATGTTTATCACATTTGTGTTGGTAGTGATTGTTTGCATCTCTTGTTGGGCTTTAATGGATATTTAAAAAAAAAAAAAAACAATATGCTGTGGGCCTCAGACACCATGATGAAAGTTGACTGATGGAGTTAAACATAAAACTAAGAGAAACATATCCAAGTCCTCATTAAGGCTTCGTATTCATAGAAGCACAAGTGGGCAATGTTCCAGTGTTCTACTAAAATAGATCAACGGGTCATTAGCAGTGAAATCATGATCACCCTTCACCTGTTGCAGGACCAAACTTGGTCAAATTGCTCTGCTCAGGCTGCAAAGTAAAGAGCTCCGAAGCTCTTTGTCACGTCAACTCTGGGGGGGACAGCACCCCTCCAAGTGTTTAGCTGTCAAGTGCACGGCGTCTTGACCTTCTAATACCCAGAATAGAGCTCTTTTATTATCCAGGAAATTCCTAGTTTCCTTACCTATAGGTGTGGTGCAGTTGTCTGTGTATCGGATGTCTCACAGTAACACCAGTGGTCCTCTGACGCTAACCCACAGCTAAATAGCTTTAGCTGCTCTGACGCAGTTCAGGGAGTTCTCTGGAAACCGTGCGTGAGTGTACATGTCTACCATGTTAAAGGGAAGACGTCGAACACTTGTGATGCTGCCTTGATATCAACCCTATTCATCTAATCTCTTCAGGGGAAAAGGAGTTTTGGTTTCAGCGCTTAATTTGATAATCTGTGAGAAAAGCACAAAAGGGACATTCTGCAGATTCTTAACCTTTCCTCAACTTTGGCACTCCCAGAGGCAGGAAAGGAGGATCTTTCAGCACAGTTATTAGTTCACAGAGACACCCCTGACCTCTGCGCTGGTAGCCAACTGTCAACAGAACCACTGTTATTGTAACACAGGTTCACTCTCTTTGACTCCTGGTGGACTCATTCAGTGTATCAGTCGGTGTGCACAGGCCGGAGCTCAAGTACATAATGACTTAGACTTAAACTGAATTAGGATGTTGTGTCTGATCTTATTTCATATATTAGTTTAGCTTAAAATAGACAAATAAATGAACATCTGACAATTGCAACAAAATACAGAATTTTACTTTAACATGTTATTAGATATTTCATGTGTATCTTCAGGAGTCTTTATTTTTTTAAAAAAGATTTTCACCAAAAACATTGAATGACTGTGAAGCACTACTGCCATAAATGATTTGATAATGCTAACAGGCAATATGGTTTTATCTTTACTTGTGTTTTTAAGCATGGTCTTCTCATTTTGTTCTCTGGTGAACGTAGGTGAAACTGTCAATTCTGAGCCCTTGGAAAAACCAAGTTACATAAGTACTAATGATATGTAATATAGAATTTTTATTTTTAAGAAAGACGTCATAAAACATAATCCAAAAAACATGTCTTGCAAGGAACAGTTGCTAATTCTATTTTGAGATACATATTTTGAAAACATCATACTCAACAAACAAAATAAAAATCCATGACCTTACTTATGAGAAACATTAGAATTTGTTAAATATTTATACCTTAAGTCATGTGTTTACTTATTTTTTTTCCGTGGTAAGCAGAGATTTTGTACTCCATGGGAAAAAATAAAAACACAAGAGTATGAGAAATCTTCCATGTCTGTTTAGATTTTCCCCCAGTATACCTAATTTTGAGGCACACTAATGTAAATATTGTGTAGCCTATATTTAATAATAAGCAGCCAAACAACCCGTGACTAAGGTACTGCTAATGGAATTACCCTCTTGGCTATTTACTTTCATTTACATACTTAAGATTTTTTTCTCTGTGATACATTATTGACATTCTCAAGGCAATACTTCCAAACAAACTAATTTTCCCAACACAGGTAATGCTCCACTCATCTTTCTTTGTATCACACTTTATATGTGACGCTGTAGATCCAAATGGTTTTAAGACACAGAGGAAAATTAAATGTATATACACCTTTATAGCATCATGGAAAAATATCAAATGAAAGCCCTCTGTACTCAAGAGCCTGACATGGTTTAATATCACACTTAAAGTTTCTTACATGATGCTGCATTAAAAGGAGTTCATATTTTACAATTATGATTCTTTTTTTTTTATCTGCATTGATATTGATTGATGTCCAATCTATCTATCATAATACCTTTCAGGATATGTTTACATTATACAGAAAACAAGACTTTGAGTTTTAAGACTTGAGTTCTTCATCCTATCTGACTTAGACAGAGAAATGGGCCTAGACTGCATTAGAACACTGAGAGAGGCCTGACATAAGAAATAACAGTACAAACTGTGCTGTGCAGGGATTATTTTTAAAAAGAGATTGAACACTGATGATTCACGGTGTTACTCCAGCTATATAAGTAAGGGGTTTAACAGGGCCCAGTTGAACCAGAGCAGCTTCTTATAAATGGACTCCTCTAGACGAACATGATCAAATATTCTTATAAACACGGGCACCCTGCAGCAGGATCACTTATTTTACTTTTTAAATGAACAGTTTTCACAAATCGTTAAATTCTGACGGCGTGAGCACGTGCATGCCTGTACGTGAACGCTCGTGAGTGCGTCATACGGTGACTTGCGTGGATGGTGTAAAACCCATCTGTCTGGAGGAAGGAAAAAAAAACATTCGAGAAAAAAGGGGACTGGACGACGAGAGGATCCGGAACACCGTTTTTTCCCCTCTCTCTCTCTCTCTCTCTCTCTCTCTCTCTCTCTCTCTCTCTGAGTTAGAGCTGCTTGTTGAGTGTGCGTGCGTAATGAGAGTTTAACAAGAGCCATAAATCAGTTAACCGTGGTGGTTTATTGCCCTCAACACGTGTCATTGTTTACCAAGAGTCAAATTTCTGTTTTGCCTGAAAAAGGAAAAAAAAAAGTTTTATTTTGTTTAAAAAAGAAAACCGATAGTCTCATATTGGAACTCTCTTTTATGAGTTAATGAATTTTAAATTCCAGATGTTTTTTATTATCCAGGATTTTATTAAAATGTACAACTCTAATTCATTTAATTGCTATTTTGATTATGCTGCCTCATTTTTATTGTTTTGCACCAAAACACCTTGTCAAAGTCCTGGTATTAAATATTCCAAGTCAATGTATTTGGCAACAAAAGGCGGTTTTAATTCTGATTAATCACAGCCCGTTATTTTCCATTATTTCCATCTTGATGTATTAAGGTCCATTTCCCTTTTTCTTATTTTTTCCTCTCATTTCTCCTCATAGATATTTCCTCTCTTCTTTTTCCCAGCCCCCCCTCCTGTACTCCCCAGCCCAGCACGACCATCATATTTAGCCCCCTGCGCGCATTTCCAGCGGGTTATCACAATTGCCATTCCTCCCCTCCTTTCTGATGTGTTACCCAGATTACCATCAGTGCCCCTCAGATATTTTGAACAGATCCTCGGCGCGCGGCAATATCCACTCGGAGCCATCTGGTGCAGATCAAAATCTACTGACTTCTTGGGCTTCAGTCGTTAAGGCATTAAATCTAGATCTACAGAATCCCCCCCGTTGACTCAGAGAGGAAGGTGGGCGATATAAGAATCAAATCAAATAAAAATAGAAGTGTTAAAACACGAAAAGCTTCCCTTGCTGTCCCTGAACCCGTGAGCCACATGGCTCTGTGTGTGGACAGCTGAAGAAAGTGGAGGTTAAAGTCCGAGCCTTTTCCTTTTCTGGGCTGGGGAATGGATAAACGGCTCAGGAGTAGGTGGCCAAAAATAAAGCATTTTTAAAATATATTTATATTTATAGAGTCTACCGAGATTAATGTTTATAAATGCGCTTTCACGCATGAACAGAAAATTTTAACTAATAAAACCTTAATTTCCCTTGATTTTTATCAATGTAGAAGCACTTCTGAGTAAATAAATTCATTCTTTAAAGGCAAAACTCTAATTTTATTTCCACTTTTTCGAAACTGACAATGACAAAAGTTATTTAAATAAAATTCTGGACTCAAAATGCTTTTTGGATGGCGATCTGTGGCGCGTGAAGTCACTATAGCTTTCCCAGCCTCCCGGTGCCTCTCGGTGTTTGACTTGTCCCCTGGCTTTCCCTCATTCCTTTCCACTCAAAACAAGGAAAACGTGAAGTGGCTCTGTTGTTACAAAGGACAACAGCAATCTGGTTAAAGTCCACACTCGCACACACACATTCATTTACACACACACTGACACAGGCGCGCACACGCAGATGGAAAGTGGGTGAAAGAAGAAAAAGGGGAAAGGGGGCATTTGGCTGATTAAACCTATATGAAGAAATCAAAGAAGTGACAAACTGAAGTCAATAAAAGCATACATAATTAATAAATCGTGTGGTTAGATTCGATCGTCATATGCAGGAAATGACAAAGTTTATCAGGTCAAAATAACATTAAAGGTGTCTATTTTCTACTCTAATGCAAATGGCAAAAGTACATTTTATTTTATCTTAACTTTTGTTCTTAAAAAAGACCACGGGGTTTTCTATAACATCTTAGGAAAAACAAAAAAAAAACTTCTAAGAAGCGAAATGGCGCACAAGTTTAAGAAAATTACACCGCAAAAATATCGAACTTTTTTGTGTGAAAAGGTTGCTTCAAAGTTAATTGATCTCACTGGATTAAATGAAACGCGCCAACATCCCGTGACCCCAAATACTAACTCCTCTGCCACTTTTCTTCATTAATTACAACTGAAATCTATTCAACTAAAGTTCCGTCTTGTGACTGGTTTACTTCCCCCTGCGTCGGACAGCTGTAAAATCGTGTAGACAGGTTGTCATACAACAATCAAAGCCTTCGGTGAATGGACTCTAATGCTTGAACATTTAACATACAATAAGTCCAAACACGGAGGGAGAGAGAGAGAGAGAGAGAGTCAGAGAGAGAGAGAGAGAGAGAGAGGGAGGGAGAGAGCGGGGGTAAAGAGAGAAAGAGAGAGAGAGGCCCCAGCCAATGTGCTCACTCTACATTCACATTATCCACATTGCTCCAAACGAGGAGGAGCTTGCAGGCTCAAGTAGGGGATGCCAATCAAAGCATCAACTTCAAATTGTATCTGAGAGATCAGCCTGGAGACCTCAGGGCCAGGCGCGTCAGTCGGAGCGCAATTGTTGATCAGATCACATCCAGCGGACTTTTGCGCGAGAAGAAAAAAAGAGAGAGGAAGCCGAGATTTAAGAGCGGGTTGTTTTGACTGCACTCAAACTGTGTATGTCTGTAGTGTCCGTGACTCCGGCTTGAGCGCTTCACTCCTCCTGGTTTTTCTTCTTTCCTGTCCCGCACACTTTTTTTGTTTATTTTTTTTTTTTTTACGCAGTGTTGTCGGGTCAGACGGTGCAGCTGTGCGGTGAATTTCGGCGGTGGACATGTCTTTCCCGCAGTTAGGCTACCCGCAGTACCTCAGTGCCTCCCAGGCGGTGTACGGGAGCGACAGGCCGGGAGTGCTGACGCCGTCGTCCCGAGGAGGGAGCACCGAGCTCGGGGGAAGTCCGTCCGCCACGGCTGCGGCGGTCACGTCGGTGTTGGGCATGTACGCCAACCCTTACGCTCACAACTACAGCGCTTTCTTACCGTACACCAGCGCGGACCTGGCTCTGTTCTCACAAATGGTAAGAGGAAATGTGTTTTTTGTTAAGATAGGAGTTGGGATGATGATTGTTATGCTGTGTTTCTTCTGTCATTTAAAAAAGACGCAACACAGGGCAGCTTGAATTAGGAGTTTTTATAAATGCGTCCTGGATCCTCAGATTTTTTCATCTGTAAAAAGCTTAAGAAAAGTGTTCATGCTTGGTCATTTTAGTGCCACCTGATTGAGCAGAGCTAGAAATTTTAAATGTCTGACGTCTTGTGATTATTAAAAAAAATCAGTCTTGTTTTTTTTTTAATTCATTACAAAGAAAAAGTGCTGTAAATACGTTTTTATGTCCTCCGTATGGCACACTTTTCTTCCTCTTGGTACGATTTTAAGACATTTTGATTAAAAAAAGAAGTAGATGTGTGTCTTGGCATGTACCAAGCAGACAAAAAAAACAGCTCCTCCAGATATGTCCAGATTTATTTTTTTATCAGCCTCTAAAAAAGTCTTTTTACGCACAACATTGAGTTTAACAATCTAGCTTATTTTTTACCAGCTGTACAATCTTCATGATTTTAAAAGTAATTGTCAAAAATATATAACTTAAAATGCACCTAGTTGTGACAATACATCTGGAGTGTGTTTGATCATTTTCTAAAATGTGTATCAGCCCGACAGAAGCAATAACTTAGTGAGTAAAAGCTTCAAAATAAACCCCTTTGTCCAGAAAATCTCCCACAAAGCGTTTCAGAACTGGCCCATGTGTTTTAAGTTTTGTATCCACAGCAAATAAAAGTGACAGAGTGGATTACATTCAGCACTAAAGTGTGAGTGTAGCACGCTGGGAAAACTTCACTCAGGCCTTCAAAGTGCTCTGACACACTTGAAGGAGTGTGGAGGGGAGTTTGGCAGGTACACGTGAAAGCTGGAGGGATTTTATTTGCATGTGCGTTCAAAACGAACTTTCCCTTGTCCTGTTGACTTTATATGTTCGGTTATCGGCCTGTCATGTATGAAACATGTCTGCTAATAAAAGAGGGCAGGTGCCGCAGGCCTGGAGCATGTGCGAGTTTTCAAGTTGGGTTGTGTCGGTGCAGGTTTGTCTGCGTTTTGATTGATTTGTGTTTCATGAGTGTAACTTTGTTAAATGAGCTGCTGTCTCTCTGGGCCGGGCCGCTCTGAATTCTTTATTCTTACTGTGTTTCTTAGTTTTTGAATAAAAGTTATCAACTCGAACCTCTTAAAGAGGTCGCCATATCTGTTTAAATTGCGCATAGTTACCAATAGTAAAATGCCTTGATGGAAATTAACCATTTTATGTACCTGAGTCCCTTTGAACAATTGAGCAAATGGTGTGTTCTGCTGTTTTAATGAAACATGTATTATTTCATTTTGAAGGGATCTCAGTATGAGCTGAAGGACAGTCCTGGCGTTCACCCTGCCAGCTTTGCGGCCCACACTTCTCCAGCCTTTTATCCATACGGCCAGTTTCAGTATGGGGACCCAGCCAGGCCTAAGAACGCCACCCGGGAGAGCACCAGCACCCTGAAGGCCTGGCTCAACGAGCACAGGAAGAACCCATATCCCACCAAAGGCGAAAAGATCATGCTGGCCATCATCACCAAAATGACCCTGACACAGGTCTCCACCTGGTTCGCCAACGCCAGGAGGAGGCTCAAGAAGGAGAACAAGGTGACCTGGGGCAGCAGGAGCAAAGAGGACGGGGAGGACGGGAACTTGTTCGGCAGCGGGGACGAGGCTGAGAAAAACGAAGACGAGGAGGAGATCGATTTGGAGAGCATCGATATCGACAAGATCGACGACAACGACGGGGATCAGAGCAACGAGGACGATGACGATAAGTCCACGGAGGGGAGGGTGGGCGCTGGGGGGGAGCTGGACAGCTTGGAGAGAAGACGGGCCTTTGCTCTGCAGGCCCACGAGGTGTTTGACAAATCTAAAGGCGGTATTTCACTTCACCAAGGGAGTAAGGACAACTCTGACGGCAACAACAACAACACTACACGCGTTTTATCCCCGGATAGACCTGGAAGCTTCCCCCTCCCCTCCAACAATAAGCCCAAAATCTGGTCTTTAGCTGAGACTGCCACGAGCCCTGACAGCTCCTCTCAGAAACCCACGTCCCCGTGCGCCCCAGCGGCCCCCACGCACCCATCAGCGCCCCACCACCAGATCCAAACCCACCCGGCCTTCCTCCCCAGCCACGGACTGTACACATGCCAAATTGGAAAGTTCCACAACTGGACGAACGGGGCTTTCCTGGGCCAGAACTCCCTGCTGAACGTGAGGTCGTTTCTGGGAGTAAACCAGCACCATCACCACCACCACCAAAACCACCACGCGCAGGCACAGCAGCAGCAGCAACAGCAGCAACCGACGTCGGTGGTGGTGTCGCCGGTAGCAGCTGCAGCAGCACTCAGCAATGACAGCAGCAAGGCCCCGGCGGAAACACACAGCCCCAAACACATAGGTAAGCTCGACTACTCCTGCATGTGCGCGAATGTCTCATGAAAGTCCAAAAAAAAACATTCAAAGCAGAAAGTCATGTGCGTAAAATCAAAGGAGAGATTCTGCCTTTTGTTCTGCTCTGATTCTGCTATTTCCTCTCCATAAAACTTTATATTTATATCCACTTCATATTTATAAGCTAGTATGAGTGTGTGTTTGCATTCGTCTGGCTGTGTTGTGTTTCCCCCCTTTGTTTTTGACAATAAGTTTGCTTCTACAATTTGTAATGACAATAATGCATTTAGATCATTTTATTTTCTGTATGATTTAAAAAGTCCTGTGCACACACACTTTTAATCTTAATGGTCACGCTTAAATGGCCACCCAACATTTTTGCATAGTGATATATAAAACAATAGTTAAGTCATTTACTATTTATACAGTAAGCCTTTTAGATATGATAATAATAACGATAATAATGATAATAATAATAATATTAATAATAATAATAATAATAATAATAATAATAATAATAATAATAATAATAATAGTTTTCTCCTTTTTTAGAACATGAAAACGGTGTAAGGTCTGTTTCACCCCCATCACAGACCCTGAAGTCTTCATTTCGACCCATCATTGACAGGTGAGACAACTGTTTTTTTTTTCTTTAATTGTGATGTTGTTTTTATTTATTTATCCTTAATTTGGCCTCTGTTTGTAGATTTTTTTGAAACACCAAGCTGGCAAAAAAAAAAAAACAGTTATGTTTTTGTAGGGGCAGATTTGTGTGTAACTTTGTGATAATCATGCGCAGGACGTTTTATCCCTTTGGATTGCAAACTCGTTATCTGATGGCAAATATTTCAATAATAATAATTTAACTTCAACATATATTAGCATAATGTAAAGGAGAGAGTTTACATTGTTGACTAAAATTGCTAAGAAGTCCCTGCCTTGTATTGCATTAATGCCTCTTTCTTTTAACATTTACCATAAAAAGCAGCTGTCAAAATATCTCAAATTACGCATGAACGTCAAGGGAAGGCCCACAAACAAGAGGCACACATAATCCCGAATTATTTAACAAATAAATATGAGTTAATGAGCAGAAAAGTCCGAGCTAAGTGCCCGACAGTCTTAAGCCCTTTATCTCTGGCATTTATAACTTTTTCTCTTAATGGATAAAACAATAGTAAGACTTCAAAATAAAACAAACAAAGATAAATAAAACACAGTTTGCTTTGCGGGTGACGGGGGTCTTGACTCCCATCCCACTCTCCCTTTAATTCCTCCCCTCTGGGGAGACTGTGGCTACTTATCAAGTCACCGAGTAAAACGGGCTCTGTCTGGGCTGTGTGCTTTCCTTAAAGACCCCTGGGAGAGCCGGAGCCCAGGGGAGCGCTCTGAGCGAGGGCGAGGGAAGAAAGTTTACCAGTGTTTGAAGCATTAAAATAATATTCTTATTTCTTTAAGACAGTCTTCAGTCTTTATGATTGAACAAGCAGATTTGTTTATTTGAAATACTAACAACCGTAATGTAAAGAAAATGCGCATTTTACGCACGAAAAAATATAGTAGTTTTTGAAAATTACAGTGATTAAATGAATATTCTTGTATTTTAATTGTTGTTGTTATTTTTATTATTACTAGTATGACATCAAAAAGGGTGAGGGAGAGCTTCGGGAAGGGAAGGCTTGCAGTCTGTTTCAAATCAAATCGGTTCAGCCTGCAGACACTTGAGATGCATATTGAGTCCCGCTGTCCAAACACTGCGGGGTTATTTATCTACCTCTCTGTATTATTCTTTATCCAGATCCTCTCTGCCTTCCAGCGCCAGGAGTCCGCAAGACGCCACGCAACGAGTCCTCACTGCTCTCTCCTCGGCTTGATCAACATATATTTTTTTTTTTTTTTCAAATCGTGCTTGAAAGAGAAAAAAAGAGAAAAAAAGACTTTACACTCCCTGAAAAAAAGGACAATGAGAAATAATAATGCAGCGTAGCATTCAGTCGGTACAGAACAAATGGCGTAATTTGGTAATATCCTGTGGATGGATGGATTACTTCCTCTATTGTTGTGTAGCCTATAATCGCGCCTATAATGTTACTCTCTCTCTCTCTCTCTTTTTCTCTGCCTCTCTCTCTCTCTCTCTCTGTCTGCTCTGCCCATGAAAGCAGGCTGGGACATTTTTGGTAGGCTTTTTACTTTGTTATTATTATATTATAATTATTATTTTGTCTCTATCTTGTGTTTTTGGTGTTCTTTCTTTAATGTAAATACCAAGTGATTTAAATTTGTAAATAGGAAGCGTTGAAGGAATTTGTCCAGATCGTATATTTTGCCTAATAAACTAAATGAAATTATAGAGAAAATAAGAGAATCATCAGCCTTTTATTTTAAGTTTCATCATTATTATTATTATTATTATTATTATTATTATTATTATTATTATTATTATTATTATCATTAACACTGATATTAAACAAGAAAGCGCAGGGGCAGTAGAGCCCGTGAGAAAACAAGTGTCTCATAATCTAGTTGATGTATCCTGTTCTTATCATCAATATTATTATTATTAACATTTGCAATGGAATTAAACACGACATATTGGGAGTAATGAGATGGTCAAAAAAATGTAATGTAATAAGCTTATTATTAATTATATTACATAAATTTAATGGTAAATAAGATGAGGGATTTCAAGGAAATGAAGTTTAAGGAGGAAAATGGGAGTGTCATCAGTGTATTATTATGTATAGTGTTGTTATTATTGTTGGTATCATTCTTTTATTTTTCTATTATTACCAATATTATTATTGTTTTCATGGAAATTAAGACTTTCCAAGGTTTTGGGGGATTGAGTTACTGTGGAATACATGAGTATCATCAGCATATTAATGTAACATCATTGTTGTTATATTATTATTATTACTATTTTTTTTTTTTTAATATTGCTGTTATGGAAAAAGAAACAGGCCAATGTTGCAGGAAATTTAAATTATATTAGAAATATTATCTGCATGCTATTGCAACTTTATTGCATATTATTATTTTTATTGTTGTTATTATTGTTATTATTATTACTATTATTATCATTATTATTATTATTATTATTATTATTATTATTATTATTATTATTATTATTATGAATATAATACGTGATACCTGCAACATTTTATTTCAAGAACAAGTTGGGCAAAAGTAGTCCAAACCATACATTGGCAGCCTGCACGCAGCCTCTAATTGTATTCATGTTGTGGAGGGAAGCAGCGTGGATGCATTGAGGTGCTAATAAGTGTCCAGATGGTTGCTGGTGACAGAAAATGGACAGGAGCAGCTGGGAAGGTCATTAAGTAATAATATGGGAACGCCCAGTCCAAACAAAATCAAATGGTTAAAATCTAATCTGTCAGAGAGAGAAGTCGATTCGAAGATAAATTATTAATATTTTCGTTTTTTTGGTAGAGGGGAGAGAAAGGGGAAAAGAGGGGGCGTGGGGTAAAGAGGGGTCTGTGTGAAGCGGGGTCACTGTCTCAGTGTTTTGGGGTCCTGTCTGTTTCTGGCTGATAGTGATCATTAGCCTGCGAAAGCTGCTTCTTTGCTCCTCGAGCGGTGAGCAAAAGCTAATATTGATTTAACTCGACAGTCTAATGGGGTTTGGACATAATCAGGGACGAGGGCAGGAATTAGCTGGGATGTGACAGTTTTGAGCATTGCTTTATTATTATTGTTAATTTCAAAGGTCTACTGAGGAAAAATGTTCTTCACTCTCTTTGTGACAAAATTACAATTATTTTCCAAGCTTCCCTTAAATTCTCTTGTCATTTTCCGTTTGAACATACCTCCACATTTTGTCATTTTATCCCAAATTTGAGCCATAATATTTCCACTCCACAACATTTTAATCTATTCTTTTGGGTAACAACACGTATGTAACTGACAATAAGCTGTGAAGAGAGCTTTTCCAAAGGGTGAAATGTTATTTAAGTGGCTTTAAACCTGTGGAGTGGGCCTGGGCGCATCTGTTTTGCAATATCACAGCGACCTCTATGGGCGAGTTGTATATCGCCTGAGCTCCACACAGCTTTTACCCCTCTGAAAGAGCTGGAAATCAGACTGGAATATAACTGTATTATCACACACTGCTGCAGACTTCATGCTTTGATTTAAACACCTTTTATTTTCTAATGCTATCAAGCAGTCAAAGGGAATAGAAATTAAATATTGAGAGTTTTTTTTTATTTATAAAGCAATAATGACATTGAGCTGAAAATGAATGAAATAAATTAAAGTAAAGCATTCATTTTTTTAATGTTAAGAGGCATAATCAGCCATTTTCTTTTGTTTTGGATTGAAAATAATTACAAAACTAAATAGTTTTAATTTTTTGGAGTGCTGGAGTTCAACTGATGACAACATGAACTGTGCAAAAAGGACAAAACAACGTGTTTTCTCCTTTTCATTGTAAAAAAAAAAAAGACATTGGTGTGGGAGAGGAGGAATGACGTCTTTACACATAAATCTGTGTCACTTAGTTCCTGCTAAACAGTCACTCAGTGGATGAAAAATTAACAAAGGTCAGAGAGTGCTTTGTTGAGCAGAACGGGGTCATTTTTGCTTCTACAACTGCTCCAACAAAGACTACGCACAGCGGCATTACGTCAGTGCTTCTTAGTGAGCCATTTAATGAAATAAATAAATATATAAATAATGTCTAACATCAAAGTCAGGATGAACCTGTAATTTTTTATTCTCTGTTGTTCTTTTCGTAAGCTTGAGCTGGGTCAGTGTTTTGCCTCTACAGCCGCAATACTTTGCGCACATACTCAACTATGTCATGATATGGGAAAAAAAGGAAAAAAAAATCCCTCCACCTTCATGAAAAGTAGAGAAATTGAGGAATCAAAGGCTCATATCAGTGTCAAATCATTTTGTTCATTGCCTGTCATTTTTCTGTTGACCAGAATGGGGTCATTGAAGATTTATTAAGGCATCTTTGACGCACTACACCATTACATCATGACATGAAAAATGACTTCTTCAAGACCAGAAAACCTCCCAAAAAGTGCTTATGAACACAAGAATAATCTTGATAATCACAGAGTGTTGTTGAGCATCAGTCTCAAAATCAACTCATAACTTGCTTGGCCCCAGCTTTTCCATTTTGGTTGACCGTTCTGGGCATTTTGCCTTTGGAGATGCATTTACGCAACTTTTACGCACAACGCAAGAACGAAATTAAACTGAGAGAAACTTTCCAAGCCCAAAGAAAAGTATTGACCTAAAAGAACAATGATGATTAAATGATCAAAGACTAATACATTTCAATGTCATTTTTTAGTTAATATTTTATACTGTCTTTCTCTTTTTTGGCCGGCATCATTTTTACACCTTGCTTTAACAGTGGTTTCACTCTCCATCACATCATTATGTGGAAAGAAAAAAATCTTGCCCCAAGAAATGAAGAAGAGGTTAAAAAATCACTACAGCTGGTATATATCTATATATATATCTATATATATATATATCTATATATATATATATATATATATATATATATATATATATATATATATATATATATATATATATATATATATATATATATATATATATACATATATATATACACGTAATATACTTTTCTGTGGGCAAATTAGGTAATTTTGGCTTCTGCAGTTGCGCTGGCAAAAAGTTAAAGCACACTCGTGGATAAAAAGATAATGTTTCCAGCCCAAGAAAAGTGAAAGGACCAACATGAAAATGGCATGACACCTTAATAGTCAAAAGACAACGTGTATACAAATAGTGGTAAAGTTTTGAGTCAATACTTTATTTGGATTTCAATTTTCCTTTTTGGGGGGCCAGATCTGGGTCGTCTTTGGCCCAACAGTTGCACTCACACGACGTTTAAGTAGGTCTACCACAGCATCACGGTAGATAAAGGCACTAGCTTCTAATTCTTTCCCAAAATTTAAGAGAGAAAATACTTAACTGATCGTTAATTTAACGTGTGAATATTATCCAAAACACCCTGTCCTTTCTTCGTTGCAGATTAAAAATGTCCGAGTCGTAATTACAGTAATCTTAAACCATGCACATTACAATCTGACTCCTCTTAATCACGCGTTAGGGTCCATTATGATCTTAATATCGCTGCGTAAAGTACGCAGGTGTATAATTTCCTCTCACCCTGCCTCCCAGTGCGCGCTCGATCCATTTACACATGACGTCCTATCGCGAGCTCCTTTTGGAGGCTAAAATTAAATAACTGCTCGGTGTCCCATTTATTTCTTTTGTACTCAAACAGCGTGAGGTGGGCGCAAAGGCGTTTGCTGCAGGCCATAATATTGTGTTCGCCGTAATATATACAAAATTATTCATTTAGTAAGTGGATGTACAGCGGATTGTCTAATGGGTAATGAGCGGAGTTGGGAGCTGATAATTAGGCTGTCACTTGCAGCCATTTCTTCCCGGTATGCCCTGGGCCACAATGCAGGGGAGGGAAGAGGAAATAAGGAGCATTAAATTAAAAAAAGGGGGGGGAAAGGATAAATGAATTAAATGTAAATATAGAGCTTAAGAATAATACTCTGTGGGATTAAAGAGGTAAATACGTTTTATTATGTGGTTTTTAACTAAGTAGCCATTGTGCAGCTTAGTAAACAATGCTAATATTATGGTAATTGCAACTAAAGCTACAGGATGATTCAAATTAATCACTACAATGCATTAAACCACAAATCTCCATTTCAGTTTGGGAGTGAACCACAGTAATTTACAGGCCTAAAAAAAGAACCAAAAGAAAAAGTGAATCCGAAGTATTTAAAAAGAACTGCAGCAGGTTGCACTTTTAACTCAGAAAACAATGCTTTTACTGTGAGAACTGCACGATAGAGAGAATATTCTTCAAATTATTAAATAAAACAAATATGCTAACAAATAAATTGGCTCAAGACAAAATTGAAGTTTTTTTGTTGTTTTAAAGAGGAATTAAGATCAAATTTCCTCAGTAAATTGTGCTTTTAAATGTTAACATCACCATTAGAACATAAAGAAAATCCACGATGACGGCACTTTAAATAATGATGGAGTTGTAATATTACAAAATAAGCCGGTTGCTTTGCTGTTTGATAAAAGTTAAAGAAAGAAAACAGTCAAATGAAACCATCCCCAGAGGTTGCAGGTCATACTTCTTGCTTGATACTCTCTGCTCATATTATTGTAGCCAAACCAAAATGAGGAGGTAATTCAAATTTTGGATTACATTGAGAGGACTAACATTTTATTTTTAGAACTACTTTTCCTCACAATTTTAAGATGGAAACATAAATAGTCAATAATATTTGGATTTCCAAAGTGTTCCACTTTGTGCACAGTAATCACACAATAATGGTTACTACTCTTAAAAGAGAAGACAGTTCAGTTCAATCACGACAATATTTTAAAAATCGCATACTTTTTGTCATAACCACATTAAGACTGAGTTGTGATGATGTTTTAAAGATGATGAAAAAAAAACATTCAAAACTGTTTCCTAAGGCTGCAGCAGACTCTGCTCTTTGCTCTGCAAACATATTACACTAACTGCACTGAAGTGAGAAGATAACCCAAACTAATCATTACAGTGGGTCAAATAGCACACACTTTTTACTGTTCTCCACTAAAAATAGATTTTTTTAATCATTTACAAAAAGAAGAAGGCAGGGAAATGTTGAATTCAAAACCGTCTCTAGAGGTTGCAGTAGATTGTGCCTGTTGCTGTCTAAATGGGGCTTCAGTGTGGCAACTTAACTACAAAACAATATTTTAGAGCTAATAATATCTAGCAATACTTTTCCATAGATATTTTATTATTACTAGGCCAATATATAGTACTTTTTCCTGCTTTGAAGACAAAGAAAGTGTGGAAAAAGCCAATCCAATATTTTTCCAAAGATTGCCAGAGGTCATGCTATTTATAAAGTAAATCATACTTAAGTTATGGTAAAACATCTAAGTGACAACATCATTCAAATTAGAAACACAAGGTTTTAATTTAGGTGAAAAACACACCAATGAGCATTTGTTGAGCAGAAACAAATTACTAACATCATTTGAAGAATTTTTTTAAATGATTTATAGACAATTATACATGCTTTGTTGAATCACAAAGCATTATTATAGCATCAGTAAGACTAAGAAATATTTAATATATCTGTGAAGCATTGTGAAGCAATTCATGTGTTTGTTGACACAATTACTAGTGCCTTACTTATCAATTAATACAACATTGGTTAATAAAATAACAGCAAAGTTGAGGGGACAGTATTAAATGTATTACCGGTAAGGCTTGTATTGCTGTATTCACTCATGAAAAGCAGAATTTGCATCAATGCATCATTAACAATAAGTAAAGCATTCAGCAATCTTTTACTACTGATTTACAGATGCATCAATAGACCATTAATAGCTACGTTGATAAATGACATTTGCATCAAATCAGTCTTTATTAAAATTTTACTAAGGGATCAACCACATATTTCTGACTCTTTAAAATAGTAACAACTTGGGATGTTTTAAGTAAGCTGATTTAAAAGACTGAACCAACCTCTTGAACACAAAACAAAGTAATGAAAACATGGAGATTAAAATCATAAAAACAGTTGCTTTATTGTTTTAACAAAGAACAATATAGAAAAAGCTCATCTTAGCTCAAGGGTGAAGGAGGTGTGCTTTTCACTCCCTAACTAGAGACGACATTAAAGTGAGTGCACTTTAACTTGGTGACTACAGATTCTAAAATATCAGATGAAGTATGGGAGACCAGGGTTTGTTGTCACATGAATTTGTTGACACTTCTATTTAGAAATGTGCAAATCAAACATAGAACAGATTTGTGGGTCTGAGCAACTTTTCATCTACATTTTATTTTTATTGAAAGTCTCCAGTTGATTGCTCATTTTGCCATTTAACATTTTCTAAACAGTAGAAGTTTTTTGCTTTAATTCAAAAAGAATTTCAGCAAACCAGCAAATTCCATGTGGTAGCTAGCATAACAGTTTGGTCAAGAGTTCGAGCAGGGTTATTGAACATATGGAGGCCTACTTGTAAAACATTTGACAAAATAAACAAGCAAGTAAAGTAATGATATAATTATGAAAATATTATTTGTATAGCACTTTTTCACTTACTTTGCTGGTTTACGAAGTGATTTGAGAAACGGACAGCAATATAAAAAACAAAAACAATAACTTAAGCACAAAAGGAGCAAACTATAAACAAAAGGCACAATTTAAAGGCAGGAAACATTGCAAACATACCTGACTAGCATAATTAACTCAAGCACAATAAGAAATTGATTACAACAATGAAAGAACCCGGCAACATATAAATAAGAGCGATCACAGACAAAAACATCAAAACAATAAGAAATAGAAAAGACAATAAAAAGGAATAAAAAGTATTAATGTGTACCTCAAATGAGGTTCACATTAATATTTTAGACTGTATTGATCAGAGGTTATCTACATGGAATGAAAAGTGTGACATCTAGCCCCTGTCTCCCCTAATCACTAATGTAAAAGATGCTGTTTGACATGCTAGTAAAGAATTTTTTTTAGGAAAACAGCCCATTCAAACTAGTAAAAATCCTTTAAGTGTTATGCATGTTGTTAATTTATTCATGTTTATGTTGTGGTTATAATTACAATGTTTGAAATAAGAAATTGGTTCTGTTGTTACAGGCCAAAAAAGTTGTCTTACATTTAAACAAAAGGAAGAAAAGGAGAAATATGTCTACCTAAACTACAATCAAAGGCTGGTGGAGGTTTTGTTCTTTCATCCAAGGGCTACATCCGACTCATTTAAAGCCAACCCCTGTCTCCCCTAATCACAAAACTAAAAGTAGTGGTTTTTGTCATTTATGTCATGTTCAAACTAGTTAACTGCTGTGAGAGTTATGCATTTTGCTAAGTTAACATAGTTTTTTTCTGTGCTTATAATTACAATACTTAAAAAATCTGTTTAGAAATCCTGTGATTTATTATATTTTTAGTGTTTGGTAAATGAGGAAAAGAGGAAACTAGTCCACCTATTCTACCAAAGGCTGCCCGAGGTTTTGCTCTTGAATCCCACTCGGGAATCATGTAAATTTAGTCTCACGCAAAGACAATAAGTTGTTGACCCTAAAACAATTTAGCATTCTGTCACAGGCTGTGGCCCCCCCATAATACCACTGCCTTTTGTTGGCCGAACAAGGACCATCTCCCCCTGCAACTGAGACGTGTCACACTGTGGCAATCCATTCATTTTGGTGCTGAATTGTGCGCTGTGACAGTCTGTGTGAGTGTGTTGGTGCAAGTGTGTGAACGAGGGGAGAGAGGTGACCGCATAGGGAGGAAAGTTTATCACTGTCTTGTCTTTTTTGGCAGAAGCAGGCTCCTCGTACAACGGGCTCGACCCCCTTGTTGTCCGACAACACAAATGTCTTCCTCTCTCCTCGTCTCCTCCGACGCCTCTGTTGTCTTTCCCCCTTCCTCAAAGATGCCCGCCCATATCTGAGCCCCCTCTAATCCATTTATCTAGTTTCATGAGTGCAGCGTTGGTCCGAGGAACTGATGACACAAAAGCTTGGCCTTGGCTCTGCTGGGCCCCGACTGAAGCTGAGAGGAACACAACAACAAGCAACAACAAGTCAACGGCGGCCTCAGCGGGGCCACCGAGGAGCTACGACCGTGTTTAGCTGCTTCTTGTTTCAGTCACACAATAGCAGTGAAAGGGACGGATGCCTCGGTCACAGGCTTTTCTTTTCCGGGAGCTGCTGTACGACATGATTCTTGCCACAGGAAGAGGTTTGAGGAGCGGGAGAAAAAGGGGAGCCGGAGGAGGGGGGCCTGGAAGAGAAGGAGGGGAGAAAGAGGGTGGGAGGCTCTCGGCACTGCAACACTCAAACACAAATAGCAACAAGGAGCTGCTACTCGCCTGACAACTGGCTGGCTGACTGACTCGCCGCCGGTTTCAGCAACAAACTCAGAACACACACTCAACAACCCGTGCAGACCCCTCGCTGACACAAAAACCTGGCCTGGCTCGGAGATACACTCGAAATAAACATGCTCTCCCTTCGCTCGTGTTCCGCCTAGCTCCTCTTTCATTTGGCCACTCAAAGCGACATTCTCGCGTTTTTGATCGGGAAAGAAAGACAGAAAGGGATAACAAACGCGAGGCGGGGGAAAGTTTTCTGTCTCAGTTTGAACATTCTTTTCTGACTAACACACTTTCGCTCCTCTCGCAAAGAGCACAATATGTTTATTTGGAGCTCCGTCAAAAGAAACTTGCCAAGTATCGGGGCACTAATTAGCCGGCCTAATGTGGAAATATTATCCTCGAATGTGATAGTTGAAATGGTCTATTTTAAGAGACCTCAGCTGAACATGGAGCTTCATTATTATCTCCTTGTTTGCTACATGTTTGTTGATCAAAGTTATTTCCATGTGTCTGTTGTTGTTTAAAGGCCATTGACAGGGTCCAACACACACACTCATCTTCAAACACACTTTTCTTTTTCAGGAGTTGTGCTTCTGTTTTCATTAATGACACCAACACCAATTAAAGCTTGACTTTTCCAGGAGTATTCGACCAAAGACATTCTACCAGAGCGCGGCTACATTCAGGGGAGAGAAGCGAAGTTCCAGGCACGTACTGGGAACAACACTGAAGAGGATCATTTTGTTTTCAGTGATCAAATTTGAAGGCAAACTCATAAACACTGTCTTAATTGCCCGTATATATTTTTTCAACGTTTTGAAAGTGGCAATAGCAAAGAGTGAGGGATTCCTACGTGGTGAAATGCTGCCAGTGTGTCATTCAAATTAGAAACTGTGGCAGTTTTACTGTAATGTTTGAAATTTAGATAAAAATGATTTTACAATATCAGATTTTTAGAACTTCTGGTTTTAATGTTGTGAAATCAAAGAGTATTAAAGTAATAATTCCTCAGATTTATTTAAGTTTAAAAATGCCTCATGAAGAGACGTTTTTTAGGCAAGTATATATACACACCACGGTTGTAATAAGCTACTGTTGCCTTACTATTGTCTTGCCCAGAGAACTGCCATTAATTGGATATTGGACCTCTTCTTTTTTATGACCCATTCACTGTAACCCAGGGGATTGTTGCTTCTGAAATAGACCAGCTTATACGGCACCAACTACATGCCACATTTAAGGTCACTTGAAGCATCATTTCTGACCATTCTGATACTCAGGTAGAACCTCAACAGATTCTACCATTGTGTTAACAAGCAATTGAACTATGGCTACTAACCTTATAACCTTACTGTCAGTGTGTGTGTTTGTGTGTATGTATAATATTCCAGAAGAGATATGCATGTGCAGATTCAAAGTTACTTTTTGTCCTTGGAGGTCTGTTAGCACGATTTGATGTTTATAGTGACCACGTTGTAGCTCCAAAGTCAGTACTTGATCAGAAGGGAGTGAGTTGTACTGCCAGCGGCTCAAAGTCTAATATCTTCTTAAAGTTGCTGTAAACATGATTTAACCTGCTGTACAGTATTTTTTTATACATGCAATGCCTGATTTATAAGTAAATTAATTAGTGATTTTGATACATGGTAACTTGAATAATTCTTAATTTTCAAAAGATTAATGAACATAATAAAATGAATTACCAACAGATGACTAAAGGCTGTTACACTGTTGTACTTTTCTGAATAGATATGAATTTAAATTATGGAAAATTGAGATGACAGCCTCAATATAAAGGTATGTTGTGTGGGTTTTTTTGTACAATTTAACCAGTACAAAAGAGAATATTGGTAAAACTTGATATTAAAAAATAATTCCATATATGTTAGCTGTTGTTAGCATGCACAAACAGGTTTGCAGCAGCATCCAGAAAGTCTGTTGGGACTTCGCTCCTTTCCCGATCATTTATTTTTCAATGGCAACATATGAGTTTGTGAAATTTTGACTGCGCTTTCTCTCTATTTTAAGTGCATTAATATGTTTGGTTTCCATACTTTGAGCACAACCAACCATTTAATTTAGATTCCACTATTTTCAAACACAGGACTTCAGAAAATGCTGATAATTGTAACAAAGCAAAATTTTATCAATAAATTGTGTGTACAGATTTTTACACAAAAAAAGTCCAATATCAGGAGTGCAGTGCTTTTTTTCTACTTAGTTTTAAAAAAACAGTTGATGTTGTTGGAGTTCTGTATACCTTTTTTCTACAGGAACATTGTTATCTCATTAAAGAAGAAAAAAAACAGTTTGTATCACATTTCAGCTAAAGTATTTGAACATGATTTTTGGTCTATATTTCCCATCCCTAGTTTTTAGTAATAAAATCCAAGCAGACATGATGGTGAGGTTAGAGGCCTCATGACCCCTCTTTCTTCCCTGTTACATGTTTGTTAGTCAACGTTATGTCCATGTGTCTATTTCTGTTTAAAGACTATTCAACTCACATACGTTCAACTCTTCCTCAAACACTCTTTCTGGAGTTATGCTTCTGTTTTCAGTAACAACACCAACACCAATTAAAGTTCCAGTTTTCCACAAGTATCCCAACACTCCACCAGAACACGATTATATTTAGGTGAGACTTCCACACACACACACAGACACACACTGCTGCTTACAATGCGAGCGCACACATTCCTGCTCCAGTCTGCTGGAGGATCCGAAATATTTTGCCTTAATTATCATCCAGTATGGATCATGTTCTTCAGGAGGGGCTGGTAATGATGGGGGTATTTATAGTCATTCATTCTTTGCCTGTAATTAGACGCTCTTCAAAATTGGGCTTTTTACATTTGGCATGTGCTTGAAAACGTAAATTAGACAGACAGCACTGTTGTTGGGTTCTCTTTGAAGTGAATGCCCTCCCCAGAAACATGATTTGAAGGAAAGTTTTATTCTCCTCCATACTTCTTCTTTGTTAGCGGAGCGTGCTTCCTGGTGGAAGAATCAGTCTTCAGTTGGAGAATATGAGTTTTTCTGCATTAAGGAGAGGACAACTGTAGTAGATCACCTGCAATCTATTGAAAATTATTGTTTTCATTGTCTTCAAAATAAGAGCTATGAAGGAGGGAAAATGAGAAGTGTAGCTATGTTTGCATTTCAGCGAGGTGCCAAGCCGTCCCTAAGTGCAGGTATCATAACAGAGGGTTAGCTGAAACTTATCTGAAGACAGTTGTGGCTCAGCATGTGTATGCACATATCATGCTATTAACAGGCCCTTGAACATATTTTAAGTTGATACTAATGGATATTATGTTATAAGAGGTAAAATAGCATCACATATCAATGTAATTATTCTGATAAAAAAAAAAAGAAAAAAGAGAACATGGTACGCCTAATGCTGAGTAGGAAGAGAAACATTTAGAACCATTACCAGTAATATGCTTAGGAACCACAAGATACTGTCTTTGCAACCTTATGTGGGTTTATATTAAGTGTAGATATTAAATTTTTTCCCATGTTGCCACATAATTGTCCCAAATAAGACAGTGCTTGTGCTCTTGGTAGCAAATGACTCAGTTTTAATGTGCTTCTGCAGTTTTTGATGCTACCATTTTCTGAAACAGTAGAAATTTTTATTTGAGTGAAAGGTATTTACGAGTTAAGAAAAACACTGACAACCTTTGTTCACATATTTTGCCAGTTTTGTTTGTTCAGGTTGGACTGTGTAGGACTTAGTCTGCGATCTCTGAATTGAAGAGCTTTGTATGTGTTGCGGTATCAAACTAATATCACTATTAATTAATGTTTAGCAGGGTAATATTTAAGAATACAGTGTGGACAACTTAAATTGTTGTTTATATACAGGATTGATTCTGAGATGCATATTGTGTTTTGGTCAATATTGCACAGCCGTAGTTTTCAATAACAAAATCCAGGCAGACATGGCAGAGAAGTTGAGACCCTGTGCCCCCTTTTTCCTCCCTGCACAGATATTTCCGCATTGACAGATAATAAAACTGATTTCTTCTTCTTCTTTTTTTTTCCTGCCGTCTTTTCTGATGTGATGCCATTGTGGTTTGGGTTAATTCCAGGGGGCTGTACAAAGGGAAGCACGGCCATCTGAAGTGTCACACTGCAGCTGTGGCTGAAGCACTGGAATTTCCATTTAGTAAAGGGGGATGCTTTCTCTCTCTCACTCTCTCCTTGCCTCGTGAACACTTGCAACACATGTGCACCGCAGAAGGTGATATCAAATGCAGCTCACCATCTTTGGCCTTGCTAATGTGGAATCCTCGCTCTTTTTGCCCCATTCTCACATTTTCTCTTTCTCTCTCTCTGTAGTACTTCATCCTTATTTAACAGAAGTAAACATGTCAGTTAACTGAGTTTTGTGTGTTTCTGCTAAGTCCAGTGCTTTCTGCCATTTTGTCAAGTAAATTATGATTTATCCATATGGTTTATATAAGTTTGGTTTTAGGAGAAAACAAATTTCCTTCTTTTATACATGTGTAAAAAGCAAAAGCTGAAAAAAATAACATTCTCAAGAAAAAGTAGCCAGCCATGAAACTTCACAAGTAAGAGATAAATTGTTTAAAATGTAATTAAAATTGTAGTTTTTTAGGACTCTTTTCTGCATGAGACAATAAGTCAACCAGTTGTTTGTTTCTTGACTTTTGACCCTGATAATATATCATAACCACCAAGTGGCAGACATGATAACAGACATAAAATGTATCATTGAAAATGTATTTCATAAAGAATATCTTTGCCATTTTTGTTAATATGAAATACCAAAAACTCAAAGTATTTTTTTACACCTGATTTTAAAATCAAAGTAACATTCATTTCTAAAATGTAACCAAACCCCAGCATATCCTGTTTCTGCAAGTATCAAACTGTTACCAAGTACCATTTCAGTATCAAGGTCTGCTAAACACAACTTGAAGTTAAAGCTTTGGTGTTGTGACAGCACTTGCTGAAAGCTTGTACTCAACTGCAAAGCTACTCAATTATAGGAGCTTGAACTAATGCATCAGTTAATTCAGTCCAGTAAAATGCTTTGTCAAAATGATAAAGCTTCAAACATTTCCTGAACTATTCATGTTTTGTTTTTGTTTTGCCATGCTACAAATTTAGCTAAGTTGTTACAAATAAAAACAGATGGATACAAAATAATTAAACATTTTCATTTTATGTTTCTAATATATCTTAACTGCTGGACAGACAAATAGTTTTTCCATTTCACATGGACTGGTTTTGTCTGTTTTAACGTTTGTGTTTTTTTGTTTTTTTTTGTATGTCCAGTCTGTCATCCTCCTTGCTTGCCAGTGAGTTTTATGAATTTATAACCATGCTGAAAGTTTTGAAAAACTACATTTCAAATAAATACAATAAAACGCGTATTTAATTTTAAGTTCATTTAAACTTTTAATCTTCTGAGAAGTTATGACTTTGAAGGTACTACCTGATAGTAATGCCATCTATATATCCTTAATTAATACATTTTTTGGTTGTTGAATTATTTGTTTATTTATGTCAGAATTTCTCAGTTAATACAAGGGTTGCAAATTGGCAGCTTACTGTCCAAATTCATCTCCTCTTACTCCAAGAACAGCCCATAAGCCCACTTCAAATATCAGGAAAATGTATATGAAGGAAATCATAGCAAAAAACTGCTGTAAGATATAAAAAATAATGGTAATTGTTCTATGAAAATACATTTGAAGGGTGCATACCTTGTCATGGAATCATAAACTCAACTTCTGTTTTTGTTTTTGGTGACATTTTGACTCTTTGTTTAATGTATTTATAATCAAATCCTGTAAATATTCTGTTTACCATATCAAGAGTCTTAAATTTGCTTTAACATGTGATTTTTTTTTTTATCAAATTGAGCAAAATGTTTGTGTTAGATTAAGAGTATAACAGAATTTAACAGTTTGTCTCTTTGGCAGCAGAATAAATTTATAGAGTCCTATAAGTTGATCAAAATCAGCCATCCGTTATTTGATAAAAATATAGCAGTAACCATAGTTTGTTCAGGGCTAAATATTTTTCAGTATAATATGACCTATCGTTGACTTCAGTTTCAAAAGCATTTATTTTAAAGTTACCTTGTTTAAGCAACGATTGGATTAGGAGAAGGTTCCAGAAAACTTTGACTATACAGCATACATTTTCTTCCTAACCTAAATTACCATCATCAATCAAGTCATGCTACCCTGGTTACTGATACCAGCACCACCTCTATCAATAATTTCCACAGAAAGGAAACATAAGCTGTATTACACCCTCTGTCCCCTCACCCTGAGCACACAATTACAATGTCAGAAGCTGTCACCTGGTGTACAGTAGCCAGTACATCCAGTGGCAGCTCACCTGCCAAAGCTGAAACAGAAGAAGAGCAGAACAAGAACACAATGTGTTGGAACTATCACTTCACACACACACTAAAGCTGAACTAAACAGAGCGGGCCGGGCCACCTCGCACTGATACCTTTCCCCTCTGATTGAACCGGAGGCTCTTTCTTCACGCCTGGCGTTCCCCCGCACAGAGACCCCTGCTGTGTGAACCGGGACACACTGAAGAGAGGAGTTTTTACTGAAGTCATTAGCGTCCCATATTAACTAATGCAGAACTATACATTGTATAAATGAATAGTTTAATGTAGGAATATGTTGGATATGAAGAAGTTATGTCCCTTAAAACTTCTAGGAGGTGATACTAGTGGCCAAGCAGATTTCATTAGTGTAGTGTGTATTCAGGCCTCATGCACGCAGCCCTGGTTTGGCTTGTGTCCTGCATGTCTTTCCCTGCTTTTCTCATTTTCCCCTCTTTTGAACAGTAGCTATACTTCTTTTCATTATTAGTAAAGACATTAAGCCTAGAAGCCCAGACCCCCCCCCCCCCCCCAAAAAAAAGGTGTTTAAAGATGCTATGAGGAGTTTCTAAGTAATAACAAAAAAGTCTCACTTTTAGATATATGCCTGATCGAAATACACTCTTTAAGATGAGTTTTATAGCTTCAAAATAGGTTATCCATAAATGCTATTCCTTAGCTTTGCGGTCGGGTCGGACAGGGCTGGACTGGCCTGGATACTCAACTTCGGGAACAAGACAATTAAAACTAGAGCAAATTTATATTATTCGGATACGTCCAAGAGAACCGGGCTGTAAGTAGCGATATATAGCCGACTACAAAACTATGATACTAAGTTTTCCAAAAATTGCTTGTTGTCACACGTCAAAAATTACCGCTACGTAACTAGAAAGAGATACATTACCTCGTAAGTTACTTACCCTTAGCCTTGCAGAGCAGACAGACCTGCCTGATTCTGAAATCCTGCAGCTCTGTCTTGCAAGCCTCCGTTGTCCAACGAATTCATGCGGCTGAATTCTTAACGGCCCAATCAGGAAAGAGAGGCGGGAGCTGTAGAATGCGGACGTGACGACAACCGGAAGTTGAGAACGGACATGCCGATTAGCCTATTGTCCTCATAGATACTTAGTAAAACTTAGCGAAATCTGCCCTCCTCAGAAGCTTACTTGTAGGGGATTGTGAGGTTCATGTTACATAAGTGTTGAATGAATCATCTGTGTGGTACAATTTAGTGTAAGACGATAGTATAAGGCCTTTAGCTGTTAGCAGCTAAGTTAGCGGCTAACGGCTAACGGTCATTTACTGTTGTTAGCTGTTAGCGGCTAAGTTAGCGGCTAACAGCTAACAGTCATTAACTGTTGTTAGCTGTTAGCGGCTAAGTTAGCTGCTATGTATGCTACTTTTTTTTTTTAATTCTTTATTCAGCCATTTCAAGTAACAAACAGGCACATTTTGCATCATACAGACTTCAAAAGTCACTGAGCAGCATCAGCAACCAATATAAACAAAATAATAAAATGAAATGTATATATAAAAGAAAAAAAAATAAAGACAAATTCAATGAAAACATTGCTTCATTATAGGAGGCAACCCTGCTTGATGTGGATTGGTCTGTGATGAATGTGACGAGCAGAACGATTATCCAATCACAAGCTTGTGTTTTTTTTAACGTTTTGCCCCTGAAAACAAATTAAAAGGGCCCCTACCCAGATGGACTAGTGAAATATTTCTGTGGCAGATATATGGAGCTGTCCATCTGGCTTGTCAGGTTAACTTACCCTGTAAGTTGTTGAAAAAAGAAGTTGTAAAGCAATGCAGAGTTCTGAGGAAGGTCCGAGCTGCATTCATTAGCATCACAACAAATGCACGCTTTGGCTTGGGTCCATGGAAGTGTTCTAATACATCCATGCTTGGGTCATGTCTTTACGACAGTCACCGTGCATGCTCATGGGTAGCAGAGCCTTTATGTCACCAGAAATAGATTCTCTCCTCATAGCACCTTTAAAGAAAAAAAAAAGAAGAAAAAAAAAAGGAGCTTGGCCTGAAGAGTAAAGATTAATTCTTGGACACAAAGTCTAAAACAGTTAAATTGATAAATAATAGCTGTTTAAAGAAGTTCAAAAACAGTTCTATATGCTGACAAGACCATTACGTACAATGAGATCGTTAAATACTAACAGCTAAAATGTGTTCAAATGAATCTGTTGCCACCTTATGTTAGCACCACAGTGATAAAGCAAAGGATAGATGATTTTACTCCATCAGGATTCTACTCCATTTATTCTATATGCAGTTGCTGTTTTTGTTACTTTGAAGTTCTTGTTAAAACTCAAAGGAAACACTGTCTTTAACAATCAACCGAATTAATGAGTGAAGGCAATCAAAGACCCTTTTCTGGCCTCTCCAGTGGCTCACATGATTTGAAAAAATGTGCCTGGTCAAATTGAAATTTGTGTAGATGAATTTGCAAAAATTATAGACATCATTATTATTTTATCTTGAGTTAAAATACGGTTAGATTAGTTTTATAAGACTTTTGTACATCCTAACATTATTCAGACTAAAAGAGTACATCTCTGAAGAGGCCAATTTGCATATTATATCATTAGCATGAATGTATTTTGCTTGAGTCTTTGACTTGATTTCAGGTGTGCATTGGACAAAAAAATGTTATAAAAGTACTGCTTTAGTATGACCAAATATTTTTATACTCTTTTTTTATTAAAGTGTTGTAAAATCAGTCTGGTATACAGTGTGACAGCCAACTGGGGCTTTAACATTGTTTTTTTTTAGCTGTAACAACAACCCCATTCCAGCAGGTTAGCATCTGTCCAAGATGTCCCAGAACATACAAGTTTCTTGTCTGAAAATCCGCTCTTTTTGGCATGTCTTGAAACTCTGCTGTTTTAGCCCTGTTCAGAACAAGTTTCCAGACGACTTGCTTCTTAAGCCTCATCCACTTTTAAGAGGGGCACGGCCAGACACAGTTCATGAGGATTTATCTTTTAAAAGACTGTTCTGCGCATGACTGAAACAAAGGGGTTTTTAGAGGAACTAAAATCCAATTTCTGAGTGTTTAGAGTTTTTTGTAAGAAGCTTCAAAAGTGGCCATGGGGCTAGTGTCAACCTGTTGGAAATATTAGATCTGTAACATACAAAGCACTTTTGAGTCAAGTAAACATACTTGCTCTGAAGGACCTATGTGGATTATCTTGTCCACATAGGTCCTTCAGAGCAAAAGGTTTTCAGGTGGCTTTTCAGTCGGTGGGGGGACTGGAGAGGGTAAAATACCATGGGGAAAGAGGGATATGTTTTCAGGTGATGTAGTGGACAAAATCCCTGCTATTTGTATTCAGGCACAATTTTCACCTGGGCTGAATCCTGTGTAATTGTTTTTTGTTTTTTTTGTTTTTTTTTTACAAATAGGAGAGTTGCATATCCAAATGAAGCATGATCAGTAATCTTTATATTGTGTCTTAAAAAGAATATGAATTGAATTGGTCTGCAGTGCAGTGAGAAGGATGCAGGTTTGAATCATAAGTCTGATTGGGTCCTTCTATTTGGAATTTGCATGAATTACTACAGCTCCACCTACAATCCAAAGGCATGCTTGATAGATTGATTGAATCCCCCAATTTGTCTATGGGCACAGGTGAGCATTTGTCTAGCTCTGTATGTCAGCCATGTGATTGGCTGTCAACCTGTTTGGTTTGTAGCCCACTCAATGCCCAATTCTAGCTGGGAAGCGACCCTGAGAAGGGTCAGGACTGGTTGCGCTTTGCTTCATTCTGTCTCTTCCCAAACTGGTTGTGTTGACATGTACGTACTCATGTGTAAATCTGTTTGATGGACATGTACAGTTGTTAGTTGCACAGGTGTATTGTTTTACTTTGACATTGTTTTTTGTTTTGTTTTGTTTTGTTTTATTTAGTTTTTGGTTGTTTTTCTTCAGTTTAAGATGAAGAAAGAAAGAAAGAAAGAAAGAAAAGGGAAATGTGGTATAAAATGGATGGATGAATTAAACTGTTGCAGATATTTAGGAGAAAACACTTTTTTCAGTTCAGCAGTAGTTAAAATGGACTCATGATTTGTGCAATCTTCAACTGGTTATGCAAACGTCTGTTTTGAGGAGCCCTATTAGCTGTTGAAAAACAACTTGTTGAACAGTGTGTCAGTGGTGGACATGACACCCAGACAAGTTGCCTGGAAAACAAAGTTGTCATTGGTGTGGAAAAAAACAAAGAACAAGAATTTGTTAGTTGGCTGCCACAGTCTATCAATACAGCTGAGCTCTTGCATGTGTACAGCAGCCTTCAGATGTTAACATCTGTTTGATCACGTTTCATATTAAGTCACATTGTGCCTTTTAACTGCTTGGCAAATCAATTCAAAGAGAACTCATCACAAAGGACCTGTGGCCATACATAACCTCAAACTGAAGACTATCACATCCTGTTGTTGTAGCCGCGATAGCAACTGTCTCAGACGCTGACATGCTAACCCTGTAATCCCTGTCGTCAAAGTCATACTCCAGCACGTGCAGCGTTGTTTCTTTCCCAGAAATCTCATTCTGCACGCTGCTAAATGTCCTCAGATCAGCATACCCTAATACTTAGACCCCAAAAAACTCCTGGATGGGCATACAATATGTATGAGTTCTGTTATTGAGACCATGTGAATCATGCGAACAAAGCATTTTTTCATGGCAAATCATGTTCACATCAAAGTTTAAAAATACACATCCACATCTTGAGGAAATGCCATCACGTTTTCTCTGTGATCTGTCTGGGCACATCTGTGGCCAATACAGTGGAGCATGTGGTCAGCTCACTTTCTGCTGCTTTATCTCTGCACAAGTCTGCAGGAACAATGGCAAAGGACCCTCGGCTGTTTCTACACACAGGCACACATGAGAGTGCATGTTGTCATTTAGATATGCACACAATGTTTATAACCACAAACACGGAGATTATGGACTTGTTTGGACATTTGAGTGCACATGCAAATGCAGAATTTGTGCAGCCATGCACAAAAATACACAGGGATTTGTTCGATAATATTTGGCATGCCATTCAGTTAGCCACATCAATTCCAAGCATGTGACAAAAGAACTGAACACTCGGGTTCAATTTATGCAGCATTTACAGACATCAACATAAGTGAAAAGGAATCATATATGTGCTCAACATGAACTTTTTCCACTCTATTGGTTTTCCAAAGCTACAAGCCACTTAGTTTTTTTATTAACCACAGCTTTTGTGGGAAAACTGAATTATGTGATGAAGGTTGCCTTTGATCCAGCCTTAAATTTTTTGACAAAAAGTACAACTAAAGTGTTAAAAACCTTGACAAAACGACATAACTAACTAAAAATCGATCTATGACAACAAAAACTCCCAAGAGGTGTGTTTTATTAAGTCAACAAGACAAGACAGGATTAAAAAGTTGGAGAAGGTTTATTAGACATTGAAATCTATTATGTATCATTTTTAATAAGGATTAATACACTTGATTTCCATACAGTACAGACCAAGTACTTTCACTGGCCACTTTATTAGGTACATAGACTAACAGTTGCACCAAATAAAGTGGTTTTAGTACTTTTGAATGTAATGCCATGTGACTTCTTGACAGCATCTTGTAAACCTTGATTTTACTTCACTGGTGTTAAACAATGAAGGAGGGTTAGACTATCGAAAAAAAAGCTGTTCCTTTGTTGACGGCTAATACTGTTCCAAATACTACATGACAAATCTGCTTAGATGTTTGTTTTTTGTGGTAAAAGAAAAAGGAAAAATAAACTGTTATGGCAATAATCTGATAAATTGCTAATAATTACAAATACGTTTATATTTTAGGTTCTCAGTCAGTCAACAGTCCTTAAATCTATCCAAATCTTTGTCTCCCATACAGCACCCACTTTCACTGGCTGTAGGTCATATATTATGGCTTATTGCATATTCTTCTGATTCATATTAAAGTAACATTTGATTGACTGTTTAGTCATTAAAAATAATTAATTACAAATTGGCAAATTATTAAAAAAACACTACATATGTGGTCAAAGTTGAGAAATAATTAACTTTTCATGAGTACTAGATAAAAATAGTTGGTCTAAATCTGTATACATTGGTACACCTGCACATATACGTGCTGGTTTTAAAAATTTCATAAGCCTGTTGATCCGTGCACAGCTTGTGTGTCCTTCCATCCCAGCAATTTGCAGCATGTGCCGCTGGGCCTCTACACAGGGAAAAAAAAACTGTATATGGTTCTTCTCCTTTTAACTAAGATTAGTACAGTTCTGATGCACTGCAGCTTTTAAAATATGTATCAAAGCTGTTCAAATGCCAGCAGTAGGTATGTGGCAGGCAGGGGTGGCAGTGGCTTGGACGATGATTGGAGTTATCCCAACTTCCAAGTCCTCAGCAGGCCACCCCCTGCCTGTTGTTGGCTCGCCCACCATTGCAGTCACTGCTCCTTCACATGAAGAAAAGAGGGGGATGAGCGCAGTCAAGGAGGGAGAGATTGAAAGATAGAGAGATCGGTGGGAGAAGGATGAAGGCAGAAAATGTGGTGGCTCTATCTCGTCTCTGAGCAAGGTCTAGCCCCCTTGATTGCCCGGCTTGCCCTCCCTCTCTCTCTTGCTGTCTCCTTCCTCTCATCTCACTCTCCTTCCTTGGGAAAGCACTTGCTGAGAAAATCTTTATGAACTCCTGGGCCTGTCGGCGATGCTGGGGCTGCTTAAAAACCTGCCAGTTTAACAGCTGTGTGTATGGGCTCGGCCCCGGATAAAGCACTTGGAAGTGGCAGGGCTTACACCATAGGGTGAGTCTTTATGAGGGGCCCTCCTGTGTGGCGGCCGCTGCTGGGGCTGTTAATTGGCACACTCTGAAGTGCTGTATATCTGCCCTTCATAATCCAGGCACAGGCGGGGGCAGCGGGGGAAACCAAACGTTTATCCAACGCTCAGGCCCCAAGCTCATTCGCTTAGTTGTTTGTACAGCCTACAAGTAGATGTATTATGGGATTGACCAACTGTAGCCTTTTGCTGACCGTGAATGAACAAATAAATCCAGGCCATCCAAGAATGAAAAAAAATCAATCTTAAATTGAATGCTGGATTTTAATAGTTAACTTGTATCACCCCGGTTTAAATTGCATATTCATATTTTTATTACTATTTGACATTTGAAGAAAACTTTTTAAGAGTCCAAGGAAAAAATGTGGAGCAATGTTTTTTTTTTTTTTTTTTAAAAAGCTCCAACATCATGACCTAACATGGCAGATAGACAGTTCAATATATACTGTACATAAATTATTTCATTAGTCAATCTGAGCAAGCATTGTTGGAGGATAGAAACCTTTCAAAAGCATATCCAGTAGGTGTTTGGACAATCATTCCAACAAT
Organism: Scarus forsteni; assembly: GCA_036419115.1. Lineage (NCBI taxonomy): Eukaryota > Metazoa > Chordata > Actinopteri > Labriformes > Labridae > Scarus > Scarus forsteni. Next base: position 978,982 of record JAZDUH010000040.1, read on the forward strand.
GCTCCAGGAACTACACAGTGCCAGATCCACCCGGCCTGTTCGATGGCCACATCTGGATCATGTATCTGAAACACAAGAACTAGAGCACCAATCACCAGTCAATCATATTGATTATGGTTCAGTAAGTTGTTGAAGTAGGCAACTCTACTGAAGGAATGTGATTAAAAAAAATTAACCATTTTGAAGAACAATCGCTTTCTAAACATGTCAGGAGATAAATGTTTCAGTGTTATTATTAGCATCTATGCTAATCACTGTGCGAGCAGTCAGGTCCTGTTGTCATCACACGTGTAGCTCACACCTCTTCCTGCTTTAAAGGACTGTGGCTGGGTGTCAGCAGCTCTGTCTTTTTGTCTTGAAGCTTTGAAAGATTGATTGGACTGATTCCAAACAATAAATCAGGCATATCCTAGTGAACTGTAAGATTACCTTGATCAGGAGTCACCAACCTCTTTTCAGCCAACCCACCAGATGATTACAGAAGGGTATTTGTTTGATTTAATGTTCCAGGGTAACATTTCTATAGTTTACGATAAAATAATTTGCCTTCCCAAAGAGATAGTTTTTGTTACTGTCAGTTGTCTGTTGGTTTGTTTGTTAATTTGTTTGTTGGTTTGTTTTCCTGTGAGCAGAATAACTCAAAAGTTCTCAATGGATTTTGATGATATTTTCAGACAATGTTTTTCATAAAAAAGGGACAAGTGATATGATTTTGGTGGTGGTCCAAAACCAGATGCAGATCCAGCTTCTACCCAGCTATGCCAGCTTATCTGCCTTGCTCAACAACAAAGCATGTGATCAATGCAATCTCTCAAAAGTGAATACATTGCCTATAGACCTTAAGTTAATTAATCAATCTTAAAAAATACAAATATTCTTTAAAAACAACCCTCAGATACTGTATTACTATATTTTTTGCAAAAATCAAACAAGTGCTTCATTACACTTCTTCATTATACTGTATACTCACAACGCTGCAAATTACTGTACACACAACCACACACATACAGCCACACACAGACATACAGTACACAGAGCCTCACAGCCTCACGTTAAGCAGCTTGGCCCTGGTGCACCATGGGAGTAAAATAAACACACCAGTGCAGCTAAAGACCCCAGGATGCCATTTCCTCCTCAGCTGTGTTTTCTCTTGTGTGTACATGTGTGTATGTGTTATAGTCAGTTAGGTTTTCTGTGTCACCTGGTGTTGGCGTAAGCCGTGTTTACTGAGCCCTGCAGAGAGATCAAACAGCTCTTATGGCACAGTGATTAGTATTCAAGTGTTCTTCCTTCAGAAATATTCAGAACTGCAACTTTAAGAAGAGAGGATTTATGCAGACCCTCAATATGAACTGAGCAGCTAAGATCTTGTTTTATGAAACATTTTAACAACAGGTGATTACCTCTTTGTGGACTTATAAAAGAACTGATTCTTTCACCTTTAATTGAACTGAACAATTTTCTTTACAATTTTCTTGAATGCAACAAAGCAGAGCAGATGTTCAACAGCCTTTTTCCTCTGTATGCTCAATTTAGTGCCAAGTCTATAAGTAAAATACTGCACAGAGGAGGCAGGGATCAGAGAATATGATTTTGATATAGTGCAAAAAAGATAGAGATGTGTAAGCCTAACAAAGTCCATGGATAGATGGGTAGATACATAATGTATGCAGCTGATATCATAGGAACCAACTTCACTCAAACTGCAAGAGCAATAACAAGATTTGAAATATATTTAGGGAATATGTGGAAAGAGCTACGTAGTGGAATGGGTATTAGGCCCTGTGCCCATAAACAATATTACTAATATAAAGTCACTTTCTCACCTAACACATTTGGTCAGGGCCAAACAAACTCTGGTTTGCTTTTTGCAGTTTGTTTGACTTGTGTTGGAGTGAAATCACAAATGAATGCTGGTGCAGACCAAAGACTTGAGTTCTGGTCCATTTAAAAACAGATTCTTGATTTGCTTCCAAATGAAGCAGAGCTAATTTCATCATGGACATGAAAGTGGTCCAAACTAAACAAGGACCAGACAAGGGAAGCAAATAAAAGGCAATGTGGCCTGGATTTGATTAAATATCACAACAGAAGACAGGCTAGCATAGTGTTAATAGACAATATCAATCAGTGTGTCTATAGCGTTAGCATTGCTAGCACAAGCAGCCTCCTGTTCTTGAAACAGATTAACATCTGTGTGGGACATGTTATGCATTGTTGCAGCTGATGTGCCAGTGACATCTAAATATAACATTTTCTGTAAGTTATCAGTTAAAATACTGCTGAGTTTTTTCAAGTTAAGCCATGTTATTCCTTGATGCCTGATTGTGTAATTCTGGGGTCATAGTGCTGGATAAAACCAACACAGACTGCAACTTCGGCCAAGGTTAGTAGTGGCTAGCTACATTTCACAGCATCTGACCTGCTTTGGTCAACCTGCCAAATGTTAAATTTCTATCAAAGAATAAATGTCGTAGAGGGAAGTAAATGTAAGTCAACCATACATTTCAAAAGGTAAAAGACAAATAATAAAATACAAGCGAATTAAAATAAAGAATTTAACCCCCCAAAAAAACATCATATAGCCTTAGTCCCAAGAACAAGGTAAAAATGGTTCATCTTTAAGATTTTAAATGATCAAAATTGGAATGGAGGTCACATTTCTTTTACTGTACTGTTCTAGATGTGTTTGTGCTGGTAATTAAAAAATGTAATTTGTGATGATTGGATGAAAAACTTAGATACAAAGGTATATAGAATCAAATGATTTTATAATTCATCCTGAAATTCAAAATGTTTAAGTCTGATTTATTTTAATGTAACAGCTTTTTAAGTTTATATCCATTTTTTTTTTTTTTTTTGCAAATGGAGAACACAGGTTTCTTTGAGTGCGGAGCTCCTCTAATTCTTTCTCTAAAACACTTTCTAGATTTGGAAATTGATCAAAATTTACTTCCATAAAGCTCAAATGCTGGACATCAATAATAAGTATCTTGAGGGCAGATGTTGGCTGTTGTCTGACTGCTTCAGATTGGTCCACATGTTTTCTTGCTTAATTGGCACAAATTAAATTATTTCTGCTGTTGTGAAAATACTGCATGCAGTCAAATTCAAGGCTTTTATTGCTTGATTGCACATATTTGAAAGGCAAAGACAACTAAAAGTGCTCTGAGGGTGAAAACCTCCATCAATGCCTTTTTGAGTCAAGTAATTCTTGAAAATGTGGAAACCTGCTCTATGACAGAGTCTATACAAATCTTGTCAAAAATTCCACATTTGTGTTTAAATCTCCACCAATTTCTATTAACTTCTTCCTTGTGCAGAGACCAACATTTCCTGATTCAAAAGGGGAAAAAAACTAAAGTTATTGAGCTACAAGTGAAAATCGGAAAAAAAAAAACCTTTTGAAATGTTTGCAAAACTTTAATAAAAATCCTGGATCTCTATTCATATTTGAATCATCACCAAAATCTAAGTCAATGAAGTGAACTTTATTTTCATAGGGCTTTTCATAAAAATGAATGTAGCAAGACTAAAAGAGTAGGTCATGAGTTTGCCTTTGAAAATACTGATACACTGTGCCTCTCCCTTAGGTCTGCCGGTGGCTGGTGCACAAATATGGGGCGTAATGAGAAAAAGCTGCCTCACCATGACTCTTCATCCTTAAAGGGACTGTGAGGAGAATCTATTACCGGCGATGTAAAGACTCTGCTACCCATGAGTACGCACGGCGACTGTCGTAATGCTGCGTTCCAGTAACCTCGGAATTGGGAGTGACATCATCTCCGACTTATCGGCGTTCCAGTTGAAGTCAGAAAAAAACATGCCGATCTACCAGGCTATTGTTAGCTGTTTTTAACACGCCTGCATTGCTGTTCACATATATCACATGAAGAATGTGATTATCACTATGGCTGCATTTTTGTAAATATAAGTCTGACAATACTATGTATACAGCTGATCTAGAGCAACACACCCCAGTCAGAAGTGCACTTAAATCGATTATTACAGGAGCTAAATAACTTTTCACACTGGGGGCATCCATCTTCGATTGTCAACTCAGGGGTGGCGAGGTTTCACCAAGTTCCCAGCAGGAAATTCCGACTTCGGGGAACGTTCCAGTTGCAGTTTCCTACTCAGAACTCAAAAATCCAACTTCTGACAATAACTGGAACGCACCAAAAGACGTGTGCAATCCAAAGCAGGTTTTGTTGTGATGCAGACCAGACCTTCCTCAGAACTCTGCATTGCTTTACAACTTCTTTCTTCAGCAACTTACAGGATGCAAAGCGACGAGGTAATGTATCTCTTTCTAGTTACGTAGCGGTAGTTTTTGATGTGTGACAACAAGCAATTTATGGAAAACTTAGTATCATAGTTTTATAGCCGGCTATATATCGCTACTTACAGCCAAGTGCACTAAGACGTGTCTGAATAATATACATTTGCTCTAGTTTTAATTGTGTTGTTCCCGAAGTTGAGTATCCAGGTCAGTCCAGCCCTGTCCGACCCGACCGGAATGCTAAGGAATAGCATTTATATATGACCTATTTTGATGCCATAAAACTCATCTTAAAGTGTGTATTTTGATCAGGCATATATCTAAAAGTGAGACTTTTTTGTAATTACTTAGAAACTCCTCACAGTCCCTTTAATTCTTAATTCCATTAGCCATGACCAACATCCCCCGAAAATTTTATATAAATTCCATTGAGAACTTTTCGACTTTCTCTGCTCACAGAAGAACAAACGAACAAATGCTGGCCAAAAACATAAACCTTTTGGCAGAAGTAAATGACTCACGACTCACTGTGTTGTGCAATATGTGAGAAAGGTCATAGACAACGCTGAAAAGACAATATAAGGTGATCCTCACTGACAAACTGATATATCTGGACACAAATTACAGAGACATTGAACCTCATGATGAGGTCAACTTCGAAGTTTTCTGTCAGTGTGGATGAGCCAAATCTGATACAGAAGACTCCGTCTGGAAAAGCTATAAAACTCTTGAGCAGTAAGAGTCAAATTTTAGGTTAAATTGGGGCAAATATTTTTGGCAGACCAAAACCCAGAGTTTTTGGTCATGGGTAAAGAAGGAAAACATTTGAAATAAATGATAACTTACCATATATAAAACATCTTTATATAAGCCGAAACACAAACCGGTAGAAGCTGAAACAGATGTAGATGTGTTCCAACTGACTAAACTTTCTCCAAACCCTCACTTTCCCATTCCCGTCTCCATATTTATGTGCACTGCTGCCACATTTTGTTGTATGAGTTGAATGAAATCAACAAACTTTTACACAATATGAAGAAACATTTCTAATCACATAACACAATTTCCAGTAGCCCGTCTGTAGCCTTCATTTCATATCACCATCTACCAGCACTTTCTGCTTATTGCACGCAGTGAGGCCGGCAGGCTCTCTGCATGAGATAGTGTCTTCTTCTTCCATTGATTCAAAATGAAAGACTATTTCTCCACTGTATTTTACTAAGTGACATCACTGCTGAATCAGAGCTGTCACATCAGTCTGAAATCAAACTTAGAAAAGCAGCACAATACCAATTTTAGGGACAATGTAACATTTGCTGATGTACTTTTCTCGAAATGTACAATAGTAGTGGATATTTGGGGTCATCTGGGACTAACTGTGACTTTGATGGAAGAGAAGACAGAAAATGAGCCACAAAACCTTCTCATGAACCTCTGAACTCAGCAGATTTTACTCATATGACAAACTGATTTACTTGTCTACATCCCACTCCAGCATTTTCTACATATGATGCACACATGAAAGAGATATAAAAGTCAGCCATCAGCACATACCAGCACATGACTTGTATGGCAAGAGACAGCTGATGATACAAGGAGCTTTGGAAAACATCGAAGACATGATGAGAGTGAAACAGAACGAGTGAGAAGAATAAGCAGAAGTTTAAAAAATGGTAATCAGAAGAGGAAACGGAGGATTAAACAATCACAGGACAAAAGAAAGGAAGACAAAAGTTTGGGGAAAAGCAAGTATGAGAGAAGGAGAGGACAGAGCAGGAGAGAGAGGGTGCAGCTTAAGAGTGGATGAGCAGCCCCATAAGGTTGCCAGATGAGCTTCAGCTTAACCGCAATCCTCAGAACGGAGACAAACATACGCCAGTGTCTCCTGTATGCCTTCCACGGATGGCCCTAAATGATTGTAAACATTAGTTCTCCAGAAAAGGAGGGGGCTCCCCGGGGCCACTTCTGTGCAGTGGAAATGCACCGCCTCAGCAGTGGTGCTAGATAATCACCAACAGATAATGTTTGGTTAGTACAGACATTTCTAAGGACTGATTTCAACACTGATCAGGAGAGTTGCGTGTTTTAGAGTAGCTTTGGCAAATTGTTACAAATAATATCACTGAAGGCCAGCGGTCTGTGCTGTATTAGAGTATTTACTCTGCAGATGTTTGCCTCTGGTGTTAAGTTCAGGGTGGGGTGAGCAAATACTGTTTTATCCTTATGTTATATTGGGATGTCCCAAGAACTATGGTAAAAAACTAAGAAAAAAGGACAAATCATCATCCTTTTAACACACCTTGGTAAAACAGCAAATGTTTTGAAGGGATGTACAATAAAGGTAAAATAAGCAATATATTAAGAAAAGGCAGCCTATTAGCTAGCCTTTTCTGATAACTATCACCTGGCATCCATCCATCCATCCATCCATCCATCCATCCAACCATCCATCCATCCATCCATCCATCTTCTTTTGCTTATCTGCAGGGGCTGCAGCCTAAGGTGGGAATCCCAGACTTCCCTCTCCCGGCCACTTCGTCCAGCTCTTCCCGGGGGTTCCCAAGGCTTTCCCAGGTCGCATGAGTGACATAGCCCCTCCAGCATGTCCTGGGTCTTTCCTGAGGCCTCCTACAGGTGGGATGTGCCTAGAACACCTCAGCAGGGTGGCATCCAGGAGGCATCCTGATTAGATGCCCAAGCCATCTGGCTCCTCTCATCCCGGAGCAGCAGTGGCTCTACTCCAAGCCCCTCCCGGGTAACCAAGCTTCTCAGCCTGTCTCTAAGGGAGAGCCCAGACACCCTGCGAAGGAAACTCATTTTGGCCGCTTGTACCCGTGATCTTGTTTTTTCCGTCACTTCCCACAGCTTGTGACCAGGGTAGGAACGAAGATGGAGCAGTAAATCAAGAGCTTCACCTATCAGCTCAGTTCCCTCTTCACCACGACTAGCTGCACAACTTTTACCTAGCAGTCATTATCGCGCTAAAATTCTTATTTGCTGATGCTATCGCCATTTTTTTTTTACCTAACATGAGCAGTATATAGATCTGAAGGACAAAAGTAGTGTCAGCGACCACTGACAACAGTGTGGAGCTGTGGTACAGGCTTTTGGGCCTTTAAACAGTATTGCAGAGTCTTTACATGAACATCTGTTTTGAAATATTGTTGTGTTCGAACCTTTTGGTGATGCAAATAAAGACTGAGTGACTGAGAGATACATGACATCATATATCTTATTTTTTTTCTTATATCATGTCATGCAACATGGCAGAGTGCAGCATTGTAAAATAACAGAACGTAACACATAAATGGTTCTAACATGACAACATAACACAATCTAACATAAAACAGATCATAAAGTAATGTAATATAATATGAAACAAAATAACATACAAAAAACATCATAACTTATGGCAGACAAATTTGACTTTGCCTATTTCTATCGACCATTTGTAACATGGTGAACAGCCAATCTGCATTCTGTCTGACCACTCCATATATCCATCATGGAAATATTTCACTAGTCCATCTAGGTAAGAACTGTTTGAAAATGTTTTGAGAGGCAGAACCTTCAAAAACAACTGCAGCTGGTGATTGGGCAATCGTTCTGCTCCTCACACTCATCACAGACCAATGATATCAAGATGATATGATTGGTCTGTGCTGGTGTGGCAGCTAGACCTTGTTGTTAGCCTTTAGCTTGGACTGCCATTTCAGTTCTTAGGCTATCATCTTACATTAAAGTATACAGAACAGCAAACTTCTGAGGAGAGCATATTTTGCCAGGTATCACTAAGTAACCACGATAACCATAGACTAACTGGCATCACTAGTGGAGGACTTCCACATTCCGTCCCAGTTTTCCAACAGGGATCCCAAACTTCCTGGCTTCTCTGATTTGATTGTCCATGCAAGCAAACCAGCGGAGACACAAACATCACAGTGGAGTTTGGAGTTCTTCCCCCGTTTTCATGACCAGATGAAGTACTGGAGCCAGTTGGTAGATCGGAACTCTTACCGGAACAGGTCAGGAGAAGAGCATTAACATTGTTTGCCCTAAGAAAAGCTTTAAGTGAAATTTCTTGCTCCTCTTTTAAAGAAGAATTTGAGTCAATTTAGGGTAAACTTCAGATATTGCCATATCCATAGAGACTGCTTCGGAAGCTGACATTTTTTTCAAACATGCAGTCACTTCCTGCTGTCATCACATCTGCTGCTTTTTCCCCTGGTTGTGCTGTTAAGCATTTCGCTGGGTAAAGTTGTAGGGTATTGGAGATTGGCAAGATGAACCTGTAGGATTTCAGAAAATGAATCAAGCAGGTCCTTTTGCTCTGCAAGGTTAACACATCTGACAGCTTCAGAGATATTTTTAGTCGGTATTAATGGTACTTTTTGTGACTTTAGTGGCTCATAATGCATCTCTGCAGTACTTTTTTTTTAATCTAAAATGCATTTTGGTCAAATGATAATAGCAGTACTTCCTCCATCCACAGAACTGAGTGATGCCATGTTAGCATAGCTAAACATTCAACTGTAATTTATTGTTTTTCCAGAAGCAGAGAAGATGAATAATGACTGTTTTAATGAGATCTCATTTATTGTCCTTGCAACCTGACACAACTGTACATAATGTTAAAAGTACTCAACCCTCCCAAGGTGAGTTAGGTAACTTGACCTCTGCATGACATGTTGACTATGATGAAAATTTGCACTTAAACAAGCCATCATATGAGGTCAGGATACATTTTGACAACACAAAGTGATGTTTATCAATGTTAGACTTATGGGTCAATATTTTTAAAGCCACAGATGGCTTCCTTCATGCTTAGCTATACAAATATGTTAAGTTTGTATAAGTAGAAAGAGTCATAAATAACATTTGTTGTATTTTTGTCCAACCAAACAGCTTGTCAGATTTATTGTGTAACTTATTCACAAAGGATACCAGGTCATTTGAAAGAAGTGACAAACCTGTCAGTGGGGATTTTTCTACTTTATTGTTACTTTAATCTTAAATTGAGACATTTTAAGAAGGCATATTAAAGCTTCACAAATTTCTTTTGTACTATGAGTGGGAATCAATTAAAAATGCTTTAAAATGCCGTGTTTCCATCCTTTTTGACACTGAGTTGCCACCACAATTGTTTATATCTTAATGTTATTCTGGCCTTGAGGTTAGGTTTCTAAAGAATGCCACATTGCTCTGAACCAGCTAATTATTTACTCGACTTGACACCAAACAAATCCAACCTCTCTGAGCGTATGTTAAACAGGCCGCGGCTCTGTGCTGTTCCTCACAGATGAAACATTGCGTATGTCACACAGAGTGCGTCTCCCTTTGTGCCTTGTTTTCATCCCTGGAGGACTACTTTACTGTGTTTGAAGTCTCATTTATTTTACCTACGTATCAGCTTCACAATTGATTAGGCCTCTCGTACAAACACCCGTAGCACTCAGTTGTTTTTTTACTTGGACGTCGGAGGCAGGCCCCCCTCCCCCACCCCTCGCCTTAGCCATTTAAGACATTGCACGTCCTGACATTATTACCATTTCCAAGCTTCCCCAAAGGAATACAAGAGGAAACAGAATGTAAACAGAGCAGACATCTGAAAGGAGATATTTGATTCAAACTTTCACATCCTCTTCTCTGACGTGGAAAATGGAAACCTGGACTTTGTTTGGATTTGACTCCTGGGGGATTGTTCACATTTGGCCTCAAAGCATTAATTGGTGGAGAAGCAGAATATCCACAGCTGCTTAAGTTCAAAACTAAACTTAGAGTATGATTACCTCTGTCGTTACAGTCCTTTTTCAGTGATCTTAAGCAAAACCTACCCGGGGATCTCCTTAAGTCCCGATAAGGGTTTACCAGCAACAAATCCCAGAAATGACCACCCGACTAACACTGCAATCAAAATTCTCTCTCTGTGGAGACCCTGAAACTTCAGTTCAGCAGTAACTTAGTTTGACTACACCCTTTACATGTGAAGGAGAACAGAATCACTCCTGTCTTATTTTGGTTTCATTTATGTTTGACCACAAAACAAAATGAGGGCAGGCTGAAGAGAGAGATAGGGATGAGAAAGATCTTATATTTCAGTAGGTACATTGATAAAAAAAAAAAAAGTAAATGATGAATTAAAATTTATTTTGAAAATGGTTACAATAAATCTACAATGAATAGAATAAATCCAGAAATACCTTCCAAACATGTTGAAAAATAAAACCAAAATGCAATTTGAAGAATATGTTTAAAGCAAGAAAACAGTCATGTTGAACGAAAACTCTGCATGTTGCGAAAACAGCTGAAGTGTCGGAGAACATTTGAAAAAAATCCGAAACTGTGAAAATGATGTCAAACTTGAGGAGAGAGGTCAAAGTGTTGAATATCAAAATTAAAAAAAGTTACAAGTTTTAAAAAAATCTAAGGTAAAAAAAGGGGAAAGAATAATGTATCAAGTTCAATTCAAGTTCAAATGTTCAAAGAAAGGTAGACATTTTAAGAGATGAGATTGACATTTTAGGAATAAAAACAGACAAAACCAAGATGTCACAAATTCAGTTCAAATGTTCAGATTTTTTGTCAGTAAAACTAAGACACAACTTATTAAAAAAGTTACATTTTTTGAGAGAAACTAGTCTAGATGTAAAAAATAAAAGTCAAAATGTTGAAATAGAGTCACAATTTAAACCAGAAGTGATCTGCCCTGCCTCACAATATGAACAAACCGTTTAGGAAATTTCTGAATCTGCAATTCTAACTAAAAGGAAAAAATCAAGACGTGATAATATCTGAGAATGGGACAAGTTTGAAACAATAGTTGAGAAAAAAATTGAAAGAAAATGACATTAGGAAAAAGTTGAACTGCTAAGATGTTAAGTTATGACAAACGTTATGACAAAAAAAGAACAATGGTGAAAATTATATATTATATGCAATAACCAAGTAATAACAATATGACAGAAAACTTAAGATAACAAGCAAAAATTTAAACTTAAAGAGAAAAAATGTGTAATGCATCCTCACTACAGATGTCCATGTGTCAAGAGCTAAGTTCAAATAATGTAAAATTGTTGGAAATTTAAACTTAAGAAAAATAAAAAGTCTTCATGTTAAGAAACATGTTCAAACCTTGACAGAAACATTACAATTTTGAGAATTAGAAACTTTTGATTGAAAGGCTAGCTTTGAAAGAAAACCAAATACTATAAAAAATGTCATTTTGAGTGCAAAGTAAAGAGTTGTATTATTATGAGCTGAGTTAGGGTGTTTAGTTTAAGAAAATAATGTTTGTAAACTCAAATTTAAAAATAGTTTTACCCTATTTAAGGTCAAGCGTCAATGAAAAGTCTGCATGTTTAAAACACAACTATTTACTAAAAAACAAAGTCATGAAATGTCAAAATTATAGTTTAAATGCTGAAAACAAAGTTAAAAAATGGAGAAAATAAGATAAAAAGTTGAATCTTGGATTGGTTCATTGGGGATAGCATTAAACTGGCCAAAATATATAGTTGAAATGTTAAGTTGAAGGAAACAAGAAAAAATAGAAATGTTGAGAAAAAAAATCCAGTAAGAGGACATGCAAACCAAACTGCTGCTCTGAAAACAAAAACTACTGAGATACAAGAAATCAGTACTATTTAAAACAGCTTGGTGTTTAACTTGTAATCTTTATGTAATGGAAAAATCCACTCATGGTTTATTTCTAATTGCTGGCCTTTTCTGTTTACATGTTCCGTTCTGATGTATTGTACTAAGCAATGAATGAATGTGAAACTGGATCAAGTTTAGTGTTACAATTATTTCTCCTACATTTAGGTGCTTATCATTGGGTCACCTTGAAGGAGAGCATTGATATAAAGTACTGAAAGAATCAGCACGCATAGATTCAGAGAGCCTGGAACAGCGGTCTGCCCAAACAATGAGAACATTGTTATTTTCATAAACCTGTTGACATAAGTCAACGAAGAGTATATCATATACTGAACAGCTGTTTGGACATGAGCTCAGGAATAAAGAGGGGAACAAAAAACAAGAAATAAATGTGTAAAACCTTGGTGAAGAGTGATTTCATTACCCAGAGTGCCATGCGATGTACTGTAATCAAACAATTAAAGGGGAACAATGGACTGTTTGACTACTGCTGCACCAGGCTGGTGGTGTCAGTGCGGACTCTGTTATTAGCGTTATAAACAAAACAATTAATCTACTTACAGGAAGTGATCAAGTTTCATAGTTTAAACTGTTAATGTACACTAAAGTAACTTCTCTGAGAAATGAATGAAACAGAAGGATTTCCCCAAGGACCCAGAGTTTGAAATCCACAACAGGGGGAGCTGCTGAATCTGGTGTCCTTAATCCAAGTCTACTTTATCAGATTGTCATTTTGTTTTTCTCTCTCTGAAATTGTATTGGATAGTTATGTTTTAATACTGTCTTTAGTTTTTGAAAATTGCTGAATCATCTCACAATTTTGATCAGTCAGTTCAGTTTTCTTAAGATTTTGATTGATTTATCTTGTTGTCCTAATATTTTCAAAGATATCTGAATGTATAATGCAATACATTTGCAAACACTGAAAAAGTCACACTGTCATCTCAAGAGTTCACAATAAAGCAACCGACATGTAATTTTGTAACTGAAGAAGAGAGTAAGATGGGTTAAGATTCTGTTCTATTGTGCACTATTATCAGGGATGACCTGATCAGGCTTGTTGCAACTTATACTGATCACCTGTTTATGATATCGGCCAGTACATATACTTAAAAATATACATACAGGTCACAAAAACTGTTAAAGGGGGAAGCATGTGGTAGCAAACTTTCCAATACAATTCAAGTCAACACAATGAGACAAGCCATGTCGCGAAATTATACCATATGACACAATACAAGACAATAAATTGACATGTTACATAGAATACATTATGATACTGTTAAATTGATACAATACAATAAGATATGAAACAAAACAGAATCAAATATGATACATGCAGTTTGATGAGATACAATATAATACACTAATCTTGGTATTATTGTAGCCACATGACAGCTAGGCTCCAGGGTTTACTCTGAATTTTCAAATTTCAAATTAGTCATCAGTAATGTTGACTTTTTAGACTAATAAAATCCTAATTTTATCTTTAATTACTGCAGCAGTACCCTGAATAACTTTGTAGCAGCTGCTTAAGCTTAAGCTTAAACAAATTAATGTCAAACAATAAAATACAGTACACCGGGACTGAATACGTGTCAGTTGTATAGAATGCAGTCAGCTACAGAAACAGGATATGATACGATATGATACAAGAAACTGTGACACAATGCAGCACAATTTAATACAAAACAATACAATACAATACAATGCCATGTAGCTAAACAAATAACGATATGATCCAAGGCAGTACGATATAGCCTTGCTTCCACCGAACGGTCTTGTTTGTCTCAACACAGACCCAAACTGAACTGGACTGCTTGGTTGAAACAGCTTATGATACTGTACAACATGATAAGATGTGGAATGATACAATTCAGTAATACAATATGACCCAAAATAATACACTATGATCATGGTATGATACAATACAGTGTAATATGAAATCATGATAATATGTAACTATATGGTTCACTGCAATGCAATACAAAATGTTATTATACTATAAAATGCAACAGTATACATTACAGTACTGTAAGCTAACATGCTTGGTCTGCACCAAATTAGCCTTGGTGTGCTAGTTTGAGCAGTTCAGTTTATTTAGGCTGCTGTGAAGCTCAGACTAACTCTGGTGCAGAAGAATGATCCATTCTGTGATCCACCTGAAAACAGGGGGCATTATTTTCTCATGAGTGAACCAGAGTTCAGTTCACGGCGGGTGTGAAAGCCAGCCGAAACAAACAAGGATCACACAAGGCAAGCAAACCCAAAAGCAGAGCTATGTGTCTTGAATTTCACTGAAAAAAACCAGAGGAAGTAAGCTAACATAGCGTTTACTGATGATTTCTAGTGAAGAGTGGCTACCACTAGCAATGCTAGCACCTCCAGTCCTCTAAACAGGTTCATGTATGCAAATAAGTGTATAGTATGGTTATGCAGTCAGTATGGAAGCGCCACCTGAAAGTCAAAATGCAGCTTTTCTTTATTTTATCACACACAATACCAATGACGTGCATTGAGCTAATATTAGCCCATAATGTATTTCCAACCAGATGGGAGGAACAAAGACCAACCACCGCCTTAACTAGTGTGGTTGGCTTTTGCACATCATTCAACAGGTTTTGGTTTGGTCAACCAAGCGCAGCATAAAAGAAAACCCAACCAGGCAAAAAATGAAACAACAATGAAAAATGATACTTCACAGCTGTATCTAACCAAATATTTAAGGTGTGAAAGCAACCTAAGGTACAATTTTAGGGAGATTTAATACAACCTTATGTAGAGAACAGATAAAGCCGCAAGCTAGCTGTACACATCAATTGCTTGTGTGCATATAGAATCCTGTTGATTTTGGCAGCCATTTTGATTTACTACAACACAGTTGGATGCAAAAGAATAAAATATAATATGATGTGACAGTATATGTTGTTATCCAACACAATAAGTTATGGTACAATACGATGCAATAAAATAATACGATATGACACAATATAATACCATGCCACACAATATAAAGGAACAGGGTTAAAATTGTATGGATTAAAATACAGTTTAATGTAATACAACACAATAAGATACAATAGAGAACAGAACTTTTGTCCCCTTGGGGAAGTTTTTCCAGGACTATAAGTTCTGTACACCTATGCTATGTATATGGAAGTTAGTGAAGATCTTAGCAGACAGGGCTGATGTTGTTTTTTGGGCAGGTATGGGTGTTAGGTTAGCAGGTGTGTGTAAGAGTTCTGGATGTATTGATGGTGATGTGGGACTTCTGGAAGATGAATCATAATGGAAACTGATGCAGTATTTGAGTCTGATCAAGGGAATCTAAGTGTTTCAGCATCAGGAAATAAGAGCACTGGGGAGAATATACTATTTGGAAGACAAAAAAAAAGACAAAAACAGAAAAGGAAGGAAAAAGGGGACACTTTAAAAGAAAGTGAGGGGGCTGGTGTAGACCCATCACACTGCTCGCAGGTTGACACTTGCTTTGTTTGCCTTTAAAGAGAGAGAATGACAGAAAGAGACAAGAAAAGAAAAGAAAGAGGGGAGAAGCAGGAGAGGGAGAAATGTAGAAAGTTGCCCCCCTCCTAGCATCCCAGCGTTGTCCGACAGACATGCTTTAGGCCTCGCATTGGTGGCATTCTGGTCGGGAATCAGGGCTGCATTCATCCAAGCATGCCACACTGAGTCTCTGTGGCCAATCCACGCTGGAGGCCCCGAGGACGGGGAGTTTGTGCCGCTGAAAGCTTGGGACAACACAGCTCGACAGCATCACGCACACACACACACACACACACACACACACACAGCAAGAGAAAAGACAGGCTGGTTTCCCACAGGGCAGGGCTGAAAGCTACACCATGTTCGGCTGGTACAACATGATGAAAGTGAACTGGAACACATTGTGCTGGACTGCCACCGAAGGGACATCGCCTCGCCGCTGATCTTTTTTAAGCATGAAGCGTTTTTTTTTTCTTTTTTTTTTGACTGTGTGTAAACCCTGTAATGTCAACTGGAGCTGTTGGAAATCCCGCTGCCATGTAGCCATCAATCGATTACGTGACTTTAAGTTGTGAAGCAACTGTTGGGCAATGAAAGATTTCTGTAAGTCCGCTGTAAGCAAGAGCACATGCGTTGTAGCAGGAGGACATTTTCACTGTAGCAAAGGGATTTAGATGGAGTTTGACAGTGTTTACTTTACTTTTTAACAGGCTGAGCTGCAAGCTAGCTGTAAACGTCCCTCGTTCGTCTGTATTGGATCCTGGTGATTTTGGCAGCCATTTTGGATTCATTTTCAGTTACACAACAATAACTTTTTAAGTTTAATGGTTTTATTTTAGTCAGATTTGCTCTCTGAGGATTTCCTTGTTTCAGTCAATGAGATAAAGGAACCATTTCAGCAACAGTTGTCAACATTTTGAGTTGATTCTTGAAATGGTGTAACAGTGTAATTCATATATTCTGTTGATTCCTCAACTTTTTGGCCAACATTTTAAGATTCCATTTGTTATTTTTTATGTGTTCATCTTTTCCTTAACAACTGTAAAAAGTGTGAATTAATGTTTCAAAACTTTACACCCAAAAAGTGACAATATACATTTTTTAAAGATTTGACTTTCTTTTCTCAAATTTCACGTTTGATTACACAAAGTTTTGACTCTTTCATTTTAAATTTATACATTTTTAACAATTATTTTTCTAAACAACATATGATTAAAAATCCCCCCCATTCTACATTTTCTCCACTTTGATCATTCTTACCTAGAGCTATGTTGACTGTTTTACAATATAATTTTTTTAGTATTTGTCATAATTTTTAAATTTTCATTTTACTTGACTTTGCTTTTTTCTTGGCAATTTCAATTTTTAAAGTTTTGTTGTCCTTGTTCCTTTTCATGTCATTTTCCCTTTCTTGATAATTCAGTGTTTCTTCTTGACATTTTTTATAAGTGTACGTTTCACTCTTTCTTTGCTTTTGATATGCAACATTTTTCCTTTCCCGGAAATGCATTTTTCAATGAAAATGTCTACTGTTTTTGGGCAATTCAATAAATGTCATTGTTTAGTTTTAATTCTTATAAAAATACTCTTGTCATAACTTTAGTTCAAATGTTTTGTTCAGTGTAAAATAAGCTATTTTGTCAACGTGTAACTCTAATAGTGTTGAATTTCACTTACAATAATTCACTACCAATGTGACAAAAATACAAGTAGAGCTTTAATGAGGACTTTAACTCGTATAGTGTACTATCTTATTAGATGAGGTTAGTTTCTAAAAATGACTTATTCTGATTACCTTATTCAGACTCCTTTGTCATTACTTAAACTATGTATTTTTAATTATTTAGCAAAAAACAAGACACATTTCCAACAAAATGTGCATACCTTATTGGTATTGTTGGGAAAACAACACAATCCTCCTAAAAACAACGGAATATTAAGCCAATACAACATTTTAGTTTTGACTGTTTGACATAATGTAACCACTTAGAGTCTCCTCAGAGTTTTTATCATTAAAGATATATTCTTGGGCACCATCCCGTTTTCGTGAAACACTTGTGTTCTTTACTTTTAGTTGACAAAATGAACACTGGTGTATAGTTTAGTGAGGGCCATGTTTAGAGCAGGAGTCTGCATGTTAGGGTCAAAGGCGACCTCTTGACTCGGGGAGTTTATACATGCTAATGAGGGCTGCTCTCTAACCTCTGCACAAAGTGCATATGGTGAGCACACAGGCTGCGTTCACTGATGTTCATGTGGGATCAGCGTGTCCATCACCGAGCAGGGAGGGACGAGCTTTCAGTTCATGACACCAGGAAACAAAACAAGAAGAAAAAAAAGAGCTGAAGAGAGAAAACGAATCCACTTCAACAGTTGTGAGGCATTACATCATTTTAAAGTAGAAATCAATCAGGCTTGTATGTTAAATATGAAGTTCCTCAAAAGAAGTGACAGGGTATGTCATGATAGAGTCTTACTTACTTTATTTACTTGTGTTCCTGAGGTTTGTCTCATTTTTACTTCTTTAATATTTTGGTGTTTTTCTCATGGGATTTTCTCTTTTGACAATATTTTAACATTCTTAGACATTTTTAACATTTTCTAAACAATTCTTCTTGGACATTTGATCTTTAATTTGAACACAATGGTTGTAAACTCTTTATTCACATTTTTCCAAACACGAACTTTCTTTTTCTTGTAACATTCCAACCCAATTTTTTCTCTTCACATTTAGTTTTTCTTATGTTGTAATATTTTTCTGACTTTACATTTCTCTAAACAATTTTACATTTTTTTAAGCATTAAGTATGTTTTTGTTAGGTATGGGGTTTTGGTGAAAATTTACATTTCTTAGTATTTGGAATCTTTATTTCTGCTATTTCTGCATTACCATTTTATATTATCAACATTTAACTTTTTCGTCAGTTTTTATTTTAAATTTTGAATAAAAGATTTTTTTTTAAATCTCTTGATATTTTAGCTCTTCTCAATATTAAGATTCTTTTCTTGACCTTTGTCATCTTTTCTTACTATTACTTCTTTTTCAACATTTCAGATTTTGTTTCATGAAGTTTGACTGTTTCTGAGGATCTTTAAAAAGTTTTTTTATATTTCCATGTTGATGACAACTTGACTTCTCTTGACGATCAGTATTTATTGGGGGGACTTTTACTTAATAACAATTATTTGACTGATTTTTTTGACATTTTTATATATTATCTTCACATTTTTCCTTATTTTTTTTAACTAACATTTTGGCTGTTTTTACATTATAACTTTTTCCCCCTCTAATTAGATTTTCTCCAAACCTTAACATGCACCTCTGCTAGATTTTTCTCCCATTAAACTTTTGTTGATCCAGTTTTTGAAGTCTCTACATTTTGACATTTTGGTAGATTCCCTTATAAAATTTCAACCTCTTTTTCTCAGCTTTTTTCTTAGTTCATCTTAGTTTATTTTCCTTTTTTCTTTTTGAGTTTATTGTGATAAAGTATCATCCATCCTGCATTATTTATGTCTTATTCCTGGCCCTAGTTTTACTTAGTAGCAGCTGTGGCTCAAATAATAAAGCAGTAGTCTCTAATTTTACCTTTGCTTTTTGCTTTTATCTTGACACTTAAAGTTTACACTCCTTTCAGAAGTGATAAGGTATTTTGATCAGCTTGTATTCAGAGAGTAAACTTTGTTAGTCACTTTCCTTTCCGAGCACACACACACATAAGGGAAATAAAGTCTAATGCTTTAGAAAAAAGTTTCAGCTTTGAAAACTTACTTTTCTCATCCTCAAACTCCTTCTACATATTTGCAAGGAAATCAAAGCCTCTTTGTGGGGCTGGCCCTAATCCTTTCTCCGGCACATAAAGGATGTACCTTTAAACTGGCTTTCACTCCTCTGACAAGCGTGCAAATTGGTGAGAGGTAGGATGCCATCTCATTGACATTGTTTGTTAGAATAACACAGCGCAGGGGGAAAGGTCCCGTCTCAGGCATTCCACTGCAGCCCACCCCTCTGTGAAGTCGCCTGATGAATTGTCACAAGCTTGTTATTTGCCATTAGTTTGGAACATTTCTGCCTTCTGTTTGGCCAAACTAATTCAATCTTTTTCAGGGGGGTAAGCTCACTGAATAACCCCAGGAGGCTTTTGGAAACTTTCTACTTCTTTCCCTTTTTTTTTTCTCCCTCTTCTCAAAGTTCCTCACCTGACCCAGTTTATGTAAGTTCTTGTGTTATTCACTTTTTTTTTCTAAGAGATTTGTTATTATTTCGTGGCATATACCTAATTAGTTATCCAATTTTAATACCTCCGTCAAGGAGTGGATATTTTTGATGGCATTTGTTAACTTGTTTGTTTGGTTGATAATGACGATAACAGAATCTTTGGAAAATGTCAGGGTAGGACAAAAATGAACAGAAAATCAATTGATTAGTTTGGGGGTGATCTGAATCTGGAATCAGATCCAGCAGGTTTTTTTTTTTTAAATGACTTGTTCAAATTGCAAGATTGGGCAATATTCCACATTTTAGAAAATAACACAATGAGTTCTCAATGTGTTTTAATGGCATCTTCATGGAATTTTGGAAATGGCACATAGAAAATCTGTGAACCATAAATCATGAGCCATATTTCAGGTATTACCCAAAATCGGTAATCTTTATCTTACTTTTGGGCTTGGGAACCAGGAAGTGCTAAATGCTAACTGTCTTTTGTGCTGTTGGCTTATTACTGCACAGCTGGCATAACATGTTGTGCCATATGCTTCTTTTTATTACAAGAAAAAAATTATGTTTATTTGTAGTTTGGCGTCGCTCTTTGCTTTGCTTGATCCGATGGAGATGGAGCAGAGGCACATCACAGCAGACCTGGTGGAAGCACTCTCTTGACTCAGATTGAAACCTATCACCTCTGCTGCCATAACGGAGCAGGGATGAGCTGAATTTGGATCTTGTAGAATTTATTGAGATGGCTCCACAACACCATACAAGATTTAAAAAAGAACCTTACTTTTAGCACCACTTGCACAACTGCAGACAAGGGGTCTCTTGATAAACCAGCTTTCTCCGCCATCCTTAGCCACAGGCAGCCTACAGCACAGTGAACTTACTGCAGCAGAGGAACACATTAGTTTAGTGTCGCATCCACAAAAGCAAAGAATGAAGTTGTAAGCACAAGCCATGGACCATAAAATAATTACAGACAATAAACCTCTGTTTTGAAAACCACATTTTCATTCTAAAGTGTTAATAAAATAAATGCTATGTCACAAAAAATGTATCTTTTTTTGTAAGAGTCATTCATCATTAGTTTTAAGTATTTTATTCTGTATTTTTGCTCAGCGTCATATCGTCACAAAAGGCTGTACATGTACTACAAAACACTAAAATTTCTGAAGAGCAGTGCAGTGATTTAACACTTTGTGTGAACATCTACCCGTTCACACTCACATTTGGGTGGTTGAAGTTTCTATGTAAGTTCTTCCATCAGCAATTTGCTTACAGAACCTCAACTTGGGGTTAAGTATCCTGCCCAAAAACACAACATGTGACAGCCAAAGCTGGGCTTAAACCAATAACCTTCTGTTTGTTGGTAGAGCATACTACCAGACTAAATCACTGACGCTTCCAGAAAAAATGAACAAAAAATCCTACATCATAACTGAACACCAATGTAGAAAATTTCACAAAAATGAAAGTAAATTAAACATTTTCACAGACATTAAAATGCAGGAACTCATAAGATTAGTATAACAAGAGTCTGTGCAGGCCAAAACAATTTTCAATAACTTGTTATATCTTTTTTTTTTTTTTTTTACAAGTTATTGAGATTGTCATGACACAATAAACGATAATATTTCACCGACCATAATCATCCATAACACTGCACTTTCTGCACATGACATTCAGCAGTATGCAGTTTGAACATTTTGTTTGAAATAATTAACCAAACATGACAGAAAAATACATTTCAAATCACTAGTCAATCAAAGGATATGAAAAACCTGTTTAAATAGAAAACAAAGGGTACAATGAGGGTCTAATGTGAATACTATTTTGGTAAAATCTATAAGAGACACTGAAACTGAAGTCATTGACTCTAATATGATAGATGAACATCCTAGTAATGCATTGTGATAGCACAAAGATAATGATACTGTATAAAAGAAAAAAAGTGAGTTAAAAATAAAATTCCCAAAGAACTATTTTTCATGAATATTAACCAATTAATGCTCCCACAGCTGTTCTGCTGCTGCATTAATTCTTGAATAAAACCCCTGATTCCCCATCTCTCCTGTGACAGCCTCTTAAAAAGGACAGGGATATGTATGTTTACTTACAATGATCGCCCCTAAAGGCCATCAATCAGAAGTCACATTGTAATAAGATCCAGAAGTGTGCTCAGATCAGAGCGGGTCGTTGCTAACAGCCATATCCTTTTGATAGCACTGTGACTAAGAGTTTAATTTGGGAGCAGCCATCACTTCAAAGGGAGAAGTGGGTATTTTCCTGCTTATTTGCACCCCCAATGGGGCCTATATATTATAGTGGAAGCATGCTGGCGTCCCTCCGCTCGTGCACTAATGCCATCCTGATTGCCTAATTTCTCATGTCAGCAACTTCTTCTGGGGAGCGAGAGGAGGACAATTAGGGGACAATTGAACATGATTGTGATGGGAGTGTTCTGTGCTGCAGCAGGCGAGCCCACAAGCCGCCCGCACTGTGGGCTGCTTTTGGTTAACAAGAAGATGCATTTTTTTTTTTCCGAGCATGTTTTTCTCAAAGTTCATCCTTGGGACACATCAGGAAGTGACTGTGATAGGCAGGCGGTGTAAGCAGTCACAGAGGGAACACCACAACTTCAAGCTAATTAAAAACATTTAGACACCCGGAGCAAACAGGGGGAATCACGGGTGGTTCGCGTTGTTTGATGATCCATGTGGCTTTGTGTTTGAACGTGCTGCACATGACATTTAACACATTTATTTGCAGAAATCACTGTAAATTCACACATTTCTGCAGATTCAGTTTCTTTTGTTATACTCAGGGGTGCTTCAAGGGGGAGAACAGTTAGGGCAACTGTAATGGTCCATCATGGAAATGGGCCCTAAAAATATTATTTTTTTATTAGTAAACAAATAAACACTTTCCTCACAGTCTGTAAGGGAAAAATGTTGTTTTTTTATTTTCATGCTTGTTTGCAAAAAGGGGGTCTTTTGCAAACAAGCAAAAGCTGCAACACAAAAGCTTAATTCAGTTAGCATTTGTGTTGCTTAAAATTTTAATGGAGCTATGAGTTCCAATTAATCCCCGGTTTCCAAGTAAATGCTGAGTGTAGTAGTACATTTTGACAAATAGATGCCTATTCCAAATAAACGCCCGGTGTAATTAATTCGGCACAGCCTGTGAGCTACGGTCGAGGTTACAGAACACACATGCGAACACTGAGCTCACAGCTGACAGTGCACGCTTGAAAAGAAACATTATCAGACTGTACAGTCCACATAGTCCACATGGTTTATTTTTCTCTCTGGGCGTTCTGTCGGCTCGCTTCTCCTCCCTCTGTATGTCAACAAAAGGCACGTTGGTGTACGGCGCTTTGTTTCATGACAGTGCAGTTACACTCAACGACCACAGAGGGCACTAGAGCGCAAAAACACGTAATCTTACAGACAAGTGCCTCACAAATCCAAAGAAGAAGACATTGCCGCTGCAGGTTATTTGCCCTTAACGTCAGGAGGCTGGACACGTCAGTTAGCGATACGTTGCTGCTTATCTCCATGGCCCCGGTGCAGCCATAAAACAGAAGTAAGACCTTAACTTAACTACTTACTACTGGTAAGATAGTTCCTTACCACTTTTAAGAGTGTTTAAAGAGAGCTGAGTTGAAAGAAGAAGGCAAGAGTATAACTACAGTACTGTAATCTTGCTGTAAGGGTGATATTCATACTGGTGTAATAAATAATTTGATTACATTTACCATATTTTTTCGTTTTTTGCTAAGCAAGATTTTCATGGGAAAGGGAACGCCTGTTCCAAATAGTCGCCTGGTCCCAAATAAACACCTGGTCTGCTCAGTGATTGAAACAAATAAACGCCCCGGCCATTATTTGGTATTTTACAGTATTTTCAGTGTCAGGCACAAACCTCTTATCCCTAACATTGTTTTATAGAAATGCAAAAAAAGGTATACACTACTAACTCTGAGTAGAAATATTTATGGAAATTTTAGACCAAGTTTTTGGACTTGGTCTATAATTCATATAACGATGACCCAAAGGCACAGTTGTTTGAAACAAAAAAAAAACATTACAAAATGGAGATAAGGGGTATTGGCCCAACAACAAAAATATTCTTCACTTTCTACACCAGAGTCCAGGTAACTTTTTGAGGGAAGTTAAACAGACTTCATAAATTGATCTTGAATTTTAAAAATTGTGGTTATGCATTATTCTAAATTATCTCCTTTTTTAGTCTATTTTCTTTTTCAATGGAAGTTTGGTACAAGTAACTGGGCAGGGTTTGTGGTGGGGGGGCCTGCAGTGATATCTTACTATGGACCCATGATTTTCTTGTAGCACCCTTGTAATAGTTCAATACATGCCAACATTTTATCTGATATTGCTGCATCTACAATACTTCACAAATTAAACCTCACCTGCTCTGTGGACCAAAGTCAACTCAACTTACATTTCAATAAACATCTGCAGTAAACTAGAGCTAGTGTCTGGCTCTGTATGCCTCTGAGATGAACACAAGTAAAGGAAAGTGTATTTGTAAAAATCCATCGATCCATCCATTATTAACACCTTAAAGGGTTGCAGGGTATTTGTAAAATCCACTGCAAAATTTCAGTCACACATATTTTTAATGTCCCATACAAGGCAGCACATACCTTTTGATGTTTTGCATGGAAAAATATGTTTCTTGATATCCTACATGGCTGTGTAGCAGGTAGTGCTCCTGCCATACAGCAACAAGGTTGCTGGTTCTTCTCCCTGGTCAGATGGGGCCTTTCCATTGGAAGAATGCATGTTCTCCCCATTCATGCTTAGGTTGTCTCTGAGTACTCTGGTTTCCTTTAGCAGATTTCAAATTAAAAAACATGTTAACCGAAGAAACACAGCCCACATTGTCCCCCCGGGGCATGGAAAAAGCCAATCACACTGCAGACTATTTACTGTGGTATTTTGGGTGTCCAATCAAAATTTCAAAAGTTCACACCCCTGTCTAGACAAACCTCTGCTGTGTCTTATTAGTGTCTCATTTAAAGGAGACATCTCATGCTGATGCATGATTTAATACTTACATATAATATAATGAATTTGAAAACAAGACCTTACACCCCCTTAATTTTCAAAAAATGAGATATTGTATTTTTTCTGATATCCTAGAACGAGATTTAATGCCTCTGAAAATAGGTCATTGCGAGATGTCCGCGAGATTTAAATCGTCGTGATGACAAGAGGGATCTTTCTTTTTATTGGAGTAATCTGATAAAACACTTCCTCCTCTGTGATGTCCGTTAGCCACAAAACCGTCACAGAGGAACACATTCACCAGCAGCAGTATATAGATCCCTAGCTCACACTCACTCATTACCAGCTCTGGC
Organism: Scarus forsteni; assembly: GCA_036419115.1. Lineage (NCBI taxonomy): Eukaryota > Metazoa > Chordata > Actinopteri > Labriformes > Labridae > Scarus > Scarus forsteni. The sequence continues at coordinate 1,004,029 of JAZDUH010000040.1, forward strand.
CTGTAGGGGGACTCAATACGCGGTCGCTGCTTTGAGCCTGCTGGAAAATACAGTAGAAGAAGAAGGACAGGCTGGCTCAACCCCCGATAGAACTGACCAATCAGAGCACAAAGGGCTGTGACGTTGCGAGGTAACTGTTGGTCATCCTGAGATCCTCGTGTTTCAACGAGAGCTTGATAATGGCCTAAAATGAGAATTTTGAGAACGCAATTTTGGGGCAATGAAGGAACTAAATGACTTGTACTGAGGGCAGAAATGCTTTACAGGCATCATAGTCTGGCATAGTGAAAAGGAGAAACAAGCATGATATGTCTTCTTTAACTTAAACATACACACTCACATCTGAGTGGACAAGTCATCGTCTTCAGTTTTAACTGTTTTAACTTTTGCAATTTGTATTTGCTTACTGATATATACTGACTTATTTCTCTGCGTTTAAGCAAATGCCTGCAAAGGTACTTGATAAGAACAGTCTGAAAGCTTTAAAACACAAAACATGATAAGTTTTGTGCACTCAGAACACCCTTAATTGAAACATTTCCAAGGTTCAACTTGTCAAGGTCACTGAAGTTAAAAGTCTAGATGATAACTGTCAGTGTATCAGAGTGTAAACACTTATACAGATTCAATTCCTAAAGAGTCAAATTTGATCTAGTAGCCTCACAATGTAACCTAATGTGACTGTGGCTGCATGCTCTGATTAGTTAAGCTTATTCATGTGGCTGAGGAAAACAGAAACTATATTGTGTTGTTTCAACCCAAGCCAAAAATGTGACCATGGAGTGTCTTCAAGTTTCGGAACATGTGGTTTTTCTATAGAAGAAACCACAGCTCAGATTTTGCCAAGGAGGAACATGCTGCCAAAAATATGAATCTGTTTGGTTAAGGATTAGAAGTTGAGACAAGATGGATTAAGATTTCTTTTAAGGTACATTTTTAATGGAAAGCTCAAGTGATACACTTAACTTTATCAGTGCTGTCTCATTCCGAGAATGTCAATGCAGACAATAAATTCATCCTCAGGTTTCACTGATATAGTGTCCCTCGGTTATCGTGTTGAAAACCCTGCAAACAATGCCAAAAACCTTAACATCAAAGAAAAAATAAGAAAAAATGTTAAAACAGTTGAGCCAAGTATTTCTTGTCAGAGTTGGGCTGTGGCATTATCTGCTCTGGAGGCCGTGTATGAATTATCTTGTGTTATTGGACTATTTGTCATAAGAGAGCACTTCCCTTTGTTCAAACAAACCAGTCAGTGTTGCAGGTCTGGAGGTTTATCTTACCTCTGCACAAATAAACCATAATGCTGACTAATAACTGGCCTGGAATGTGAGTAGAGCTTAACTCTGTGCTCAGTGTGTTGTTAAGTGTAATGAATTTTAGCGGCCCCTCTGTATACAATGCCAAGGGCTTGGTTTACTTTACTACACATGGCTGAGGCCTTTAACTGAACATTGACCCCTGAATGAGACAAAAGAATTCACTTACACATAAATTACAGACAAAAGTTAGCACTGTGACAGAGTAGGCAACTCATGTGAAGCCTGTTCGAGTGAAAATGTCAGGAAATGTAGGTTTAAAAAGACAAGTTGAAGTACAAACAAGACATCACACTGCAGAACAAAAAAATACAAAGGTTTTCTTAGCAGCATCTGGGAAGTCATATTTGGGAGGAAAGGGTTTTGTCAAGAACCACAACATAAGGAAGGTGAACATGACATCTGTGATGTGAAATACATGGTAAAAACTAGAAATAACCCCTCTACAAGGTATACAAGTGCCTGACAGTGCAAGAACAACAGTTGCTCAAGAAGAGCTCGGATGGTTTTTGTGGTTGCATGGTTCCAAGCAATGTTTGAAACTGATTGTAAACATCAAGGAGCCCATCATAGCGTTCTTAAGATATCATATTCATATGTAAGCCGTGACCATGAGGGCAAGGGATGTTGGACCTTGTTCCTTTCAAAATCAGATCAGTGCATCCCTAAGTAAGATTGTACATTTGTGAAAACAAGAAAATCTCTCAAAGCATGTTGGAGATGCAATATATCAACCCAACCCAAGATCTCAAAGGGGAATGATTTCTTCATTGGTAAAAAAAAAAAAACCTCAATGGTCTCTTCCTCCCAAGGGGTGAATGTGAAAATGTTGCAGTGCAGATGAGTCTGCCTCTTACAATTTCTCTGATCAGGCAGATCCATCTTTCCAAGCTCCAGTCAACAACGATTTTCAACCACTATCCTTCAAAAAGTGAAAGTGGGATATACCAGTGAGACAACAGCAGGATGTGACTAGCTGAGTGAGATTAGCACAGATGCTAACAGCTTCAGTGACAGTCTCATCATGTGCATAGGAAGGATCGTTGTAGGTGGCGTACGCAGGAAACACAGGAAATGTGTGCTCACAAAAACTTTAATGGTACTGAAAAAGTGCACATGTACATCCTACGTCAGTTTCTGTTTATAAATCACAATTAACTCTAAAGTTGTTGTGCATGAGGGAATGCGTTGCCCCACCCATATTGTGCCTATAAAAGGTCAGGTGAACGCCCTTGATTAACATTCAATTATACCAATTTCACTGTCGGACCAAGGGGGACAACAGCAAAAAAAATGTCACTCTAGGTGAGGATGACATATTGATAGGTTGGCTCACTGCATACTTCCACTAATGCCAGAAAGGCAAAAAAGTGGAGTATGCAGATGATGCTGTAAATAAGGCTGCAACAAGGGGTCAGACTGTGGCTGAAGTAAAAGGACATTTTCGAACATAAAAGTGGAGGGGAAAGACATATTGCTCTCCATAGAAAGAGTGTCTATGCGACAGGTGGGGGAAAGAGCACACCATAGGTCACCCCCACACATGAATAGCTGTCAGGGATCAGGGAATCCCTCCTAAGTGGTGTGGTGATGGAGGCGGAGGGGGGACACGGATGCACCAAATGCGCCAGAGTTTCCTGTGTGCCACGACCTCCAGCAGTGCCAGATAAGCCACTGTGCATCTTTACACATTGCGAGTGTGTGCTTTTTTATATCCAACCATCACTTAATTTCCTGAGTAGCTACAGGCATAGCCCAATTGATCAGCAGTGCAATGATCAAGCAGTTTTAATAACATTTAATATTGATACAAGACTTAATTTGTATGGCACAACTTGGAAACACAGTTACTGTCCTCCTTAATGTTTATGTGAATGGATCTGATAAAAACATGTAAGGTTTGTTGCACAAGGACAGGACATTATTGATTCGGTAATTTAGGCTACGTGTGAGAACACGTTTGTGCATGTGAGCGGGAGCATACATGGATCCGAGGCATAAATATACATTTTCCTCTTTATTTGTTTTTTGCTTATATATCCTTCATATATGATATGTGTTGTGAAATATGTAATATTCACTCATTTCACATAGCTGTTTTCAATTTCATCCTTCTATTGTTGGGGTGACAGTTTCTAATTTCTCCAGATTTTGTGCATATGGCAGAGTCAGAGCTGTCATAGAGGTGCGTACATTCTTCTGTCAAGTTTGTTTCCTATAAATCCCAAACATTGCGTACAAGTGGCGTACGCTTTCTTTTGTGCGTAAGCAAGCTTTATGAATGAGGCCCCTGGACTGCATTTCTTTATCTAATTAAAACAAATAATACTTCAGGCTACCAAGGTTTAGATTATGAGATACACATGGTCTTAAAAAAAACAAATTTAACTGAATCATGCACAATGCATAATGGATTAAAAACATATATCAGGTTTCACGTGATCCACAAGGTCTCGTATTTGCTCTTTTTTAACAGGTTACCATTGGTTACAGCTGTTACCAGAACATATATTTTAAGAGTACGTGTCAAAAATGACCTTCAACCTTGTATTTTGGCATGCCATGAAGCCCTCTGTTTTGGCCCTGCTAAGAAAAGTCAGTTTTAGTATAAAACTTAATTATTTGATTTTCTATCTTTGTGCTATAATGTCAGCAGGGGCTGTGGGCTGAACAAGCTCTTTCCTAATGTGGAATGTTTCCCATCTTTGGAGGCAGTGTAGGAAAAGTTTTCTAACAGACTATTTGAGCACACATTTTCTGAAAGGTGGAGCAAACAACAAGGGGAAAGGGGGACATTTTCTTGCCTTTGCGGGGTTGTCAACCGGCCATGGAGACCATTTAAAACAAAATAAAAACAGTAAAACAGCATACTTTGTATGAAAAGGGGAACAACAAGGCCTCTAAGCTTAAGATCATATGTATTTTTTGTTTTTCTCACTGTTAATGGAGAAGCTTATTTAATTTTTTTGTTTAGGAAGTTCTTGAAAAAGATATAAAGTGCACTGTTGCACCCTAACGTGTTAGATTTACTTGGAGTTCTGTGTATTTTAATGAAGCCATATTCTGTTTTTTCAGTGTTATATGAGTGTTACTGTGTTTAGTATGTCTCCTCTGAGTGAAAGAGTACTTCTAAACACAAGACAAAAAGTCTGCAGTAGCAGGACTTCTCATGTTTACAGCATCAGTAGCTGCCTTATACCCTGACTCCCCTCAAATAGACCAAACATTGTTATGTCATACCACTGTTTCATCAGCAATTAATGAATAGATACAGAGTCACTGACAACATGACACTGAGCAGTGCTGAACTGAATAATTACCACTAAGTTGACTTGTCAACCAACTACAGGGGACTGAGCTCCAACACAGCATCTCAGACAGAGAGAGAATACAGGTGGACCAGAGCTACTCAGTGTGTAAAAATTAGGAGGTTTCTAAAATGTTCAAGAACTTTTTCAAAATCAAATGTATGAACCTAAGTTAAGACAGAATATGAGCTATTACATCTTAGCTATTGGTAAAAGCTTGTATTGGTCTGTGGTGGGGAAAATACTTGAACCATTCAGGTAAATATCTGGCATACTGTCTTAATTTTCCTTAATTTTATTCTCATAATCTTTACCAGAGTGATTTAATTTCTGTTTTAACACATAAAAAGGGCAGTATGTCCATAAATAAGCAGGTAGAAAGGTCCATGCCACTCTGTGTTATGAGGAGAAGAATAGATGAGCAGCATGGCTGTCCCGCCTGTCTGTCCTTAACAGCAGAAGACACACTGTGAGGCCACTCGCTGCCTCAGCCGGCTGGAGCTGTCAGCCTCTCCAGCGAGTCGACAGCCCGAGTGATAAGACCACTTTAAAGGAGAAATATCCCCGTCTCCTCCCCTTTAAGAGGAAATCTGCTTAAAATACCATGACTGTCTTGTATATGGCTTATGGAGGGTGTGATCATTGGCAGCTGCTTTAGGAGTAATAGACTCAATACAGTGGCTGTCTCCCTCTGGCATAAAAAACAGACTGTCAGTGTTTTTAGTCCCTTAAATGCCTTGATGCCCTCAAAGCTGGATAAGGAGGCAGATCATTGGCAAGTGGGTGATCAATACAATAAATATGAGCTGAAAACTTGTGTTTCCTCATGCAGTGATAATGTCCTTCATGGAGGGTTGTTTTCATAAATATTTATACAAAAAAGAGACTTTGGTGACAAGTATTGGGACTGGTATTGAGATCAAGGTGGAGAGGATCAAAACAGCATCAGGGGTGAAGTCTGAAGGACACTCGATAGGTTACAGTTTGAAAGAGTGTATCCTGTCGTGGAAGTGTGCGACTCAAGCTTAAGAAACACAGCCCCAACTCCCCTGAGCCCCTCTGTCTCCCTCCAACCCCTCCGTGACCTAATTCCCCCGAGGTTTCCAACTGCCTGTCAAACTTTTGCTCCAACTATCCAAACCAGGGGGGAAGGGGGGTTTCTGCTCTGGCGCAGATACCCTCTACGATCAGCCAAGTTGCGGGGTATCTGTTTTGCTTGGAGTTGCAGAACTGAGGCAACATTCTGATGAGGACGCGTGGAGGTCAACACCTCGCTGAAAACAATGACAGATGCAGTAGCACGATAGAAATTCAGCGTGGCATCCAGCCCCGGCTCCAACTGTCAGCGGCATCAGAGGGCATCAGGGGAGCCCTCTGCGTGGTAAAAAAAAAAATGAGGAGGGTGGTGGCGGGGGAACTAGGGGAAGCAAGAGGCAGCAGAGTTTGAAACCGTGTCTATTACGCTGCCGAAGAATTTGCCTGGGAGCTCGGCTTGACAGATTAGTCCAGCGCCCAGATGGGGCAGTGCATCAGTGAAACAAGAGCTACTTTTATGAGGTACGTAACACAAGCCTGGGGTAGCCGTGGCGAGGCCCAGTAAGCGATCCCTTGATGAAAGTGAGGGCAGTGCTCCACCTTTCATGTTTTCCATAGGTTGTATTTGGAGCGCACACAGACGGGGCTGCAGACAGAAATGACAGACAATTAAGATCGCACAAAAGGCAAGGGAAATTCAGTATCAAGCTACATGACCCTTGCTCACCGGCAGTATTTCAATGCATATGGCTGCCTTTTGTAATGAAATTCTTAGGGAAAACCTCTGAGTGAGAGACGGAGACGGAGAAAGAGAGGTCTGGGGCTGCAGTGATGGGTAAAACATGCAGTTATATATACCTGGCGGATTCCACTTTTTAAACCCACCTTCATGCATCAAAGAACCACAGCAATAGACGGGTGTGGGGATTAATGTGGAAATAAACCTTGGGCTTTCTACATATCAAAGACCAGATAAGCTTATGAAGTTTAATTCATATGTTTTATTCCGCTGAAAAACGGCCATTTGTGATGATGGCTGGGCTGTCCCGGCGGAATGATAGCACACCGATAACGATCCGGCGCCAACACTTCAACTGAATCCATTTCTAAAGGAGAAGGGAACAGGTTTGAGAAATATAAATTAACCTCACCTTGCTGAGAGTGAGAAAAGGAGGCGACTGAGGCGAATGATGGTGGTTGGGGGAGGGGGGGGGGGTCTTCCCTTGAATGTCCACTGACAGGGATTTCTTCATCCCAATAACTAAGACATCTAGTTTGAGCCATAAAGGACGGACGCGGCAGACAGCCAAGTCTGTGGCTCCAGACAGAATAGAGCTTTTTTTTTTTTCTTCTACTGGTGGCAAGAGATGTCTAAATCTGGGAATGGATTTTATATTTCCAGCGTAATATCAAGGGCGAGCAGGTGAGCTTGCTGGGTTTTCATTCTGCAAACGCCTAATCTCGATCTCCCTGCACATGTGGATGAGCGAGTGGAGTCAGACAGCACCGAGGACGTGGAGGAATCAGACTGAACCAGGCATTTTTTCATTAAGTACTCAGATGATTACCCCAAAACTAATGAAAAAAATGTATTACCTGTGCAAACAAGAGAGTTTAAATGTATGATTTGAGACTGGCTGTGCACACACATTGCTTTTTACACGTGCAACAGAATGTAAAACTTCAGTCTGGTGCACTTTGGAAGTCACTGAGGCCTCTGTGTGTATTTGCTATGATGCAAAGCACACACAATGCTGTTACTCTGGCTGCTTTATTTTGGGGAAAATGTAATTGCAATTATGTAATAGATATTTAGTTATAAAATATGGTTATTTATTGATTCTACAGCATTATATCACATGGACTTGTTAAACTTAAAAGCTTGCTACTTCATTATTCTCTCAAAACTATTATCAAAATAATATAAAAAACTATGGCTGCAAGCACCACTCAATAGGCCCAAGCTCAAGCTTGGGCAATAAGTTTACTCATGTAAGTGGACTGGATAAGTTAAAATTTAACTAAATCTATGAATAGAAAAAAACACTTTCAAATGCAGCACAAAGCCATTCTAGATGTGTACAACCTTTTGACATATTTTCTTGAGAAGTCAAAGGTCTGTTCTTATTCTTCTCCAAAGTTGCTGGCAATCACCTTAAAAGTCTTGAGAGAAAACCACCCAAACAGGAACTTTTGGCATGTATATAAATGTTGTTGTTGCTCATATTATAACCTGATTAATAACCTTGCTATTCATGTAACATCTCCTCTCTTGAAGCAAAAACTTGTGACATTTTTTTTAGCTTGAAAAAGTTAATTTCAGTTTATCCAACAGGGCATTAACTTCTCATCTATTTTTCTGTGCACCTTTTTGATTGGTCACCGTCTCTTCCTCTTGTTGAGGTCATTCGACACTGTTCTCTTCTGTTTCTTACTTGCGGCTTTTTTTATCCAACATTGCATAACTGCACACACTGACTGACTAGCTTTGTTATAGCTAATGGCTGATGTGTGAACCGCTTGCAAGAAAACATTGGCCTGCTTCTGTGTCATACAGCTACCAGTGGGCTGAACAAACACATCAAAAAACCGTTTGAGCTCTCATTTAGTGAAAAAAGGAGCAAGAAAAAGATGGGGGGGGATTGCTTGTATGTCGCATACATACAACAAAGCCTTCCACTTGCCCCTGTTTTGCTGTTCAACTGGCCTGATCTCCATTAAGTTGTTCTGTTGTAGTTGTCTGTATTTTTGATGTATCAACCATGATCCCCAATGACATATCTGTAAAGCCCCAGTCACACATTCCCGTTTCTCATGGCGTTTGTGCGCGATTGTCGTAATCCTGATAAAATGTGCTTTGGTCGTGGTGCATGTGCTACTCGGACTGGTCACAGTTGTATAGTGGTGGATGAACGGCAGGGAACGTGGAAGGGTCCCGACAGTTTTGAACTGTTCAAAACTGTCGTGGAGAATCGCTGCTCTCAGTGTGGCGAGATGTAAGCCTAATGCAGTCCTAAGGTGGGCGGTATGTGCGTGGCATGTACGGAGCTCAATCGGGCCGATCGTGGCTCAATCCAGAAGGCTTTCTGAGGACGACTGACAAGGATGTATCCATTTGTGCTCCGACAGTCGGGGCTTACATGACGCGAACTGAGCTCCAGCTGGGCTGACGTCATGTCAGCGGGATGAAAATTCATGGAATCCTCGTCATATCGTTGTATTAACCTAACTTGAGTGGAACGAATGCCCCCGAAGCGCTGTAGAAGCACTGTTGACGGTGTATTCACTGGGTGTGTCCAGGGTTGAGACAGTCATTTCATCCCGTATCATAGCGATCACACCAGCCTCCTCAATCGTGTACAGTCGTGCCCAACTGCTATGAGAAACGGGAATGTGTGACTGTGGCATAAGCACCAGAGGATTGTGCAGATAAAGCAGCAAAATGAGCACAAAGTATAATCAGAAGGCTCCATTCACATCTTCTTAAATATCCTGCATAAATCATGAAGGAGCCTCAAAAAGAAGAAAGCTCTGTTGTCAAAATAAGCCAATACAGTCCCTCAAGTGTCCACTTCAGGCTCAAAGCAGAGGCACTGGAAGCTACATATACACTCCATGATAAAATGTCCATGTTAACAGTTAAAGAACATGGTTACAGCCCAACTCTAAAAATCATTTGAGACACTTCATAACATGAGGCTCACATAGGGGGGTCAAACTTTTGCATAGGTCTTCTGTTTTGTCTTCTTAAGGATTCAGGTTATTTATGATTAGGGGTTTGGCTGTTTTAGCCAATTATGTTAGCTTTATCCATCAGTGTCCCCTTATGTCTCCATGCATGACACTGTACTAAGACAGGCAAACTGTCTGCTGGTGTGTGAACTCAAGCTAGACAGCTCTTATCCCACATCCAAAGTAACTCAGGGCTGAAAGCAGAACAGAGGTACTGGATAGGGGATGGATGACAGTCTCCCTGTTGAAAATTATTATACCATTAGATGGACTTTGAAACGAGAAGTTTCATATTTTTGCTTTAAAGAATAAAACTAAACAGACAATTTATAGCAGCTACATGGACTTGTATTTCACACATTCACAACTGTGAGAAACAAGATTTGCTCATGGTTTCCCCACCATATAGTTTCATTTTCAGTGTATATATATTTTTTTTGAAGAGCATGGTAATGTAATGCCACATAACCACGTTGTACTCTACTACAGCTATGCCACTAACTTAATATCCTCGGTGTAAAGTGCAGAAGAACACTCAAACAAACATGACTGAACATATAAATAAAATAGCTCCAGTGCTTACCGTGGAATTAGCCCCACTTTTGGATTATCACCATGTTCTTGTATTTGTTTTGTTTTGGTGAGGCTAAGAATGAAGCAACAAATTGATCATGTTTGAACAATGAAGCTAAGCCAGTTGTGTTACTACAATAATACTGTGGGATCAGGTACATGATGTTTCCCTGCAGAGCGGCCACCGCGGCTGGAGATATTTTTCTCGTTCAGCATGCAAATAAGTACAAAATGTTCCTTTTGCGACCACTTTACAACAGCATGCTGAAACTCCCTGAAAATGTTCTTTTTATTTCATTCATTCATAGAGCATCTTCATATCCACCCAGGAGGTTTTACAGGATTGTTCCCTTTAATGAGGTCCTGAAAAAGCTTATTTTCCCATCTGTGGCCTCTCTCATTCCCATTCAGTTAATCAAATTACACGGCATCTTTAATCTTCCTTTATGAGCTGGTATATTAACTTAAATTCTTCAAACCCTGCAGCAATGAGTGGGTGAGATTCAAAAGAGATCTATACACACAGCAGAGGGAAAGGCTGCGTCTCCCTCACTCTGACAGCCAGGCGCAGCGATGATGACACCTCTGATGTATTTTTCACCACTCAAAATTGATATTTACTCTCAAATGGAAGAGTAAACACATTTCAAAATCACAATCAACAAATCTTTATTAATTTCCCCCTCCAAAAGCTGTGATGTTAGTGCATAAGCAGCATGCGTTTGGGGACTTTTCCAGCCCCGTAGGGTGGAGTTATTAATGGAAGCAACTGTTCTGCCAATCCGTTAATCGCAACCACACTGAACCACATCGTATATCACACAGCCTCAGTAAGACAGCCAGCCAGCCAACCGATCAGTCAAGCAGCCAGGCACTAAGGCAGCCAGCCAAACGGTGAATAAAGCAGCTGATCAAGCTGAAAAGGCGGTCAGTCCGTCAGATAGCCATTTAGCCAGCGAGGTAGGCAAAGTGACAAAGTCAGCCCAAGTCAACTCCAAAGTCAGCTAACCAAAGGCCAAGTACAGGCCATTGCCTATGGAATTTGACATCCAAAGAGCTTCAGGATGAAGGCATTTAAATGTGAGTGAGCAACAATAGTAAAGTGAAAATCTGAATTACTGTCAACCATTAAAAATTGTATAAGACCTACCTAAGGTACTCTATCGAGCCAGTTGGCTCAGTGGCAGAATCAGTCATTTTTTCAATCCTTGCCCTTGCAGTCGCACATGTCTTGTACAGGGTACTTGATCCCAAATCACACTGACTGCTGCATCTGTTGTGTTCATATGTGCATGATAGCCACAGTTATCAGTGAATGTGGTGGCAACTGTTACATGTGATGTTAAAGCATTTTGAATTGGCATGAGATTTCCCAGACAGCTTTAACTAAAAAAAAAAAAACATTCCTATAAGTAAGTTTTTGGCTGAAATGAAAGTCAATTGAATTAAGTAATTAAAATATATTTTTTTACAATATAAAATACATAAGCATTTAGTAAAGTAATTATCAGGTGTTGGTTCTTTTGTTGTGTCCCAGTTTCAGTGTTTGAAAATAATCAGACACACCAGATGCACTGTTCCACATATTCATTAGACATTTTTCATCAGCTTGAAGCTTTGCAAAATGGTCTGCCCGAAGACAAATATAAAATCTGACATATCTAGCTGCTTTGCAAGGTTTTTTAAGGAAAGGTCTTTTACTAAGTGTAGGTGGCTGTGCACAATATAATATGCTTTAACTACCTGCAAGGCTTGTTGCGTGAGTCCCAAGTCTGTAGTAGTGCTTTGGGAATGCCAGCTGAAAAGTTTGTAAATCACTGGCCTGAAAAGACTTGCACAAGTTAAAATTAATTTGCAAATTAGTAATGAAACTAGTTTTTTCTTCAAATATGTTTACTTTCAGGGGTAGAGCAGTGTAGCAGGTATTGCACGTACCTCACAGCAAGAAGGTTGCTGGTTTAATCCCTGTAAATCTGGGCTTATCAATGTGGAGTTTGATTTTTCTCCCCATGCATGGTTAATTCCTGGCACTCTTCATCCCACAGTCCATAAACATGCTCATTAGGTTCACTGGTGACTCACAATAGTCTTTAAGGTGCATTCACACTTAACCGGACTCGGCAACTGAGATCGCGTTGCCCACTGAAGTCCACTGAAGTTGCCCGTCTGTCTATTCCTCATTCGGTTGCTGTCGCATTGCTCAGTGACCTCACACCCACTTGAGTTTAACCTCGGGATCATATCATATATAATAAAATAGTATGTATTAGCTGACATTATTCCAATTGTATTCCTTTCACAGACCTACCAACCACAAAACACTGCAGCTGATGGCCCTGCAGCAGCATCATCTGTAAGTTCTTTGCGGTCCTACAAGGCAGAACTAATGTACTCACTAACTAATGTTCCCACATGGACATGGATTGTTACTCTGTGATATAGAAAAAAAAAAAGTCTGTCACGGGTGGTCATGTGTCCAAAGCGACCTCAGAGTTCCTATCTGCAACAGGGATGTCAACACATTACTACCAAGATGCGACCAAGTCACCCAAGTTGCATCCGTTGCTTTGTGTGATATGTGTTCACACCTGGTCGCTGCTGATCGTGTATGTACATTGACTTTGCCTAGAGAGTGGTTATTGAGGTCGCCAAAGTCATGTTTGGTGTGAATGCAACTTTAGGTGTGAGTGTAAGCATTAATGGTTGTCCATCTCTCTACGAGGCCCTATGATTGGTTGGCAGCTGGTTCAGGATGTACGTAGCCTCTTGCCCAACCTCAGCAGGGATAATCTCCAGCCCCCACAACCCCAGAAGAGGTTAGTCAGTAAAGACAATGGATGGACGTTCCTGTGGGATGGATTGTGGTTCTCCTCTAGTGATACTCCATTAGGGTGAAATTTATTTAGCCAGAAAATACAAAGTTTCAAAGCTGAGCCAAAATGGGGAGAAATAGGTTTAAATGCATGGTAGCCAAGTGAACACAAATCCAAATGTGCCACAATTTTATTAGCACGTTTTGAACCATGGACATCATACCAGAAAGTTTAATTCTTAACTAATAATTGTTGCATCTAAAGAAGGATCATTACATATTTGCATTTCAAAAATATCCAAACAGCTTGAAAATTTCTTACATCATACAAGTTATCATTAGGTGGGTGCCGTGTTTTGGGAAGGGGGCCTCACATTGACTTTTGTCAGAGCCCTCCAAAGAACAAAGGCCACCCCTGGGTCTGATCTGTGGAAAACAAGCAGTCTGCAATCTGTACACCATAAACACAATGTGACACTTAGCACGGGGTTGAACAAGATTTATCATGCACATTCTTGGCTCCTCAGTTTAATATACTGCACTGCTGTGACCCAACTCTCACTCCAGGGCTCTGCAGGCGACGAGTCTGTGACACCTCCCTGCCCCCGTGCCATTAACATCTCCCTCGTTCACTTACCAGAATACTTTCCAAATATCTTACAAGTAGTAAATCTGTTTTTGGGATTAATGCTGAGCAGTGTGGCATCTGAGACCTCTCGTCGAAGCCCAAAGTAAATCTCTCTGAAGCACAAACATGTTACAGTTTGAGGCTCAGTGTTTGAAACAGCATTAACAGGGGGAGTAGAAACAGGTTGGTAGAAAACTTTGTCAAGTATGGAGGGCAGGCGGGGTCATATTTCCTTGTTGTTATGGAGCTTCAGATTATTTTTAGGCACACATATTAAAACGTTTATGTTTTACTCGAGTTTCACTGCAGCAAATGAAGCTGCATAGTCGTACTTGGTTGGACATCTGTAGAGCAAATGACGTACACCAGAGTTTCTCATTTTAAACTTTAACACCTCAACATTCTCAGTGTATGACCCAGGAAACAATAAATCACCAAATACCAAATGTCAGCGGGCAGAGACTGATAGCATGTCCTCCTGGGTTTATTAGGGCACATGAAACTGTTGACAGGTTTCACAAAAGTGCCACATTTAAAGAATCATGTACTCAAATTTTGCTTTGCAAGGTAGAAAATTTTCTTGCTTTGTAGAAATTGAAAATCCAAAGAAAAAAAAAAACCTGCAGAAGTCACAGCTGTGTGACACGTTGGTATCATATATTTGTAAAACAGATTGCAAACACGTTTCAACCCTCGGTGTTCAAGAATTTATCTCAAATATCACTATATATTTACTTATTTGGGAGCATTTCCAAAATAAGGACAGATCCCATTCCAAATCTCATATCCCTTTCATTTTATTATTTGCATTTCCCTCCTCTTCCCTTGATCTGTGATAGCTGCATGCTTTAGCTGCTTCAGTGAGAATAATGTCAGTGTCCTGGAGAGACTTGGCATTTACAAGTGTCAACTGGTCCATGTGAAATACCACCATCTCCAGCTTTAAAACAGCTGTGTTTATACACCAAACTGTGTTTTGTGTCCATAAATTAGCGACAAGCATTATATATATATGGTTCTTAGCACTATTTTAACCACCACCAAGTGTAAGATTGATGGCATAGCTGACCTAAATTAACAGCATTGGTAATTACCAAAATGATTTTTAAGTGTATGTAGTGGTTTATACACGAGCATGCAGAAGATCTTTAAGTAAAAGATTCTACATGTTTAAATATAATTAGTGACATTTTAAATGCTCTGATTGGCAAAAACACAAAATATAGTGAAGCACATTATTTTCTCTTCCTTAGAATGCCAAATTATAGTTTTTTACTTGCATTCCTGCACAGGATTTTCTTTCTTTTTTTTTTTTTAAGTAGTTTTAGTGGTTGAATGTTCCACTTCATTTATCTCTGACTTCTCAGAGAAGACCGGTGGGTCTGCTTAAATTTGGCTATAAAAAGGTTAATTCAATTTGAAATTTTCTCATTCCAGTTCAAAATATTTGTCCAATTACAACAACAACATTTTCAGTCTTGAATAAGTTTTAAAAGATTTTTGAAATATTTCTGCTTTCTCATTTTATGACAGATGGTCGACTAAAATTTGTGAAACACTGCAAATATATGTATACTTCTATATGCTGTCTAGTATAACATATATGACTCCAATTATTTGCAATAAAAATACATTCAAAATTTGATGAATGAAATTAATTAATTTCATAGATAAAAATATACAAATTTTAGAATTGTGCTAAAATATAAATGATCATAAAAATCATATGGAAAAAAAGGTTTTGTTGATTTGAGTTCCCAGGGCCTTTCAAATAACTTGATACACCAGATGGACCATTCAATATTTTTCTACCAGCAAATCAAGAAACAGCCCAAAAACAGGATTTGGGAATGGGCAGAATCTTTCAAAACCATTTGTCAATCCCATTCCAATTTCCAAATCAGATAATGTAGTGGTTGTGTTCTACTGTTGTGTTGTAAAGGTCACTTTGTATTTTTAATCTAAGGCAAAACATGTATAGGGTTAATTGGAAATGTCAATTCTATTGATAAGTTTGTGGCGTTGTTAATTGATTTTTTCATTTAATAAAGAAATGTGGTTCAGATCTGATACAACTGCTACTGAAGCTATTAGCATCTAAGCTAATTGCCTATCACAAGGTCACAAACATACATACATTAAAACATCTATGCAATGCACTGGGATTGCCTGCCCAAGTCAGTGGGCTTGGATTGCAAATAACAGTAGAATGTTGCACTACAAGGCGTCAAACAGTAAGACAGCCACTGGGGCCATGAACACAGGAGAGGGAGATGCTGGTTACTCCTCATATTAGGCACACAAAAGTACATCTACAACTCTTGTAAGAACAAAATGGGCTCTTTAAAAGACAAATTTTAATAAATGAAGAAAAAATTGGTACCTTATACTGCATGTGAATGAGAACAAATTTCAAAGCAGATGCTGCTAAGTCAAGGTATTACAAGAAATCCTTGAGGAACCAATAATGGAGGATGTACTTAAATACGTTCTGGTGCAACATTTCATTAAATAATTGTGCTTGTCTAAAACTCATGTAAGAGGAAAGGGGCCATTCTGTGCTTTTATTATTGTTAGAAATTATGTTTTTGAGTTGTTTTCCTGTCCTTGCCCTGAGGAAAACAATATGAACCTTCTGTTTTGCTGTAAACAGGAATTTGAACAGCACTCAGTTGAAATCCTGAACAGCCCTCCATCTAATACCCAAACAACTGTGACAAGATCCTCCTGCAAACAGGAGGCAGTTGTGTAATCAGGGAAATACAGGCATGATGCTGTTAGACAGTTTGGTTATTGCAGAAAGCTTATTGATGTATTGTCCTACATTCACACACAAATAAACAAAAGAAGAGAAAATTGAGAAATAAGTAAAATATGTTAACAAGATTGTTTGAGAAGAATATGTCTAACCTTGTAGAGCAGATGGTACTGCCTGATTCACTGTCTGAAATCATGCAGGTCCATCTTGCCAAGCTCCAATCCTCTACAACTTCACTTGGCTAAAAGCTGAACAACCCAGTCAGGGGAAAGAAGCAGGAGCTGCAGATGTGACGACAGCAGGAAGTGTCTGCATGTTTGAAAACAATGGCGGTGTGTGAAGTGGTCTCTGTGGATGCGACAATATCTGCAGTTTTATCAGAAATTGACTCAATTTCATCTGTAAAAGAGGAGGAAAGAACGTCACTTTAATCTTTCCTTACAGGAAACAATGATGTTGCTCTTCTCTTGACTGGTTTTAGTAAGAGTTTGATCTACCAACTGGCTCCTCCGGTCATGAAAAAAATAGGAAGGACTCCAAACCCCACAGTGTTAATTGTGTCTCTGCTGATTGCCATTATGGATGATCAAATCAGAAAAGCCAGGAAGCTGTGGATCACTGCTGGGAAACTGGGAGAGAATGGCAAAATCCCCAGTGGATGATGCTGGTTAGTCTATGGTAGCCATGGTTACTCAGATACCTGGCAAAATATACTCTCCTCGGAAGTTTACCAGAAGAACTTGATGGAGATTGTCGTTTATGAGGTTCATGTCACTTATAAGTGGTAAATGTGTTGTATAATTTAATGTAAGATGGCAGTCTTAAGACTAAAACATAGTGTAAGCTAACTGCTAACAATAGGGTCTGGCTGCTACGTCATACTGTGACTTGATATGATTGGTCTGTGATGAGCAAATCCATCGTCCAATCACCAGCTGCAGTTGTTTTTGAAGATTCTCTCTGAAAACATTTTCAAATGGGTCTTTCCCAGGTGGACTAGTGGAATATTTACATGAGGCATATATGGAACTGTCCATCTGGCCTGTCAGGTTATGTCATATCTAAATGTATAATCAGTAGTACATTCATGTACTTTTGCTGTGGTAAAAATAAGTGCAGTGTGATGAAATAAAAGAGGCTTTGAATGGCTGTTAGCAAAAGTTCAAGCAAAGTTAAACAACTAGCTAGAAATGTAGAGTTGTCGTTCATTAACCATGGTTGTAACAAGGTCAATTTTCTTTGTAATTTGTATTTTTACATTATTTATTAATGTTATTATATTTCAGTGTATTATATTATTATTACTTTTTTAATGTTAAGACACCATAACCACCTAATTAGCATTGGGTAAAGTGCAGGACCTGATACAGGCCTTGTGTTATGTTCTTAAGTAATTGGCATTTACTGGAGAATTGTTTTTGGAGTAAACTTTTCATTTTTACTCCACAACATTTGAGATGCAAATTATACTTTAACTCCACTGTCTTTTTATAGATGCTCTCAGTACTAATTTTAAAATCAGCAGACTCACTGTGTTTCTGTGGTTTGTCCATGCTGTTTTCCAGACCTGTGCTAAGTCACGTCTTCATGGAACTGTAGAGGATAAGACATCCATGCGACTCATCAACTCAAATTCAGTTAAGTTGGAAAAGTTTTATCCATGCTACTATTTTTAAAACTTATAGACACACCGCTCTTATTCTTTTTTTTTTTTAATGGTAAAACATTGTTTAGTTTAATACATTTGAAATTTAATACAACACAGGTTATCACAAACAGCTGTAATGTTACAGTGATATGTTTCTAAATATGCATTTACTCTTAACACTAAATGCATGGCATCCAAAAATAAGTTTTTC
Organism: Scarus forsteni; assembly: GCA_036419115.1. Classification (NCBI taxonomy): domain Eukaryota; kingdom Metazoa; phylum Chordata; class Actinopteri; order Labriformes; family Labridae; genus Scarus; species Scarus forsteni. The sequence goes on from JAZDUH010000040.1 coordinate 1,022,053, forward strand.
GACCCATTAGCACCTCAGTTAAGCTAATGCTAAGCTATCCTCTGAGCTCTCATGTTGATGTCCACAAGGATGACATTTTCAAAGGTCATTCAAACAAGAACTGCCCTCTTGACCCCTGGGAACTGATAAGTAAACAGAGCCACTCTAATAAAGTGTCACATTACTAATGTTTGTTTTCCCAGAAGTCAGGAGAATAGCTTAGCATTAGCTAAACTGTAGGCCTATAGCCACCAGCTCTGGTAACATGCTGCATGCAGAAGGCATCTTGAAAGCACTTTGTCGGTCTTGGATGTATACAGTCTTATCTGCTGGACTCTGGCTGACCTTTATGCCTCATTCTCAAGCTTCCACTCTATATTTGTCGTATCATCAGCACAGTGATACTCTTTCCATGCTGTTCTCAAATGACATTGTGGGAAACAAATCTCGGGTCATCACAGGAGTTAAGGTATATTTTGGACACAGAGGCACAGGCTGACACACAGTGGGGTGTTTTCCACTAGGCTTCTACAATTACACAAAATAACTATATATTGGGTTGGTTTTCTGACATTATCATAATTCTACTAAAAAAGAATATATTAATATGGATCAGTCTGTGAAGTCTTGGTGAGGGCAGTGGATGTGGGAAGCAGCTTGGTCTTAACGGTTCCAAAAAAACAAAAAAACATGGTTAAGTACCCAGCTTTGTAACATCTTTTAAACCTTACTGTTTGGGGAATTTTAGGTCATTAAATTACATTTACTTTAAAACTGAATTGAACAGTATTTTCTAAATTGAAACAACTTTAATCAATAAAGCTGAATATATAAAAGAGGACATATTTTGTCCTAAATTCAGGTACATTTTTGTTGTCTGCTTGGGTGTGTCCACAGTCTCATTTACATATGCTGGGAACCTCTTGAAAATTCTGTTTTCTCTGTCTGTCTAAGACACTCTGTTAGAGATCCCTTCCCCATGTGAGTCTAATTAATTCTTACCAACTATGATAGTTGGTCGGTTCAGTGCTTCTTGGCAGGCTGTTGTCAACAACTCCTCATTCATTCTAATGTCTAAGTTTGGGACTGGACTTGCTACCACAAGACAATGGGCATAAACTGATGGCAAAATAATGGTAGGACTTCACACAGGAAGGTTTATTTGGAGAGGCCAAAGGAGCAAGATGTTCTAGGCAGCTGCTGGAGCTCTGAATATGGGGAGAGGGAGAAGTCCTTATGCTTCACACGTTTTTCTGGTTCACAGAGGTTCTCTATCGTGTGACATGATAAGACAGTACAGAGCATGTTAGAGGTATCATCTTTTGATGAATCAGGCTTATATTTTCATATTTATGACTGCAAGAATATGTTCACCATCACTGATGTCCAACTTCTAAGTGCCCCTGCTGTTGACTTTCTCTATCTGGGACACTCTGTTAGAAATCATCTCTCTTAAATGCTCCTCTTCCCACATAAAAATTTTTCAATCAGCTCTGTCAACATTCTAAATCATCCGGGCACAGTATAGCTTATTACACACAAGTGTTTTGATGATGGAGAATATCTTGTTTCTCATGTTCTCATAATTATTGATCCAAACATATGAAAATGCATAAATACTCATCTACAGATTTTTGTTCTGGCTATTTGGAGCAAAAGGCTGCAACTTTACTTAATTATCTGTTTACACATGACCCCTTTTTACTACTAATTCACCTGTGTTTGGGTTTATTGGTGACCAAAACAAACAACCCTTTAAAAAAGCCTAGACATTTGTAGAGCTTTGGATTATGGCCAGCTTAAGCTAAAATAGGCAAAAATATTGTTATTGAATAAAATAAGAGCATGGGTATTTTTCTGCTATTTCCTTGTAATAAAAGGGAGAACAAAAGACAGCCTGTGTTCCCTCTGTTGAAGATGCAGGAGAGCAAACAAAAACTTCCTCAGGCAAACATATGGTAGTAGAGTGCCAGAATGGAAATTAGGCCAGAATGATAATAATATTTGTGGCCAGGAGCCTTCAGAGTCTGCCTGATACAAAGCTGGTAAATAAATGTATTTCTCAGGTAAGTAAAGCACTGCGGTATTTATTTCATTCAAATGAGCAGATGTACAGTTGCAGCCTCTCGTCTCATTTGTTCTTCATACAGTGTGTTTGTACACACATGCTGAGCTGCTCACCTGGCCCACAGGATTAGAATGCTAACCAGTTTACATTCTGCCCACAGCTTTTGAAATGATTCAATATTCCTAATCTTGTTTAGCTTTAGAGTATGTGGCTTTGAGGCAATATGGCATCCTTTTTCAATCACGGATCCTTTGAGGACATTTGCATATCTAAATTTTGTACTGAAATCCAGGACAGGCTCGGCTTTGCGGCCCTCTGAAAAAAAGGAACTAAACTAAGAAGCAATGGTGGGTCAACCTGGAGGCTTAATATATGTTTGATGTGTAGAGATAGCCACCTGCTTTTTTCCTCTTACTCCAGTCACAGAGAAATGTTAAAATGCCTCTTGATGTTAATGGGATAGTCTGCTATTCTTCATAATTCACATCCTCAGATGTAGAAAGGACATTGAGTTTATTCCCCCAAAATGGATGACATGAAGAGTTGTTTTGGCTTGCAAGTTTGAAAAATGGTTTTAGCTATGAGGCTGTTTTGCTTCTTTTCTGCTTTGCTTTCTCTTCCTTTCCTTATCCATTTTAATGTTATTGGATGAGTGTTCACAAACTGAACCAAAATGTGAAACTGGCAGCAATGTGGTTCCCCCTCTTCGCTCATGTCTGTTCATAAGTCAGTATTAATTATGACAAAATAGCAGTCTGAAACGTAAAAAAAATTCGTACATAATAACTTTTCACCTATACCAAGTGAACATCATGCACAAAGTACGACACAAAAAGTAGTTTTTCGATTATACATTATAGGATAGTGGATAATGTTGCTAGGTTATGTTGAAGAATAAAGAAGGAACAGTTGCTATTAGAAGCTTTTCATAAAGCATTGTTGAATAACATTTCAAAATGGAAGTTAGATTTGAATAAAAATGGGATAAATTGGCATGAATTCTGGGTCAAGGTCATCTAAATAGGCATCACTGGTTACATTACAGTTTTTGTTTTTTTTTGTTGGACCATTTGCCAATGAATAGCAGACTTTTCAAGGAGAACATCGTGTCCCAAAATTGATTTACGAGGAATTTCGTTGTAAGTTACATTTTATAATTTTTACTTTTACTGCATCAAAAAAAGAAAGAAAAAAAAAGATGACAACCCTGTACTAGTTTATACATGAAAATTGCAGTGCCCTTATCACAAATCATTATAGGACTTTCATTTGGCTAAAAAAATATTAAACCCCACTCACCAACATGGAAGATGACCAATAGCACAGCTTTATTTAAACAATAGAAAATCTTAAAACGGGGAAATAACAGATTTGTGCCTGATGGTAACAAACTGTGCATATGCTCATGTATTTAAATTTAAGTCTTTTGTATTCTGGTTTAAATCAAAAAATATTTGGATATTCAAGAAAAGTGCAATAATAGCTGTATTACCTTGATAAAAAAAAAAGGGCTTCGTTTGTTTTCTTCATTAATCATTGCAGTTTGGGATATGTCAATGAGAACAACAAAACTGTTTTGTTACATTTTTTAAAATCTTTTCCTGCTGTGTCAGCTTTAAGAAAAATACTCTCACTTGCATCCCAAAAGAAAACAAAAATATTACGCATTAATATTACTAAATACCATGCATCAAATATTTTTTAGAAGCTTCAGTCCAATTCATAGATTTTAACAAATATATTATTTTTTAATTTTTAACCCTTTAAATTTCAGGTTCTTGTCCTTTTCATAGTCCCACACATATCCTTTACTCTTTGTCGAGTTGCTGTCATCAATTTGACAGGGTCCCAGCTCAGTGATAAATCAGATATCTCGACAGATCAATTGATCGATCAATCATTCAGTCTTTATTCGTTTAGGACCAAATACTAACAAATGTTATAACAAGACATACATAAAATATAATGTGTCACTGTAGCATTATTCTCCAAAACGTAAGCTAAAGGGCAGCAGTTTGTTCAAGGATACGTTGAACTTCCTGACTGTGTTTGGACCTGATCCTCCTGGTTATGATCCAGGTTGAGTGTTTTTGCACATTGGAAAAATATCACAGTTAAAAGGATTTCCATTTTTGTGCTTAATGGCCAAAGTGTGATTATATTGATTGTATGGAGCACTATAGACCTGTTCGAGTAGATAAAGGTTAAATATGTTATAAAAAAGGCAAATTCCTCAAAAGGAAAATGACTTAAAAAAAAATAATAAACAAAAGGTTCACTTCTGCAATAGTAACCAGTTGGACCTGAGGGTTAAAATAATTATATTGGTATTAAAAGCTCAATATTTACCCCTTTTGGGAATTTATGTCTACTCATTTAGTCTTTTGAGAGTATATGGCTTCAACAAGTTTTAATTACATAAATATGGTCCTCTTGATAACCAAAGATGCCTGTTTGTGTACTGCAATATTCAAAATAAGAGCCAAAAATGTAAATGTGGTTCGACAGCATTTTCACAAATGTGAAAATAAAATATTCTCCTTATTTTAATAGATTTCGTCTAATATGTCTATGTCTGATCCAAAAACTGACCTCTGTTAAATAAAGCCTCTGTTACATATATGGCAATTTGACATCCAAACTATGCAGCAAAAAATGCACACTCACGTCCCTCATTGGTTTTTACTCACAGTCCCCAGTTTCCTGCAATTACCTGCAAGAGTTAACGTGCACTGATCTGTAAAATAATTGTGAAGTGCTGAGAGGTTTTCCATTCCAAGTGCTCCCCAATGAATTGAGTGTTAAGTCCTCACGGCACGATGATGCTGAAGACATTTGTTCCTCCGATTTAGCCAGCAGGGAAGCAGCGGCAGACTAAATGGAACCAGATTTCTTCCTCGTATTTGTGCAACTGCTTGGAAACAGAGTAAGCTTCAAGTATGCAGAGACTGTTTTATATTGTGGTTCAGTCAAAGCTGTGAAATATTAACCATGAATGATTGAATTTCAGTGTGCTTTATTTGTGTTTATTACAAAGGAACACTTAACTCCCCCGAAAAGTGAAATTGTGTGTGTTTTTCAAGTTAGAGTTTCATTTTATGTGAACATGTCTCACTGCTTGTTGAAACATGTTCAGTTTTTAGGTAAAGTTTAACTAATTACTATTATTATTCATTTTGGAAATAATTTCTTATGTAAACACTCTTCAAGGCAACTAAATGAAACAGTAGGAGCATGTTTTATCAGCAAGGCTTCAGAGCTTTCCCTCCTGTAAAGGATGCACGTCACAGAATATGAATATTGTTTCCAAGGCTTTAAAATATGACATGAAAAAGGAGATTAATCCTCCTAATCCTAAAAGACCATCTTGATCTGGGCGCTTGGATGCTCACTGTGAATCGAGGTGGCAGGAAAAAAAAGTATTAAAAAGGGACAAATATCTTCTCTTTCGGCGGCGAGATGTATGTGATAAAGCGAAATGTCAGCAAAAATACTAAAGCCGTATGTCAGCAGAGCTGTCTGACAGACGGGAGGGAAGAGGTAAAAATGTTCTATCATGTCCGACAAGGTGTTCTTTTTGAGATTTAAAGATCACTGCACAACTTTAAACATGTTTGTCAATTTTTACTCTGACGCGGGGAACTATCATGGGCTTCACAAGAACTTTATCGGCTCAGGCTCAAGGTAAGGGAGACGGAGAAAAAAAAGTCCATTCCCATTTATCTTAGCCAGGTTCCCTTCAAAGGCAACAAATAAATTACAGTGTACATTTGATACAAATTGATTTCTTAACTCAAATAACAATGTTGTCCCCGCGGTCAGGGCCATGTGTCACTCAGTCGCCAGTCTGAGTGAAAGCCTCAATCTGTCTCTGTGATAGAAATAGGGCTGACACATCTCCACCAAGGAATGCTAATCACGCGGGCCTGGCCTGGCCCTTTGTGGGCCGGCCATGATAAGGAAAATCAGTTTCCCCTCCTGTCAGACAGTGGGGCCTGCGCCCTGATCGCTGTCTGGGAGGAAACAAGCCACAGGCCTGGAAGTTACTGTCCTGGTTGTTTTTGTTGTCTCTGTGTAGCTACATGACGGAGGAGAGAGAGTGAAAAAGAATATGAGCGAGAGAGAAATGGAGGGAGGTGACAGGCAGGTGGACGGCAAGGAAAAACGACAAAAGTGAGAGAAAAGAGGGAGAGAGGTGGAGAGATCAGGGCAGACACGGAGGGTTTTAAAGCTTTGGCAGCAGCTGTAGCATCTGCGATGGAGTGAACCCCACTGAATATCTTGAGCCGATCTTATCAGCGGCCGGGAGAAATGAGATATTGGCAGGAGCTGTTGAGTGCTCTCACAGCTGAGCAGGTTAATAGGGTTGGAAGGCAGGCCACAGGCTAATTGGATTTGCCGTGGCTTGATAAACAGTGGCAAGCCTTTTTTTGCCGGCCAAACATACAGGTCGACTCCGGCAACCCCCCAACAACACCACTCCTCAACACCGACTCCAGTACCCCCCCCTCCCCACCCCCAACATAAGTCCACTTCTCTCCCATAACCACAACAACCTGAGAGAGACGAGAGGAGCAGAATGAAGGCTATTTTCTTCTCCTTATTCCCAGCAGGCCCAACGAGGAGGCTCTGTTTGTGTATCTGTGTGAGTGTGTGCGCGTACATGTGTGAAAAAAAGGAGCAGAGAGAGGGAGCAGAGAGAGTTGGCCATCTACTGATTTTAATCAAATACCATTTAACCTGTCTGACCTCCAAGAGTCATCACACATGGCCAGATCAAGCAGGGTTGTTCCTCTCTCTTGCTCAGCATTAGAGCGGCGGGTGTAAAGAGGTTTTCTCTGTGTAGACTGTTATTTCAACACCTTTTTCTTCTAAAAGAAATGCTGGTTCTCACATCACTGCCCTTTTTAAATCTAGGATCAAATCAAGTATTTTTATTTGATAAGAGCACCAGGAGATCATGACTGTGTTTGAAGGAGTTTGGGTCATCCTTAAGCTAAAGACTTTTACATCTGCTAAGCACCTGTGTGGATATTGACTATTGCAAGTTAAATTAGAAAGTGTATTAACAGGATTAAATTACAAGCAAATATGATTTTCAACTGAATCTTCAATTGAAAAAGTCACATCTTCAAGTGATGTCAACCTAAAAATATTTTAGGCTGAATGACATTAAATGATTCTACAGAAAGGTTTCAGTAGCAAATATGAGAAATGTATTAAGGGAAGATGACTATGTTAAGTGTTTCTTTGATGCACAAGAAAACATCATCATTCAGGGAAAAGTGGAGAAAGTAAGATTATGGTCAAAGCGTTGAATGTTAATTTTACGAAAAAAAAAAAAGTTAAAAACAATCCTGACATACAATATTTATGTAAAGTGAAAAGTTAAGGACAATGTTGAAACACAATTTTGAGAATAAAATCAACTGAAGCACATTAACTTTATTCTCAAAATCTAACTTGACATTTTGACTATGTTCTCAACATTTTCATTTTTTTCATAGAGTGAAAAATGAAACCATAGCTTCTTCCACTAAGGGATTTTTCAGCTGCCTCTCTCAAGTACAATACTTTTTTATATTATTTTTGATAAAGACAAAACCAAATGGTTGTCACAAAACCAGAATCAAAAACTTTGATTTGATTCTAATTGAAAATCATACAATTTAGATGCCTGTCTTAAACCACAGCAACAGTCACTGAAATCCAACAGTGAGAATATTATTGGTTTCAATACGGCAACATACTTCCCAAAATACAATGTGCATCTGATTGCTGACTACACAAATCTCACTGTATCCAAACAAAGATTAGCTAATTTTACACAATTTTTATTATTATCGCTGACCAGGCACAGTAATTCTAACAGTATTATTCCGTCTCAGTTCCCCTTCTCAATAATGGGCATACAGTTTGTTTGAATGAGGTGAACTCATCATTAATACCATGGTCCCTGTCTTTAAAAACTAAATGACCCATTTATCCATTGTGACTATGGTCGTTTCCTCCTGCATACTGGGGCTGCTCAATGCAACTCGTGGAAGGACACATTGGCTGTGCAAGACTTTTATGTTTTGTCTGTTGGCATAAGTCAAATTGTAATAAATGGATTTTGATTAAAAAATATATATTAATAACATCATGGCACAAGAAATAAGTGATTTGATTTGGTGATGATCTTTTTCTGGATCTACATCCAGGAATTTTTTTTAGAGGATTTGTTAACATGGTGAGATAGGGCAAATAGTGGCAGTGTCAGGAGGGTTGTGCTCTTAGAGCACTTGTAGTTACAATTATTTTGACTATAGCATGCAATCACCCTTCACTGTTTAAATGGCTTGTTTTCACCCCAAATTCTTTAATTTACGTGAAGTTGGAGGCATCATCTGCAGCAATATACAGTATGTAAAGCTTTATGTTCTGTGCTTACTATTTTTGTACAGACACAGAGCTGGTCTCTATTTCTGTGGCTGATGTTCAACCTAAAGCCGTGTACTTTATTTATACCTCAAGCATGCCAAACTATCCTTTTAAGGCAGCTAAGAAGGCGAACAGGACTAGTTATGTGTACCTAACGTCGTGGCTGGTGAGCATACATCATTATTTACAATTCTTCCTGAAAACGGTACGTTTCGCTTTTCCTACCTTAAGGTTATCTAACATTACTAAATGGACCTTCATTCTGCGGTGACCATGTTTGACTCACATAGCCGAGATTCTCCTTATGCAGAAGTGTTGTTTTTGTGTCCAAACACACATTAGCAAGCATATAAGTGATACCCAACAAATGATCCAGTCAGATTGTTTACGTCCTCAACCCTTTTGCCCGGCGGGGGAGCTCACATCAAAGACTTCACTTCCCACTCTCCCGGTGTAAAGGCCGTCCAATCTGGGATGCCAGCAGAAATCCATACATCTCTGTCTGAGTGCATCGTCTCGCTAACTTTTTGTTCCCACACTTGTTTTGATCATTTTCTAGTAGGTGGCCAGTGTTTGATTCTGTATGTTTCTGTCTGTTTTTGCCAACGTGCTGTGTACACTCACACTAAAGTGGGAGTGGGGGTGAATTATTTGTACTCCAAGCGTGAGGGCGAGAGGGAAAGCGTATCCATCAAAATCTATTTACAAGGCGAGGGACTTTGAGGAGCAAGCGACAGAGACAGATTCTTTTTTTTTTTTTCTTCTTCTCCCTCTTTTTTAAGAAGGAATAGTATCCACTGAGAAACCCCCTGGGGTGTCACACTGTCCTCATTTATATAAACAGCCCCAACCGGTGGATAACTCCTCTGCATACTAGGGTGTAGCCAGATTGGCTTAGTTAGTGAGCACCCCACACAAGAAAACCCAAAGAAAAAAAACTGTTTGAGAAAGAGAGGACAGAACATCAGGCTGCCTCTGGATATCCATTTGTGGAAAAAAAAAAAAAGAAAGAAAAAAAAAAAAACATCAAGGCAAGGGACAGCTTTGAAAGCAGAAACTAAAACAGTGATTGATGTGGAAAAGGATGTTGGACGTCAACCGTCGGACAGACTGCATTTGGTAAAAGTTCACAAATTTGCAGATAAGCAGCAATGTAAACGCAAAGCGAACTAGCCAAAAGAATGCTAATGGCCCCCGGGGACAGAGAGGCTACTATCTCTTTTTTAAGGTCCATTTCAGGGGGACGGATGGGTTTGTAACATTAGACGGACAAGGTTAATTTTACAGTGTGTGTACATTCTGAAGGAAAAATTCTATCAGAACTCTCAGCGAGGATAAGAGCACTGAAAACAAGTCTTAACTTTGCTCGGAGGGATCCTGCTAAATGGACACAGTCTTTACGTTATTAGAGGAAGAGACAAGAGGGAAAGAAAAAGAGATGGAGACATAAGAGCGACGGACAGACCTGTCCTTCATCTCTTTATCTCAACCATTGTGGGTGATGGTGGAGTAAAGAGGGAGCGAGGAGAGGGGGAGTTTGGCATGGGCCCGTCTCACAGACTGAATTCATCAGCCGCTATAACTTCAACGTGCCCATAAAGAATTTATGAATCCTCGGATAGTAATCGGCTGCATCCATTTCCTGGAGAAGAAAGCACAACTGATATCTGTTAAACAGCCCAAAGGGACTGACCTCCACCATCAGATGGGCACAGAGGAGGGAGACACACATAAAGTATATAGGCATATTTAGACACTAAATCTGTTCTGTGGAAAACACTTCACACACCCTCATTTTAAAGGGATAGTTCAGGTTTTTTGAAGTGGGGTTGTATGACGCACATTTCATGAGCCTGAATGTGTGTCACAGTGTCACAGATCAGCTCTCTGTACGTTCAGAAAAAATTGGGACAGATGCTAATGGTATATGTTACTCTACATAGTACCAGATTCTCCTCTAAATTAAAAGAATTTTGAGATAAAACAAGTCACATAAACAGCGTGGTGTCATCATACCCTACAAACATTTTGTCCGCCGCCACTTTGAGTAGGCACTATTTTAAGACACAGCACAGCCAACTTTTCCTTAAGGTTCAAACTACAGTCTAACTTGTGTGTTTTTAAATACACAAATAATACTTAATCATGAATAATGATGGGCCATGATATACAGTTGCTTAAGGATTTTGCTACTGACCAAGCACAGTCATTTTTGCAAAGAATGTTTTTTAAAGCTCAGTTTGACACAAACAACGAACACACTGTGTGCTGTCATTTAGAAGAAGTGTCACTGAAACTGTGGCTTCTATCTTCACAATATAAACAGTCACCATGAGCCAAATGCTTATTTATAACCCGAATTTTGATTTGGCTACTCTGTTTTGTCCTTGGAGTCTGTAAAAAGTGTCTGTTCTGTACAGTTAGAAACATCTATTAAAACAATGTGCCTCTGCATGATGAGAGCTGCTTACTGCAGACTTACATATAAAAGCCAATGATATCATCTGATCCTGAACATTCTGAAGCATCCTGAGGTGATTTTTCTCAACCACACTCTTATTTCATCCAGTTTGATAACATGTGCTCACGATATATTCACCTGAATCAACAGGTACCACGGGCGTCCTCCAGTTCTCATAGCAGATTCCACCATTTTCAATTCCGACCTGCTGACTCTATCTACAGAAGTTTCTCCTGTGTCTATTCCAATTCATATGTATTCCAAAGTATCTAAAGTAAACAAAGGTCATATTCACAGCAAGCAGCATTAATTTATCCTGTTTGGTAGTGACTGTTTCCTCATGTGATGCAATGTAGTTGGTGCTGCTGGTGGAAGGACACGTAGGCTGTGCCATGTCTCAAAATTGTGCCTAATCAAAGTAGAGGGTAGTGGAAAATTAAGTAGATATAAACAAACTTTAGCATGTGATGACCCCACACTGTTTCTTGGCTGGTTTTATTACACAGTTCTTTTCATTAAGCTGAAAATTTAGCACAATGTACAGCAATGTAGCATTAGCATCTGTCCCAAGTTTTTCTGAATGTAGAGAGAACTGAGCTGTGACACTGTGGCACATGTTTGGGCTCATGCTATGTAAATCACACAACCCCACTTCAAAAAACCCAAGCTATCACTTTAATGTGCACTCGAGGGGGAAAGATTAAAACATCATCAGCAAAGACCAGGTATAATCCTTTCAACACATGCCCGTTGAGCACAACTTACAAGAATGATCAAACAATTTTAAACCACAGTGCCTGTCATCAGTAACAGTCCTTTACATTGTTTGATAATGAATTAATGATTTAATTTAACTGCAGCCAAACTCTTTCTGGTAAGTTGAGTCAAGTTGATGTGGAAAATGATGAACTAAAACATCCAGACAATGACCAGTCTTGCATGTTATGGGGTCCACATTCCTGTTTTATACAGATAAGCATGGGTTTGGCATTTTGAATAAGTTACTTGTCAAATGTACCCCTTGAAAATGCCTCCTGTTGTGGTACCTCACCTTGTTCCCCAATTGCCCCCAATGATCCTACCATTGTATCATCAGCAGTCTGAGCCCATCGGCGTTAGATAAAAGCACAGTTCAGAGTGAAGAAAGAATGCAGTGCTGTTTAAAAACATGGCACTGAAAAGCATTAAACTGATCAATCACCACAGCATAGATTGGGTGGACCAGTTAGACTAAACTGGGTCCACATTGGGAAGGAAGCCAGGTGACAGGAGCTCCAACAGAGTGTTTCAGACAGAGATAATACAGGTGGATCTAACGCAGTCAGTATGTGAAACTGTCATGTTTTGTGAGCACTGTCAATAGTGAACATATCCAATGAGTCATTGATATTGCATATATGACCTTAGTTAAGGCAAAAAAAATAACATTTAAAATCTAACCTGTGGCCTATGGCCTTATTCTAAAAATAAAAGCATAAGAACCCAAAAACAACTTGAAGAGAAAACAACATTGAGGCAAATAGACTTTGTTAAAAAATAAAAACAGTGCTTTTTTCACGTTTTTTGGGGGCATTTTGTGCCTTTATAGTTTGGAGAGAGAATGGCAGTGGATAGGCTTGTGAAAGGGGGTGAGAGAGAGACTAAGGCCCTCCTCACACGAGGACGGCACCGTATTGTCTTGGCGTCGGCATCAAAACATGGATCGCTGTTTACACATCGTATTGCAGATAGGCTTGTGTATTTACTTGAGAACGCAAAATCCACGCCGGGACGTACCTGTGGATTTCCACGCATGCTCCCATCCCATATTGCATGCTGGGTAATGTAGTTCTTGGGTTACTACACTCGTAACATCACAGTTCTGCTCCGAGGTGGATTCCATGTCAACACTGCTCATGCGTGCGTAACATGCTTCATCTCTGCGTGAGACCTTGTTGCTGTTGTTGCCGAAGGTGGTGTTGTTGGTGTTCTGTGAGCAAATGTTGGTATAAAAGTCGTAGCAATATTTATAGCTGCTGGAACAAGATCAGAATCAGCCCGGCTGCCGCCATTGTTGTTGTTGTTGGAGTGTGTGACAGCGTGGGGCGAAGGAGGAGGGGTGCTATGAGGTCACCGTCTTTTCCGGACTTCTCTGTTTATACCAACTACGGCATGAAGACGAATACGCAGATATCAAATTGCAAACCCGTTTTCAAAAAAAGATGCGGAGTCATGGACAAATACACGTCTCCGTGTGTCAATATCACCAGATCGATAGTTTATTTTACCGGAGTCTTACAAATTCATACTCGTGTAAAGCCCACCTAAGAGAAGACACTCTGCAAACAGGCCACAGGCTGGATTTGAATCCAGGCCAGCAGAAGTGTGTAGATGGGACATGCCTGGTTGCTAACCTCTCCACCAAACCAGCACCCTAAATAGTGCTTTTCTTTTTTAGGTAAAATCTGCTTTGTGTTGGTCCTACCTTAATGGGGAGCAGAGCTGTCCTACATCTCCTGTAGTGTTCATAATAAACATTGACAGCAAGGTTGAGAGGGTTAGTCAGTAATGTAATTCAAGAACCATGATATTAAAGTAATGTAAGTTGATTACTTTCAATTACTTTTGGATTACTCCAATACCAAATATGCTATTAAAGACAACTGACACTGGGGCTGTTTACATGATTCAGTTTTCAGTCGAATATGAAGAACATGTGCTCTGTTACATGAGAACAGTGCATGGAGTGCCTGAATCCGCAAACTATTGAAACCAGGGTCCAGAGTGGAAAGTTTTGAAAATATATCCATTTCAGCTCCATGTAGACAAGTTGCAGAGCATTTCAGGGTGAAATTCTGACATCACCACGTGCAGTACTCAATATTCCATGGTAATGAAAGAACAATTATTCTCTTGACGTTGGGGTAAAGTTTCACCTATTCTTTTGCTAAATGAAAAAGTCAAAATCAGATAAAGTTTTTTTATTTGTTGTTTCAATTTTCATTTGTTTGTTGGTGTGTGTGTAAATCAAGTGTTTATACATACATATGTATAACCTGATAGCAGTTTAACTCTATTGCCCCTGCAAGATGTGTAGGCTTTGCAGTTACTTAATGTTTGAAGGTGTCATCCTCAAACTCAGTAGGTCAATTTCTTGTCTGACTCACAGCTCCTTTACTGTTTCAAATTTTCAACTTTCTCTTCCTGAGTTTCTACTGAATTCACTTTTCTATCCAAACATTGTCCGCATCTTTTTAAATGCATGAAAACAAAAATTCTGGGTTTCATTCAGATATTACTGTAAGGGGCTTCTGTAAATCATGTTTAAATCAAGTAACAGAGAATATCTAGCCATCCATTATCTTCACCTCTTGTAGACTTTAGGTCTGCAGGTGGCTTGAGCTTATCGCTGCAGGGAGAGGAAGTGCTCACCCTGAACTTATTGGAAGAATCACATGACTTACACATGGAGACAAACGACCAGGCACATCCACATTAGAGTCCCTACAACTGTGTCTTTGGTTCATATAAGGAAACTGAAGTACCTCAGAAAACCTCACAAAAAGAACCAACATTCCAGCTGTGAAGCAACAGGGTCACTTTAAGACTCAATATGCCAACTAAAAACTGCAAAGATATGGGTCTTTTTTCTAAAGAACACAGTGTATTTCACAGTAGAATACACCCAAATAAATTATGACTTGTTTCTTTTTTCAAGTAAAGTCTTTATTTCTCATTTGAAAAAAGGGCTTTCACAAAAAATTGGAAAAGTAAAAAAAGACATGAGATAACTCAGCTTGTAAATGTTTGCAAAATCTACAGATGAAGCCACTTTCTACATCCTTATTCAAGCACAAAAAAGTGCTCTCCTGAGAATTATGAACACATTTATTTTTGACTTTTCCTAAAATGCTGTGCAAACTAAATATTAAAACCCCAAACTTCAAACAGAAATATACCACGCACATGTAAACATGTGAAAACAATCTTTTGCTCCATCCCTCTCTTTGTCCTTGTTTGTGCTGCAGTAAGTAGCAGTTCATTAGCACCTTGAGTTCTTTTGGTTCTCTGTAACCCCTCCAGGTTTGGGATCAGTGTCTGCATGAAGTGGACCAAACACCAGCGCCTTATCTGGCGTTGTCTGTGTTTTCACAGCTGACCGTTCCCTTCTTTTTCCCTGACTATCGTCTTTCAGGCTCTGCTCAGATTCCTTTCCTCACACATCAGAATGGAGACATTCATCTTAAGGATGACATCTGTGGTGAATTTCTCAATAACCTAATAGTCATTCGGCACAGGAGGGGCTGGGGAGGGGGGGTTATGATGGTGGGGAATAAGGGATTATGACATATAAATGCTAAAACCCTACTACGTGGGTGTGGACTGGTTGCACATAAAGTTCAAATTTGGTAATTCAAGCTAATGTGGTTTGTAGTCCTCCAGAGGCTGGACCATAATCCATGGCATGATACATTCAAGCCTGGATATGTAATACGTTTTACTAAGGCCATAGGTTCCGTATAATATCATTAGCGTGCAGTTAACACAAGAATTTGCAGGAGAAGTGAGCGCTTGTTTACTTTCTGCTGGAGAAAAAGGTTGTTAAAGCCAAAAGTAACACCACGTTTTACACTGCAGGAACATGTGTCATGCACTGAAATGCTTATGTTGGTCTTACTGTTATGGCTACACAGTGGATTGAATTTCTTCGCTTTTCTCACACCAGACCTACAGGAGTTTTCTTTGTGGTTTTAAATCTAACATCGTCGAACTGAACAAATAAATTACAAATCCCCACTTTATAAAAGTTTTAATACTGTAAGAGGCTGCACCCTGACACCCTGTCAGACATCAGTGTTTTATGAGAACTATCTTTTTGCCCAAACACCCCTGTGTAATTTGTATCTGTCATGATCCATATGGTGTGGATGATGTGCTTTGAGGAGAGCCATCAGTCAGTTAATCTAAAAGAAAATAGTAGCAGCAGATATATCTCTCTTTCTCTCTTCAAGACAAACCAAAGAGAGAGCAAGAGAGAGGTGGGATTCAAAGTGGAGCCCCTCTCAGGGAATGAGAGGTTGGTGGGGGGGTAGGGGGGGATTAAGGCGCTCTCTCACTGTGGAGCCAGCTTTTATAAGGTACATCATATTACTGCAGCTTCACACTTCCATAGATATATCATCATCTGCCTCCCACCAAAGCCCGGCTGTTATACTGCCGTATTCTGTCTCAAACAAGATTAATGCTTACACACTCGGTGCGTGAGGAAACACAGTGACAGTAAGCTGACAGAACCTACTGTATGTAAAGCTTATGCTCAATGTAATATCTTGTTTAATGTGTGACCCTGTGGAGATCATACACTAATGCACTTCAGCTCAGGATCAGTTTTTCAAATGTCTGTCAGTTATATTAATTAATCTAAACATGTATCCATTGAAAATTGAGTAGATTGTAGCTGGCTGTATGTAACTGGCTCATGATAATTATTCCTGTGCCACTTTAAGACCAACTAAAGCAGGGTTCTCCTACAATAAGGCCATGGAAATAGACAAGGCTGTGAATCGTTTGCTTCTGGAGGATACAGAAAAATAATAGCTCCATAATAAATAAAGTTATAACGTTTTGGGCAACGATTTTGTTACATTATCGACCAATTATTACAATTTGAGATTTGTAACATTTTTCAATAACATTTTGGGTCATTGCCACATATTGGGCTCCGGCGAGGAGTTATACAACTTCCCTGTGGAAGGAGACAATTCAGAGGTTGAAAACAATTAAAACTAGAAAAGCACTCAGGGAGCACAGACCTTTGCCAAGATATGATAGTGGGTCACCACACGTTAATATGTCAATATGACGGCAGTGTCTGCTCATGTCTTTCCATGTGGAGAACTCCTCTACTGGCATTATATGGGAAGCTGGGTAATGTATTGTCATATGCTTGAAAAACGTTGACACGAGTTTACAGATAAACTACAATTTCTATAATAACATGAAGGGGATAAACTCTAACAGCACTCGAGGAGAAATGGATGGTATTTGCCATTATAAACTTCAACGTTTTTTGGGACGTCAATCTGGACTGGATCCAGAGGAAATTTACCGTGATGATAGTCATATTTTATATTTTTTCGTGTAAATTTTGAAGCAAACCTATCAAGTGATGTCAGAGATATATTTTAAAGTACAGCAAATTGTGAAGTTATGGGACTTTTTGCAAATTTTGGTAATTTTTTGCATCCGAACAAATATGCAAATCACCACCAAAATGTAATGGCTACGTACTAGGACCAAACTGCACCTCTGGTAAAATTTTTACGTATCCATCCAGTGGGTTTTGTGCTGCCTTGCGTACAGACAAACAAACAGACAAACATTCAAAAAGACAGACACTGGCGAAAACACAACTTCCTTAGCAGAGGTAAAAATGCACTACTCATCAGGATCCCTAGCTGGAGCCTAAATAGGATTCAATGAATCCAGAACCGCATGGCCAGGATCCTGATGAGGGTGTGAAAGTATGATCAAATCACACCCCTCCTCAAATCACTCTATTGGCTCCCTGTCCCACTCAGGATCAAGTTCATAGTTTCCCTCCTCACTCACCAGTGCATCCATGGACATTTTATCACTGTCCATTTGTTACGTGTTTTTTCTGTCTTTAGCCTTGTAGCACTGAGATTTTTTTTTCAAATGTACAGTGTGTTATCAATAAAATTCATTGTAGTAGTACTATTAAAATACTAATCAACTAGACCTGGTCAGAGAACGCAACCCTCCGCCAAGGCATTAATGACATTCTTTGCCAAGTACTTCGCAAAAACCTAGAAACTACCCCGTCTCATGATACTAAGAAACCCTTCAAAAATGTCCTGGATCCAGATTCAGATCACCAACGAAGTCTAATCACTTCTTCCTTGTGCCATGACTAACATTCTCTGAAAAGGAAAGATTTTTGAGTTATTTTGCTAACAGACAAGCAGCCAGACTAAAGTAAAAAAACAAAACAAAACAAACAAAAAAAAACATAACCTCCTGGGTGGAGGTATCAGATCACTTAAGACCAGTGGCGTAGTTTACGTGGGGTTGGTGGGTTATGAAAACCCACGGGCCCTCTTCACCACACTTCCGAGGATTTTTTGTTTGTTTGTTTAAATCTGAAGCGGAATGAGCGCAGCAGCTGCCTTCTCTGCAGCAGCAGGTTAGCGCCGAGTAAAACGTGACGTCAGACTGGGTCACTGTATTATGTTGCATATTAAGGGGGGGAGACCCCTGCCGATTTGAGCTGATCCATTGGCCCATTGAAATGTGATTGGCTCAGCTGCGTATTGAGCCAGACCGAAAACGCGAGATGATAAAAGATGAAGAAAAGACAGATGCCCCCAGAAAAAGCCGCTAGTGGAGCGGAAAAACGTATTGCTCGAAAAAAAAAAACATTAAGAGAAGATGCAGCCAAATGCGCCAAACTTCCGGATCTTTTCCGCCACAGTGGGGTCCTCACTGGGGCATAAAACTTCCGGGTGGTGGCCCAGGCCGGTGACGATGCAGGACCGAGCACGGCTGCAGCAGGTAGACATGCAGGTAAACTGTCTACTGCAGCGACATGGTGCTACATCATCTCAACCACACAAACACAGCGATTTCACCCATATAAATGGAGATTAATGGCTATTTTTAAACCGATAAAAAGTGGTTGTAAACAATAATGGTCCACATGCAACGGGCTTGCACTTAAGAGTGTTTCCCATGCATTTGTTAACTCGTGATTATTATTTAGAATTATCATTATTATTTAGTTTCAAGTCTGCATTTGCTTCTTCTGGACCATTTGACTATGCTTGCTTATAATGCTCTTCTGTGCTATTTTAAATTTTTCTGAACATTTCAGCCCTCAGAGCCATTCTGTATGAACAGAGATAATTCTGTGGTGTGGACAGAATTGTCTCTGACGAAAATATCCACTAAATACATCCATAAAATAATCCATATATGCGTAGTCCCGATAATTGTTCAGGGCACAGACAGAAAAGCCATACATTATAAATCATTAATTTTCTATGTCAATAAAAATGAAATCCAGAGGTTTTATTATAACATTTATTATTAAGGATGTATTGAGGGAGAGCATGAAAGTGACGCAGCATTAGGTGCACAGGCAGAGCGCACTTTCAGTCACCTTAAACTGATCAAGACTTATCTGCACTCAAAAATGAGCGAGTCTCGCCTCTCAAGGCATTACTTTTCATTGAGAGAGAGATGTCTGGTAAGACTAACTTGGACAAGGTTGTTGATACATTTGCAAGAATGTAAAAAAGAAAAACACATCTCAAATAGTTGCAGTAATGAGAGGTTGTATTCAGTATTTTTCTTTTTTTTTATTTTACTTTTTTTCTGTCCTCTATTCTTGTGCACAATGCGGCATGCCAAACATGCGGGCCCCTTTGACACATATGAAAACCCATGTGGAATACATCCCAGCTACGCCACTGCTTAAGACCGCTGATCAATATACAGACCACATACTGCAAGCTTCATTTGTGCACCCTTTCAAATGTTTTCCTCCAAGTTCAGACCTTACATCCTGATGTATAGTTTATTTAGTTAGCATGTGAACTGGTGATTTCAGCCAACTGTGTTCCAAAATGCTGTTGTGACAGCAGTTGTTGAGACCAGAGGGAGTCTTTGTGAACTCCATTTCATTATGCTGCCAAAATATCCTCATCAGATATAGATCAAATAAAAAACTGAACTAATGCAAAGCCACACACTCAGTACAAGTGTTTAACTTTGTGGTAAGAAGTATGAAAAGATAGCAATCCTGGAGAGGTGGCATGACAGATCGTATTTGAGAACCACTGGTTTAAGTTCCTCAACAGGGTCTTTAAAACAGGGATGTTTAGTAATTAATGTTTATGCATTATTTATATTTATTTGACAGTAAACAATAAGACAGTTTAATACACAAAAATAAAAAATAAAAGTTAATTGATAAATTTGCTCATTTATTCTCTAATTTAATTATACAGCAGTCTATCAGTCCAACAATAACATAAAGGTCATATGTTATAATGAAAAAGACTATTTATTGTGTTTTTTATGCATCAATATCATTTATATTTTCTTTATTTACATTAGTAACTCATAGTTCTAATCTGACACAGTCTATGAACTGTTTCACATATCTGTGGGTTATCTTTTATTCCCATCTGGGCATAAAAGATGAAGAAAGATGTTAGGATGGGTAGAACCCCTCAAGGAAATCTGGAGGACGATTGATCAAATCTTTTGTCTGCCACAGTCATTTTGAGAAAATCAGAGGCTTGAAGTTACTTCTCTCTTCCAGCTGCTTTGCAATGTTACCAAAACTCAGCAGTAATAGCAAACATTCTGAGGGGAATTCAACACAAACCATATGACAACTTAAAGTAACTAATTATTGGGGTGCAGAAAGGAATCAAACCTTAGTCTTCAGTTTTGTAAATGGCTAAAATCCTGGAACTGACCAGTTTGTCATCTACTTATGCAGAGGAAAACTGATCGAATTCATAAGTGAGGTTTGAAATGACTTGAATAAAAAATAAGTAAAACATACTTAGATATTTGCAACTTGCAGTGAAGCTGCACAAACTTTCTGCAAGCTTCTCATTCTTGTCCACATGTTCAATCCCTTTTTAACCACCATAGATAATTAACCTTTTGATGGAGTGTGCTTGAAGTTGTAGTACAACTGGGAAGTGTGTTTAGTATATTCAATTTGCTTGTTAAAACTCAAGTATCTTAAAGATTTTATTCACACTTCATAGTGTTCCAGATTGTCATTCTTGAACAGCAAAATGGTGCACAAAGATTTGTAAGACTTCACATTTATTGAAATACCACTTGACATTATTGAAGTGGCTATTCGGCCTAGATTTCCGTTGTGATTGTTTCCCAGTGTGTGCTCAAATATGGTGGGTTGATATATAAATATATTTGTAATAACAGAAGAGAATTAAGGCGCATGAATATTTGAAGAAGTCAGAGTCTGTCTGTATGTGAAAACCAACACCTGCACATGTGCTGGACAACTTCAACCACATTAGAAGATATAAACTACATGGTAGAGAAAAATCAACACAAATGTTTCACTCGGGAGCTTTAAAAAAGTGCTCTTCCTTCCTGTCAGAGCTTTGATGTATATAATGTGTCAAAATCGTGAAACAGCTTTGTGGCAACACTGATATACAGCTATGTCTCCTGTAAAGTTATTGGATGCCCTTCACTTAACATAGCTCTTAAAAAAAAGAGATCAAACTGAGTGTGAACTTTGCTGCACACAAGCCATTAAATCTATTTACAGGCTGCTGCACAGAGTAGAATAAAGCCTGGGTTGTATCCTGGACTTCACACACGTTTTCCAGAGTTCATCCCCCACCTGAATTGTGAAAGGCTGCTCTTTATTTTGCACCAATTAAATAAAAAAAGAGGTTACCACCAAAGGTAATGTGTAAAAAAGGAAATATATAGTCTTTCATGCCAAGTCAGTGTCCTAGAGTAAGATTAGTGCTGCTGTGAACATGTTTGACTCGTCAGTTCATTGCCTGCGGAGAGTCCCCGGGCTAAATCCATACTCTGAGTCCAGGGCTGCCTTTAGAAGTAAGCCACGGAAATGATTAGTGCTGCTCAGCTGAAAGGCACAAAGGGGCCCGTTGGCCGGCCCTGAAAGTTTCAAAGTGAAACCGGTACACCTTGTGTCTGTGTTAATTGATCACAGGCACATTATCTTGCCTGTTCAAGGCTTAATTTGCCCTCTGAATCAACACCTTTTGTCGACTACTGCACTCATTTGTTGGAAGGGGAAAAAAGAATCGCTGCAGCTTAATCATTCCAAGCAGGTGTGAGTCGCAGCCAATTTTCTGCTCCCTTTTGTCATTTAGTCTTCTTGTACAGGGTGTGTTTTTAGAGCCTGTTTCATTACACAAAAAGGTTTTTTGCTGCCTTTTTCAATGTGAAGAATGAGCATCATAGGAGGCAAACAGAAAGGATGCATGTTGCCGGAACAATGGACATTTGTTCTTGAATAAATAAAAACATTTTCCTATATTCCAAGGAAGAATACAAGTTCTCATAAGCTGACAAAACATCCAGCTCCAGAATTGCAATAACTGCATCCATGTATGTGCATATATCTTTAAATAAATAATGGGTGTAAATAAGATAAAAGCATATTTCTCTACAAGAACTCGAGAAAATACAATCAGTATTTCAACAAAAGGATATTTTATTTAATCCAGGCTTTTGACAACCCATGCATCAGTACCTCAGAAGATCAGGAATCCATGAATACATCAAGTCAGAGAAAATGATATGAAAAAGAGGAGTGTAACTTAAGAATAAAGAGCTGGTGTAGCTCGCTGACAGCTATAATACATTTATACATTATTTGCAGCCATACCTCCCAAACCTATTATATGTCTGCGATGTAAACAATGTTGAATGCTCCAACACAATGCCTGTTTTTTCAAAGAGTTGTCAAAAGGTAGGGAGTTATTTTCATTTAAATTGAAATAATAATGTCATCTCTCAGTGGAATATTGATGTGATGGTTAAGGTTTTGTAGTAACAACCCTAAAAAACAATTCAGACACTTGAGAGAGGGAAATTTGTGTGCTGCTGATCAAACATAAATAAGGATTTTAGGAAAACAGTGTCCATCTCTTTGCCCTGTCTGGAAATAAGGGGTTGTGTGGACCTTGTTAACTTTGTACTTGTTTTTTTTTTCATTTGTTTATTGATTTGATATGTACTAGAAAAAAACAAGACAAAGTTCTCGTCCTACATGAACATGAACGTAACCTTTAGCTGAGTTTCTTTTATATTAAAGATTAAATTGAATCACTTGGACTTTTTTATATGCAAAAAAGGCTATCAGTGATGCATTAAGAAGAATCAACACTTGATTCTTTTGAAATAAATCATTGTCAGAATGCTGTTTTGTGATGTCAGGAGCTCCTTTGTTAATATAGTCAAATGTGACAAGTGTTATTGATAAATGAATGGACAGTTTGCTTGTATCTAATAAATCAACAATTTGTGTGTGAATCTTTGCATTTATTACCAAATGAATAAAATTATGTGACCAGCTTTATTCTGCTAAAGAACAGCTCTAACATGCATACAAGGTCCAGTAAAGTGTACTGAACTTGAATTTCTATAACTGATCATAAACATTGTTTGAAGTGTGAACAATTCATCTTTTTTACTGATGCACTTATTTGTCTGTGTGTTCACCACATAGACGAATATGCACTTATTTGTCTATGTTGCAAACAGGAGGTGTCTAAACAATGTCTCTACATTCACTTGCGTTGAGCCAACTAACAACACTTTTCTTTATTTGCATGCCAGAACTATTCAACTTTAGGTGTTTTTTATTCACTGTTCTTTTCTTAAGACAGTCTTTGTTTATTTTTATAAAAATCTCAAAGTTGACTGGTTCTGCCTATTTCTGAATCCCAGTTTAATTCCATGTGAAAATTCCCCAAGAGAAAATGGCACAAACCCAAGAAATGGTATTTTAGCTTAAATCAAGTCCTTAAATAGATTTTTGATGACTGCCACAACATGTTCACAATCAGTAATGCTAAAAAACCTTACAGTTTTCATGTGCTAAGTATCCCTGATCCAGCTGTATTCCCAGTCTGTCTAAGACAATCTTTTAGAGCTACCCCTCTAAAACCCCCTTCCCCAAGTGGACCAGGTCTGTTTTGATTGGTTGACCAGTCTCCTCCAGAGGTGTGGACTCGAGTCATGTGACTTAGACTCGAGTCAGACTCAAGTCACAATTTTGATGACTTTGGACTCGACTTGACAATATCATCAAAGACTTGGGACTCGACTTGGACTTTGACATCAGTGACTCGGGACTTGACTCTGACTTTAGTCTGATGACTTGAAAATACCTGAAATGTTCAGTAAGACTCTCGAATAAAATGTGTTCCCATTCAAAGTATTCACCCTAGTCGACAGTTATTTTGTCATTTCCAGCAAGACAATATTTTTTCCCACAGGATCTGCCCCACTGGAAGCATCTATTAACATCCAATCAGGGTTTAGAATAAACAAAGAGGGTGTGGATTACACAGTTACTTCCCTGAGCACAAGACTGCAGGAGTGTGGGAACATCCCAGAGACACAGAACCATGCTACCGAGGATAATTTCATTTTCATTCACAAAGTACGATGTTATAAACAAAATCAAATTGCAAAACCTGCAGCGTGAGAATAACAGACAGAGAGGTGATGATGTCGAACTTTGTTCGGCACCTGAAGCTGCACAAAGAAAGGTAAGTTGGTCTGGTCTGTTGTGAGATCCTTTTGGGTAACTTTAGCTTAGCATCTGTTATATGCAATGACGGTATCATTTGTAAACTCGCTGTGGCTAAAAACTGAGACTGACTTAGCTGAAAATAATTGTAAAGTTAGGGGCCCAGGGTGACCAAGTGTCTTGTTTTCCCATGACATGTCCTGTTTTCATGTCCTGCCCTGACTGTCCTGGTTTTTTTTTTATAAAGGGACAAAACTGTCCTGGTTTTTATTGTTTTTATTTTTTTTATTTGGTCAACGGTGCTTATGACTTGGAAGGACTTGAAAATTTGAAGCCTATGACTTCGGACTTGACTTGACTTCTCTTGTCTTTACTTGAGACTCCACTTGGACTTGCACGTCTTTACTTGAGACTTGACTCGAGACTTGGGTTTAAAGACTTGAGACTTACTTGAGACTTGCAAAACAGTGACTTTCTCCCACCTCTGGTCTCCTCTCTGGCAACTGGTCAGTTCAGCCCTGCTCGGTGCCATGTTGTCAGTAACTCTGCATTCGTACTGTAATTTCTGCTCTTCAGTGGGGCTACTCTGATCCAGTGGGCCTAAAATGCAATGAAACAATGGCGATAACAGGACATCACACCAGAAGGCCTATTCACGGAGTTCTGGCGGTCCCATTATTAACCGCAAAAATTAACTAGAAAAAAGTAAAAAGCCAAAATATGTCCCAACAAGAGACAAAATTGAACATTTTGCTCAGAGTTCTTTTAGGAGTAGTCAGCTGAAGCGTATCACTTTTACTTTTAAATTTTGTGGTTGGACTTAACTCGAGCTCCACCTCCCAGCCTGATTCCTGCATGTCTTTACTGTAATGGAGCAGAATTCCCTTTCCCAACACATCTTGTTTTATTAAAGACACATGTTTCCCCCCTGAGTCTCGGAGGCCTTTGACAAGGTGTTAAATGCATTTGAAAAAAGTGACTCACGGCCTGATTCCATATGACACGGTTGGCTTACTACAGTCAACGACTCGCTATGCATCGGCTTTGAGATAAGGACGTTATCAACACGGTGGTGTCTGTGCAATGAGGGTGATTAGGAGACGTATAGTACAAACACTTCCATTTTGACTTGGAGAAAAAAACCTCCACCCATTTGTAGCCACACAAATCTATCATAGGAGGGGATCAGCTGAGGGAAATGTGTATTTCATTTCAGTTTCTGTCCCCATTCTTAATGGGTAGCCATCCAGAGAGAATGAAATGATTGATTTTTGTCATCCTGAATGAGGATAAATGAATCCATGAGGAGGAGGAGGTGGAAGAGGACTAGCAGGAGGAGGAAGAGGAAGACAGTGAGGAGGGGAGGGGGGGGGCTTAGCTTTCTTTGCACGTCTGGCTAGACAGAAACTCAGCAGACCTGTGCGGCAGAAACAGAGGAGTGAGCAGTGAGTGTGTGTGTGTGTTCACTTATACTTCTCTTCTAAGGTTACCTAATGAAATATTGATGGGAGATGTGGGAAGTGCGGGGGCTGGGCTGGCAGGGGGGTTGGGTGGTGGTGGTGGTGGTGGGGGGTTAGAAGTGGTGGTGTTGGAACTGTAACTGCTGCTTCCTGTAGCTTGGGACATCTCTGTCACTCTGGATCTCAGTGAGACAGCCCCTGCCCTAATTTAATCTGACTTTGAATGAGTCTGTATCACAGAAGGTAAGAAATGTGAACTTAGAGAGGAGTAGAGAAAGAGCGACCGTCGGAGACAGAGGAAAGGCGGTGTTGAAACACTCCGCCAAAACATTTCAAACGCATCACAATCAATATTTAACACGGCCTGTCACAGTCGTCTAATATATACTTTTTAAATGTGACAGAACAATGAGCCAGGTGTATATGAGACACAGTGCGGCTCGGGCTATTATAATGTTTGACTGATGTTATACGGCGAGCGTGACTCCGCTAATGGATCCAGATACATCCTGGGATTCTTTTCATGATTAGATGCAGCTTAGAAGATTCTCAGAAAGAGAGAAAAAAGGCGAGCTGTGAACTGTTTGACAGTGACGAGCTGCTGCGACATAGTTACCTGCCTCTGACACCATTTAGTGTGTCCGTCTCTGCACACAATCCGAGGCACAGGTCTTTTAATAACTATCATGAGGCACGTTGTTTGAATTGAGAGCAGCTTTGCAAGCTTTGCACTAAAGTATAGGGCTGTGAAGGCTGTAAATTTCCCTACTAATGATGTCTTAGAAGAGCAGCAGTACAGGGTTTTGGTGGTTAGAGTGGGTATCATCTGCAGCCTATGTATTAGGGCTGTCTTCACAAACACGTTCACTGATTTACTGCAGACTATTTTGTAATTTTGGCAAAACCGTAGTCCGGCAATAGAGCAGCTGGATCTCACCTTTAATGTCTATATATTCTTAGGGTCATAGATAATAACAATATAAGTCTGAGTTTTAATTCTGTTGCTAAACAACTCTTGTAGATGAGATGTCAGACATTCTACTTTTGTTTTTCTTTTAAAAACTTTCATTTACTTTTTGGTCTTCTCATTCCTTTTCCATGATTAAGCTAAAGAACATATAAAAATCATATTAAGCATCTACATACTTAGTGCTGAATGGTTCACAAAGAGTCGGGTCTTGAATCTTCTGACTTCTATCAGAGGAGAATAGTCAAACTAAGTACATAAGACTCCCCTATTCAGTAGAGTGTTCAGCATTCTCTCAAAAGTAGATCATAGTTACCTCTGCCAAGGAGGTTATGTTTTCAGGGGAGTTTGTTTGTTTGTCTGTCTGTCTATGAACAAAATAATTAAAAAAGTGATGGATGGATTTTGATGAAATTTTCAGGAAATGTTCAGCATGGGAAAAGGAAGAACTGATTCAATTTTGGTGTTGATCGGGATGGCCTGGCCGCCATGGCGAAAAATGTGATTTTTGTGAATAACTACTGAACTAAACTAGATATTATGAATGCAGTTGCTAATGATATGTTTTCATGGTCAAGGAATTGAAATATTTCGATGAAATAAAGGTAGGACTAATATTTATGGTGAAAATCACAATATGGGTGAGGACTGTGGCGCTGGCGGAGGTCTGCGCTCTCCGGGGGCTTTTCTGTTTTGGTAATTTGTTTCAAAAATTGAGAACATCAGAGAAGAAGAGCCTAGCTGGTGATTCTGAACAATGTGAGAGGGAGTGTAGACCTGGATGAGGTAGGCAGGAGTTGTTCTAATTATGTTTTGTAAGCCAGGAGTAAAAAAAGAGTATACTCATCTTAAAGGTGAAATACTATATTAAAAATCATATTAAAATGCACTTTTATTCAGTTACAAAAATACAATGACTAATGCTTGGATTAATGCTAAAATACAATTTCATTAAAATTAAACATTTTTAAATTTTTCGGCATCAATATAATCTTTTTCTGCATCAAGATGCTGTATTCAGATCTTCTGCTCAATAAACTGGTGCATCAGGTCTTCTTTGGACAGTTGTCTCAGAACCTCTGTCGTTCTTTTCCTAACTTCACACAGACTAAAAACATGTTCCTTTGAACACATATTTTATCATAGTGAAAGGAATGTTGCACTGTGCCAGATCAGGTGTGTAGGGAGAGTGATCAATCACTGTGTTTTGTCCTCTTGCCAGAAACTGCTTTACCGAGAGTGCAGTGTGAGCTGGTGTGTTATCTTGACAAAGAATGAAAACAATCAACGAACGAAAGAAAACAATCAACATGGTCTTGAATTTGGATGAGCTTTCTTGTGCTTTCTTCATCACTGGGCGAATTGACATTATGTCTCAGGATTGTATGGAAATTTCCATGTAATCACTCTCATGTAAACACTCTATCTAAAAGGATTGTATTTACTACAGTTTGTTTAAAAATGTATCCACAAATTTTCTTTTTAATTGGGAGCCATAGGTTTTAGGACTACTTTGGGACACATTTTTGTAATGTTCAAATTTCCATGCAAAGATCTGCAGAGTTGTCTCTTTATCAGTGAAGATTATTCCTGTCACTCTTATACTGAGTCTTCAGTCATTTCATAGGAGTTGCTCTGCTTGTTGAATGTTCTCATACGAATCTAATGTGCATGAGCACCTAGGATGATCAACAACAAATACTTTTTGCCATTCAAACACATGCATGTGACATGTAGTGTTCCACATACACCTCAGTTAATGTCTAAAAAGATTCAGCTGCTGCTTTGCTCAGTTTTATCAAGATTTTCTTTTGAATTCATTGGTCAGTTTTAAGGAAATCATATTCTGATGCCTTAGCAAAACATCAGCTCTTCAATCAGATGCTAGAAGTGAACTAAGGATGTCTCTTGTTGAAACACACTTGTGTGTGAATACTTAACCTTTGGCTTTTAACACTCAGTGAGACTATGAGCCATGTGGTCTGATCTTCATAAGCACAGTCTTGTTATTTGATAGTCATACCTCGTATATTGAAGAGGAAAGATATGAATACTATTTATGTACCATGACATTTAATTGTAGCATCCGTCTAATTTTTAATTAACCATACCTTGTATATTTGAGTAAATTTGGCATTTTCATGGTTCGTCTGTAAGCATGTATGCATTTACATTGTGCTTTGCAATGAGTTGTAGCATGGACAAGGACACTTTAAAGCTGCTTTTTCCCCATGATGTGAAATTCAACCAAGAAACAAAACAAGCAACAATCCTATTAAGTTATTTGTGACTTATTTTGAAGAGGTTTGATGACTGATTTTACTAACATATGTAACACACAGAGAATTTGTAGCAGCCTACACATTTGGATTTGTGGAGTCATGGCATTCAGCTTCCTTTGTTTGTTTGTGCAATATCAGAATGACAAGGAATAACTTTCCACATATGAGACCTTTAGTAACAGCAGTACCTGTTATAGAAATATGGATGGATGAGTTCACCCTTGGAGATAAGTTTGGAACATGTGGACATCCAGAGGGATCTCAAAGAGCCACTGCTCCATCGCATCAAGAGAGGTCTGATCAAGAGGTTTGGTCATATTTGGTTGGGATGTGCCCTGGTAGCCTCTAACGTCTTCAAGGCACGTTCAGCTGGAAGGAGATCCAGACGCAGACTTAGAACCTGCTGGAAGGATTATATAACCTGTCTGGCCTGGGAATGCCTTGTGATCCCTCGGAAAGAATTGGAAAAGGGCAGATGGACAGCCAGGCCAAACTGGCCTGCTGCCACTGCAACCCAGTCCCTAAGTGAGGATGGTGAAAATACATGAAAAGCTTTAAACATGAAAATATTTGTAAAGTAAGGAAAGGCATTTGCAGATTTATGCAAGAAAATTAAGTTTATTTGTGTAGTTTTGACTGAATAATTGTTTTATTTCAGTCTGTTTGTTACAGCTTTTCATGGAAACAAATGTGCATGGTCCTATATTTAAGGCTAGTACTTTAAAGCCCTGGTTCTCATTATCTGTGCAAGGGCATACTTATTTCCCTTTGATACAAATTCAAGTGTACTCTGAGAATCTGTGCTATTGTTTCAACTATGCCATAAAATAAATAGTCTATCATATCATATATGCCTAAGTTTCTACACACAACTGCTCTTATGGTTGTTATACATATTAGCCAGTGTTGGGCAAGTTACTTTAAAAATGTAATGCATTATTTATTACTTGTTAAAGTCATTTCAAAGTAACTTGTTACATTATAATATTACTGTATTTGAAATGTAAGGCATTACACTATTATCACATAACTTTTAAGTTACTCTCATAAAAAAAAACAGGATGTATGGATTTAGCATTCTAAATGTAGCTCATTAAGTTTAAAAAGCTCATGACACATCCAGTGGAAGGTGATGTGGTTGCTATCTGAGTTTGGCTTCAGGCTAAAAACAGTAGAATATAATAGCCACATTGATGGCTTATAGCACATTACAGGAAACGAAAATAGCAAAAACAGACAAAAGGTAAGATTCGGGTAAATTGTGTTAGAGATACTGTAACTTTAGGCCTAGTGGTGGACTTTTCTCCTCTGCTGATCTCAGAGTATTTGATGAATTTGTATTTGAACTAACAAAAAAACACCTCTTCATTTCAGGTTAAGTTAAAAATGCATTGTAACTTGCATTACTGACATTTGAGTAAAATATTACAGTTTTTTTATAATACCTTACACTACTACGTTACAGTAAAAAGGAATGCATTACAGTAATCACATTATGGTTGTAATGCATTACTCCCAACACTGATATTAGAACAGGCCAAAATATGCAGTTTTGAAACCAAAAAACACAAACCTTTCAGCAAATAAATACTTCTTTAAAGACCTCATTGTCCTGTGACACATAGCAACATTTTTATCACATTGCTGATTCAAAAACATTCAACAGTGTGCAGTAGAAGCACAAGCTCCAAGGATATCAGCATGAGCTATCAAATCAAACCAAAAAGGTGCATCTTTTGAATGTCAACTTGGGTGAAAAAAAGGAAAAACTTTGTTTACTCCATGAGTCACCTTAATGTTACAACAGTCTCCTTTGTTGTTCTTAGACCATTGGCAAATAACCATAAATGAATTTGAATTAATTCAATTTAAGCCTATTTGAGGATGCCAAATGGGCAGTGTCTCTACAGGACAAGCTCAATTGTTTTGCTTGGAGCTATGCAAGATCTACATGGAATCAAGTGGATCAAGCTACAGTGTAAGGTTAACAAAATAAAACCATGCTATAAACTACAAAGTGTTATATGGACAAAGTTTAAAGTGATGGCTTAAAACATTGAATCTCTACTGTCATTAATGACTACTTTCTTTAAATAATCTGACTTATTTTTCTGCTACATTCACGATGTCAAAAATCTAGTTTGATTTAAACTATCATTGATTATCAACTACACTTGGTATGTAATGGTAGCGGAGCAAAATTTAAGAGTTTGAAAAGGTGTATTGACGTATTGAAATATTCCCCTCTTATTGTGATATCTAATTTCAGAAGAGCTTCATCTGAAGTTGTATATTTTTAAGATTATGTTAAATGAGTAACAAAAGGGCAGACAACTGAGCAGTAAATAAGGGTAAAATTATGTTCGAGTTCTCCTTTAAACTAATTTAATTTCACCCGTCAGTTTCCCAGTTTGTGTGTGTGTGTTTTTTTTTCTGTAGATATATTTCATCCACTTCCCTGATTCCACTGTGTCTAAATAGCTGGATAAATGAGAGCGTGTGTGCCAATAGTTTACGAGTTCCCGAGCAGAGCTGGGAATAATTCACGCAGCTCCTGTGAGTTCAACCAAAGGATACTGAGATGTTTTAACATGTTTAAAAATGTGGCAAATTTCTTGCACACAATCTCCACAGGAAATGAGATATTATTGACCATGCAGCCAAAATAAAAAAAAAAGAGAGACACATTCTGAATGACATCCACAATAATTACACAGCAAGTCACATGCAACTGCCAAGCTAAATGAGACACATGCTCGTGAAATGTGAACATGGGGTTTTGATTTGTTTGGCAGCCACAAATGCCAGGAAGTCATCTGAGTGCTCATCTTTGCAGCACTGATATCTGAATGTGCCAACCTGAGTGAAATTAGGTCTGCGGGGAATGAGTGTGATTTTTATCTTGTCCATCATTTTGTGAAGCATTTGGATTAATCTGCTAAGAAAGTACTTTATCCAATCTCAAGTGCTTCTCTATCTCAGGGAGCCAATCGCAGCGCCTTTTGAGCTCCTCTTCACAATGAAAATATCAACACATTTCCACTTTTTTACAAACCAATGCACAAGAAAAATTGAGTTATTAGTTTAGATTTATCAGGCATCTTATCAGGAAGGAAAAATGTATTTAACAACAGTAAACGCTAGGTTTTCTCCCCGCTATCTCTGCTAACATGATGACGGCTAGCATGCGCTAATCTTGTAAAGTCAACCTTTTTAAAGGGAAGAGGCATTGGAAGAAAAAGGGCCGGACGGACAGCTATGTACAGGATTGTATCCACGCTAGGAGCTGCCCCTGTCCATATCCAATGTAAGGTTATAGGAATATCATAATCCTTCCTCTGAGCTCCTTTGCGCTGAAGATGATGACTAAATTTTCAGTGTCTTATCACACACTCCCAGACTGGAACTCGTACAAGGGGTTCTGAGGAAGGAACCCAGCATGAAGAGTGCTGGGGATGAGATGATCAGATTAACGCTGGCTATTGGATTTGTTTGTGGTGGTTGCAATCGGAGCGAGGCAGGCGTTGTTCAAAATGCCCATGGAGATGCAAAGCCTCCACCGATCCTTTCACCCATAAAGGAAAAAAAAACTCTTCTTGGGGGTTTTTCAGGAGTGTAACGTGGGGTGCTCCTGCAGGGGTAGGTGGGGGATGAGTTTAAGAGGGGGGGAAACAAATTTAACACTTCAGGGGCTTGGAAAGAGAAGAGGAGGGGGGGTTGTTGTGTATTTTATCAGGGTAGGTGGATGCTGGACTGCTTCACGCAGTGAGACAAGTGGGATTGACTGGCAGTATTCAGCAGGACGCGGCGCAGCTCGAGTGTTGACAGAAGAAGAAGAAGAAGGGAGGAGGAGGTGGTGGAGGCTGCGGCGGTCGGCTCTTTTGGAAACCTCACCTGAGGCGTAGCGAGTGCATTGTTGGAATCAGGAGCCTCTCCTACACCATGCATGCTGTGTGAGGGGCTGGATTTAGGGAGGAGACACCAGGCAGATCTGAAAATGCCCCCAAGGAAGGCAGAAAAAAAGTGTGTGTGTGTTGTGGGGGGGATGTAGGGATGAGCGCTTCCCAAAAAGCAGATAACAGAGCACAGGAGAATGTGTCATTGTTCAATTAGACAGGAAGGAGATCCAAGTAAAGGGATATTCTGTATAGAGAATATGTCTTTAAGGTCTCGGGGTGGTATCAATCACTGTAATGACTGTGGGATAGATTCTTAATGATGATGAAGTAAATACAGCACACTGTACTGAAGAATGGAAGCCATTTCAGAGGGAATTATTGCTGCTCTGTTGGAAAGAAAAGATCCCTTTAGAAGACTCAGGGCCTGATCTACTAAGACCCAAAATAACAACTGCTAAAATGCATGTTCAAACAAAAAAATTACATGTGCAATTAGTGGGTGTGTTGCGGGTGATCTACTATGACTGCGTGCTCAATTGATAACAGGCGCAAAGTGGTGTGGACCACTCTCTTTAAATGAAAAACAAAGTGTGAAGCCATGGAGTTTGAGGCAAATAAACACAATAACCTTTTTTGCTGTCTGTCATTTTTACCGACAAGGCCGTCACTTTTCTCTCATGCATTCATTTTAACCATTTAAATTTTCCTTTTCTGATTCAAATTGAACACAGTCTAGCACAGCTTCATGACCAATAACCTCTTATGTGGAGAGCGGTCTGATGCTACGGCCACACCGTACATGAATTCGCAAAGACGAGCGATGAGATTACATACAAAGTCAATGCAAAGACGTGTTTGGCGCGGCGCGTTTGGAGCGTCCGGCGCGTCATACGCCTCTACACTTGAGTTGAAAATATTGAACTTTCGATGCAAATTCGAGTGACTGTGCCGCAGCAGCCAATCAGCGATGACAATCTCCCCCAACGTCATTGATTTGATGACGTGTGACACTCCGGCCACCTGCTCCGGATCAAACCCCGCTGAAAGATGGAGGGGAGGTTGATCTGCGCTGTTTGCCATCATCCGGAGCTATACAGTTCGACGTGTGTACTCTACAGAGACCGGAACAAAAAGAAGCAGGCTTGGGTGATAGTCGCTGAGGAGACAGGTTTTGAAGGTAAGTTCTGTAAATATTTTTTTCCCGCTGGATTTGCCTGGTCATCACCGAGTCCGACTGGCTCCGGCTCTCTACTCCGCCTACGCAGTGACACTCGTCGCCCCATAGCTTGTAAATGGTCCAGCGTCCAGCCTCGGGCTTTACACGCAGTGCGTCACAGGCCCTACGCACATTTAAATTTGCTAATTCGCGTCCGGTGTGGCCGTGGCATTACAGTTACGCATATGCCGACTGAACAAGTACTCTTGCCTTTTTCACACTGACAGTTCAATGTTTGTGTGTCAGTGCTGAGTGACAAACTGAGTGATGATGGCTTTCACACAGGTTAAATGACCTCCTCCGCGATGTTGAGCACAAAACAGGGACGTTTTATGCGTGTCTGAAACTATGCTATCAAACTATGAGTTTGTTAGCTCACTGGATTGTCCCTCTGTTTCCAGTCCATCATTCTGACAGACAGCCTCCAAATCTTTCCATCATTCATCAAAAAATTCAATCAGAGATAGAAAATATTTGGTTACTGCGACCCCTGTATGCTACCATGATCACATCTCTCTGTTCACAACACTGTTGCCTTTTTTGCACCTGCTTTTTAGATGTGAAAACACCACAGGCAATCAGTTGCAAGTTTAATAAATCACATTGCGGGTGCTAAATTGTTACATTTGCATCTCCTCCTTTGCGTGTTCTGATCATCTGCATGTATTCTGCATATTCGTGAAGGCAAACATTCTAATGGACTGTGCATACTATTTTACCCATTTGACAATCCTTGGTATCAGACTATTAACAGGGTGTACAGCTACAGCTAAGATCAGCCATGACCACGCATGACCAAATCTCATGCACTGCTGTGGACACTTTCTGGGCAATTTAGTTGCATCTCTGTAGACATGAGGGGCGTGAGAGCCAGCGACATAGCCAAAGAGATTTGCACATTGTGTGGATGTGTGATTGACACCCGTGACAATCACTCACCCACACAGAGTGCCAGTCTATGTCCATGTGGGAAACATTTGTTGATGAGTATATTAGTTCCCCCTAGACGGCCCCAGAAAACTCACAGATTCTGCTGCTGCAGGGCCGTCAGGTGCAGTGTTTTGTGGTTGGTAGGTGAATGAAAATGATACAGTTGGAATAATGTCAGCTAATACCTTTTATTATGGGATATGATATGATTACAGGGTGAAACACAAGCGAGCGTGACTTCACTGACTTACAGGTGTGAACGCACTTTAAACCCGCATTTACACCAAAAGAGATCAGGCATCACCCACCAAGTCACGTTGCCTGTCCAAAATAGCTCATTTTGTCACTGCTGCTGTCGCTGAGTAACAGCACACCTACTTGAGTACTCTTAATCTTTTTCATTTACCTTCCAACCACAGAACACTGCAGCTGGTGGCCCTGCACTAGCATCATCTGTAAGTTTTCTGTGGTACTCACTGTCTGTGTCACAGAATGGATTGTTACTTGGTGAACCAGAATACTAAGCTGTCTGTCGTGGGTGTCATCACATATCCACACAATGCTGATTGGCTGTCGTGGAACAGCCACATCTGTCATTGCCTGAGAAGTTCAATTTTTTTTCTACTTTGTTGATTGAGCGTCGCAACTTGGTCACTCGACCACCGTGGGAGGGTTAATAACCCCCCTTCACGGCTGAACATTGAATTTACATGGAGAGTGGTCACCCAAGTCACGTTTGCACCTTGGCTTAAATGCAGTGAATGTATGACAGGTGACACATGTAGCAGCCTTGGACTGCCACAATATGA
This sequence comes from Scarus forsteni, assembly GCA_036419115.1. Classification (NCBI taxonomy): domain Eukaryota; kingdom Metazoa; phylum Chordata; class Actinopteri; order Labriformes; family Labridae; genus Scarus; species Scarus forsteni. The sequence goes on from JAZDUH010000040.1 coordinate 1,057,838, forward strand.
GTTTTAACACTGGCACCTATTGGTCTTCACTAATTTCCTAATTTCATTAGCCCTTGAAAAGTGACATCATGTTTCGAGAGGGTCCTCCTTTCCATTGATTGTGAAGGTAATTACTATGGAGTTAAATTCCAAATCAACCAAGGGTACATAGATCATTCTAATATTAACATTAACAGCTATGATGATTGTTATTAGAGAGGACTGACGTTAAACATACAGCAGCATGTAGTTGAACTGCTATTAAATTTGATTAATTTTAATTATTAATGAGAATTTATGTTAAATGATGTCATTTCTGTAGAAACAATGGGACTTAAATGAGCATTCATGAAAGCAACCAATTACTTGCTGCATGGATCATAAATTTTTTATATCATATTTGTCTGTATTTAAAGGATAACTTCGGTTCCTGCAACTTTTACATTGTTTATAGAATGAAGAACAACAATATACTCACCCAGAAGGCTTTCCTGATGCAAACGGTGCTTCGGGAGATATTTAGATCCAAAATCGAGCAGCGGACACCGATATAATGGTAGCCTGTAGGGCATGGATCGCCGCTCCTAAAAACTGCATTAGTCGTCCAAAAACTCATGTTTTTCACCAATATTCCATCATGATTCGCGCCGAATGGACGGCCATTGCAGCCTGTGTCTCTCCACACAGCGCTGTGTGGCTGAACCAACGAGTTTGTTTACATGCTCTTCGCGCATGCGCAGTGCGGCTCATTGTTTCAGGGCAGCTACAAATCAACTTTCTTCTTCCAGTTTTGTGCAAAATGGACGAATATCTATGGGATGAAGATGTTGTGGAGGAGGACTTTGAATATGATGGACGTCCTTACAGTTTGGAGCCAGATTATACAGATAAGGAGCTGATAGAAATGAGGAAGCGATCTCAACGCTCCAGAGAGTACTGCGCATGCGCGAAGGGCATGCAAACAGACTCGTCCGTTTACAGGTTAGTTCAGCCACACAGCGCTGTGTGGAGAGACACAGGCTACAATGGCCGTCCATTCGGCGCGAATCATGATGGAATATTGGTGAAAAACACGAGTTTTTGGACGATTAATGTAGTTTTTAGGAGCGGCGATCCATGCCCTACAGGCTACCATTATATCGGTGTCCGCTGCTCGATTTTGGATCTAAATATCTCCCGAAGCACCATTTGCATCAGGAAAGCCTTCTGGGTGAGTAGATTGTTGTTCTTCATTCTATAAACAATGTAAAAGCTGCAGGAACCGAAGTTATCCTTTAATTATAATGCCTTCGAGGTTAACTGCAAAAGTGACTTGATTTGATTAGTAATTGACCAAGGAAAATGTAAAAGAGAAGACATGTGTACAGTAGGGGTGGGCGTATCGATCTTAATATGGATAGTATCAATACCAAGCTGAGTATTGGTATCGGATCGATACTAGCGTGATGAGATCGATACTGCAGTTTCTCTTATGTCGTCTTTACTTTACTTTCCTCCGCTCCGACCGTCGCTTCTAAACGGCGCCCCTCTCTATCTCTCTCTCCCTCTCTGTTGCTCTGTGCTCACTCAAGCACACCCAAAAACCTACAAATCTGTTGTCAATATGGAAACAGAGTCAAAAGGGCAACCTAAGAAGGGAGCAGAAAGCCAAAGGTTAAGGTTTACTGTAGTTTACACTTTATTTGTGCAATGGAAGGTATTTGTTGTTGTGATGTTGATATTGTTATATTTATATATTTTTTTACATTGCTGCTTTTTTTGTTATTTTGCACTTGTCATTTTTTTCTTAAACATGGAATATTTTATTACTTTTATACAGTTAAAATTGTGTTCTATTTTTGTGGTTCATTAATAAAAAGCATTTTCATTGCCTAAAATCTTTGTGCTGTGTTTTACCATAATCATAATCAACCAACTCAAGGCAAAATTACAAAATTATTCAATGATCATTACATTTCATGTAAAAAGTATCGGTATCGGCGATACTAGCCCTGTATTTACTTGATATTGGATCGAGGCAAAAATTCCCAGTATCGCCCAGCCCTAGTGTACAGACTGAGCTTTTAACCTGACACATACTTGCCGTTAAGTATGCAGACTTATGTCAGCTGCCATGCATTGTATATGTAAGTGGCAGACTTCACGTGGCCAGCAGGATTGGTTGGATGAAGACAGGATTGGTGTTCACAATGACACACTACACAAAGTGAACAACAGATTTTCCAGACCAAAGAATCTTTAAGAGTCTTTACTTAAAAAGTAAAGATAACTAGATCGATTTCTTGTATTCTGAAAAATAAAATAAAGATAATGATTCACATTGGAACTATAGGCTTAAAAGATTGTTGTGGGATGCTGAAAGCTGGGTGTTATATTTGTATATCACTTGGTCAAGGGTCTTTTACCACATCTTTCCCCAAGTCTATCTCCCCAGTATAAAGGCATAACAAAAAACTGAGGGAAAAGATAGCATGAAATGCAAAATAATGCAATCTAAATATGGGAATAACAGTGCCTGGTAATCTTTAACTATCAAAATGTATCTAATCAAAATTAAACAATTTATTTTGATCTCTTTTAAAAGTAAATATAGATAATTCATCTCTGTTTTTGTTAGATATCTACATCTCTTTCAAATCAAAAGAGGGGCTGCTAAGCACTCAGTGTCACGCAGGTCTCGCAGGCTATTTTCCCACATGTTTAATTTCGTTAAGTGACGCAAACGGATGTCAATACTGCTCTGTACCACTTACCTTGAATACCTTGTTTGGACGACAGACAAAGACGCGGGCGGCTTTGCTTATGTGACATAATACAGGGCGGTGCACTTTGTACCCCTAAGCGGGGTCATTTCAATAGAGAGAAAGCCACTGAGTCAGCGCGGCGAGACAATGTCGATAAGGTAATGGCACGGATCAATAGCAGAGATTTGGGCCAGATCTTAATTAAAGAAACAACTGCTGATACAAATGATGTTTTCAATGTATTGATATGGCAGGCGGAGGAGGGGGTGAGTGTAGCAGAGCAGCTGATCAATGTACTTAACATTAGCATTCCTTTTCATCATGTACCAAGATCACTTCATTCTCCCTCTCCTCCTCTTGTTCTATCACTCTGTCACTCCCTCTCGCTCTCTCTGTCTCCCTTTTAAGGAGCATCTGAGGCAACCTGCACCCCCTCCCCCACCTTTCTTACAAGGTGAACTTGAAGGTCTGCAAGGTTGTGCTTTTATGTGTCTCAACTTGTGGTGGTCATTGTGTGTTAAACCAGAGGAAAATCAAAGATACCGGAAAGACCGACAACAGGATATTTTGCATCAAGTGTATCAAAATCAATCGTTGTTCTACATAAAATGCAGTCTTTCAGTTACACAATGCGAATCTTTGGAGGAACAAAAGGAATTTCTCTGTCTTCAACGAGCAGGTTAATGATGTCAAATCACTGAAAGGGGATTTCTGGATTACTCATATGGAATTTTATCTTTCCTTTGTATTGTTCCCCTGTGTATTGTTCTTTGGATGAACCGGTTGAAAGGAGGAGCTTGTCATGACTTGGAAAAATGAACAAAAAAAAACAAACAAACAACCCCCACATTGTAAGTGTGTTATGCAAAGACCAACACAACACAAGAGAGTCTCTGTTGTCACCATGCAACAGAGAGAAAAAAAAAAAACTTCATGTGCTGCAGCCTCCTGTGAATGGTAAAACAATAATTATTAAAAGGAAAGCTGAATTGATGGATCCCATTAAAGCTAACACAAAGTCTCCAGAGGCCTCGCAGCACAAACAGGCCAAAGTCAATAGTGTGATTCCCCAGGTATCCCCGACCAGGGCCCAGTTTAAAGAGACATCAATCTGCCATGTCAGTTCCCAGCTAATGAAGCTACAGCCGATCAATATTCAGGATACTACTACTACCGTAAATGAAGTACTAATGCTTGTAGAGATCGCACTGTGCAGGCTTCACACAGAGAGGATTCGCCAGAGCAGGGCAGGTCAGCCACACAAGAGATGGGTTAAAATATGACTGATTGCAAAAGGCTGGAAAAATTAGCCAATATATTTCCAAATATCATAGAACATTTATTGATCCAAATGATTCACAGCAGTAAAGCATCATGCTGTCATTGAGCTGTTTTTGTACTTGAATTTGATTGTCATTCTTACACATGACGAACAAGGATTGTAGTTCTTTTTTTGAAGATACCACTCTGGATGAAAATTTTGTTTGTGTAAATTTAAATAAAAGATTTATTGTAAATGTCAGATATAAAACTATTAGTTCTACATGGGCACAGACCTCCACCAAGACATTTTCAAAGTTGTTGAGAGAGTTATTGTCAAAAATGTGAAAAAAGTGCATACCCCACACTGTTGACAAATCATATGAAACATTCCTGGACCTGCATCCTGGTTCAGATCACCACCAAAATATCCCCTTTTCCAGGTGCCGCAACGAACAATTTTTAAAAATGTCACAAAAATCTGACAAGATCTTAATGAGTTATTAGTATACATGTTACAAACCAACCAATCTCACACAATTAAAAAAAAATCCTCAAAAAACTTTTAGATCCACATCCAGATTTGGATCACAACCAGAATCTTATAATGTCTTCCTGGTGCCATGAAGAACACTTCCTGACATACTAAAAACTCAAAAATTAGGAACAAATTCTGGTCAAATTTTCAGGGAATGTTACTCATGGCACAAGAAAGACATAATTGAAATCTGGTGGGGATTTATATACAGGTGTGGATCAGATATTTTCTTAAAGTATTTCTTAACAGTGCGAGATAGGACAGTTTTCTAAATGTCTCATAATAGCTATTTAAGGTCGTCATGGATTTTCCTGGCATTTTCAGGAAACGTTCATGGCACGAGGAAGAAGTGATCCAATTTTGGTGGTGATCCAGTTTTTTCAAAATCTTTTTTTGTTTTTTTGAAGGACTTGCTTTCTCAGGCAGTTAAAGCACTTCTTCACTTTTCTTAAAGATACAAAATATTAAAATTTTGGTACTTTTAGTGTGTCTGTTGGTAGGTGTTCTTTCTAATTCTAATTAAACTTTCATGACCAAAACCAGATTATTGACATACTGTGATTGCCTCACTGGACTATGCAATCAATCAATCAAACTTCATTTGTAAAGCATTTTCAAAAAAAAAATGTTGCACAACGTTCTGTGCATTCAGGGCTATAAGATAACATACAAAACTCCACCAACCCTCCCAACCAACTATCAACACACACACACACACACACCAAGGACACCAAGTGAGGACTCTTCAAACAGCCTTGGCATGAAATTATAATTATATTAACTGTTATAAAACAGGCTTTTAAGAAACAATAAAAAAAAATAAAAAATAAGAAATTATATAAAAACAAAACAGCTTTGAAGCTAAATTTTTATTTTTTTTAAAGGAGACATATCATGCTGATGCATGATTTAATACTTACATATAATATAATAAATTTGAAAACAAGACCTTACACCCCCTTAATTTTCAAAAAATTAGATATTGTATTTTTTCTGATATCCTAGAACGAGATTTGATGCCTTTGAAAATAGGTCATTGCGAGATGTCCGCGAGATTTAAATCGTCGTGACGACACGAGGTACCTTTCTTTTTATTGGAGTAATCTGATAAAACAGCTCCTTCTCTGTGATGTCCGTTAGCCACAAAACCATCACCGAGGAACACATCCACCAGCAGCAGTATATACAGCTCACATTCACTCATTACCAGCTCTGGCCTGTAAGGGGGACTCAATACGCGGTCGCTGCTTTGAGCCTGCCGGAAAATACAGTAGAAGAAGAAGGACAGGCTGGCTCAGGCCTCTCGGCAGCTCTGACAGAACTGACCAATCAGAGCACAAAGGGCTGTGACGTTGCGAGGTAACTGTAGGTCATCCTGAGATCCAAGCTTTTCAACAAGAGCTTGATAATGGCCTAAAATGAGGATTTTGAGAACGCAATTGTGGGGCAATGAAGGAACTAAATGACTTGTACTGAGGGCAGAAATGCTTTACAGGCATCCTAGTCTGGCATAGTGAAAAGGAGAAACAAGCATGATATGTCTCCTTTAAACTATTCTTTCACACCTTTTACTCACACAGAGTATGGGCAGTGTAATTTCTTTGTAAAACGTGTTAATAATTTGGCTATTTGATTAAATATTCTAAAGGAAACACTTAAGCAGGACTAAATGAACCCATTAATTTGCCTTCTTATGTTGTAACAGAGTTTACTGTAATAATATTTATGATTTTTTTTTTTAATCATTTGTACTATTAACTCATTTACACTATTGTTTCTCAACATTTTCAGAGTTTTTTCAAATCACTGTAAACATCACAGCCCACATGTGCAACCAGTTTCAGTCAAAAATACTGAAAACACTTAATAAGCAAATAAATGATATATAATGGGAGACCTTGTTATCTTTTTGTGACAAGCAAAGTCTGACAAAAGCCTTTTTTTCCCTGTCTTATTTGAACCTTTTTCTCTCATTCTTTTATTTTATGCATCACATGTTAATGCTACTAAAACTTTTATCATACCCTTCCATTACCCTAATGCATGTGATATGTGAAGGCTCCTTAACACTAGAAAAGCCAAGGGGGTAAATTTTACCCCCTGGCATTTTCAAATGCTCGTATTTCTTTTAAAATAAAACCCCTGCATCTTAAAGTCCATGACTTTTCCTAAAATGGATTTATTGATTATTTGGTGAATTTTGTTAAGTGTGTGATAAAAAAAAAAAAAAATTTGAGCATTTTTACCTCGAACTGCCAAGGAGTCATTTTTACCCCCTCATCTAAAACAGTGTATATTGCAGTCATATTGGAGCAGCATCTCGTACGCCTTGCTCAGCAGCTCGTATCTTTTAGTACACGCCCCTCCCGCCATTTTGGTTGCTAAGCAATGCTTGTTTTGTAGTCTGATTTTGACAGCTATTAGTAGCTATTGCAACCAGCTGTCATATTAGTAATATGGATCCAAACTAAAGGTTTACAATGTACTGGACATTGCACTGAATGCATGGGTCCTGTACTGGGGCTGCACAGACACAAATATTGCCCGGCAAGATATCATCCTGGAGCTATGCAAGCTGTAGCGCACTGAGCACATCTTGAGGCTAGCACCAAATCCTGTACTTCCGTCATCACAGGCCACCC